>AP025075.1:3415000-3601999 GCA_036186865.1 Eustoma russellianum | reverse complement strand
ATCTATCAGACCATCTACGTTGCAATAGAACCTACAATGTTATACTAACATTAGTAAGTCATTAATGTGTGTGTGAAATTACTCAGACAATAATTTTATGAACCTTTCATCCATGACAGATGCAACCTTCATGCTGAAGGCATATTTCCCCTTTACAGCTGGCATGCCAAACTTGTTGAGACATAAAAGGCCTGTATGTGTGTGTGCAGTAGGCTGATCTAAGTGAACTCATTTTGTGGCACATAGCTATCCGTGGTCTGTTGTGCTGCTTGATCAGCCGGTGGATGATCACATATTCTCCAAACTCTCCTTATACATGTCCAATAGATGATCAGATGTCTTATACGCCTCACTATCCTTAAGGAAGAGTATCCTATGCTCTTCCTAGCGAGACAACAAATCATTAACCTCAGGTCTGAGCTCCTTTATCAGTACTGTATCACTACCATTACCACTAGCATTGCCAATACCACTAGTCTGGATGCCATAAGTGTACCTATGTTCTGAGTCGTACAACATCATTACATATTAAAATGATATAATTAATTAGAGTCCAAGGTTAGGTTAAAGCTAGGGTTAGGGCTAAGCTATCGTTATGGATGAGGTTAGGGCTAGGGTTAGGATTATGGTAAGGATTAAAGTTAGAGTTAGGTAAGGGTTAGAGCTAGGAGTAAGACTACGGATAACATAATAAAAAAGATAACAACTATAATTAGAGTTCAAGATTAGTGTTAGGGTTAGGACTAGGGTTAGGGCTAGGGCTAGGGATACGGTTAGGGATAGAGCCAGGGTTAAGATAATGTTAGAGTTATTGGCGGGGTAAGGGTTAGGGTTAAGGTTAAGGCTAGAAATATTGTCGCACTTAACTTTTCAACATAATGCAATGTACATATGTTGAAAAATCAATGAAGACAATATTTTTGGTACGGAGAGAGTACGAGAAAGAGGTATTTTTAGAGGAGATTTTGGAAAAATGATTGAGAACATTGTCATAGGGTGGTACAAACATATACGTTAAATAAGAAAAATAGAATGCACAAGATATCATTGTTTTTTGGTTAAAATGTTAATATTAACCGGAGAAATCAAGGTATTAAGGGGATGCAACCCATACAATAGTCCTACTTGTAGGCGCACTTGCTGACCTACATGTTCTGTCTAGTAATGTATATCAATCTTAAAACATGTGAGCAACGCCTATGTCTAAGATATGCGGGTAGAGCTTATACGTCGCTCTATATACATGAGGGCATATTCTATGCATAACATCCCTAGATACAAATGCTTCTCCTTCCAAAATGAATCTATTGCATCCTTGCAAGATAAAGTACACCGTCGCAGCCAAGCAATTTTTGCTGCCTTGGCTTTCAATGCTTTTCCTTTAAGTCTTTCTGATCTCCAGGCCAATATCATGTTTATAGAGTGCAATCTCCGCGGAGGTGCCAGACATACTGAGATAATAATCCAAATTTACTTGCTAGCTGAGCAAGAGAAGAAGATGTGCTGCAACGTCTCCTGTTCGTTCGAGAAGAGGTGACATTCTTTGTGTTCTAGATAAACAAGACGATCCTTACTAGGTAGCTTGTTCAGCCCATCAAGCCAAAGAGTGAAGGACTGTTTAGGAGTAATTGCTGAGTCCCATACAATCCTGCTCTAGCTGACCTTACTACCCTTTTCTCTGAAATAGTCATACGCCAAACGGGTTATGAGAGCACCTTCCACTGCCCTTGAGGTGATTACCACAACTGCCAAACTGCAGGACCCTTCCTAGCCAGTAACTGATCTCAGATCTCCATAAGTATCTTTAGGAGGGATGAATCCGAGTTGCACCCCGTCCTTGACTATAACGTGCCTTGTGGTCTATACTTATGATTCATCCACTGCACCCATAGTGTGTCTTTCTTGTGGTGTAGATCCCACAGGTGTTTGGATAGCAGTGCCGGGTTCCACGCCTTCAGTTGGAAAACTCCTAGCCTCCTTCCTCTTTTGGTAGGCTGACCTGAGACCAGGCAACCCAGGTCAATCTTTTGCTTGGATAGGTAATGCACTCCTGTTTACCAGAGACCTAACTTTTGCTTGGATAGGTAATGCACTCAGCCAGAAATAGTTCACCCCCTGCAGAATTGACCTTATTTGTAGTCTGCCAGGTTAAGAGAGACTTGATGCATTCCATATACCTACCTTGTCTTTCACTTAGAAAAATAAAAAAAATGTTTCACTTGTGGACAAGTATAATAAGAAATATAGTATGTCAATTACGTCTATTACTTAACTCTTTCTGGGACTGATTTGTAATGGCCCAACAAATTAATTTTATTTCGAAGAGTAAAACGGTCTTGTGAAATTTGTGTGGGTTTTGGCATAAGGGCCGAGTGGTATGTTGGTATATGGAGAGGTAGATTTTCAGTCATGATTGACTTTGGTATAAGAGGTGACATAATTTTATAAGTGTATGATTTATAAATTGTGAAATATGTATGATTATATTTGATATGGATTTGAAAAAATTGTATGGATTTTGGACAAATTTGATATTGGTGTAAATTGGGTTCTTGCATGATTTGGTGGTGGAATAAGGTTGAAAATAGCATAACATGAATTCTGGTGTAAAGTAGACGGCGGTAGTGGCAGCACGTGGGCTATATATGCCGGCCAAGTGGCGGCGCGTGAGGCACGTGGCAGCACGTGCATGGATGCAGTGTGTTAGCCGTGAACTGTACTTGCTACCTGTGATATTATATGTGATCAAATACGAGTGGTGTGAATTTTGGAGGGAGACCAAGGGGTGTGAAGTGTGGGGAAGTGAAATTTGGCCTTTTGGAGAAGGGGGAAGGGCTAGCCGAGGGAGTGGGGTGGGGGAAAGGGTTCTGGTGATAGGCAATGGGGGAACCGAGGGGGTTGACGCGTGCGTGAGGTGAGTTGGATAGTGGCTTGGGGGAAAAATAGGCCGAAGGAGATACGTGTATATGTACATGTATGAGTGAGGACACGTATACGTATATCGATAAACTTGAGTAGTGGTTGTTGGGACATCGGAAATTGGTAAAAAGATATTTGGTAAATTTGTGATTTGCGAGATTTAATATGTTTGTGATTGGTATTTGAAATTGATCGGAGTTGGAATTGCATTTGGAATATATCGACATTTGAAATCGTTTTGAATATGTGTATGGCGAAATTCAATATAACAAGGGAAATATATCAGTAAGCCGAATTGATCCCAAACAAAGGGAGCGTCTGGTCATATTTGACTTTTTTGACAGAGCGCCTGGGCATATTTGACCAGCAATCGGAGCGTCCATGCATGTTTGACTATTTCGATAGAGCGCCTACGCATATTTGACAATTGGGATGATCAATTCGTAAGACTTGCGGTATAAGTCACTTGTGAGAAAAGTGTTATAGCCATGCATCAAAATCGTATTTGGAATCGAACATTGAAAATCGCATCGTATCGTATCGTATCGTGTCGGAAATTTTATCCTATCGCATCAAAAATTGGAAATTTTAAAATTTGAAATCGAAAATTGATTTTGACTTGCATCGCATCAATTTGAAAATTGCATCATCGGATTTTTGATTGTGACTAACATTTGGCTGGCTCTGAGTGGTTATTTGATTTGTTGATATCGTTGATCTGATTGTTGCGCTATCGTAAGGGTATAATAGTAATTTTACTTGCGAATGGAAAACTTGATATTTTCTATGTTGTTTAATTATTTATTACACCTGTTTCTCCGTGTATGATCTCATATTGAGTACAGACAGATTACTTGTTGAGCGATGTTTTGTCCCTCATACTTTACCTTGATGACGCTTGGAGATAATCAGGGTTATGACCTGGAGTTCATAGAGGACGTGTCAGAGTAAGGATACTGACGACTCGAGAGTTGCCGAAGAGAATTACTTATGTACTTATTTCGAGTAATGCCAATTTATTTATTATCTTATTGATAGTTTTTATAATTCATCCTCGCTTCGAGATCATTGCCCATAAGAAGATACTAGTTAACGAGATATCGATCATCGACATGATATAAGATTAACATGATCTTCTACGATCTTATCAAATATTTCCCCTTGATTGTATTTTATCATATACATAAATGATAGGACTTGTATCTATCATTTTAACTATAATTTAGGAAACAGATTAGCATCTAATGTCAATTGTAGTTACTATAAATCATATAATTGAATCAAGAAATGCAGACTTTCGGTTGCCAAAATCTTTTTTTACATATTCTAAACAGGAAAGCAACAAATTACCACCTCCTAAAGAGCCTAAACTCTTCAAGAAAGATGAAAGGAGCCTATAGTGCAGTTGCTGAATAATATCTTTTAATGTTTAGAACTCGAATTCGGATCTACCTGTTGAAAAAACTAAATAAATAAAACCCCTAAGATGACAAAGCAAAGATTACGCTTTCCAACATAAGGAAACATCCAAGCAACAAACCAATCTCTCTTCTCTTTAAAACCATGGTCTTAGCAAAATTGCGCCAACTCCCTATGAGAATATAGATTTTTCCATGCCAAATTTTGAACCTGTTAGAGTACTTCTTTCCTTCCAGATCATAAGCTTTCACAGCTACTCCCTCATCACCCATACTCCCTTGGTTCCAGCATTGGAATCAAATTTTTTCCTAAATTACCCTCGCTGGATGTGGGGATATTTTAGGAGATACCTTACAATATCCTGACATTGCAATTTCCGTTATAATTTCTTGTCATATTTTTCCACTTTTTGACCTTTTCAACTCGAACTAATAGGAAAACTTTTAGCCCCCAAGATTGTTACACGCCCTGGGACATCAAGAACATCATTGATGTTATTAATCTTGCTGTTGAATTCTTTAACTTTTAGAAGTTCGAGACTCAAACCAATAGATATGTTCAGTTCTGCTGCTTCTTTGTTGCTTAATGGATGCCACCTCTGAGAACAGAGAATTTTAGCGGCTTCTAGAACATCTGGTGTAGCGGCCCACACCCGTGTCCTAACATCGAGAACAATGCACACGTTATAGTATACCACGATAATTACAAGGCGTCGTTCAAACTTCTCACACGACAGAAATGACGAGGAAAATTTTTTCCGCTGAAATGATAATTAAGAAGTCAGATTCAATTAAAATAATCCTAACAGAAAATGAAATAATCTACAAGGGCTCACGAGACTCACTACGTCAAATCATCATGTATGACATTCAAGTCCAACTTAAATCAGGAAAAGAGTGTAAGAAAAATGTCTATCTAGCTACCCTAAACGAACAAGCATCCGGTCATGAGATCCCACCACGAACCTGACCAACTCTTCCCAGCTCGCACAATCTGTCACATCCTCGATGAAAATATACTCATAGTCCTGCTCACCTGTGGAGGGAAGGCAGGGGGTGAGTGATGGGAATCACTCGTAGGTTACCTATCTCTTCCAGAAAGGGATTTTCACACACTGAGTCGAGGTAAATAAATAAAGCAAATAAAGCAACAAGATATAAACAAAGAAAATGATACATACCCGATCTCATTTGTAAATCAAGTTTCTTAAACAATAGAGCAACTTACAGACAACATCAGAGATAATCATAACAAAAATGCAATGTGCAACTTCATGATGCATGTTCTTTTTTATCACCGTGTCACACTCAGTTATTTAATATCACACACTATGCTCTTTCTTTTGCATGATATGCTACGCATGTCCCGAGTCCTATTAAGTGAAGGTGACCATTATCACCGTAGACCCATCACATGCCTCGTCAGGCCACACGTCCCGTAAGACCACACAGCTCATCGGTCCAAATGCAATGCTCGTGCCATGAGTGCTCCACACTTTCACACCGTTCTTTTCTTTCACCTACGTTGCATACTTCATTTGATGTTACGTATTGTCTATGTTGCGTAATTACCTTATGTTGCGTGGGATCCATTACTGTATTTTATTTCTACCGTATTTTGTCTTTCTACCGTATTTTAGGTTTCTACACTTTATTTTATCTTTCTAGTAGACAAGAAATTAATATTTTATCTTATTTATATGTACATATATTTTATTAATTTTATTGTATTTTTATGTTTGCATTTTTTATTTATTTTTTCCCTTATTTATTTATTAATCAATTAATTTTTTGATGCTATTTAGTTATTAACTAATATTATACTAATTTTCTTTAAATATATTATTATTATTATTATTATTATTATTATTATCATCATTATTATTATTATTCTTATTATCATTATCATTATCATTATTATTATTATTATTATTATTATTATTATTATTATTATTATTATTATTATTATTATTATTATTATTATTATTATTATTATTATTATTATTATTATTATTATTATTAGTTTGGATTTGCTATGCATACGTGACGTATTTTTTGATATTGCTGCTGCATGGGCATTTACGTGTCTTCAAAATTTGATGGTCGCAATTCTCCGGAGTTTCTGTCTGGCTTGGATTACCTTTTGCTCAATTGCCTGTGCCTTGATGGACACTAATATGCCATGTTGGTGTCACACCTTTATGCTGTCTCCGACTGTCTTCCACAGGGATTGGCGTTTTATCAAACATCCTGCCTGTCTCCTACGGGATTCAGGCAGGTTCGGTATGTCTTATTATCTTTTGGCCTGCATTTTATGTTGTTTCTTCCTGCTTCATAACTGCCTTTTTATGCCTGCTCTTTCATGTCTTGGACTATATCTATTGGTGGCGAGCTATGTTTTTTCCACATTGGCGGCCTTCATGATCAATGACATGACCACGCCTTGGTTTTACTCGGAGGGACTACTGAATGTGCCAATCTTGCGACACAACCTCTGCCGCTTCAACTACCATACTCGACACACGCCCCAGCCTGCCGAATACACACATTTGTACTCAGACTTAGACTCTATACATTTCAATGATGGTCGTATAAATATGTACGCTTTTTCCTTCGCCAAGGTTTTGTCCACAAGGGTGGTTTTTCCTGGCAAGGTTTTAATGCGACATATCATATACGACTGGAGATATGTTATTATTAGTTCGTTATTTCATGTATTTGCATACTCTGATGTTATGTAATATGGTTTTCCTCCGCCACAAGTGAGGCTTTCTTTTAATAAAAATCAATGTTTTTAATAAAAAAAAATATATACACACACATATATATATAACTCAGCACAATCCAGTCTTTTCCCCCTTTCTGGTCGCGGCCCAGCCCGCTGGTAGCCACGGCCCACAAGCCTGCCAGCTTGCCAGATTTTCCATCTGTATATATGTTTTTTAAGCTCAACCCGGCCCAAAATCCACTTCGGCAGATTAGCCTGGCAGGTCAGACCAAAAATTGGGTCGGCCCTGACGTGGAAAACCAGAAATATTCTTTTTTTGTTGTGTGCAGTCTGGCCTAATTGCAAACCAGGCCGGCTGCCCTGGACCAGCTGCTCCTAGGCAGGTCAGCATGTACACCAAGTCAGCCTCGACCCGATGACCTGGAAAACCTTTTTTTATTTTCCATTAAATTTAATTATCTTCTAACCTCAATAAAATTTTATTTTAACTTCGATTTGATCCACACCAATTTCATTGGAATCGGTTTAAGACCCCGAACACACTGCATCTGAGTCCAGCACGTGACCTGCTCGTGCCTCCAGAGACGCGTGTGGGCCTCGTGCGCCACCCCTGAAGGCCGCGCGTGTGCAACATGCGCCGCTGTCATTCTCATTTTTTGACTTCTAGAACTGTTTCTAGCCTATTTTCATGCTATGTGATTTATTTTTAAGGCCATTCAAACAATTTTCATACCAAACATAAAGATACCATGATAAAACATAAGAGAAAACTTATACAAATCATAAACAATTAACATCAGCACGGCATGCGAAAATCCGGTACATATAGGGCGTCAATCCGACAGGGCGGAAGGTAACCTACTTATTTAGCAAAACAATTACTAGACAAAAAGATTGAATTTGGTGAGGTGTTGCTAGCTTCCCTTCTTCTCCTCTTCCCCTCTTCTCTTTCTCTTCCTTTTTCTTTCCTTCTCTTCTCCTCCTCCTCTGCCTCGCGTTTCTTTCTCTTTTTCTCTTCTGATGTTGTTGCTGCCGAATGGATGGGGAAGAAGGGTTTGAGGATTTTAATGTAGGGTTGCAAATTAAATGTAGATGCCCTCGCCTCAAGATTGTACATTGGCAATGCCCTCCGTCGGGTAGATACAAATTAAATGTAGATGCCGCAGTAGGTGCTCGATATGCTGCAGGGGGAGCAATCCTGTGCACTCATCACGGAGAATATGTCTGTGCTATCTCCTTCAGACTGCCTCCAAGCACGCCGTTGATAGCGGAAATTCAGGCAACATTATTTGGTCTTTTGTATTTTCTTCCATTCTATCGATCAATTATGCTGGAATCTGACTGTGAAGGCTTAGTGACGCGACTGCAAACCAGACAACAAGTTTTCGGCAATTATCATCTGTCCACTTTGAGCTCCCTTCTTCAGTCACAGGGGATAGAGGTCATGCATGTGTATAGAGAAGCTAATATGACAGCTCACTACTTAGCTCAGCATGCCATGCTTTACCCAGAAACAGGAGTTTATGATAGTCACACTTTGCCTCCGATGGTTCGTGCCTCATTACTTCTCGATCTCACATCGTCAAATCTCCGTGTAGGATGAGCATCAAGTCTTCCTAATGGATTGGCATGTCTCGGTTTGCCCTGCCCGTACCATTCCAGGTACGGGCAGGCATGGTATGTTTTCTGCACCATTCCTGTGCTGTCATTTTCCCTTCACTTTCCACACTTATATTTTGTTCGTTGTCTCCACACTTGTGCACTGGCGGTTCTATTCCACTCCGCTGAGATGCTCCCGTAATGTTCATTCGGCGCATGGGTTCCAGCAGCCTTGGCACTTTGACGACATTCCTGCCTGTCCTTCATTGAGTACAGGCAGACTCGGTATGCTTTATAATCCCTTACAATATTGGATATTATCATACAATTTTAGTTACTATTTTAACTGGCGTGATCTTTTGGCGTATATTTCTGCACAACACAATATGGCATTCCTTTGGAGCTGGAGCATTCCAATGATGGCTGTATCCCATGGAGTCTTATCCACTGTTGCACATTTACGGATGGGTTTGGCTATGCTTGTCATCACTGCCGGCACACTAGTTGGTGCTGGCAGGCGGGGTATGATCTTCATATGTATATTTTTCATTGGTTCATTTCACACTCTTCTGCTGCTTTGCTCAGCATTGGTTTTTTATCTGCATGGCGGCAACATTGCCTCGGCATGGATACTCCAATCGATTACATGCGCGCTACACATGCCCTGGGTCATTTCGGAGCGACATTGAGCAAGTTTTTCTACGCTACGGAGGCACAACTTGCTTGGACGGCAATACATTCCACATCTTTATATTCAGTGTTTTCACAATTTGATATCAATGACAGTCGTATAAATATGTACGCTTTTTCCTTCGCCAAGGTTTTATCCACAAGGGTGGTTTTACTTGGCAAGGTTTTAATGCGGCATATCATATACGACTGGCGATATATCATTCTTAGCGTTTTATTTCATTTATTCGCATACTCTGACATTTGTAATATGGTTTTCCTCCGCCATAAGTGAGGCTTTATTTATAATAAATTTATTTTCTCAAAAAAAATACATATATATGTATATATATACATATATATGTATATATATATATATTATGATCGTCTGAATGGTTGGCACTCAAAGTTATTATCGGCTGCGGGCCGCCTAGTTTTGTTGCGTTCGGTTTTGTCTTCTTTGCCTTTACACATTCTTGCCGCAGGTGGGCTGCCCAAATCAGTAATTCATGTCATACATCGAAAAATGGTGGCATTTTATTGGGGTAGTAGGCATCATTGGGTATCTTGGGCCACTATTACATCTCCACGAGAGGAGGGTGGATTAGGCATTTGGAACCTATACGTCCTACAGAAAGCGTATCAGTGTCGCATTTGGTGGTCATATCAACAACAACAAACGCTTTGGAGTACTTTTATGCATGCTAAGTACGGTCGCCGCAGTGATTATGTGCCTCGCCTGCCAGACTCCCCGGTGTGGAAGCTTATATGCAGAATTCACCCACTGTGTTCGGCTCACACAGCGGGTCAGATGTCACATCTTACATGGACTTCTACGAAGTCTGGGGAATTCTCTTTGAGTAGTGAATATAACATATGTCGAGTATCTCATTTAACACTCCTTTCCTCACGGTTTATTTGGTTCAAATATCACTCGCCCACTACTCAGATATTTTTATGGCGTATCTTTCATTCGACGGTACCATTTGAAGATTATACTTGTAAGTTTGCTGTTGCCCGACCATCTCAATGCCCATTTTGTAAACAGGAATCTGCCACACTGGATCATATCTTTATATACTGTTTGAGCATTCATTCGATCTGGACTTATTTTGCCACTGAGTTAAACTGCCCCACTCCAACGTCTATGAGTTTACATTAGTATTTACTCTCCTGGTGGTACCGATCGCATTCCTCTTCGTTCCTTGGCGTATTGCGTGTGGTTGCCCCAGCAATCATTGTTTATTCGGTCTGGCGTGCCTTCGCATCATTGGTATATGGTGAGACTCGCACTTTCTCGCTTGCCTCATTAAGGTTTACTATTCAGTATGATATTTCTATGTGGTGCAAATCTATTTCGGGATCCAAATTGATGGCTGATTTGCGCCACCCATTCGTATGGCTTCCTCAGCTTCGGAATCCACGTCCAATTTTGATACGCTGGAAATTACCTCCCTCTGGTCGATTTAAATTAAATACTGATGCGGCAGTTGGTCGACATTATAGTGCAGGTGGCGCTATTTTGAGAGATCATGCTGGTGTATTTCTAGGGGCAGTGTCCTTTAGATTACCGCCAAGCTCACCTATTCATGCAGAGATACAGGCAGCATTGTTTGGACTATTGTTTTTCCTGCCTTTATATCGCCCCATTATTCTTGAATCAGATTGTGCGATGCTTATATCGCGATTAGCCCGTCCTCAATTGGTGTTCGGCAACTATCATCTTCAATTACTACACACCTTAGTTCGGCTACATCGCTTGGACTTTCATCACATCTATAGAGAGGCAAACATGGCTGCCCATTATCTGGCTCAGAATGCTGTGCTAAATCCCTGCACTCAAATCTACCTTTCTCAATCTCTACCACCGTTAGTTCGTAGTTCCGTCTCATTGGATCTCTCTACAGTGCATTTGCGGGTGCCTTGAGCTATCTACGTCTTCCATATAGATTGGCATCAGCAGCATTTTCCTGCCTGTGTCCTACCGGGCGCGGGCAGGTTTGGTATGGTTACCACTTTGTTAGTTTCCGTTCTCTTTCACTGTTGTTTGATTGCTCTAATCTCTGCTTCATTCTGTTTCACCGCACTTGCGTGGCACCTGCCGGAGACGTTGAACCCACGCTGGTTATCAGCATCCCCTTTGCCGGGGAACCCGTTGTCCACATTACAGGTCTTCCATATGGATTGGCGCTTTCTCTCGTTCCCTGCCTGCCTATTTATTAGGGCAGGCAGGCTTGGTATGATTTCTTTTTTGGAATGGAGCATTGTTCTTTTGGTGTGGCATGTCCTTTTATCATTTGCTGACCGCCTTATTCCTATGTATCTTTGGATGAGGAATTTCTGCATGCAAGCGCGTGGTCCTTCATGGTTACAAGTCTTCCAATTGGATTGGCGTTTCACTATAACAACTGTCGGTGCCGTCTTGGGTACCGACAGACTTGGTACGTTTACGCTTTATTATGTCTGGTTCTCCTCACTATATCAGCTGCATCACATTTACTTATGCATGTCTTTCTTATGTGCATGGATGCCCCATATCTGCTTGATCTTCTTTGCCACGGATGACTCGGCCCTACCTGTCGGAACGAGGACTCACCCACAGCGAACAACAACATCATCTCCTTTCACATTTCGGCTTGTCCACACATTTTGTATTGTAATGATTATATTTTTTCCCGGTAGCGCCTATCAACTTTCCTTCTATATAAATATGTACACTTTTTCCTTCGCCAAGGTTTTATCCACAAGGGTGGTTTTTCTTGGCAAGGTTTTAATGCGGCATATCATATATAGTTGGAAGTTTGATAATCATACACTGCTACTTTCTCTTGTCTTCTTTTGTAATAAGGTGTTCCTCCGCCACAAGTGAGGGCTTTCAATAACACAATAAAATGTTCTTTTCAAAAATATATATATATATATATATATATATATATATATATATTTAAACTCAGCACAATCCAGCCCTTTCCCCTTTTCTGGTTGCAGCCTAGCCCACTGGCAGCCACGACCCACTGGCTTGCTGGCTCGCTAGAGTTTCCATCTATATATATATATATATATATATATATATATATATATATATTTAAACTCAGCACAATCCAGCCCTTCCCCCCTTTCTGGTTGCAGCCCAGCCCACTGGCAGCCACGGGCCACTGGCTTGCTGGCTCGCTAGAGTTTCCATCTTTATATATATATATATATATATATATATATATATATATATATATATATATATATTAAGCTCAGCCTGGCCCAGAATCCACTTCGGCAGATCATCATGGCGGGTCAGACCAAAATCTGGGTCGGCCATGACCTGGCTGACCTGAAATATTCTTTTTTTGTTGTGTGCGGCCCTGCCCAATCGCGGAGCAGGCTGGTTGACCAGGACCAGCCCGCTCCTAGGTGGGTCAGCTTGTACACTCGGGTGAGCCTGACCCGCTGACCTAGAAAACCTTTTTTTTATTTTCCATTAAATCCAATTATCTTCTAACCTCAATAAAATATTTATTTTAACTCCAATTTGACTTAAATCAATTTTATTGGACTATGTTTAACGCCCTGAACACACTGCATCTGACACTCCAGCGCATAACCAGCATGCGCCGGCCAGGGGCGCGTGTGGGCCTCATGCGCCACCCCTGAAGGCCGCACATGTGCATTACACACCGTCGTCAGTCTATTTTTCGACTTCCAGAACGATTTCAAGCCTATTTCCATGCTATGTTATCTATTTCTAAGGCCATTCAAACAATTTTCATGCCAAACATAAAGATACCACGATAAAACATAAGAGAAAACATGTACAAATCATAAACAATTAACAGCAATAAGGCATGCGAAAAATCCGATACACACAGGGTGTCAATCCAATATAGGGGAGAGTAACATACTTCTTGAACAAAGCAATTATTAGACCAAAAGATTGGATTTGGTGAAGTGTTGCTAGCTTCCCTTCTTCTCCTCTTCCCCCTTCTCTTTCTCTTCTTTTTCCTTCTCTTCTCCTCCTCCTCTGTCTCATGTTTCTTTCTCTTTTTCTTTTCTGATATTGTTGCTGCCGAATGGATGAGGAAGAGGGGTTTGGGGATTTTAATTTAGGCGGGGGCAAAAAATTAGGAGAGGTTAGAGATTAGTTTAGGGGATTTAGATTTTGAAATTTAAATTACACCCTAATTAGTTAGGACAATCATGTCTCCCCTCCCTTATCCATTAGACACGCCACCCACACCTCTTATTTTATTTAATTTTTTTTTACGGTTCTAACATCTAGGGACTCCTTGCTATTGCTTTCCATGACAATATGGTGTCTTCTTAACTTTTTGTTTGTGGATTTTATGCAGTTAATTGTGAAGGATTAGCCAATTGAGGTGATTTATAATGGAAATAGATATTCTATGATAAATAGAAACCTTATAAAAATTGGATACAATATTAATACTTCTGTTGTGGAAAACTTTTGACTAAACTTTTTCCTACGGGGTTTCTAGTTTTAATTTGCTTGAAATTTCAACTCCGTAAATTTTATACACATACACATACACATACATGCACACATATACATATATACACATATACATACACATATATACATACATACATATATATATGATGGATAATATGAAAACATGATCTCAAATTCACATGCTGAAGCAATTTGCAGAGGAAAAATTTGGATATTCTGGACAAATGATTCACTCAGACAACTATGTACAATTTATGATGAACAGTGCTCCCATTTCAAATTTCAGGTTGTTGGCACAGAGGTGGTTTTTTGGTTCACACCAGTCTATGGAATGCATACCGTAACTGATCGACGTAGACTATGGCATTCATTGCAGCATCACCATGACACTAATAACGAGCCATGGTTAATTGGGGGAGACTTTAACACGTTTTTATCAGTAGCGGAGCATGATGGACTTTCTACCCCATCTATGTCTTCGCTAGAGGACTTTAGCGACTGTGTTGCGTCTTGTGAGTTAATAGATTTACCATATGAAGGCTCAACTTATACTTGGACAAGTGGTCGTGGCCTTGGCGTAGTTCGAAGACGGTTGGATCGTATGCTTTGTTCAGAGTCATATAACAGTCTGTTCCCTAGTCTGCATGTTAAACATCTTCCACGCTTAACATCTGATCACGCACCACTGCTCCTGCGATCTACACTAACATCATTCAAGGGACCAAAATCTTTTCGCTTTCAGAATATGTGGGTAGAGCACAAGGAATTTCACGCATTTGTGAAGGCAACATGGGATTCGTACCCCACAACAGGCGGAATGCGATGATTGTATAATAAGTTACAAACACTGAAAAAAGACTTACAAGAATGGAACACCACTGTGTTTGGAAATATTTTTGATAATCTATCACATTTGTAGCAGGAACTTAAACACAGTGAAGAAGCCTTCGATGCACAACCTTCACCAGAGACCCGCACAAAATATCATGCAGTACAGGCTCAATACAAATTAGCGGAGCATAAAACACTTTTGTTTTGGTCTCAGAAAGCTCGACAGAAATAGATAGCAGAAGGAGATGCAAACACCTCCTTTTTTCACAACATAGTACGGGACCGACATACAAGGCAAACCATCACAAAAATACATGATGCGAATGGTACAGTTATAGACACACAGCAAGGAATTCAGCAGGCAGCTGAATCATATTATAAGCAATTATTTGCAGCGGAACCAATTTCTGAGTATGACACCATTCTGCAGCATATTCCACACCTTGTAACGGCATCGGACAATCAACATTTAACAGTTTTGCCAACACAGGCAGAGGTAAAAGAGGCAGTTTGGTCACTTGATCCAAAAAGTGCTCCTGGCCCAGATGGATATAATGATTATTTTTTTCGCGCTTGCTGGGACATAGTTCGAATGGATGTTCACAAAGCCATGCAGGAGTTTTTCCTTGGACTCCCTATGCCAAAGGCAATGGGAAGTACACTAATTGTATTGCTGCCAAAGACACCTGTGCCACGCACATTCTCTGATTACAGGCCCATCAGTCTAGCAAACTTCATATCTAAATTGGCAACACGTATTATTGCAACTCGCATTCAACCTATGCTGCAAAAGCTCATTACAGAAGAACAAGCGGGTTTTGTGAAAGGAAGAGACATATCCGACCAGATTGTTATGGCTCGCAAAATGGTTCACTTGCAGCACATGAAAATACGAGGATCAAATGTAATCATCAAGCTTGACATGATGAAGGCATTTGATAGAGTCAATTGGACATTTCTTGCCAAACTGCTAGCAAAATTTGGCTTCTCCGACAGGTTTATCAATCTTATATTTAATCATCTCAAAGGAACATATATCTCAATCTTGATCAATGGAGTGCCTGCTGGATTTTTTCAGCCATCTAGAGGGGTCAAGCAAGGAGACCCTTTGTCACCCATATTATTCATTCTAGCTTCAGAGGCATTTTCAAGGGGCCTTAATAACTTAATCGCACAGGGTGCCATCAAGCCTTTTACCGCAGGCAGAGACAAAAGAATCTCCCATTTGGCATTTGCGGATGACCTCGTAGTGTTCATCAATGGCGGGCTACACAATTTGGTTAAATTTAGAAAATTCTTGGAGCAGTATCAGGCAACATCGGGTCAAGCGGTAAATTTTCAAAAGAGTCACTTTGTTCCAGCAGCATACTTATCACATGCACAGATTAGCAGAATGGAACAACGGCTACACATGACAACATTATCTTTGCCAATAAAATACTTAGGAGTCCAATTGCACAGAGGCAAAGAAAGAGCATCGCATTTTGCTAGCCTTCTCTCGTCAATTCAAGCGAAATTATCAATGTGGAAAAATAAATTCCTCAATCACTCTGGACGCTTGATATTGATCAAACATGTCTTGGCTTCAATCCCATTACATATAATATCTGCATGTAAGTTGCCTCAGAGCATAATTCGCACTATTACAAGATGGATGGTTAAATTCTTTTGGGGAAGCACATCCGCCCAAACTAGACACTCTTGGGTTTCAAATAAGCTACTATTCGGTCCAACAGATGAGGGCGGCCTTGGTCTAAGGAAATTAGAAGATCTTCAGTCCGCTTACTCTTGCAGATTATGGTGGAAATACCAACAAAACAAATCTTTGTGGAGAAAATTCTTTCATGCACGTTACGCCAACCGCAATTCTTATGACATACGGATCGCTGACTCACCAGTTTGGAAGCGAATATGTAGAGTACACCCGATTTGTCTTCATAATATGGAAGCAGAACAATACACTATACGAGAAGCGTATGATCATTTACGTCATGTGCGGAATTCCCGCCTTTCATACAAATATATATGGAACAAGCATATCCCTCCAAACATTCGACTATTCTTATGGCGTCTCTATCAAAATGCAGTACCCCTCCCTGCGAATCTCCAAAAGTTTGTTTACATTCATCTAACTCAATGTCCATTCTGCTTGGTTGCACAAATTACGGTGGATCATGTGTTCTTGGAATGTTTAGAAATTAGAGATATTTGGAAAATATATGCCGCTTATTTGGATGGACCATACACTACTGTTCGAACAATACAACAACAGCTCATGCAATGGTGGATGTCAACCAAAGGTAATACACATAAAGGTATTTTGCGAATAGTTGCACCCTCTTACATTGTTTGGGAATTATGGAAGTGCTATACATCGATCATGTATGGGGAGGGACATTGGAGAAAATCCATTGTGATGGAAAGAATATGACGGGGAATATATGATTGGACGTCAGCCCAAAAAGGGAAAAAAATCGCGCAATCAGACCGTGGTTTGATAGATCTAGGATTAAGTCCACACCTCAGCATTCCTAGATGCAGGATTGTTAAATGGAGTCACCCTCCATCGGGTAGGTTGAAGTTAAACACGGATGCGGCACATGGTAGACACTCGGCAGCAGCAGGAGCAATATTACGTGACAGCAATGGCACATTCTTAGGGGCAATCGCGTATCATCTTCCATTATCTTCACCAGCCATGGCGGAGTTTCAAGCAGCCTATTTCAGTTACTTATATTTCGCAGTACAGTGGGGACCAATGGATATTGAAGTGGATGCGCAGGGAGTCCTTTCAATGATTCATAACCCAAGTCATCAGCATGCTTCATTATTCCGAGCTCTATTACACTCGACAACATCTGAGATAACATACATACCTACGGAGGCAAATCAACCAGCTCATTTTCTGGCTCAACATGGTCAATTTCATCAACATCTTACAATATTCACAACAGTAGCTGCACTACCGCCGCTAGTACGGGCAAGCTATCATACTGAAAACACCCTATATATTCGTCATGGATACAGCTCTTGATCAGTCTTGTTGCCCATATCATACGATATGGGCAACGCGGGTACGCATCATTTTCCCTGTCACGCTTCTACATTGCGTTATACGCGTTATACTTATTGCACAACTAACGTGTCACACATTCTCGTTACCCATATCAGTGGATATGGGTAACCAGGGTAACTTTTCCATCACTAATATTTGCTTCAAATACCCGGTTACTGCTGCTGCATCTCATAGCTTTTGTGAGTTCACTAACTTTACTTTCTGTTTGTGCATGGAATCTTGGGCGCAACAACAACAACGGAGGCACATACATTGGCGGATCAAACATAGACTGCATCACGTTACTCTTCTGCAAGCTACGGACATTCTACGGATAGTTTCTTTATGTTCATGTAATCACTCCAATCATATAAATATGTACGTTTTTCCCTTCGCCAAGGTTTTATCCACAAGGGTGGTTTTACTTGGCAAGGTTAAAAATGCGGCATATCATATATGATTGGAGACTTCAAATTATATGTTCGTTATACTATTATTTTGCATTCATTGACAAACATTGTAATATGGTTTTCCTCCACTATAAGTGAGGCACAATAAAATATATCTTTTCTTGCAAAAACAAAAAAAATGAAAACACAAAAAAAGATAAAACACATAAAAAGAAAAAGAAATAATGAAAATTATAGAAGGTACAAAGCGAAAACCATATACTTTATAGTGACAAATTTATTAACCAATAAGATAATAAATAAATCGGCAGTGTTGCCGACAATATTATATGTAATAAATAAATTGGCAGTCAAACACTTTAGATAGTTTGTATAATTAATCCTCACAGTAAAATTAAAATCCGCGGATGTATTGTTCCATATAAGTTTAGTGTTCGTCTACTCATGCTTAAAACTTTAAAATTAAATTACTCAATCCTAACATGATACACTAAATATTAATCGACTTAATGCATTATAATTCATCACATTAACTTTGTTTGACCAGTGCATAACATTATTATTCAACCGTAGTACTGCACTTGCACTACTCGATCATTGCTTAAATATAGTCACCTTTAAAATTCTCCTGTATCGCTCTCAACATTATTTATCTATTTTCTCGTTTGCAACAATATGTTGGTTCTGGCATTTAAGTACTATACTATAACTAAAATTTTAACATCCAACTTATTCTATAATAGATCAAGCCGAGTAACTCGATGTTTCTAGGAATCAACATTTAACCAAGATTTTGTAATAGTATATCATTCCACTATACTCAATGTAGTAATGCTCGCTTATCGCTATCGATCAATATCTCTAATAAGACTAATATCTTCGACTTATTTGATAGCTCTAAATTAAACAACTTAATTATAACTATAAACTCCTTTGAACAATATCCTTCACTAAACTCTACTGATCATAACGCTTATAGATCAATTTTTAGTATCTATCATTGTACTATAAATCATTTCTTAGTATCTACGATCCCAATTTAGACTTGAAACCATGTCATGACACTACCGTCAAAAGTAAGGACATGGACCTGCTTCATTTTACTATAATAGTACCGAGTCCCATGCTGCTGCTGCGGTGGAACAGTCATAGTAACCGCCTGGTCCATCTGAATTAATGCATCAACCAGTGCCTACGATAGGACATTCTGATTAACATTGCAATTTATACTGCTTGATTATATATTATTCAATTAGGGTTACCTGCTTGCGATTAAGGGAATGTGAAAAGGGTTATGATCAAATTTAAATAAGGCAAGTAAAATCGTATGATATACCCTAGGTATATGTGTCCCTGAATCGATCGTCCCTTAAGTCTAAAGTCACTACTTATTTCTAAAATCATGCTTAGTATATAATCATCGCTTATGGCTAAGATCATTACTTATGTTCAAGATAATCACTTATAATCAAATCATCACTTAATTCTAAAATCATGGCCTTGCTCTGATACCACCAGTAGAAACCCATCCCGAGCTCTAGTACTCAAAACGACTCACCCGCCGTAATCTGCTAAGAGGAATATAAGACGTCGATACAGATCAATTACACGTCAATAAAGTGACGTAAATTGATGTCAGCCGAAGTCATAAAATTAAAATCCTCAAAATAATCATCATCATCAATATAAATGTCTAGGGAAATCCAATTCGATACAAATGTCATAACACTAGGAAATACTAAATTTCAAAATACACGATCTCAAATGCACAAATAATTGTCTCAAATAAACCATCAAAAAGTCTCCTCATGAAATCCTCGTTCAACAATATCCTTGCTCGTACTCGTCCTTTGTGAAATCTAACTCGTATCCCTGACTATCTATAAAACAAAAATGGGGTATAGTATGAGCGACAAATTATCGCTCAGTAAGTAATCTTCCTGTACCCACTATGAAATCATACACGGAGAAACAAGAGTTATTAAATAAGTAACAATATATAAAATAGCAAGTTTGCCATTCGCAAATAGAATTACTACTATATCCTTATAGACATCAATCATCTAAATCAACCAAGTCCAATCGTCAAGTCGATCAATTCAGTAGCCAATCAAATGTTAGTATAAGTCAAAACCGATGATGCGATTTTCAAATCGATGCGATGCAAATTTCCAAAATCTAATTTCGATTTCCAAATCCAATTTCAAATGCTCGAAACGATGCGATACGATTTTCAAATCCAAATATGATATCCGGTTCCAAACCAGTATAAATACCAATGTTCAATATCCGAGTCTAGCTCGGTACGATATCAAATCTACTTTGAACACTCTCCCTTTGAATCTTTGATGGAGTGCACTACCGAATGAAGAACAAGACATAGTTTTTTCTTCTGTGATCATCTGTGCTCTGAAAGGACTGATGGGATTACGAGAGTGCCATCCCAGGAGTGAATTCTATGAATTGCTTGATACAAAAGGCTGTGTGCCAATAAAGTTGTAGTCTAGATTGTTTAAGTCGAAGGCGGGCCTTGTAGCAACTGGTAAGGCTGTTGCTTTGTGACCTTGAGGTTACGGGGTCGAGCCACAGAAACATCTTCTTGCACAAAGTGTAGGATGAGGCTGCGCACATCAGATCGCGAAGCGATCCGGTCCTCCCTAAACCCCGCGCAAGCGCAGAAGCCTAGTGCATCAAAAACGCCATTTCCATATTGTTTAAGTCGATTTCGGTGATCCCTTCAAGGACTTTAACAACAAGGGACACATCAGGTCTGAGCAAAAAGTCATTTCTCAAGAACCATAATGCTATTTGCATCAGTTTTACAACTTCAGTCACGTTGTAAATTCATTCAAGTTTAATCTTACAATATTGATTCTTCTTTTATAGGAGTTGTTGCATAGCTTTCAATAGCTTTATTCTTCTAACAACTATTTGACATGTCATTCTAACGGCTAGTTTCTAACTTGTCAATGACTAGTTACTCAACTTAGCTCAGACATATACAATTAAAAGAATATGATCTATTATAGTGCTATGTGCATATGTATATTATGTAGCTAAGTGTTTTCAGATCGACTAGTATGATCAGCTCTGCTACCACTACTTTATTGCCTTATGGTGTGCGTTCAACTCGTCACATCAACACTGCACACCTGTATATACCTTGGCTCAGTACTTCACCTCGGCAACTTATATTTTATAATTTTGTGCTCGAGATGAGCTAAGCTCACATCGGTAGTACACCTTTATTTGCTAAGCTCACCTCGGTAGTACACCTTTATCTCTCCAGCTCGGCTTCACCTTAGTAGAATTATACTCTTGTATCTCTTCTTAGCACGACTGCTACTATGCTTAGCTCAGTTTAGCTGAACGTACATTTCTACACTCATCCTCAAGCTTAGTTGTATTCATTCATATAACCAAGCTTGGACAATAATAAGTGAAATATACTTGATGTATAATTCTTCACCTACTAGCAAGCATACTAGGTCCGAATGTAGAAACAGTAGGTGAGTGGCTTGTCGATCCCTCGAGGACTAATTTTATGTACCAAATTTTTTTCACTTTAATTTAAACCTAATCAATAAAATTGAATAAAAAATAACTACTAATTAAATTATTAACCTTAACTTTTCTCCTTTAAAGATTACTTTGACTAATTTATGTTCCAGTTGAATTTTTTCTCATGTATGTTTCACTCTTTAACTCAAAATAACTAACTAATTTCTATTCTGAACCACTAAAGAAGAAATTCCTTATTTTAATTTTTACCCAATGTCTTGCGTAAAAACCTAATTTAATTTGATAAACTACATATCCCAATGTGAATTTTAATCAAATAGACCGCATTAAATATTTATGGAATTTCCTAGTTTCAATAACCTTTGATTATTTAATCCTGGATATCCTTTTATATAAATGGAATCTATCCCTAGTAAATTTTACTATAAGGCTGTTGCTGACACGATCTTAATTAAAATCTTCACCTCCCGGTTCATCAAAGTTAATTATATATTCTATCAATAGGTAGCTAATCTATTGACGCAATAAGAACACCAACAACAATGAACGATTAGAATTCAACTAGTAAATTAAATAAATCAAAGAGGAAAAACTAATATATTAAAATATCAAAACAATTCAACTTTCACAAAAACTAGTCAAGAAAATAAAAATTTAACCACAAATTAAATCCACAGTATCTATCATATCCATGTATTGGATAAAAGAGCAGTAGAAAAGAAAACTATGTATAAAATTACAATGCAAAATGGTCTCGGCACTGATGACTGCAGGTTGATGAGATTGCTGCATGCTGACGAAAAGCTGACGCGCCTGCTGGAACTGGCTCTGCCTAATGGAAACCTGGCTGATGTGACGCTGACTGATTGGTTGAAGCTACTGACGCGATGGCTGCCAATCGGCTAACTGACTGCGATGGCAACAACGTTATGATGTGACGTTGACTGATTATTATGACACGTTACAATGTTCTAAACCAAAAATTGTCGTATCGGATCACAACCGAAACTTCGCCAACGTGTCACGTACTTGTCATATATAG
This sequence comes from Eustoma russellianum, assembly GCA_036186865.1. Classification (NCBI taxonomy): domain Eukaryota; kingdom Viridiplantae; phylum Streptophyta; class Magnoliopsida; order Gentianales; family Gentianaceae; genus Eustoma; species Eustoma russellianum. The sequence continues at coordinate 3,579,344 of AP025075.1, read as the reverse complement.
ATGGCCAGCTCCTACATTTCGAAAATGGCCACAAATTTCGTGGCTAACATTGTACACTCAGCCATAAAATCATTCCATGTTGGCACACACAAATCACCCCCAATTAAGACCAAATTGTAGAGGTTCCAAATCCACTTTTTCATGCACATGTTGGCGCCACATTACTCAGCCATTAGAGTTTAATATTCAAGTTATTTTATGTATATTATGTGTGACATAATATATATAACATGTGCAAAAAGTTTGAATTTAATCAGAGAAAAATCGCGTAATCGATAAATGTCGAGAATTCGGTTTTCTACCAACACAACATATGGAACGTTTTTTGCATGACATGTAACATGTATCTAGACACTTTTTACATATTGAATACATATTAAAGTGTTCTAGAATATTCAAATAGGCTGATTGGAATATACCATATATGTGTAATTATTGTGCAATATTCGACAAAGCTTACAAAAGTAAAATTCAGCACATGCTCAAGACATATCACAGGCCTACTCAGTCATGGTGGAGCTTATGTGGAGCTTAGTTGTCATCTTGGTTGGTGGAGAATAATCCAGACAAGGTTAGTGACATAATGAAGGGAGCTACACAATGTAATCTTTCAAACCAATTAGCAAATGAAACACATGTTGAAAATTCAACATGTGAGAGTTAAGTTGGCCGATTTTTAGGTCTTCATTGGAGGCAAATTTGCTTCCAAATTTGAGGGGATTAATTGTATAATTTTTGGCAATGTTTTGAACTTCAATTTGGCACATGTTTTACATTTTATCTCAGATTTTTTCAGCCATTAAGTGATGACACAACTCATCCAATCAAGGAGTGCCAAGTAAACAAGGACAAGACAATCATCCAATCAAGTTGTGCCGAGTAAGCAAGATGATGTCACATCTATACAACGCATTCTTCCATGGACTTAAAAGAGAATTCTCAAGGTAAAGAAATGCCCTAAGGGCGGCGGCAAATTTCAAATAAAAGGAGGAGAAGAAGAGCAAACAAATGCAAGACAAGTCTCATAATTTTCAAGTGCAAAAGGAGTCTTCTACTTTCTTCTTCCACATTTCTTTCTTTCTTCTTATTATTCTCTCAAGGCTATCATTCTTATATTCAATATATTACCATACACATTTCAATTGTAAAAGGTTGATCAAGGTGTAATCAAACATTCATCCGTTCGGTGGTGTTGTTCGTGATCATCGTGACCTCTTGTATCGTTTGTTTAAGGGTGGAGTTGGTGTGTAACTCCAACAACCCTTATGGCAAGGTGTTATTTTGTGATTAATGATAACCAAGAAAGTTTTCTTCGAAGACTGGAGTAGGTTGTGTTAACCGAACCAGTATAAAATTCTCGGTGTTATTACTTTCAGCACTTTACTTTCAGTTTCCAGCACTTTGCATTGTTTTCATTGCATTAGTAAAAATACAAACGACTTTCAAAAATTACCATACTTTGTAGATAGATAGCCACACCTCTTAGGTTTCATTTGGCGCAAGTTTCAACCCATTTAGATAAGTATAAATCAATCAAACGTTAATAGTTCTGAGACTAGTGCAATCTGATTTTTTGACTTGCAAAGGTTGAGAACTTGAACGTATTTGACATACTTCCCAAAGGCATTTTTCAAAAATTTTTCAAAAAATTTAAATAAATTTAGTAAGAGGTTGTTCTTTAAATTTTCAAATCATTTGGAGTCTCGGATTAATCAGAATAAAATTTTCAAATCAGACTACTGTTTGTGACTGATTTGCGCAATCTGACCACAAACAATATTTCAAAGGGTTAGAGATTGAATTTTTATCTGAAATTTTTATGAGATACTTAGAACATCTAATATTAGAATCTCTCCAAATTTCAGAATTTTTGAAGGCCCGTAATCTAGTTTTGAAAACATTTCAAAACAGGATCTGAAAACAGAAACTGTTTTCGGAAGTTGGGTTTCTGGGTAAAAATATTTTAAAAACCAAATTTTCCGCATCCACTATTCAACCCCTCCTTCTAGTGGTGCCTTACAGGTCCTAAAAATGGTATCAGAGCACTAGACATACTCACAACAAGAAGATCCAACAATCTAAGTGAGATGGCAACCACTAGCTTCAAAATCGAACAAGAAGGTATGTCAAGTCAAAGGCCTCCTCTTTTTGATGGCTATTGATATTGATTTGTAGTCTATTATAGAAGACGGTCCATTCGTTCCATCTAAGTTATCTGCTGTTGATGGTGTCACACTAGAGGTTATAAAAACGAAACAAGAATACACTAGTGATGATAAAAAGAAGTTGAGTATGAATTCTAAAACCATGCAACTACTTTTAAATGGGCTAAGCAAAAGTGAATTTAGTTACGTATCTAATTGCTCTAGTGCCCAATAAATGTGGAGAATTCTTGAGATGAAACATGAAGGGACTAGCCAAGTAAAGGAGTCTAAGATTAATATGCTTGTCCACACTTGAGTCTTTCAAATTATTGCCAAATGAGTCTATTGTTGATATGGATTTATGATTGACTAACATCTATAATTCTCTTGAGTCTTTTGGCAAAGCTTTCTCTACGCAGGAAAAGGTCCAAAAGGTATTAAGAAGTCTTCCATCCGAATGGGACCCTAAAGTCACAGCAATTGAGTAGAGTAAAGAATGAAATCAATAAAAATGGAGGAACTAATCGGATCACTAAAGGTTTACAAAAACAAACTCACTTTAAGAAATTCTTAATCTAGTTCTAAACATGATAAGGCTATTGCGTTTAAATCAAATGAATACGTCTATATCTCTTATGATCGCGTAGATGATAGTGACACAGATTCCGATGATGAAGATTTAATCACGATGGCTAAAAGATTAAGAAAGATCTTGAGAAAAAAACAAACACAAGCCTACTTCATCTAAGAACCATAGAAATAAAAATAATGAGGAAATAAAGTGTTATGAATGTGGGAAACTTAGACACTTGTCATATGATTGCTCTAACAAGGATAAACAAACGAACAAACACCTTGACAAGGATCGGATCAAAGCTAGACTCGTATCAGAACCTAAACAAAAGAGAAGAGCCTTCAAAGCCTCCACTTGGAGTGATTCATCCGACTCTGAGACTGACGATACGGAAGAACAAACAGCAGAAGTATGCTTTACATCTAAGGCATCAAATGAGGTATCTTCTGATTCTGATTCTGATTCCGAACCTTCATATGATGATTTGTTTAGTCAATATTTAGAATTGCATAAATTCACAAAGACTATTGCAAAAGAAAAGAAACGATTAATTGAAGACAAAAAGTTGTTAGAATCCTCTAACACGAACCTTGTTTCTCAATTAAACGATTCGAAAGAAGAGTCGTCTTACATCATCAATGCATTAAAATCAGAGATCTCATCATTAACGACACAAAATAATGAAATAAAATCCGAGATTTCAAACTTGAAATCAATAAATATAGATCTAGAAAAAATAGTAAAACAATTTGACACAGGTACAAACATGCTAGATCACATCATTTCTTCACAAAAGCATGATAACGATAAAACCGGATTAGGATACGTTGAGAAAAACGAGACATTAAATAAATCAACCAAATTCATTCCGGCTAACAAAATAGATGCACCCAAGATATATGCGGCGCATAAGAAGATGCCTAGATCCCGTGCTATGTCATCTCATCATGCTTCTTTTTCACATCATACGAGATATAATTATTTTCTATATAGATATGAAAAGAAACCATTGATACATAAACAACGATCATATAACAAAAAATGCATTTAGATCACGCACTATGCAAACTAACACAAAGGCATATCAAAAGCAAAGATCATACTATGTGCATGATGGGATTCTCGACCAAAGGCCAAACGCATTTGCCCCTAACATATATTATATTGGCATTCTTACATTTTGGAAGACCTAGAAAGATCACCCAAATTTGGGTACCAAAAGGGACATTTGCAAAGGGTTGAATAAATAACCATTAAGAACACACTTTTGATATTATTGCACAATACACTTAAAATGCATGATTTTTTTGCTATTTCTTTCTTACGTGCACTTTTGATTTTATTTCTAAAATAAAGGCGGAGAGAGTGCATGATTTAAAGTGGAGCGAGAGTGATTGATTACAAAAATCAAGGGGGAGAGAATTCAAAATTCAAAATTTGAATTTGTGCACGATTAGAGGGGGGGCGATTAAATTTAAATCATGAACTAAGATTATTTTGTAAATCACCAAAAGGAGGAGATTGTTGATAAAAGTGTTTGAGTTATTCACAAAATGCATGATTTAAATAGCATGTGTTAAAGAAATGCATGACATAATTTATTACTTGACATGTTTTTGCGACAAACTTGCCTTATATACTTTATATATAATGTTGCCGTACTAACAAGCCATGAAGCTTTAAAGCTTACATCAAATGACAAACATTTGTTGTGTTTGAACTATTTTCAGGTGCCATCATTAATGAACTAAACTAGTTCATTAAGTGAAGTACTTAGTTAAATGAACTAAGTAGTTCATTAAATGGAGATATATTTAGAAAAGACATGATGGCAACAATGAAGAATGGAAAGTCTCCTTCTACTAATCATCACACGTTTTTATATATATAGTATATATATATATATATATATTCAGATTTTTTTAAAAGGCACAATACACATATATTCCAACGTACTACCGACACGTTACATATATTATGAACGTACGTCAACGTCACACCACTATGCTTACCTCATATTTATGAGTATATTCAGGTTTTATATCATATGATATAAGTCATGGTGATGACAAAATTATTATGACACGTTACAAGGTTCTAAACCAAAAATTGTCGTATCGGGTGACAACCGAAACTTTGCCAACGTGTCACATACTTGCCATATATAGATGGCCAGTCCCTACACTTCAAAAATGGCCACAAATTTCGTGGGTAACATGGTACACTCAGCCATAAAATCATTCCATGTTGGCACACACAAATCACCCCCAATTAAGGCAAAATTGTGGAGATTCTAAATTCACCTTTTCAAGCACATGTTGGCGCCACTTTACTCAGACATTAGAGCTGAATATTCAAGTTATTTTATGTATATTATGTGTGACATAATATACATAACATGTGCAAAACGTTTGAATTTAATCAGAGAAAAATCGTGTAATCGATAAAAGTCGAGAATTCAGTTTTCTACGGACACAATACATGGAACGTTTTTGGCATGACATGTAACATGTATCTAGACACTTTTTACATATTCAATACATATTAAATTATTTTAGAATATTCAAAATAGGGCTGATTGGAATGTACCATATATGTGTAATTATTGTGCAATATTGGACAAAGTTTACAAAAGTAAAATTCAGCACATGCTCAAGACGTATCACACGCCTACTCAGCCTTGGTGGAGCTTATGAGGAGCTTAGTTGGCATCTTGATTGGTGGAGAATAAGCCAAACAAGGTTAGTGACATTTCAAACCAATTAGCAAATGAAACACATGTTGAAAATTCAACATGTGAGAGTTAAGTTGGCTGATTTTTAGGTCTTCATTGGAGACAAATTTGCTTCCAAATTTGAGGGGATTAATTGTATACTTTTTGGCAATGTTTTAAACTTCAATTTGGCACATGTATTACATTTTATCTCAGATTTTTTCAGCTAGTAAGTGATGACGCAACTCATCCAATCAAGGAGTGCCAAGTAAGCAAGGCCAAGACAATCATCCAATCAAGTTGTGCCAAGTAGGCAAGATGATATCACATCTATACAAAGGATTCTTCCAAGGACTTAAAAGAGAATTCTCAAGGTAAAGAAATACCCTAAGGTGGGCGGCTAATTTCAAATAAAAGGAGGAGAAGAAGAGCAAACAAATGTAAGACAAGTCTCACAATTTTCAAGTGCAAAAGGAGTCTTCTACTTTCTTCTTCCACATTTCTTTCTTTCTTCTTCTTCTTCTCTCAAGCCTATCGTTCTTATATTCAATATATTGAATAGGCTTTCATTAGACCACCATACACGTTTCAATTGTAAAAGTTTGATCAAGGTGTGACCAAACCTTCATTCGTTCGGTGGTGATGTTCGTGATCTTTGTGATTGCTTGTATCGTTTGTTTAAGGGTAGAGTTGGTGTGTAACTCCAGCAAACCTTGTGGTAAGGTGTTATTTTGTGATTTATGACAACCGAGGAAGGTGTCCTCGAAGACTGGAGTAGGTTGTGTTAACAGAACCAGTATAAAATTCTCGGTGTTATTACTTTCAGCAATTTACTTTCAGTTTCTAGCATTTTTCATCGTTTTCATTGCATTATTAAGAATATCAAACGACTTTCAAAAATTACCAAACTTCTCAGAAACATAGCCACACCTCTTAGGTTTTATTTGGTGCAAGTTTCAACCCATTTGGATAAGTATAAGTCAATCAAACATTAATAGTTCTGAGACTAGTGCAATCTGATTTTTGGACTTGCAAAGGTTGAGAACTTGAACGTATTTGACATATGTCCGACATGAATTTTTCAAAACTGTTTCAACCCATTTAAAAAAAACCATAAGAAGATCCGTTTACGGCGACCGAAAGCTTGGAATATCGCATGTTGTTCATAATAATTCGAATAAAGCGTGCATGAAAGCCAAATCTGTGTAGAATTGCTTCTAGATAGGTCCAGTTAACCTTATCGAAAGCTTTTTCCATATCCAATTTATCATAACATTGGCACCATGGGTTTTCCTATCAATCAGATGCACCATTTCATTTGCCATCAATACATGTTCACTAATATCATGTCCTTTTAGAAAGCCAATCTGTTCAAGAGATATCAACTTTGGAAGCAGTGAAGATACTCGAGTTGCAATAATTCTAGTGGTTACTTTGCTTAAAAAATTTGAGAGACAAATGGGCCGAAAATCTGCATAAGTGGTAGGATTAGGTTCTTTTGGAATCGACGTGATCAAGAAAGAAATCATCACCTGCAGAGGAGGTACCCCAAAAAAAATTCTTGCACAGCTAGAATGACATCAGTCCTCAAAATATCCCAAGTCTGGAAAAAATGACCATTAAACCCGTATGGACCGGCTACGCTATTTTGACTAAGATCCTGTAATGCATTTTTAATCTCCGCCATATCAGGAATAGGGAGGATATCATTTTCAAATGATGAGATCAAAGAGGGGATGTATTGCAAAAAAAAGTCAACATTTACTACTGGTTCATTTGAGAAGAGTTGCTGAAAAAATTGTACCGCTGCATTGCCTAACGCGTCGTTGTCCTGTAGCAAGGATCCCATGGAATCACGAATGCTCCGAATGTGCTGTCGACAATGCCTATCTTTAATGAAGGCATGAAAATAAGCAGTATTTTCTTCGCCCTCCTCCATCTATTTTGCCCGAGATTTTTGAGACCAGTAAGAAGTCCGAGCCTTATTGGCCAGAAGAAGCTGTGCCTGAGCTAAAGAAAAAGCCATTCTATTTTCTGGAGTTGGGTCATTATCATATATCTTTTCATGCCTGGAATAAGCTTGCTCGGCTGCGGCTATGTTACTGAAAATATTACTGTAGTCTTCACGATTCCAAGCAGGGGTCTGAATCACTTATTTACTGCGGGGTCATTACAAGGCTTTGCCTTTGGAAGGGTGCCAGTTGTTTCACACTTGGCATATGTTGACAATTTGCTTTTATTTTTAAAAGCAACTTCTAGTAACTTGACTGCCTTCCATTCTTTTCTTCACTCTTATCAACAAGCGTCTGGACAGTTTGTCAACTATAGCAAAAGCCAATTTGTCACAAGCACATATGTAATCCCCCAACATCTTCGAAATATTGGCCAGGTCCTGTTGATGCAGCCATCAGAACTTCCCATTAAGTATTTGGGGTCTTACCTATATCGTTGGATAAATAGAGCAGCTACTGCACTTCATTGATACAACACTTTGAAGCAAAGCTCACTGGCTGGGCACGTCAGCTACTTACTCCTGGTAGCCAACTGGTATTGCTAAAATCAGTGCTTATGGCCATACCTCTTCATCTCCTAGCAGCAGCCCGTTTGCTGAAAAGTGTTTTGCCTGCTATTAATCAAAAAATATCTCATTTCATTTGGGGGCCGCTATCACTGGACATCATTATCTGACTTATGCTATCCAGAAGGGGAAGGTGGTCTTGGACTACGTAGTTTGTCACACATACAACGTGCATATGATTGCAAGCTTTGGTGGAACTATCAAACAAAAACATCGCTTTGGTCAATTTATATGCACCATTGTTATGGGGATTGTTTGGATTATGTACCTCGCATATATGATTCTCCAGGTTAGGAAAGACTTTGTTCCGACCATCTGCTATGTCTGCAGCTTTCTTCGGGTATACCGCATCCTTTATGGTGTTCCAGCCCCTCGGGCGTATTCTCTATCCGCCATGCATATGATGATCTTCGTCCTACTAGCGCGCAACCGTATTCTCATAAGTTTATTTGGTGGAATGGTCTCCCAAAATCAGTTCGGCTTTTTCACCGAGCTTTGCCAATGGAAGACAACTTGCTTCGTTTCACTACAATTAGTCCTACCATATGCCCCTTTTGTAAGTTGCAATCCGCAAATATCAATCATATTTTCATACAATGTTCGTATGTCAAGGATGCCTAGATGCATTTATCTTGGTTACTAGACGGTCCTATTTATAAGGATTCGCATCCACGCTCTTTCTTACTTCAATGGTGGATGACTTCTTCTGCTCGGACGATCCAAGGTATTCTTCGAGTTGTTGGGCCAGTTATATTTTGTTGGACAATTTGGAAAGTTTACACAAATCAAGTATATGGTGATGCTGATATTTTGCCTGCTCATATTTTCAACATCACACGTCAATCTTGTTATGACTGGACCTCATTACTTTCTGGTACATCCATAGCAGAGTATATACCATCCCTCATTTCCGCAGGTTTTACCCCGCGTCTACGCCCTAAGACTATTCTTAAGCTAAAATGGGAATAACCACCATCTGGGAAGTTAAAACTGAACGTCTACACTTCTGTGGGGCGTAGCTCAGCCGCGGCTGGAGCCATACTCCGTAACTCACACGGACATCTAGTTGCAGTTTTTATCCTTTGTGCTTCCTTGTCTCTCACCTCTGCGAGCAGAAATTCAGGCTCTGTTATACAACATTATCTTTTTTGGGCGACTGCATCAGCACTTATTGGTAGAAACGGATTTTTTACAAGCGACTCAAGTGTGGGATTCCCAGCTCTCAATATTGCCGAAGTACTCTCGTCTCAATATGTCTCTCAACCTCACAGGTAGTCACATTGCCTTCATCCTTAGGAAACTTAACATTGTTGCTCACCATCTTGCACAACATGTGCGAATGTTCCCGATAACAACTGTCTTCTCTTTGGTTGGGCAACTTCCTCATTCGGCACGTGGTATCTATTACACAAACTGCACCACCTATGCCATCCGGACATAGCTATTTCCGCAACAGCCTTTTAAGTGTTGCCTGTATCAAAATGATACAGGCAACTTGGGTATGCTTTCTTTTAACGCATCTAATTTATTTTAGTTTCTTGATGTCTCCCGTCTGGGTTGGCGCTACACATTCTTTGTTGCCCGTAGTCTTTAGACTACGAGCAACGATGGTATGCGGATACATTCACTTTGGTCGAGGTTATCTATTCATATACTCTTGCATTATATTAATGTATCTTTTTTTGTTCTCTGTCAAGGATTACTTCTGTGGATCAAAGCTGATGCCAATATTTGCATTTACGGATGGGCTGTTTCGATGATTCGAGGTGGACGCCAAGACGAGATACTAGTTCGCTATTGGACGCATACACACGAGGACATTGCAATATATTCTCTATCGTATTATTCGCTGTTTTTTGTATTGTGTCTTCGCTCCAAAGATATAAATATGCATGCTTTTTTCCTTCGCCAAGGTTTTATCCACAAGGGTGGTTTTACTTGGCAAGGTTTTAATGCGGCATATCATATATGATTTGAGGATGACAATCCTTACGGCTTTACATTTCCTTTTCTCGTACGATATACATTATTGTAATATGGTTTTCCTTCTCCATAAGTGATGTTTCAATTTAATAAATCAGCCTTTATATAATATATATATATATATTTAAAGAAATGGTAATTTTATTGAAAAAACCTCACTTGTGGCGGAGGAAAACCATATTACAATCATCGTTGTATGAAAATAAATGAAATAGCGAGCTAATTATGGCCAATCTCCAGTCGTATATGATATGCCGCATTAAAACCTTGCCAAGTAAAACCACCCTTGTGGATAAAACCTTGTCAAAGGAAAAAGCGTACATATTTATACGGCTGGTATTGAGGCCAAAACTAAATAAAAATGAATTCATTTGTGATACTCCTCTATGATATATAGCGCTGCTGGGCCTTTCGTCATGTAGAGATCCGAATGTCGCTGGAGACCAGGGCCCTGGTTGTGGTGGATCCAGTTTAACATGTACCTCGTCAAAGTTAAAGTAAGCAGTTATGAGAAAGACTATGATAGTATAAAGTAATGTAATCAATCGAACCAAAGCCATACCCAAGTCGCCTGGCTCAGCGCGAACCAAGGCGACATCAGCTGTAGCATGCCACTGGGTATTAGATTAATAATGTGCTAGGTTGTATCCATTGAGCTTGTGTGTTCCCTCGTAAATGATGTTTGCAGCAGTGTCCACCATGTTATAGCAATCAGAATAGTCAGACAAAGATATGCATATGAAGTCGTATTTTGAATTTTCGCATGAATAACATGAGAATATATGAACAGTAAACGCCCTAATGTTGCCGTGTATGAGGACACAGAAAACGACAAGGATGTACCGCCAACACAATGTGAGACATGTATCAACCTCGGAAAGCAGGCAGATAAAGATCCGTGAGTAAAGCTCCGCGAACTTCACACGGCGGTTCATGAAGAAAATTGTAGGGCCACAGCCCTGTTGTTCTGTAACCGTATCATGCCAGCCAGTGGGCTGCGGTATTAGCTTTCCGGGGACAATACTGTAGCGTTGAATGGTTTAGACTTAGGAATTGCCTTGCGCATAGACTATCCGACGCCAAGCAGCCGGTTAATTGCCGAGTTTTTGCCATCAAGGTGATCATCGATTGGCAATCCGTTTCCATTATAATGTTGTCATATTGTTGTGCATAGTGAATCAACGCAAATTTCATGGCTTGTATTTCCGCCCTTAGAGGCCCAACCAAAGGCAGTGAAAAACAAATAGCCGAACGGAAATGGCCTTGATCTGTTCTCAACACCGCCCCCCTGTTGCAAGTTTTTGTCCTACAGTGGCATCAACATTTAATTTCAGTTTGCCCGATGGTGGAAACTGCCGACGGACTACTGTCAACCATTTCGCTCGTAGTGTTGGAGAAAAATGAAGATCAACAAGATGAGGGATTGATACGACGAATTTTTTCCTCTGCATAGCGGAACACCATGTGTAAATTGAACCCTTGATCTTAGTATATAAGCGATCATAATTGAAGTGCTCTTCACCGAATCTGCAGGTTGCATATGATTTCCATATTTCCCAAGCTACTATGGATGGCACTATCGCCTTAAGTTGGCCCATCATCGATTGCTAAGTGGATGTTTGCCACAAGCGAAATAAGTGAGCTTTGATTGTGCGAGATAATGACATTGGTCCAGAGAACGTAATTGCCATTTCCACCCAAAGTGGTCGGATTTTTCAGCAATGTAGAAATACATGATCTTGGTTGGTCATCATTATTCTGACGGCAAAAAACACATTATGATGGGTATGATGTCAGCCAGCAACGAAGATTATTGACCATTGGAAGAGAGCGATTCCAAAGCCGCCAGAGAAATATTTGTTGTCCTGGGTGGGAAGTTTTCCACCAAATATAGTGTGTCTCAACCATAGAGGGTCCATGAGCTGCAATTAGTGAATAGGCCGATCGTATGAAAAACTGTCCATTATCATCTGGCGCCCAATGAATCATATCATGCGTTCGGTGAGTGTGCATCTCCATAGAGTCATGTATGCTACACAATCGCTTCCACGTTGACGAGTCATAAATGTGAGAATATATAGAAGATCGCTGTCCATACTTGGTTCTACAGAATTCGGACCATAGCGTATTGGAGTGGATATATTTCCACCACAGTTGACAGTCGTAAGCTTTTTGAACATGTGAAAGGTTGCGGATACCTAGTCTGCCTGCTTCGACCGCGCGATAGATTGAAGGCCAAGACTGCCAATGATGTCTACCTTTCTAAAGAAAAGATGCCATTTTACGATTTAAAATTTTAATCACACCTTTTGGAAGCCTAGAGCTGGCTATGAGATGCGTAGGTATCGTGTTGAGCATGTATTTAATGAGTATAATTCTACCCGCCATTGAGAGCAATTTGGTCGACCATGTAGACAACTTAGCCTCAAAATGATTGATAAGAGGAGAACAATATCTGGCTTTGTTGATTCCCTTATACAAATATGACCCAAGATATTTAATAGGCAATAAAGTCGATCGCATGCCCAAAGCTTCCAGTGAAGTATTAACCGAAACTCCTTGGCCCGCCACAAATTGGCTCTTGTTATAATTTACCAGTTGTCCAGAAGCCTTCTGATATGCTTCCAAAAATTGGCCAAATTTTCCCAAGTTGCGAGCAGCCCCATTAAGAAAAACTAACAAGTCATCAGCAAAACCCAAGTGTGAGATACACGGTACGCGACCTACCTTAAATCCCTTGATAGCACCCGTCCTCATTAGCTGTTTTAGCCCTCTTGAGAACCCTTCCGATGATAATATAAATAATAGTGGCGATAGCAGATCGCCCTGCTTCACACCTCGACCAATGGAAAAGGACCCCGTCGGACTACCGTTTAGAAGAATAGAACAGTGTGTGGCACACAAATTATTGATTAGAATGTGCACTAGGCGCGCATCCATTCCCAACCGCTGCAACAAAAAGTGTAGGTATCTCTAACTAACACGATCGAATGCCTTGGTCATATCCAGTTTAATTATGACATGTCCTCCTCTTGTGCGTTTGTCCATAACATGTACCATCTCTTGTGCTAATAATACTTGTTCTGTGATGCCACGACCTTTCATGAAGCCTGCTTGCTATGGCGAAATAAGCTTAGGCAGAAGCTTTCCCAGTCTAGATGCTAGCAATCATGTAATTACCTTGGAGATAAAATTGGTGAGACATATTGGACGGTAATCCGCAAAAGTTTGAGGATTAGTAACCTTTGGTATGAGAATGATGGTGGCCGACGCAACTGGCTTTGGCATCCTAATACCAAAATAAAATTCTTGCACTGCTTTGAAAACATCGTGCTGTATCAAATGTCAAAATCGCTTATAGAACGACCCTGGGTATCCATCTGGGCCTGCTGCACTTGTGGGGCTAAGATTCCAAACAGATTCCTTGACTTCTGCCAACGAGGGAATCTCTTGCAGCATACAATTATCCTCATGCGTGATCAATGATGGTATATACTGCACTATTAAAATCACAATCTGACACTGGTTCTTCTGCAAAGAGATAGCGAATCGCTTCGGCTTCGGTATCACTTGGTTGAACGCACTCAGTGCCCTCAGGTGTCAATATTCTGCGAATGTGCTGCCTGCAGCGCTTGTCTTTAACTGTTTGATGGAAAAAGGAAGTGTTGTCATCGCCCTCCTTCACCACTTAACATTTGCTTTCTGCTTCCAAAAGAGAAAAGCACGATTTTGGGCAAGCTTTAGCTCTGCTATGCAACGATGATATTGTGCGCGTGTAGTGTCCGTAGGATCCGCATCATATAGTATTTCCGCTGATTTAACCTCCGCTTCTGCCTGGGACACTGCATCGAAAATGTTGTTGAATACATCTTTATTCCACTGCCTTAAATCTTTTCGAAGACGTGACAGTTTATTGTGAAATCCCCACATGCCGCCTACTGTTAGAAATGATTGCCATCGGTGTGTAAAAAATCATCAAAATCCGCGTGTGTTTTCCAAACATCTAGATAACGAAAAGCTGCTAGATTTCTAGTGCCTTCCGTATCACATGTCAGAAATAGTGGGGCGTGATCAGATGTAGCCCGTGATAGATGTTGAACTTGTGAGATTGTAAATAGATCAGAGAAAGATGATGAGCTCAAAAAATGATCAAGTCGACGCCATACACGGTCTAGACCTCGACCATCTGACCAAGTGAATACTGAACCTTGAAAAGATACTTCCTGCAAATGACAGTGCTGAACAAAGTCATTGAAATCCTGTAACGATGGTTGCGCTCTACCACGATGCTCGTCTAACGTTCGAAATGTATTAAATCTCCTCCGATGAGCCATGGCACTGTGGTGACCGCGTGAAATTGTTTAAACTCTTCCCATAATATACGCCGCACTAAAATGGAATGGCGTCCATTATACTGCTGTCAACCAAAAACAATCACCGGAGGCTAGCCATCGATATTTATCGAATGGTGATAATGACCATCATGTTCCTCTTCCAAAGTCAAGATTGATTCCTTCCAAAACAAAACCATATTGATCATCACAAACTGACATAGCTTTTGAAAAAACCCAATTGTAATTGATATGATAGTAATGATGTAGCTCGGAGTTTTGGCTCAATGACTATTAAAATGTGTAAATTATGCTTCGAACCAATGAACAGTAAACGATTAAACGAAGTACGGATACCACGGACATTCCACAACAGTATCTTCATTGAGATAATACATCAAAAGAGTTTGAGAGGTGCGCTGCACGTAACCTGGTTAAACGTGGAGAGGTGGGGTTCGCTTGATTACGTCTCAAAATCCATGGCCCCTGATTGGGCTGTGGATCTGGGGGATCCACAGGCACATTTTCGTTAGAGTGTGCATCGACATATCTCGCTTTAATTATGTTTGCTATATTGTCATAGCAATCCTTATCTTGCGCATCCAACTGATTAACATCTAATGGAATTTCTAATTCATTGTCTGAGTGAGAAGCAAATAACGTTGACTCCGAAGATCTCCCAACATGCAATCGTCAACACCTTTTAATCTTGAGAGATCTTGCACATCTGTTACCTCATGAGTTGCTACCATGTCCGATGATAGCAGATTCATTGTTTCTGCATGTGGCTCAGTATTTTAAGTTTGATGGTCTGCGAGTGAAGGACCCATTTTTTTGGCGTCCAGCGTTGAGTTTTGGTTTTGGCCATGGATTTATCCTGGGATTATCCGTTGGCGGAGCGACTTTTTCAAGGGGCTGCTTAGGGTTGGCATTATGCGTTCCGCAATCGCAAGCAACATGCCCTAGCCGATAACAGCATGTGCAGTATGGTGGTAGATCCTCGTATTCAACATTCTGCATGATCACTCTAGTTGATGTCTGAATGAAGACTCGTTGAGACAATTCTTTTGAGACATCTAATTCAATGCATACTCCTCGCGCCACCGATGGGCGGTTATTGTTGTAGTGGCGGTGTCCAACTTCAACGGTTCTCTTAGCATAGTCGTCACTTGAAAGAGAGCATCTTTACGATGCAAATGAATGGGAAGACCGGAATGACACCCAAATTGGGACAATTGGCACTTCGATCGTGGGATCATAATCCGGCGTCCACTTGATTCTCATATGTTTTCCGGAGATCATCCAACTTCGTCGTGAA
Source organism: Eustoma russellianum (assembly GCA_036186865.1). Taxonomy (NCBI): domain Eukaryota; kingdom Viridiplantae; phylum Streptophyta; class Magnoliopsida; order Gentianales; family Gentianaceae; genus Eustoma; species Eustoma russellianum. The sequence goes on along the minus strand of AP025075.1, from coordinate 3,563,703 downwards.
AAACATCGTATATAGTCTTGCTCTTGATCAAAGTGGAGAAGAATGTGCGTGGGATCCAAAAGTCCCACCTTTAACGATCCCGTGAATCCGATGCGATCAATGGTGGAGCAGATCGTTGCTAGCGGCGGCCAATGTGAATCGATATGGAGAGGTTAACGACTGAATTTCTTCATCAATGAAATTAATCGTTGGGCTGCCCTTAAATTTTTGGACTGGTTTCGGCTGAATGCGCGATGGTGAGGACGTGAAGAGCGAAGCGAATGAAAGCGGTGCTGAAACCTGTTTTGCCGCTGGAGCGGCCGAAGACGGGGCCGCCATGAGAGGAGTGGTTGATGTCGAATTGAGATTGCGAAGAATAGGGGATGGGAAGAGGAGGTTGCAGCCGATGGTTGAAAGAGGAGGTGGCTGACAGTGGCTACGCCGCCAGCCATGGGTGATCGCACGCGAGTGGAGGGCAGCATTTTTTATGTATGTGTGTGTGTGTGTGTGTATATATATATATATATATATATATATATATATATTGCGGAAGGATGGGCTGCACTGTCTATTATTTTATTAATATTAGACCCTCACTTGTGGCGGAGGAATACCGTGATTACAAATGGGACCTGTGGTCTATGGGAGACTCTCCCAAATAAACAAATAAATGAAAATTTACAAATATGAGTGGGAATAAAATATAAGATATTGCACATGAACAGAAGAATCTAAAATATACAAGAATGAATCGTTGAGACCTCCTCCCAAGCAGAAGAAACTAGGTCATGCATCCAACATTCGTCGGTGAAGTATGGACAAAGATGATCAAATGTAATATACACAGAGTAACTAAAGATCGAAATTTACATAAAGAGAAGTAGAGAAACATACCGAGTACGCCTTTAATCGTAAGAATACAGGCGGCGCTAGAGTTGTAGAGATATGTATGCAGAGTTAAGGCATGGAATCCATATGTCATGGTACAATGCCAATGTTCCTCACCCGATAGGCAGAAAAGAATGGTCATATAACTAATATATAGTATAACCACGAAAAGACCACGATGATGAAAAGAAGCGTACTGTAGTTGCCCGTATCCATGTGATACAGGCAACAACCACGACGGACATGCTAAAGCATCAATACGTATTATGTGCCATATATATATATATATATATATATATATATATGGAATAAACCATAAGTACATATCAACCAAATGTATTTGTATGCAAGTATGGAATTTATGTTGTAGTATAAGGTATCATAGATATGGAATGGATTTGCACATACTAAATTGTATGGACATGTACCATTGGACCTATCATTTTTGAAAAAGGTCCATTGGTTTTAAACATGAAAAATTACATATTGCATTTGGTTGCGAAATCATGCACCCACCGCGGATGGAAGTGGTCACTAACCAAATGGACATACATTTCATCGTGTTATAACATCTCCATCATTATGGCATTATCATAGTATAGATAAGATGGATAAATATATACGACATGTTGCAAACTCTCATTAGATTTAGACATAGGAAATTGCATTGTTTGCGAAATCATGATACCCACCGCGGATGGGATATGGATATGGATATAGATATGGATATGGACATGGATATGGATATGGATATGGAAATGGATATGGATTGGTCTCTGGCCAAATATGGATATGGACTGATCTCTGATCAAATATGAATTATGGATTTGGGTTGGTCATTGACCAGATATGGATATGGATGTGCATTGCATTTTTATACTGTTGCACCATTAGTGCATCATCATGGACATGGATCCTCATGAAAATTAGATGGATATGGAATATTGTGAACTTGTATTATGTGCATGGACTAACATGAAACATTGCATGTATATGGATAATTATGGAAATTGATCATGAATATGGATTGGATTTACTTCATTGTATTGATGTTCCATGCACTTATTTATATTGCATATGTCAAGTTCTTATTTGTGAAAAGAAGGCGGCCATGTAAGTTCCTATGTTATATATTATTTGATTACCTCGTCTTCACATGTTTGATCCAATGACGAGTCTAAGAGGTTTACTTGCTTAGCGATTTATATTCGCATACACTTGTGGTTAAATAAATTGCAAAGGACAGGGATGGGGATGCAGTATATCTAGAAGGCGAGCTGGAGATAGGGTATCATTGGGTTGAGACGTAGACACCTGGACCTTACATTAAGCTGTGTTACCTGTGATAGTTACATATTATTGACTTATTTTGGGACTTTAGTATTTGTATAAATTATGTATTGAGGACTGTATTTATGGACGTGAAGATGATGTAATGTTTAAGTTATTTTGCTTCCGCTATATCAGTCCACGTTTTATATTTTGATGTACATGCGATTGATATCGACACCTTATACTTCTCTTACTAGAGTACGGCAGGTGTGCCGTTCTGAGAGCTTAGTCTGGGGCAGGATGCTACAAAGATAATTCAAGAAATCAATCAAGAATAAGGTGTGAATGTATGTATGCTGGCGGGGATGTGTATATGTGCGACAAGATTTTTTTGTGATGGTTTTTGTGTATGGTTTGAGTTGATGAATGGATAGAATAAAAAATAAGAAGTAGAACAAGGAAAACTTGTAGCTCTGATACCAAATTAATGTGTGTCTCATGCCAAAAGAACAGACCTTTCCTTTGTTTTAGTGCATCTTCCACAAGAAACCTTGTTCGGTGACAAGAACGATTCAACAACCACCCTTGGCCATGTGCTTCCTGTTTGAACTGAGCAATATCCACCTTCTTGAAGCTTATGTACGGTCCAAGAACGGCAATCCACCCCTAGTACGTGTCTCAAGATAGTAGGATTCGATTCCCCCACAACGTGTGCTTAAGACGTTGATATAGAATAGTTTTGACCGATGATCAAAGAAAACACAAGGAAGAACTTTGCTAGGCTGCCTTTGACCAGTGATCAAAGAAAACACAAATAATACCCTACAATTGATAAACCTATTTTACAAAAGATAGGATAGGTCTTCTATTTGATTTTCATCACCTCAACATCTGGTCAATATTCCACACCTTATTTCGAATATCTAGGGGCCGAATCTGTCGCTAAGATCTTCTAGAAAGTTGTAGCCCCGGATGTCTAGTTCTATATCATATTGAATCACCTCAAAAAGATGTCTTATGAGAGATTTATGCCCAAAATATTGAGATAGGGTCATCCAGTGAAAATCCTACTTTTTAGGAATTTTTTTCAAATTTGGAAAGCCTATTTTCCTATCTTCTATAAAATGTTTTTAATATATAAAAACATTCTAAAAACCTATAATATGACTCTAAAATATATTAGAAAAGATTACAAGATACGACAGTCAAAAATTAGGTCATGCAAAACACCACGGATGTGCTTCCTCCCTCTCCATCCCGCTGCACATCCTCTTTATGCAATTTAGCTCCTTTGGCCTCATCAACCTTGATAGGTGATAATATTTTTAAACCAAAGTCTTCCAGTACTCTTCTAATCTAGATGCCTTCGTATATTCCTAATGAAAGAGCCCTAAGTTCTGGCTCTGCACTGCTCGTCGATACAATTGATTTTATTTACTCCTCTAAGTAACCAGGTTATCCTATAGATAAGTTCCATAATCGGTTATTGATCTCATTTCAACCTTAGGTCTGACCTAATTTGCATCTATAATTACTTTATGCTCATGTCTGTATACCTTTTAAAAATAAATCTTGTCCTGGTGTGTTCTTGAGATATCTGAGGATTCTTAAAGCGACAAAGAGATGTTTATCAGTAGGATCATGCATGAACTGAGATACAAAACTCACAGCGTAACAAATATCATGCCTCGTGTGTGACGAATAAATTAATTTACTAACTAGTCTTTGATAACTAAATTTTTCAGTAGGTGTAACATCACATTGTTCCCTTGGCTTATGTCCAGGTTCTACAGGTATATTTGTTGGCTTGCAGCCTAACATACCAGTTTCACTTAAGAGATCCAACGTGTATTTCATTAGTTATATATACACCCCTTCCCTGTTTTTGACAATTTCTATTCCTAAGAAATATCTTAATCTTCCTAGATCTTTCATTTCAATAGTTTTGACAGTTGAATTTTATTATTCTTAATCTCAAGGTTATTATTTCCCGTTATTATTATATCATCAATATATGCTATTAGAATAGTAATCACCTTAGGTGATATCTTAGTAAAAAGTGTATGATCACTATGACTTTGAATAAATTTCAGATTTTTAAAAATCTTAATGAATGTTTTAAACCAAGCTATTGATGATTGCTTTCATCCATATAATGATTTCTTTAACCTCCAGACCTTATCACGATTATTTACATCCTGAATCCTAGAGGTATACACATATAGACATCTTCTAGTAAATCTCCATTTAGGAATGTATTTATAACCTGTAACTGGTGCAATTCCTAATCAAGATTAACCGCTATGGAAAAAATAATTCTAATGGTGTTAAGTTTGGCAACTTGAGCAAAGGTTTCTAATTAATAAATACCAAAAGTTTGACCAAATTCCTTCGCAACTAATCTAGCTTTGTATTATTAATAGTACCATTATTATTATTTAACAGTAAAAATCCATCTGCACCCAGCAAGTTTTATAGTCGCATATATAGATACTACATCCCAAGTTTCATTTTTTTATGAGGTTCGCTTCATTATACTCTGCATTCTTCTATTCAGGTCGGCTTAAGGCTTCTTGTATATTTTTAGGTATTACTTTATCATCTAGTGAACATATAAATGTCTTAAAGTAAGGATTTACCCATTATATGATACAAAGTCTTCTATAGAATCTTTAGTATATACAGGGTTCTTAGCGCATTCTCTTGTCATTTTATTTAAAGCTATTGGTCTATCATCAGGTTGAGGCTCAGTTTTATATTCAGTATGGATTTTCTCTAATTGATCCACTTCTACTGGATCTTATGGTGCATGTTGTGTTTTTAGTGTAACAAGTGGTCTATTCTATCCTACTGCTTTTGTCTATTGTCAGAGCTTATAGGACTACTTGACCTATTAGTGCTGAGCTGAGAATTCGATGTGCCAAGCTGAGGTGCTGAATTTTCGAGCTAAGATGCCAACATCTAGTATATTTCAAAACTTAATATAAGTTAACTTCTCTGTTTTAACAAATGGATTGTAGAAGGGATGTTGCTCATTAAATGTAATGTCAAGTGTAACAAACATCTTCCTATTACCCAGGCAATGAAACTTGTAACATTTTTGTGATCCAGAGTACCCTACAAGGATGCACTTAATAGATCTAGGATCTAATTTTTCTATTAGGTGTGGTTGGACATGTACATATGATATGTACATGTTGGTATACAGAAAATAGTTAATAAACGTCTCTCTTGGAGTTTTAAATGAGAGAATTCTAAATGATATTCTATTTATTAAGTATGTGGATGTTATAATACAGCTTCTCCTTAGTAATACTTAGGTATGTTCATTGTAAATATAATAATTCTAGTTACTTTAAGCAAGTGCTCATTCTTCCTCTGAGTAATACCATTCTGTTGTGAAGTATATGTACAAGAAGTTTGATGATATATACTATTCTTATGTATAAATTTTTGAACGGCACTGTCTATGTATTCTATTATATTATCTGATCTCAATGCTTTAGTAGTGCAACTAAACTAATTTTTAATAAGAGTAAAGTACCTCAAAAAAACTTGTCAAACTTCAGTTTTACTCTTGAGTAAATAGACCCAAGTTACTCTTATGTGGTCATCCACAAAGGTTATAGACCATATTGTAGCATTGATATTAGTTGTCCTAGAATGAGCCAAATATCAGAATGAACTAGATTAAAAGGTGTAGATGACTTATATACTTTAGCATGATAGTTTTATTCTTTGTGTTTAGGTAGCTGACAGATTTAGCACATAATATTTCTGAGATCAACATTGTTAAACGATTCTCGCATTAACCGTTTAAGGCATACAAAGTTTGGATGATCAAACCTATTGTGCCATAACAAAATATCAGTTATTAAAGATTTTTTTGGGTTCTTCTAGTGTTAATCTCTTTAGTGAGATTTTCTTGATCATCCAACTGTGCTCTTTGACTCACAAAAGCATTTTTTTCAGGCTCTAGTAAGACTAGACCCATTATATACTTAGTACTGTCAATCATCCTCTTCATTTTGTTTTCTTGAAAACATTTGGAGGATGAAAAACATGCTATACAATTATTGTTCTCAGTTAGTTTATCCACTGATAATAGATTGAAGCTTATAATGTGCACATGTAAGACATCTTTTAATAAGACGTGATCAATTTTCTGGCAGAGCCTATTACAAGAACCTCTAAAGAATTACCATCTGATATCTTTACCTTTTTTAGATTCAAAAAAGTAGAGTAGGAGATTAGAAAGTTATCATTACTCGTCATGTGGTCAGTGGCTCCTTAGTCCACAATCCAAGGATGACTTGTTTGTGGTTGAAAGAGGCCGGCCAATGTAACTTGAGTAGATTCAGCTCGGTTTTGTTGTTTGTTCTGCAGTTGGATTAGTGTTGTAATCTGATCTTTTATAGGAATGTTATCAGATTCTGATGTCTAGGCTAAGTTGAGTTGAGTTGCTGACCAGATGTACAACACTTTGTCTAGCGGAAAAAGGTTTGTATGTGGTGTCCAAGCGCCATTGTTTTGCTTTAGTGGTGGTTTTCGTTGTCTTGTAAGTTTTGCTTGAGGTCTCCAACAATCATCAACTGTGTGACTTTCCTTTTTACAATATTTGCACACAGCTTTATTACCTCCAAGAATGTAGGCTTCTATTGGTTATTCGCTAAGCAAAGAAGAGGTCTCTGTATTTGGGCTCACTCCTATCATAACCTTCTTATGGCTTTTTATATGTTTGATCTCAGCAAAGGCAGCTTTTAGACTTGAAAAAGGTTTGGTTCTAGGAATTCTACTCCTTGCACTATCAAACTCTGGATTCAATCCAGTAAGAAAGCGAAAAACCTGGTATGCTCAGTAATTTCTTTATATAAATTTGAATCAGTGATACAGGACCACTGATGTGCTTCAAACACATATATTTGTGGCCATGCCTTAGTCAACATAGTAGTATTTATGCACAGCAAGATTACCTTGTTTAAGATCATGAAGATGAGCTTGAATATCATATAGCTCAGATATGTTATCTTGTCTTGAACACGTCTCCTTTACTATGGCCCAAATTTCTGTTGCCGTATTATGCATCATGAAATCATCTGAGATGTCAGGTAGCATACAATGTACAAGCCATGACATTATCATGATATTTTCAAACTTCCATAATCTATCATTTGCATCAGCAACTGATGGAATAATTGTTCCATATAAGTAATTTTTCTTGCCTTTACCCGCCACGAACATCTCTACCTCTCTAGACTATGAGAGATATGTATCTCCGTATAATTTATGGCTTGTAATGACAATGAAGAGCCACCAAATACTGGAGGACCACGAGATCCTCCTCAGATACTTGATTAGAAGTAGAAGTGGCTTTAGTATATTCAGCAGAGATAGAAGAAGAAGTATTCATTTTTTAGATAATCAAACAGTGAAAGAGAATATTGTGTAGTTAAAAATAAATGGATCAACTTTGCCCTGATACCATGTCCAGAATTGAACAATATAAATTCATTCAAGTTTAATCTCAATGTACAAGATTGATTCTCCTTTTATAAGCGCTGTTACATAGCCTTGAACGGCTTTATTCTTTCTAACAGCTATTTGACATGACATCATAACTAGTTTCTAACTTGGCAACGACTAGTTGCCTGCTCAGCTCAGACATATACACAATTAAAGAAATATGATATACTATATGTGTGTATTATGTAGCTAAGTGTCTTCAGCTCAGCTGATCTTATCATCTTTGCCTCCAATACTTTATTGCCTTATGGTGTACCTTTACCTCGTCATCTCGGTTTTGCACACCTGTATCTATATCGGCTAGTCTCTTCACCTTGGGAACTTATATTTTATAATTTTGTGCCGAGCTAACTATGTTCACCGTGGCAGTACACCTTTATATGCTAAGCTCACCTCGGCAGTATACCTTTATTTGCTCAGCTCGGCTTCACCTTAGCAACTTATATCTCGTATCTCTTCTCAGTATAGCTGACTATACTTAGCTCAACTCAGCTAAGCTTACATTTCTACACGCCTAAATTAGGTTATTCAACGGTCTTTTAGATATGAGACACAATGCTTTAGTGTCCACAAGCAATTCAAGCTCAACACACTTTAGCATGGTCAGGAACTGATAGTGAGATCGGAAATTCTACACTACAGTATCGAGACTCAAATATGTAACTTGGATACAATATACTATGTGACAACCAACAACAAAGTTGTCTTCCTTACATTTGGACGAGGATAAACTCAATTTGGTCATGATCTCCGTTTTATTTCCTTTGATGATTTTAGAATAGAAGACAAAGGAGTATTAGAGTAACCCGTCCTTTTCTTTTTGTCCGTTCGTTTGACTATTCCAAGTAACACTGACGTGTTCACTCTCAATCTTAGTTCTATTTTTTTACGTTTAGGGTATATGCAAATTTAAAAGTTTATGTATCACACTTAAAGATTTACAAATTTCTGTTTGACATGGTTCTAGCGTATGTTCAAAACAGGAACTGGGGAAAAAATAAATAAGCATTGAATCAAAAAAGTGGCGGAACAGCCGAATAATTGTATTGGAAGTGGCATCCATAGCCGAATCATGAAGAATGACAGGTACAAAGTTTGGACGGCTTCTTACCAACGCAACAAATAGAAAATTGATAGACAACAAAGTTTTTATCTCGTTGATTAATACTTGAGTGCTCCAACTAAAAGTTATAATTCAACCACTAATTTTTTTATTTCTGTTTTCGCATATTTATTATACATCATATGTTAGAAACACATAGATTGTTTCCCAATGTCAAAATTAAATTATATTAATTTGCAAAAGGCACATAAACTCTGTAATAAGTTTAAGTTAACACTGATATCAAGCATTTAAGTCTCAAGCACTGCATGATAAGGTCAAAGGTTAGAGTTTTGACATCTTGGTCGCATAGAGTAGAATGATGGGTCATTGCTCAAGTCAAACAACGATAACAACATTATCTCATTATCTTAGAGACTCCCGCCTATGACAGAATATGAAGGGTTGAAGGTACGCAATCATACCTATATGTTAGAAATACACATAGGTTGTTTTCTGATGACCCATAATGAAAATTGCGTCAAGTTGTGTCGATCAACTACTACTCACAATATAAGGAACATAGCCAATTTAGTGAGTCATTTTGCTTTATTCCATCATATTCCAAAATGAAAGAAGAGTGTGTCCTTAACTCCATTAAAAATGTAAACACATTGCTCAAGTCAAACATTGGGTTAAATGTTCAACTTATAGGTTGAAAGATGACATGCAATACTTTAGGAAACACCTTATAAGATCAAACATTATAGGCAACACCTTATAAGGTCGAAAGTTGTTTTTAAACATTTTAACAATTTAAGAGACTGTTGTGTTCATGATTTGCATTTTCTACATGGAGTTGATACGGCAGGGTCCTCGGGGCCAATGATTTGGCATTTTGGCTCTAGAGACATAGCTCAGTTGGTATTGAGGTTGAAAAAATGGTTCTCTGAACATTGTTTTCAAAATTTAATAACTTAAGTGACGTAAGTTTATCTCCTCGTGAAATCATAAAGCTCTTCCTCAAAGTTGAAAGTTGAAAGTTCAATCTCTAGATCGACCATTGGATGGTACGTTAGATTTCGATCATTGCGTCCCGGATTTTAAAGCCCATCAGATTCGGACGAGATTACAGCTCGTAAAAAATGAGGTCAAAAATGAGGCCTCCTATCATAACCCGCCATGTGTTAAAATTAGTAAGGGATTGAAAAAAAATTTTAGTAAATGGCTTTTTTTAACACATGGCGGGTTGATAGGGAGGCTTCATATTTGACATCCTTTTTTGCCTGCTATGATCTCATCCGAGACAGATTTATTCTTTCTCGTACTCCATACGAATCAGATGGACATTAATTACAAACTTTTACCCGTAGATTTTGAGCATTTTAAAATCATTTTTCTTGAGTTAAGTGACCAAGATTTTCCGAATTGGGAAACAGAATTGTTGGAAGATAATTTTGAGCAATTAAAGAGCCCTTGGCCTACAAGTTAAGTCAAAAACACAAAACCTACATTATAGAAAAAAGATGAATTTAATAAAAGATCCTTTTTCCCAAAAAAAAAATGAATTTAATACACTTCACCAGCTGATGGCAAAGCGCAATGCATGTATTTTCTTGATAAGGATGGAATTGAACCGAATTGTATCAAACTTTGAGCTTGGATCATCTTAGAGATGATGAAAATTGCTTCACGAAAGCATAATGAAATAGAGAAGAAATTAGACCAATTTCGAATTGAAAAAATCAAAAGAAATATTTGTTTATTATTTTGATTGTAATTGGGGCAAATCCATTGTCATTTATAGAATATATGTTAAATCAAAATTCAAAACCTATTGGACCATTTTAGAAAACCGTAATATAAGGAGAGGAATTACTTGGTATAATACCTGCAAGATCTTCTAAAAGAAAATCCTTGTTGTTGGTTTCACTATTACCTTATACAACAAATCTTTGTATCCATATAAAGTATACTTTAGTGATCACTTGAGTGGCGCTATATATATAATGCATGAACATTATATGACATATACATTGGAAATAATTCAGACTAATTGACTTCTATACAACAGTGTGCAGCAGAGGTATCTAGCAGAGGTAGAAGAAGAAGAATTCGTCGCTGGGTTTGCGCTCTGTGTGTTTAGAGGCAGACTGCTGCCTCTATTTATAGAGAAGAAAGGCTTAGAGGTTACGCCAGCCGCTCAGTCACGATCTCTCTGTAGCCCACATCCCAGATCGATGCCAATGACCCCCAGTACTCCTCCCACGATCAGAGACTTGTTCAGATCAATCTGGACCGTTAAACATAGGATTAAATCATAACCGTATGATCAAATCAGTTATTCTCTGGAAAAATCTAAAAGAAATTTGTCCAAAAATTATAACTTCGATCCGAGCAGGGCAGTGCCGAGCAGAGCAGTGCCGACCGAGCAGGTCTGATAAGAGCTTGGACGGCATCCATATGCGTCCTTCCTTCATTCAGATTTCTTTTGGCACATCCGAAATGCCTAATACTATATTTGGTGGTAATTTTCTATCAATTTGACCGATGTGGCATATTCAGAAATTTCCACTTTAACTTATATTTTGAGCATTTATTTCTCATTCACCCGGTATCGGAATTGAGTGATTCAAAAGCATAAAATCATCTACTTATTTCTTAGATAATTTAAGGCTAATTAGTTTCCAGCTTTTATTAACGGACACTAATCATAATTAAGCTCAAAGTATGTTGCTCACCAACTTTTCACAAATCCATTTTTTCACAAATTCTTCCAACAATATATGACATATAAGTATACTATACATAAGCCTATATTTTAATAATATTAAAATATTCAGTTTTTGTGGCATCCTACACATTTTGGATTGTATCAAATCCAACAAATCTTCCATTTGGATTATGTATGCAACCTTATAATTTTATATTATTCAATGAGATCTCATTTACTGATTGTCCTTTCAGTGTTATTGTTATAACCGGTTAAAAAAAAAAAAAAAAAAAAAAAAGAAGAAGATAATAACCCAAATAATTAAAATAACTAAACTCTATCCTTTTCCCTAAATTCTATCTTTTCCTTCCTTAATCATCACCCTTAATTCCCTCAAATCTCTCCCACCTCTCTTAATCTCTCATCAACAACCCTAATCCTCCCCTCTCTTTACCCCAATTCGGCAGCCACTTTTTCCCTCCCCTCTCTCTCAATTTTCGGCCAAGAAGGAAAAAAGGAAGAGAAAAGAAGGATCCTTGATCCAAGATTTAAGAGAAGGGAGAGATCAAGCGCTCATAGATCATCACACCTTTCTATATCAACTCTTGCTAAGATCGAGGTAGGTGCATATTGATTTTCCCTCAAAACGGTATGAAGGCTTGCATAGGAAAAATGGTACTTTTATGTATTGTTGTTGTCGTAAATTGTTGGCTTGATTTGATCTTGTTTATTTGCCCAAGGTGTTTATTTTTCCGTTACTTGTTTTGATGTCAATGTGATCTCGTTGATGTGCGTGCCTTGAAGGGGTTGAGGGTTCTTAAGCGTATATGGATTCGTGGGGATGGGGTGGAAGAACGAATGAGGTTTGAGGAGAGGATTGCAGAAAATTTCAGAATTGGAGTTCTGAAGATCGGAGACATCGATCGATCGACGTCCAGAGGCTGAGGGTTCGATGTGCCTCAGATGGACATCGATCGATCGACGTCCAGAGGGTGAGAGATCGATGTGCCTCAGATGGACATCGATCGATCGACGTCCAGGGGCTGAGGGTTCGATGTGCCTCAGAACCACGTCGATCGATCGACGTCCTGGGGGCTGAGGGTTCGACGTACCTCAGAAGTACATCGATCGATCGACGTCAACTGAGTGAGGGTTCGACGTGCCTCAGTTGGACATCGATCGATCGACGTCAGAGGATGACGTCCCATAGTTTTCTTTTCCCTTTCCCCTTGCATTCATGGCACGTGCATTTGCATGAGGTACACTACGTCTATAGGGCGTGGGTATCGGGATGACTTCCCGTGTCTATAGGGCGCCGGGGTCATGAGACATACTGCGTCTACAGGGCGTGGGTGTCCAAACGGTAAGTGGTGGCTAGTGACCATGATGCCGGTTTGCATGAGGTATACTGCGTCTATAGGGCGTGGGTATCGGGATGACTTACCGTGTCTATAGGGCACCGGGGTCATGAGACATACTGTGTCTATAGGGCATGGGTGTCGAAACAGCGAATGGTGGCTAGAGACCAAGATGCTGGAGTTAGGACCCGGGGTCATGCATTGCATATAGATTTAGGGACATACTGCGTGACATGATCGTCGTTGCGTGTGACACGTTATTTGAGCATGCATCACGTAATTGCGCATGCATCTTCTGTGGACTGTTTACTTTTCGTATAAGACTATCATGCTGTGTTATGTGCTACGTGCTGATACCAATTTGAGTATGTAAGTATTCATGTTGTTTTGAGAGGCACCTACTGGGTGATTACCATCACTTACTCCCTATTCCATATGTAGACGATGCGGAGTGTGATTATGTTTTCGTTGAGGATGGAGCCGATACTGTGGAGTGGGCTGATTGACCCGTAGGGAATGACTACGACGAGGACGAGGACAGAATTCTTATATTGTTATTGGGATGAGCAGACATTTTTTTATCATGCAGTATTACTTTTGGAAACGATATCTCGTATTTAAATTTTAGACTTTTGACCTTGACTTGCAAGGCCTGGTCAGCCTGAGAATAATGGTGTTCTTTTCTTAACGTTATTTAATTTCGAATTTGGTGTTATGACTTATCGTTTCCGCAGAAAGAAAAGGAAAACTTTTCTATGTCAACGCTGACGTGTAGCAGGTTGGTATGACGCCTTGTATTCTCCTGAGTGAGATACGGCGGGTGCACCGTTACCGAGGATGGAGCTCGGGCGGGGCGCTACAGTTATCAGAGCCCAGGCTTCAGATACGCCTTGGGAACGTATAGTTTAGTTAATTAACCCTAGGATAAGTGACGATCTGTTTTCAAATGATTTTATTTTTCTTTTGAACCGGAGTAAAACGAAGTAGACATAAGCTATGACTGGGGTTTGGTTGGTGAGTGCCGATAGTAAGTAGACGGGATAGGTTATCTTTTCCTTTGACCTCCATTCATGTACTCTTTTACAATACTCTTAAGTCAATCTTGTCTAACGTGCTTTAAATCGTCCTCAGACCATGCCTCCACGACGTGAGCCATCAGGAAATAGTGGAAATGACGGAGACGAACGTCAGGGCAAGGGGCGATTCCCCAAAACCTCGCGGATACACTGGCCAATCTGACGGCCTTAATAGCCCATCAGCAAACACAGATGGCCCAGCAATATACCCAGATGGCAGAGCAACAGGCACAGATTGCCCAAATACTTCAGCACACTCAGCAGCAGCACACAACATCCGCCACCGCCCCGCCCGCACCACAGCAAGGTCTGAGGTTCTATTACAGGGAGATGCAGAACTCCCGAATACCAATGTTCAGGGGTACCACTCGGCCTGAGGAAGCCGAGATCTGGCTTAAAAATGTGACTGAACAGATAAGGCTCATTCAGGTGCCCGCGAATCTGAAAGTAGAAACCACGACTCCGTTCCTGGAAGGGGAAGCAGAAAGGTGGTGGAATGGGGTGAAGCGTAAACTGACTCCACCAGTGACATGGGAACAGTTTGTGGAGGAGTATAAGAATCACTACGTCCCGGGTAGTGCTATTCAAAGGAGGATGGCGGAATTCCAGATGCTGACACAAGGATCCATGTCAATTGATCAGTATTCTGAGAAGTTTCATGAGTTGGGGCAGTACATGTCTTGTATCTGGACAATGAGGAGGCTAAAATGCTGAAGTTTCATACTGGGTTGAGTTTCCGCATCCAGCAAGCTATTGTGTGTGCAGAGCCCACGACATTTGAGGGTCTACTCGAGGTGTGCAGACGGGTTGAGAGGAACTTGGACAGGGCTGCTGCACTGGATAGACTTAAGAGACCCCGTGAAGAAGTGCATACGGGCAGATCGGGAAGATGGCTGAAGGTGCCCCGACGCCCTCAGCCTGGGCAACTCTCCGACCAGAGCGACAGCAGAATGCAGGGAGTCAGGCCCTAATGATTGAAGGACCGGCACCGACTGATGCACAGCCAGCGAGAGCTGTGGCACCTGTTCCAGTGTACCCTATGCGGACGTTCCCACCCGGGACAGTGTTGGAAAACTCAGCGGGTGTGCTACAACTGTGGGAAGCCGGGACATATCTAGAGAATGCACTGCACCTGCTCAGTAAATCCGCAGACCCAAGCGCAGCAAGGAGGACGGGGTCGAACAATGCTCGGTACACGCGATGACGGATGCAGAAGTCGAGGAGTCGGGCGACGTGGTGACAGGTACACTTAATTATGTAGTTAATTTTGAAGTTGGAATGAACTTTATGTGTGTCATGTTATGTGGCGTACTAAACCTTGAAATATGATAGGAGTAATTTTAATTAACAAAGTGCCAGCCAACGTTCTGTTCGATAGTGGGGCAAGTCACTCATTTGTGGCAAAGAGGTTTGCCAAGAAGCTGGGTGCTCTCCCCGAATGGCTTGCGACTCCCTATCGCGTACAAGCCGCTGGTGGCCAAGTACTAGTGTCACATCATCGTTACAAGGAATGTGGATTGGAGATTAACGGCTTGCAGTTCTCTGCGACCTTGATACCAATTCAGATGTACGATTTTGACGTTATTCTAGGCATGGACTTCTTAGCAAGGTACCATGCAAACATTGATTGCCGACAACTCCAAGTCAGCATGAAGCAACATGAACTGGGGGAAACTAATTTTCAAGGGAACCCTAAATCTAAGAAGGCACCTCAGAAACTTTATTTGACTGCGGCTCAGGCGTTTCGAGCACTAAAGAAAGGGAGAGAAGGATTTTTGATTTACTCAATGGGTGCTGAACAGGAAGTTCCGCAGATCGATCAAATCCCGGTGGTAAAAGAATTTATAGATGTCTTCCCCGAGGAGTTACCGGGACTACCACCAGAAAGAGAGGTAGAGTTCGAGATTAACCTCATACCTGGTGCTGAACCCATATCCAGGGCACCCTATCGCATGGCTCCAGCAGAGCTCAAAGAGTTGAAGGAGCAGTTACAAGAACTGCTGGACCGTAAGTTTATTCGACCCAGTGTGTCACCCTGGGGTGCTCCAGTCCTGTTTGTGAAAAAGAAGGATGGAAGCATGAGATTATGTATAGACTACCGGGAGCTCAACAAGATCACTATCAAGAACAAGTACCCCTTACCCCGAATCGAGGATCTCTTTGATCAGCTACGGGTAATGATAAACTAGAATTTTAACTTGAACTTTAAATTATTCGTTAATGTACACCACTAATGAAATTTCTTCCAGGGGGCAAGGGTGTTCTCCAAAATCGATTTGCGATCCGGTTATCACCAGCTGAGGATCAAATCTGGGGATACAGCCAAGACCGCTTTCCGAACACGCTATGGCCATTACGAATTCTTGGTTATGCCTTTTGGACTAACCAACGCCCCAGCTGCCTTTATGGATCTAATGAACACAGTATTTCGGAAACAACTAGATAAGTATGTTGTAGTGTTCATTGACGATATTCTGGTATACTCCCCTGACGAAGAGACGCATGCGGAACACCTGAGAGAGGTTCTAGAGACCCTTCGGAAAAGCAAATTATATGCCAAGTTCAGCAAATGTGAGTTCTGGCTGAAGAGTGTAGCCTTTTTGGGTCATGTGGTTTCGGAAGAAGGAATTTCTGTGGACCCAAAGAAGGTAGAGGCGATCACTGAGTGGCCTCGACCCACTAATGTGACCGAAGTAAGGAGTTTTCTTGGATTGGCTGGATACTATAGGAAATTTGTAGAGGGCTTTTCATCCATCGCCGTACCTCTGAGCCGGCTGACGCAGAAGAAGTCGAAGTTTGAATGGACCACCGAATGTGAGCAAAGCTTCGCTGAGCTAAAAAGGAGACTGACCACAGCCCCTATTCTTGCGCAGCCCTCCGCGTTAGAAGGGTTTGTCATTTACAGTGACGCTTCTAAGAACGGGCTAGGTAAATGTATATATTTCAACTGATTTTGTATACATTAAAGATGTGGTCTAATCCTTATATTTCAGGATGCGTGTTGATGCAAAACGACAAGGTCATTGCATATGCTTCACGACAGCTAAAGCCCTATGAACAGAATTATCCGACTCATGATCTGGAACTTGCAGCGGTGGTGTTCGCCCTGAAAATCTGGCGTCACTATCTATATGGAGTGAAGTGCGAAGTGTTCACTGATCACAAAGTCTTAAATATCTGTTCACGCAAAAGGAGCTGAACATGCGCCAGAGGAGATGGTTGGAGTTGTTGAAAGATTACGACTTGACCATCATCATATCACCGGGAAAGCCAATCGAGTGGCTGATGCCTTAAGTAGGAAGTCGAGCCATGCACGGCAGGCTACTCTAGAAAAGAGATGGCAGAATTTGATTTGGATCTTGTAGATTCTACCGCAGACATTCTGGCGACGCTAATTATCACCCCAACCTTGGTAGACCAATTAAGGAAGCACAGAAGACGATACAACAATTAGAGAACGCGAGAAAGAATGTTAACCAGCCAAGTGGACGGATTTCAGTTCATGATGACGGAGTATGTGGTACCAAGGAAGGTTGTGCGTACCTGATATTGAGGACCTTAGGAGGGAGTTGTTAAAGGAGGCACATAATTCGAGACTGTCTATTCACCCTGGTGCTACGAAAATGTACAATGATCTCAAGAGACACTATTGGTGGAGTGGCATGAAGAGGCACATTGCCGAGTTTGTGGAAAGGTGCCTTGTTTGCCAGCAAGTTAAGGCAGAACATCAAAGACCCGGTGGACTAATGCGACCACTAGAGATACCCGAATGGAAGTGGGAGCATGTAACCATGGACTTTGTGGTTGGACTTCCGAAGACAAGGAATGGGAATGATGTGATATGGGTAATTGTGGATCGATTGACTAAGTCTGCCCATTTCTTACCTATTCCTACCGGCCTTACTATGGAGAGGCTGGTAGCTATATATCGACAACATTGTTTGCCTCCATGGAGTGCCAGTCAGTATAGTATCCGATCGTGATCCGAAGTTTACATCCCAGTTCTGGGCAGCATGTCAGAAGAAGATGGGGACTGAGTTACGACTGAGCACTGCTTTCCACCCTCAAACTGACGGTCAATCTGAGAGGACCATTCAGACTCTGGAGGACATGTTGAGGGCATGCGCATTGGATTTTAAAGGAAATTGGGATAGCATGCTCAAGTTGATAGAGTTCTCTTACAATAACAGCCACCACAGTGCCATAGGCATGGCACCCTTCGAGGCCTTATATGGACGAAAGTGTAGGTCACCTATACACTGGGACGAAGTTGGTGAGCGTAGGTTGACGGCTCCCGAGATCATCGAGCAAACTAAGGAAAAGGTGAAGCTGATTCGTGAACGTCTTAAGACAGCTCAGATAGAAGCAAGAGTTGGGCCGACACGAAGAGACGACCTTTGGAGTTCGAAGAAGGAGAAAAAGTCTATCTCAAGGTGTCACCCATGAAGGGTGTGACACGTTTTGGAGTCAAGGGAAAGTTGAAGCCTCGATTCATCGGGCCGTATGAGATACTCGAGAAAGTTGGAGATTTAGCTTACAAGTTGGCACTACCTCCAATGTTGGCTCAAGTGCACAATGTGTTCCACGTCTCTCAGTTGAGAAAGTATGTACCTGACCCTAGTCATGTATTAGATGCTCAACCACTTAAGATTAGACCCGACGCATCATATGAAGAAGTACCAATCAGAATTCTTGACCGGAAGGATCAAGAGCTGAGGAGGAGGATTATTCCTTACGTGAAGGTTCAGTGGAGCAACCATAGGGAGAATGAGGCAACGTGGGAACTGGAGGAGCAAATGCGCGACCGCTACCCCCATCTCTTTGAGTAAGGTACGACAAGTTTCGGGGACGAAACTTTTTGTAAGGGGGGAAGGATGTTATAACCGGTTAAAAAAAAGAAGAAAAAAAAGAAGAAGATAATAACCCAAATAATTAAAATAACTAAACTCTATCCTTTTCCCTAAATTCTATCTTTTCCTTCCTTAATCATCACCCTTAATTCCCTCAAATCTCTCCCACCTCTCTTAATCTCTCATTCAACCCTAATCCTCCCCTCTCTTTACCCCAATTCGGCAGCCACTTTTTCCCTCCCCTCTCTCTCAATTTTCGGCCAAGAAGGAAAAAAGGAAGAGAAAAGAAGGATCATTGATCCAAGATTTAAGAGAAGGGAGAGATCAAGTTCATCATCACACCTTTCTATATCAACTCTTGCTAGGATCGAGGTAGGTGCATATTGATTTTCCCTCAAAACGGTATGAAGGCTTGCATAGGAAAAATGGTACTTTATGTTTGTTGTTGTCGTAAATTGTTGGCTTGATTTGATCTTGTTTATTTGCCCAAGGTGTTTATTTTTCCGTTACTTGTTTTGATGTCAATGTGATCTCGTTGATGTGCGTGCCTTGAAGGGGTTGAGGGTTCTTAAGCGTATATGGATTCGTGGGGATGGGGTGAAGAACGAATGAGGTTTGAGGAGAGGATTGCAGAAAATTTCAGAATTGGAGTTCTGAAGATCGGGGACATCGATCGATCGACGTCCAGAGACTGAGGGTTCGATGTGCCTCAGATGGACATCGATCGATCGACGTCCAGAGGGTGAGAGATCGATGTGCCTCAGATGGACATCGATCGATCGACGTCCAGGGGCTGAGGGTTCGATGTGCCTCAGAACCACGTCGATCGATCGACGTCCTGGGGGCTGAGGGTTCGACGTACCTCAGAAGTACATCGATCGATCGACGTCAACTGAGTGAGGGTTCGACGTGCCTCAGTTGGACATCGATCGATCGACGTCAGAGGATGACGTCCCACAGTTTTCTTTTCCCTTTCCCCTTGCATTCATGGAACGTGCATTTGCATGAGGTACACTACGTCTATAGGGCGTGGGTATCGGGATGACTTCCCGTGTCTATAGGACGCCGGGGTCATGAGACATACTGCGTCTACAGGGCGTGGGTGTCCAAACGGTAAGTGGTGGCTAGTGACCATGATGCCGGTTTGCATGAGGTATACTGCGTCTATAGGGCGTGGGTATCGGGATGACTTACCGTGTCTATAGGGCACCGGGGTCATGAGACATACTGTGTCTATAGGGCATGGGTGTCGAAACAGCGAATGGTGGCTAGAGACCAAGATGCTGGAGTTAGGACCCGGGGTCATGCATTGCATATAGGTTTAGGGACATACTGCGTGACATGATCGTCGTTGCGTGTGACACGTTATTTGAGCATGCATCACGTAATTGCGCATGCATCTTCTGTGGACTGTTTACTTTTCGTATAAGACTTATCATGCTGTGTTATGTGCTACGTGCTGATACCAATTTGAGTATGTAAGTATTCATGTTGTTTTGAGAGGCACCTACTGGGTGATTACCATCACTCACTCCTACTATTCCATATGTAGACGATGCGGAGTGTGATTATGTTTTCGTTGAGGATGGAGCCGATACTGTGGAGTGGGCTGATTGACCCGTAGGGAATGACTACGACGAGGACGAGGACAGAATTCTTATATTGTTATTGGGATGAGCAGACATTTTTTCTTATCATGCAGTATTACTTTTGGAAACGATATCTCGTATTTAAATTTTAGACTTTTGACCTTGACTTGCAAGGCCTGGTCAGCCTGAGAATAATGGTGTTCTTTTCTTAACGTTATTTAATTTCGAATTTGGTGTTATGACTTATCGTTTCCGCAGAAAGAAAAGGAAAACTTTTCTATGTCAACGCTGACGTGTAGCAGGTTGGTATGACGCCTTGTATTCTCCTGAGTGAGATACGGCGGGTACACCGTTACCGAGGATGGAGCTCGGGAGCGGGGCGCTACAGTTATTAATTAATTCTATCCATTAGCTATAGCAATAATACACTTAAGCACCGTTCTCCACATTTATGAGGGACTACAATGGCATAAATCATGATACTGATGCTACTGAATGACATAAATAACGAAATAGATGTCTAGCATGAAAATTACATGATAAGCGATCTACATGTCTATTTCCAACTTGGTATAAAACTTTATGTAAGATTAAATAAATCCATTATATAAATTCTTGCTGAATAATGCATGTGCACAATATCTGTAACAAATTTAAACTGTAAAGTGCATTATATTATATAAAATGTCTATAAATAAAGATAAACAATCTATTAAGCACCATGACAAATTATCAGACTCCTTCTAAAACTGAACGTCTTCCGGTGAAAATATACCCATATAAATAACATCATCATTATCATCAACACCCGGACCCAGTATATCCCAACGATAGCAAAAACTATTGTTAAGGTCTGGAGAGGATAAGTGGTAGACAGACAACACCTCTTCGCAAGATGTTTTGTGAAGATTCATAAAGAGCATTGGAAAGGTGAATCGGTTATATACGACACAAGCCGTCTAATTAATCAATATTTCAAGGTAATGGGTCATTTGCTCATTCATACAAGCCCAAAGGCTTCTAATAGCTAAGCTTTATGTTCTCTAATTAGTTTGGGTTGTTTACTTGATAAATATTTATAAACTTCGATAGATAGAAAATGCCGTTGTAATTCCGTGCAGTTAGGGTCAAGGAATCTTCTAGAATAGTTGACAAGTGTGTTGTTTTTCGTTTCTTTTTTGTTTTCCCCTTTCGGTAGCTAGGTGTCTACGTAACGAAAAAGAGAATCCTACGCAGAATTTTGGTATCACAACCATAGTTAACGTTTAACGTTTTCTTCCGAACGAGGTTACTGTAGCCTCCGCCAGGAACTAGGGTTTTGACACGATACATCCGACGTACTCTACTACGAGAAGTACTAGGCGTCGATACTATATGAATCGTAAATTGAGATAGCGGAAGCAAAATAAAGATAAACATATGACATGCATATTAATACAAATCGTCAAAAGTGCGTACAAATCATGATGTACAATGTCTCAAAATAATCTAAGTACATCATGATCAAAACCCAAAATATCCGGTACATAATTCTGATCTACATCTCAGCTCACGGATACTGCGTCGGGGTACGTCCTCTAGGAGTAGCAGGTCAATATCCCTTTCTCTGCAATGTGATAAGGCAAGTATTGGCGATACCACTAATCGCCCAACAAGTAATCCGTCTAGATACTTCATGTGGATCATGCATGGGAGACGGGTAATAAAATCACAATACATAAATAAAGAACATAACATTCGCGTCTGCAACTTTAATAAATAAAGTGCATCGCATATGTAATAAATACAATTAACAACTATATCATTATCAAAGTAACCATTCTATGTTATAAGTCCGTATACGAGTCATGTAACTGCGATATTCCTACGCTGCGATGTCATAAAACGATGCCATAACACTTCTGTAATGATGAACGATACATATGGTATTCATATTCGTTTTCTATAAACATGTCCAAGACATAACCATTTTTATAAACATAGCATTTCATATGATGGCTATAGCAACTTTGCCCTTGCATGCGAATGATATCGTCATAGTAACGGGAATATTCCCATCTAGTCACATGTGCAAAATATGAATTCTGATGAGTTCCATATAGTGTTACACTCAGGCCTATAAAAAACCATACTATATGCCCATGATATCAACCCCCTTGGGTTTCAATATCATGACGGCCTCCAATCATCAATAACATACTATATGCCCATAAATACCAACCATATCAGACACAGTATTATGACGGCCTCCGAGTCATCAAATACATACGATAAAACATGTCATTAGATATCCAACTATACGATATGATTCGATATGCAATGGTGAACTTTTTAAAACATTTCATGAGATGAACATTGATGTATTTGACTACTTGGCTATTCTACCATATTTATACTCTAACACTTTCTCATATCAACCATTCATAAAACCCAACATATAATTACATAATCTTTTCCTTATACAACACCCTCGGCCACCCACCTACCCCAAAACATCCCACTTTTCTATGATTCCTATCCATCCATATTTCCTGACAATATATATCTTACACTTAATGAAAATGGTCAAAAACCCTAATTTCATATTCATTTCCATATAATTTCATATTTCATAATACTATACATTAAATAATCAATATTTCTTCTAGCATACTTTATTTTATAAATATTTATATCCATAAACATGCCCTAAGTGATTTATTACACCCCAAATATGTATATAGGCAGAATATGTATATTTTTTTTGGTGAAGGACGGCGGTACCGTCTGGGGATTTTATTAGTATGAACCCTCACTTGTGATAGAGGAATAACGTGGTCACATCCAAATTGCTATCTACGGAGGGAAACTCTCCCAAACTAAACAAAATAACTGAAGAAAAACATACAAAAAAGTGTAGAGTATGAGCAAACAATGGATTGCGTAATGCATAAACTAATAATTGTCTAATGAGCGGCCTACGAAAAAGGAAGGATCCCGATGGATAGAGCCAAGTTAAGCATGCCAGCCTTCAAGCTTGTGAAACATCTCCATGGGCAATAAAATGTACCTCGATAAGACAGTGGGCAGGAGGAGGTCATGCAGACGCTATCCAAAAATAACCGAAATATAGAGATAAGAGTAATGAAAAGGCTAAGGATGTACCTAGGTTGCCCGTCACCAAAACAGACACGTGCAACAGCGATGATAGAAGAGTCCAGCAACAACCGGGAGGAACGCCGCTAGTGAATGATATTATGAAACCTCAGCAAGTCAAAGTAATGTGTCATCATGCATTTAGTACAGAAAAAACTAGAATAGATAATAAGCAGGCATGAAACATATCCAAACCCGCCCACATCAACACGATGCAGGCGGGATAACGGTAGAAAGATCCATTGAGTATTTATTGGCAGATGTAGACTATATGTATATCCATATGCAAACTGCCTCGAACCACTAGAGGAGAGATTCGAAGATATGTCAAAAAATGCCCGGTCTGACGCCGCGTAAGCCCATGTTGTGCTAGAAAGTGCACTACGTAGTTTACATTCCCGCGGCACATACGATAATGTAGTGCTCGTGGATGCCAGAAGACCTTTTAGGCGTCAAAGTAACTATCCAAACCGAGCAGACACAGCATTGGACGATGAAATAGGTGCAAAAAGGTTTCAGACACTACCTATTTCAACCTCTAGCCAAGATGGCTTGCAGTGGGCAAAGAAAAAGTAGAAAAAAGAGAAGTGCTTGTAGCTCAGCATGCATAGGCGGGCACAATGGCAGTGAAAAGCAAATAGCTTGGATCAGGTGTCTAGCATCGTCCCATAATACCGCCCCTCCAGCCACCCTTCTATGGCCAGCCGCAGCATCAACATTAAGTTGAACTACCAGAGGGCGGGGTAGTCTCCATCTTAGAACATGTATCCTTCTGGGGCGTTATTGGGGGTGACTAAGAGTTAGAGATTAAAGACGGAATCAAAGATGCAAAAATTACGCCCAGATACAAAAGGCACCATGTGAAGATGTCCATTCAAAACCGCTCGTGAAGCCGAGCTAATGAAAAGGTTTGATCCCAAACTGCAGCGAGGCGATTTTTTCCAGATTTCCCATGTTGATACTAATAGAACCACTGCAGCAACTTGTCCAACCATTGTTGTGCATCGAGATTTAATGCCACCATCCCCCGTAAGTACTGTCTAAATGTAACATCAGTTGGTTGTGGCTCGCCAAAATATCGTCGCCAAATGAAAACCACACTGTCTTAATTATTGGATACGTAATAAAAGAGATGGTTTTGATAAGCTGAAGCACCCCGGCAGAAAATACAGTATGTGGGATAAGTGGCCGACCACATCTGGATGGTCTCTGGCAACGGGAGGGCATTATACCATAATCGCCATAAAAATACTTTCAGCGGCAGAGGTACCGGGCCACCAAATGTATCGAGTGAAGGGTAGATAGTTAGATCTCGACGACAGGTTTCCTAGGCAGCATGCAAACTAAATTGGTTATTCACATCCTCACTCCAAGCCAATCCATCAGGAGAAAAGTGTGTATGCAAAGCACAGAAAGCGGTAATGCGACATAGCCTCTTCCAATCTGCAGAGTAATAAATATATGCTTGCATAACCTATACGAGTCCCATACTTTTGCCGCAGGAATCACGACCACAGTGAATCGGATGTATGATATGTCCACCATAATTTACATTCAAAGGCCTTTTGTAATGCATCAAGATTGCGTATTCCCAAGCCGCCCTCTTATTTGGGATAGCAAACCGCAGGCCACGCTCTCCAATGGTGGCGCTGTTTCCACTAAAAATTTGACATCTTCCGGTTCAACTCTGCTATGACACTTTTGGGAAGCCTGGCAGCAGCCATGATATGTAAGGGCATTGTGGAAAGAACTGACTGTATGAGTGCCAGTCTGCCTGCCATACTTAGCAATCTTTGCGACCAACCTGTCAACCTTGCATCAAAATGAGCAAGCAATGATGTGCAATTGTGCTCGATTGGAGCCTAAGTACTTTATTGGCAGTGCTACGATCCTCATATGCAATATGACATCAACTCGCTGTATCAAAACACCCTCACTAGCTTCCAGCTGGATCTTGTGATAATTAACCAATTGTCCCGATGCATGCTGGTACTGATCAAGAAATAGCTTAAACGCTTGCAAATTGCTAAAAGATCCATTCAGAAATATCAACAAATCATCTGCAAACCCAAGATGCGAAATCATCTGAGTTCGACCTCCACTGAAACTCCATATCGCACCCGTCCAGAACAGAACCTTAAGACCTCTAGAAAACACATCTGAAGCAAGATAAATAGGAGAGGCGACAATGGATCGCCCTGCTTTACTTTTCTGGATGGTCGAAAAAAGCCACTTGGCTTGCCATTCATCAATACGGAACATCTTGTAGCTGCTAAATTATTCATGATAATACACACAAATCGAGGTTGAAAACCAAATCTCAAAGTAACTTTTCTAATACTGTCAGGAAACACGGTCAAACGCCTTAGCCATGTCAAGCTTAATCATGACCTGCCCCCTCGGCATTTCGGATCAAATATATGAACCGTCTCCTTGCCATCATAACCTACTTCGAAATACCACGTCCTGACATGAACCTGCTTGTTCTGGAGAAATCAATCGAGGTAACATAGCATTAAGACGAGTAGAGATAACTCTGGTGACCACCTTAGACAAGAAGTTCGTCAAGCAGATCAGCCGAAAATCTACAAAGGTATATGGGTTTGGAACTTTAGGAATCAAACAGAGTAGTGATGCTGCATCGCACTAGGCACACGAATTCCCAAGAAAAATTCCTGCACCGTAAGTAAGACGTCTAAGCCGATGTCCTCCCAAAATGTCCGGTAAAAAGAGCCTGGGAAATCGTCAGGGCCCGATGCACTGGACAGGCTGAGCTGCCACACACCGCTGTACGAACCTCATTTGCCTGAGGTTGTGATAATAGCTGATCATTGTCAGTCGCTGTCAAAATATGAGGAATATGCTGTAATATAACGTCATGATCCCTAGTTTCCTCTGCACTGAACAATTCCTCATAGAAACGTATGGCCTCGGTCTGAATAGACAAGGCCACTATCACATGCTATGCCATCCAGCCGATTAATGGTGATGATGGAGTGCAGCTGTCTTCACATCTTCACTATTTGATGGAAATAAGTTGTGTTGGCTCACTTTTTTAGCCATTTGATATGAGCTTTCTGCTTCCAAAGTACATATGCTCGGGTTTGATGCTGTAATAGCCAAGCCTTAGCCAAATGATATACTTGACGGGCTTCCTCCGACGGAGACACATCATATGTGGTTTCCACACGTATGGTTTCCTACTCTGCTGCCATTAAATATATAAAATTATTTCCAAAGACACAATGATTCCATGTATGTAGGTCAGCCTTCAGGCAGCGCAGCTTATCATAAAACCCATGTATGCCGCCCACAGTAGGATATGATCGCCAATGAGTTCCAACATATGTATCAAAATCAGCATGTGTATGCCACGCATCAAGATACCGAAAAGATGCAGGCTCTCTAGGAGCTGCTGATTGGCAAGTCAACAACAACAGCGAAAGATCGGATGTCGCACGGTGTAGGTGCTGGACTCTGCTATTGTCAAACAAATTCTGAGAAACCTATAGTGCATAAGAAGTGATCTAGTTTGTGCCACACCTTACCCAGGCCATGTCCATCAGACCATGTAAAATGGGATCCTTGGAAAGGCAAATTCATCAACTCACAAGACTCTACAAAATGTTTAAAATCAGCAAGTGTGCACAATGCTGGCGTAGCGATGCCCTTATGTTCATCAAATGACAGAAAAGTATTGAAATCACCCCCTATGATCCATGGTTGAGTCGTTGTCGAATGAAACATCATCAAATCCTCCCATAATGGTTTTCTTGCTGCCACCATATAACAAGCATAAACATCGTGTCGGAAATGGATTGACATATTTCGTACACCCGGTCGAGCCTCCAAAATCTCCAAAAAGGACTCTCGTCAAAAAAACCAAATATTAGCATCAGTGGAAGAATAATCAATAAACGTAAACCATGTTAACGTGTAAGAGAAAGTATACGTGTTATTGAGGTGTTGACATCTTGAACATTCCAAAGAAGTACCTTCATTGAGGTGTTTTATATATATATATATATTTTTATAAAAGGAAAATTTTTATTAATGAAATTGAGTCTCCGTTATGGTGGAGAATACCTTTGTACAGCAGTGAATATCATACGAAAACAAAAAATGTAAAGCTGCTATAATGTGTAATCTCCAGTCAAATATGATATGCCGCATTAAAACCTTGTCAAGTAAAACCACCCTTGTGGATAAAACCTTGGCGAAGGAAAAAGCGTACATATTTATTTGACTGGGAGCATAGCGTGTTGGTACAAGCAGAAAAGTGTGAAGCGTCCTTAAGTCTGTGATAAATTGCTCGAAGGTGGCGCTCAACGGTCTTGGTGTATGGTTGTAGTAGCCTTTGATGAGAGCATTCTTGGTGATCCAATAACAGAGGCTGCGACCAAGGGCGCGTGCCAGTGATAGTAGGAAGTCGCGCTTCAATGTAGATGTCCCTCGACCAAACAAAGATAGTAATGCATTAGTCATAGCACAAACTATAAAGGGCAGCAACATAATATAACTCCAGAGTCGTACCGGTGTTGCCCGAAGTCCATAGACCACGGGCAACAAATAGAAACAAATGCAGTAGGTATATGTATTGAGGGATAGAAGGTATACCCGCGTTGCCTGCATACAATAGATGCAGGCAACCAATCTTCGAATCCAGCTGTGCATATTACGTTCTAAGCGCATGGATGTGTCCATCTGTGTGGTAAAATGCACGTGCCGAATGGGGCAACTGGGAGGCAGAAGTAAACAAGCAAGTGGCAGGCTGCAGTCGTGCATGCAGACAAAGATGGTGTGCCACCATGTTGATCTCCCTAGGGATATGCTGTAACGTGCTACCCGTCAATTGCAGGAGTTGTAGAAGCCTATTGTATTCCGGAAGTGCATTGATTGTGTTGTCCGACAACTGTGTTATTTGCTGACAGTCCGTCTCAATAATGATATTACGATGTAGTAAGCCAAAGTATAATAGGCTGAAAACAGTTGCTTGTAGTTCTGCTCGAAGAGGGGACACGATAAGGAGTCGAAATGATATGCCTACAACCATCTTGCCATTGGAGTCGCGAAGAATGGCTCCTGCCGCAGCGTGTGAGTGTCCAGCCGAAGCATCTACATTTAATTTTAATTTTCCGGTTGGAGGAAATGTCCACTTCAATGGGATTATTCGTTTTGGTCGAAGACGAGGAGAGAAACCATTGTTAATCAAAGATGGTATATACTGTGCCATTGCCGTGCCAGACCATGTGGCAGCCCAAGCAAAACAAGATTGTTTAGTTAAGTGTAGGATGTGGGTAACCGGTAGATCAGATTCACCAAATAGATGATTTGTATAGACTCTCAAATAGCCCAGCAAAGCATGATTGGTCCAACAACTTTAAAGTTACCTTTTAAGGATGTGACTGAAGAGCGAATCCACCATTGGAGAAGGCATTGACGTATGTTTCCTGTTTGTGGCATCGGGCCATCAAGCAACACAGATAGTTGTGCCCAAACAGGTTGGACTCGGGGACATAGTAGAAAGACATGTGATTCAGAAGCTGATGCACTTTTGCAGAATGGGCAGATTGTAGGACATATGCAAGAAAAGGCCTTTATGTTGTCCTCCATGGGTAGTGCCGAATGAAGCAATTTCCAGATAAACAAACATATGGATGTTTGAACTCCTTTCCACCAGATGTATTTATGAGAGAGAAGGTGAGCATGGTGTGGCCTAACATCATCATACGCATATTTGAGTGAGAATTGACCAGTAGGGCTGGATCGCCAAAAAGGAGTGGGGTGGCCTGTCGTGAGTTGCATGCAGAGAGTGTGTGAAGAACATATCATTTTCCAACCAGGGGAGTCATAAAGGTGGGGCAAGTAATCCATTCTATTACCATACCGTGCCCGCATATATCCTGCCCACAGTGAGTCACTTGAATGATAATTCCACCAAATCTTGCAATCGTAAGCACGCTGTATGTGTATTAGATTTCTGATTCCCCATCCCCCTTCTGTCTCGGGATAGCATAGTTTTTCAAGAGAGGACCATTGATGCTGACCTCCCCATCGAAAAAGCGACATGTTTCTGTTTAGCTCTTTAATGACACTCTTTGGGAGGCGAGAAGCAGCGAAAAGATGAAGAGGAATAGATGTTAGAACTGATTTGAGCAAGGTAAGACGACTGCCTGGTTACAATAGACGGCTAGCCCAGCCCGTCAGTTTGGAGTCAAAATGCTGCAATAGTGAGACACAATAACAAGCGCGGTTGACTCCGTGATAAAGATAGGAGCCCAGGTATTTGATTGGTAAAGATGATGGCTGCATTGCCAATACTTGGACAACATTGTTTTGCTGTCGGTGCGTGACATATGAACTTAACACAAACTGGCTTTTCGCTAAATTGACAAGCTGTCCCGAAGCGCGTTGATAATCTTGAAGAAAGCATTGAAATCGTGCCAAGTTGTGGGTTGAGGCATTGAGAAAAATCAACAAGTCATCCGCGTAAGCTAAATGAGAAACTGGCTCAACTCTTCCAGACGCAAAACCTTTAAGATGCTGAGAGTTGAATAATCTGTTTAACCCACGACTAAAACCTTCTGAGCATATTATGAATAGTAGTGGTGATAAAGGATCACCTTGCTTGACTCCACGAGATGGCGAAAAGAAACCATGGGTTGTGCCATTAACCGAAATGAAGAGTTTGGACAACCGCATGTTGTTAAATATGATACGCAGAAGGCGAGAGTCAAACCCAAACTTGAGCATAATGGCCTCTAGGTACAACCAGTTAACACGATCAAAGGCTTTGGCCATATCTAACTTGATCATTACTTGGCCGTGGCGGACTTTTTTATCTATTAAATGCACCATCTCATTAGCCATGTTGACATGTTCACTTATATCATGTCCTTTCAAAAATCCAATTTGCTCTGAAGAGATGATGTGAGGGAGTAACACGCTTAGTCGAGTTGCTAAGATGCGCGTGGTTATCTTGCTAATGAAATTGGAGAGACAAATAGGTCGAAAATCCGCATACGTAACTGGGCGAGTTTTTTTAGGAATCAGTGTGATAAGGGATGATAACATGACTTGTGGTGGAGGCACTCCAAGAAAGAACTCTTGGACAGCTAGAGTGACATCAAGATGTATTATGTCCCAACATGTGCGGAAGAAGTGGCCGTTGTAACCGTCCGGACCTGCTGCACTGGTTGGACTTAAATTCCACACTGCCTCCTTAATTTCATTCGCAGTTGGCATTTGCAACAACATGCAATTATTCTCAGATGTCACAATTGAGGGGATGTGGTGTATAAAATCAGAAACCCCCGCAACTTCTTCATGTGCAAATAATTGCTGATAATATGAGACTGCCTCAGCTCCAAGTGATGCGTTGTCCTGTAAAAGAACACCTGCAGAATTCCGAAGATTGGTAATCTGCTGCCGCCTATGCTTGTCCTTAACAATTGCATGGAAGTATGTTGTGTTGGCCTCTCCTTCAGAGACCCACCTTATTCTAGATTTCTGTGCCCAATAAGATGTTTGTGCATGAGTGGTCTGCAGCAGTTTGGCCTGCGCCAATGAGAGGGATGTACGATTTTCGGGTGAGGGATCCAAATCAAATTGGGCTTCAAGCCTTCGGTAATTTGCCTCAGCTTCCGCAACATTACTGAAAATGTTGCCATAAACATTCTTATTCCAAGTGCGAAGATCTTTTTTCAGTCTATTAAGCTTCATGTATAGGCCACGCATGCCACCGATCATAGGGTATTGAATCCATTGCTGTTGAACATATGATATAAAATCTGGATGACTTGCCCACGCATTGATGTAACGAAATGGAACATGTACCCTTTCTGCTGTTGTTGTACATTTAAGTAACATAGGGGAGTGATCAGATGTGGCTCGAGATAGATGCTGTACCGAGATATTGGTGAACATTGTAGTAAAAGCTACAGTGCACAAGTGTCTGTCAAGCCTGCGCCGTACTCTACCTTGCCCAGTTCCACGCGACCAAGTAAACGATGATCCAACAAAGGGGAGATCTTGTAGTCCACAGGAATGTACACAGTGATTGAAGTCTTCTAAGTGTCGAAGGGGTGGGGAAGAGCGACCCTCATGCTCATCTAGTGATAGATATGTGTTAAAATCCCCACTTAAAATCCATGGTAATGTATTATTCTGTGAAAATTGGATTAGAGTCTCCCATAATGCCCGCCTTTCAACAATTGTGTGCTTACCATAGACAGCTGACCAGGTAAAGGACTGTTGCGTAGGTATGTGGACAAAGGACAAATGCGATGTTTGGACTCCATGCTGCACATCTAAAAAACTCAAAAGCGAAGCAGCCCAGAATATCCAGATATTACCTTGACATGTTTCCAAAGCATTGGAGAAACCTAATTTTAACCGGTAAGAGGTGAGCTTTGAAGAGCGTTGTTTTGGTTCAATGAGAATAAGAAGATCAACTTTTGTCTGACGGAGCAATGTAATGAGACGCTGTAATGAGGTTCGTATCCCTCGTACATTCCACGTGAGCGCATTCATGGTAACGTGGATGAAGAGTAATGTCCCATACGAGAAGCACTTCTGGTTGTAACTGTAGTAGGCGGCCTGGGTGGCAACTCGTGTTTACGATGACGCCGCCGTCTTGGTGCAACTGGTATAAATCCGTCATGTGACATATCAGTGGTACTTTGGTGAGAATTATCAACGCAAGAAGAACGTTGTCTTCTTGCAGATAAACGGCTTTTTATCGCATCTAATGACTCCTGCATTTGTTGTAGAAATTGTGACCGTGAGGCCATGTCTGTGTGCATGGTCTGGGCCATTTGATCAGCATCTGAATCCGATACTTGATAAACGTCCGGTTCATCCGATGCATCATGTGATGAATTATTTGGCTCCTCAAACAATCTGTGCATAGTAAACCCTTCATCAAAAGGATCCTGCTCCGGTGATATATCATCCACTGCATTGCGCGATTCAGGATGTGAGGATGTCTTTGGGGGCTCTGGCAAATCAGCAGCAGTTTGTAGTGGTGAGGATCGAGGTTGGGATTCATTGTTGGGGGCCAAAACCTGATGCTGCGACGGCTGCAAACCTGGCTCTGTGGTTTTACGTAACAATGTAACGGAAGATGGGTCCAAGGTGGAAACTTTCGGCCCTTTCTTTGGTGTCCAACGCGTTTTAGGTTTTTGGGGCTTTGGCGGCGGCGGGTGGTCGTGATCATTCTGGCCGCATTTTGACGTTGCATGTCCTAATCTACGGCAGTCCGTACAAAAAGAAGGAATATCTTCATATATTATCTATTGTTGAATGATCTTGTGTTTCCCTTCCAAGAAAATTTTTTTGGGTAAATCCTTGGAAATATCGGCTTCTACGCATATCCTTGCCACCGAGGGGCGAAGACCATCAGCAGTAGCAACATCGAGTTTGATCGGATGGCCGACTATACGTGCTATTTCAAAAAGTGCTGCCTTTTGTTGGTAATTGATCGGCAAGCCTGGCAGTGCAATCCAGATCGGAACAATTGGAGCATCCGCAGATGGATCAAATTCAATGGTCCACTTAGTAACGCGCATGGTGCAGCCCGCAATAGTCCATGATCTCCGGTAGAAGCAACGGATATAGTCAGGTTCATGGAGAAAAGTCATCAATATATGAGATTGATCTAAAAGTGTAATCTTGACATCAGATTTGAATCCAATACGCTCAAAGACATCACGTATGATCTTCAATGGAGGCCGTCCAAACCAAAAGGTGCCGACAAGAGTAAACCGGAAAGGAGCGGCGAGAGAATCAATTTCGTCATCCGTGAAAGAGAGCAGTGGATGACCTTTGTGTTTGGATATGGCTTTAGGGGTGATGGTTGTAGCGGAGGTAGCGGCCACTACAGCCGCAAAGGAGCGATCGCCGGCGATACCTGGAGAAGACGACGCCATTGCATATCCAGTATTAGGTGTTATATATATATATATATATATATATATATATATATATATATATATATATATAGTGAAAGACGGGCGGTACCATCTGGTTGTTTTATTTATAATCTGCCTTCACTTGTGGCGGAGGAATACCGTGGTTACATTTAATGTAGGAGACTCTCCTACGCAAAAGTAAATGTAATGTATAATATGTACAATAGCACCTGCAAAAAGATAATGAAAGAAATCATGGAATGTAAAAACAAAAGTTGTCTGCTAATAATAATTGCACTTTTTACGCCTAATCTATAAGAGTCGGTGTTGTTGGGCTGATGCACGCATACGCTTAAATCGCTGATGTTGCTGTCCTTTGGCTGGCGCTTGCGGTGATATGTGAATGCTAAAATCCAGCACTCTGTAGTGTTGTGTACCTCACAAAAAAATTGATCAGAATAAATAGAAGCAGAAAGATGAATAATAGGATATCGTAGCTGTATATCATACCCATGTTGCCTGCATTCTTTATGAATACAGGCAACTCCAGTGATGGTCAGCAGTAATGAAGTCATGAAGATCCGGCGATTAGGAGATGATGCCCTCGCATGATCATAAAAAAACGATTTATCTGCACTATTGATGGCAACATAATCGAATATAGAAGTAAAAGAGAAAAACGTACCGACGTTGCCTATATCAACTAGTGATATAGGCAACAAAAGCGTAAGAATGCCAGCCTAATGGGAGACTATTATCAAAGGCGCAAGTGTGGGACTGAAGTATCCAATAATGTAGCTCCTCGAACCTCGTATGGTAAGCCTGAAAATGAGGGAAATACGATTGCTCATGATGCCTGCAGCCCATGACGAGAGAGCGAATGTGCTACAGCATTTGCTTCACGCGGACAATGTTGCAAAGACGAAGCATTAAGACAAAGGAACTCGATAGCTCGACGAAGATCCACCAACAAAGTACCAGTCTAAAGTTCTGGATGTGACAGAAATGATAATAGCGAGCGAAAATCAGTCTCCATGATTAGCCTGTCATAATCTCTTGCATAGTATAAAAGGCAATAAATCAACTCCATAAGCTCAGCGCATAATGGAGTTGCAGACGGTAGAGGAAAAGCAACCCCCGAAATAAATTCGCCCAAATCATTACGAAGTATAGCTCCTGCTGCGGCTCCAAGGCGTCCAGCCGTAGCATCAATGTTGAGTTTAAAACGACCTGAAGGCGGTAATTCCCAACGGACGATTCTATGCCGTCG
This sequence comes from Eustoma russellianum, assembly GCA_036186865.1. Lineage (NCBI taxonomy): Eukaryota > Viridiplantae > Streptophyta > Magnoliopsida > Gentianales > Gentianaceae > Eustoma > Eustoma russellianum. The sequence continues at coordinate 3,529,097 of AP025075.1, read as the reverse complement.
ATGGAGCATTTTGGTGAACTATATATATATATATATATATATATATATATATATATATATATATGCAAAAGTGGCCATTTGGCTGAATATACATATATATACATATTTATATTTATCTTTTTATATATAACACTTGTTTATTCTATATTTTTCTTATTTATTCCACCTTTAATTACATATAGCCATGTATATATATATGTCAAAAGTGGTCATTTGGTCGATTATTTATATATATGCATGCTTATATTTTCTTTTTTATATAACACATTTCTTTATTCTATATTTTCTTCTCACCATTTCTTTTACATTAAACATATTTATACTTATAACATGTCATAAATTTTATTCTTCCCTTTCCTTTTTACTATTTGGCCAAAGTTTATATGTATGTATATATCACATAAATCCTTGTCTTTTCCATCTCTTTTACTCTTATCTTGATTTGAACATTTGTACCAACTATATACATATTGGTTTCCATCAACATAAAGTCTTACAAAATCATCATAAAATACATTAACATGCCAACTGATAGAAACTATGAAAATAAAACAAGTAGGCTATAGAACTCACCTAGGCCGTGGATCATATACATACATATACATATGAAGATCATCAAGAAACATATTTTGTGAACTAAAATCTTAGACATGATTATGATTGTCTCATAACATGCTAAATCAAGAACACAAAAGTATGAAAACCGAAATCATAAATAAACACATAAGTGATGATCTTCATGAAAAACATATGATACATGCATAAAAATGTCATCTTAGTACACTTTTCCTAACATATCATGTATCTTCATTTTCTTTCTTTAAATTTTATTTACATTACATAAGAGTGTTCATTTCATTTCATTTCATTTATACATATAAGTTCATTTTACTTATGTTGGCGGTGTGTATGTATGTACATATATCCTCATATTTACACCACTTAGGAACATAGCTTTTACGTATTCTTGATACTAAAACATTGAACATACATCATGGATGATCCAACTTTATATGAACATATATAGTTAGATCTTTGAAAACACATGAAGGATCTAGGAAGAATACTTGCCTTTATCACTTAACCTTTAAATACAAGTGAAGATTTCCTCACTTGGCTTGAAGAAAAATATTCTCCTCTACCCTTCTAGGTAGCAACAATTTTTTCAAAGAAAATGGAGAGTTAGTGTGCAACCATGGAAATGGATAAATTGAAAAAGAATAACTTAACCTAGATGGTATTCTTACCTTGCTTTCACTTGATCCTTTAAGTCTCGCACACCCACGGTTTTGATATCCAAACTAAGGAGGATATTGTAGCTAATGTTTAGGGTGAAGGAATGAGATGAAGAGAAGAAAAGTACACTTTTTTCTTGCCTTGTGTAATTCTCGGCTAAAAGGAGGAAAAATGGGGCTTAGAGAGTTGTTTTCTCTTGCTTGAAGGAAGAAAATGTTGAGTGTTTGTAGAATGTGAAGTGTGGAAGAAAGAGATAAAATATCCTATATCTAAGGGTAATTTTCGGCCAAGAGAGGGAAGAGGAAAAAGGAGAGAAATTGGAAGAAGTTGAGTGGTTGGGAGAGGGTGCATAAATGAGTGTTGCTTGTAGGAAATTATTGAAGACCTCCTTATATCTTGTCTTAGGCCCTTGTTGGCCGATATTTTTTTTCTTCCTTTTTTTCTTCTTCTACATATATCTCCTATGTCCCCATTTCCCTTCCTTTTATTTAAGTATTAGAAAATCTTTGTGTCATGCTTTTTGTGTAATTTATTTTAGAGTTTAAGTTGTTATATGTTAGGCTTAATTTGATTGTATCATGTAGTTATAAATGTTCGTTATAGATTTTCGTCGTACATTGATATTTTGTATGTTTTAATAAAAGTGCAAAATTTATACATATGTATCTATGATAATAAGCACGTATCGAAGTGACAAAATTTTTTGGGTGTAACATTCTCCCTCCCTTATAAAAAGTTTCGTCCTCAAAACTTACGTACCTTTAATCGAAGAATCGAGGATATTGCTTCCTCATCTGCTGCTCAGGCTCTCATGTTGCTTCTTGTTTGGTGTGATTACTCCAATGTACTTTGACGAACGGAATTGATTGCCTCCTCAATATCTGCTCCTTGCGATGCACAATCCTTACCGGAACCTCCTCATAAGTGGCATCTTCCCTAATCATCATGGGTTGCTGTTCCAATACATGACTCGAATCGTGTATGTAACGCTGCAACTGAGATACGTGAAACACATTATTTACCTATGATAATGCAGGAGGTAGAGCCAACGATAAGCAACTGCTTCGACTTTCTCCAAAATCTCATACGGGCCAATAAATCAAGGGCTTAGCTTCCCCTTAATCCCGAATCTTATTATGCCTTTCATAGGCGAAACCCTCAAATAAACTTTCTCGCCCACCTCAAACTCTATTGGCTATCTCTTGGTGTTGGCCCAACTTTGCTACAGTCTTAGGCAGCCTTCAATCTATCCTGTATCACTTTGAACTTTTCCAAGGTTTGCTCCCCCAACTCCAGGCCTATAATAGCTCTCTCTCCGACCTCGTCCCAATATAATAGAGATCAACACTTACGTCCATATAGTGCCTCGAATGGTGCTAGGCCAATAGAACTGTGGTAGCTGTTATAGTACGAGAACTCAATCAATTTCACTGATTTATCGCAGCTATCCTTGAAATCCAAAGAGCAATCACGTAACATATCCTCCAATGTCTGTATGGTATGTTTTGACTGCCCATCAGTCTACGGGTGAAATGCGGTACTCATCCTGATCTAAGTACCCATAGCGTGCGTATAAGACCTCTACAATCGTGAAGTAAAGCGCAAATCTCTATCACATACAATGCTGACCTGTGCCCTATGCAAGCTCACAATATCATCCATATACATACTCACAAGCTTCTCCATAGACGCCTGAATCGACATGGGTAAGAAATGTGCCGATTTAGTGAGTTGATCAACGATTACCCACATCGTATCATAACCGTAACGAGTCTTAGGAAGTCCGGTAACAAAATCTAATATGATATGTTCCCACTTCTATTCCGGAATCTCCAATGGCTGTAATAATCTGGCACGTCGTTGATGCTCTACTTTAACCTGCTGACAAACATGACATCTCTACATAAATTCAGCAATCTGACACTTTTGCCATTCCACCAATAATTTATTTTAAGATCATGATACATCTTGGTGGCTCCAAGATGGATAGACAATCGTGAACTGTGAGCCTCAGTCATGATCTCCCTCTTAATCTCATCAATATCCGGTACACAAAATCTTCCACTGAACCAAAGTTTGCTATCATCATGAAGCTGAAAATCTTTTACTGACTCTTCTTTAAACTGCTCAACGATCTTCATCAACCGACTTCATTCTTCTGTGCCTCTTTAATTTGATCAATCAAAGTTGGAGTGATGATCAACGTAGCCAGAATATTCGCAATCGACTCAACCACATCCAATCTAAATTAAGCTATCACGCTCTCAAGAGGCGTCTATCGGGCATGACTCAATTTCCTACTCAGTGCATTCGGTACCTGTTTAGTTTCCCCTAATGATAATTAATCGCCAAATCATAGTCTTTTATCAATTCGAACCACATCCGCTGTCTCATGTTTAGTTCTTTCTGGGTGAAAAGATACTTCAAACTTTTATGATTTGTATAAATTCACAACTCCACTTACACAACTCCAAAAATTATGAAAATTTTTATAAATTAACTTCAATGTCTTCACTAGACTCTATCAAAAAATGAGGAAAAAATAAGATTGTTTGGCTCTTCAACCAAATAAAAAGATTTAGATGGTCAATCTGGACAGAATTTGATAGAATAATGATGAACTTTGAAAATGTGTTTCTCATTGATTACTCAATCAAAAAGGTTGATCTTTATGCCAAAACACTCCTTAGGATGTCTAGTTTAAGTTTCCAAAAGTCCCTGACCTGAAAACCATGCTTGATAAATTTAGAATGCAATTTTCCTTGAGATTGGTCAAATTTCAACCACAATGGAGTAGTTATCTTACAATGACTGAAAGACTAACTTTCCATTGCTCAAATCGCTTGATTCTTGTTGCGAATGAAACCTAACAACCTGAAGTATAACTCCACCAAAGATCACAAATTTGGAAAGTGTTTTGCTATTTTTTCAAGACGTGTGAATTTGTGTGAAATATGCAGTGAAAACGGATAGAAAACAGAAAAGTAGAAAGAAGACAAGAACACCGAAGATTTCTTCTGGTTCTGTCAATGTGACCCACTCCAGTCCCAAGGAACACCTTTCCTTGGATTTCACTATGGTATGAACATAACTACAACAAGAACCAAGCTTGATCCTTAGGTTAAACACCAATCCTATTCAAGATTTGGATGAACACCTCTATGCAACTCTTGGTTGCAATGCCTCTATCACCCATTGATGTAGCCTTATAAACTTGGCTAATCAATCTTACAAAATCAACCCAAGAAAGCGTGAATAATGTAGCTCAACAATAACAAGAAATTAAACACCTTGGCTACACAAATAAAGAATCAAGAAGAAGAGAATAGCAAGAATGATCTTCAAGTTTGCTTCAAAGTTGTGTGTTCTTCTTCTTCACCTTTGCCTACTTTTTATAGTGTGAAATAGACCTTGAAGATAAGAACTCCAATATCTCACCATATTCATCATCAAGTCTTAGTTGTCTTCACATCATTGGTTGGCCACATAAACATCTTATACACTTGGCAATATAAAGCAGCATGATTGGTCCACCATTCATCCGTATCTTGGCCGAAAATTGGTCTTGAAAATGACATGGAAATTGTTTATAATGTGAAGATAATATGGAAGAGAATATGCCACAATAATCCCTCAACTCCTTAGCATGAGAATAGGTCAAGAGAAGGCTGCAATTTTTAGATAAAAACAGCCCCAAAAATCTCCAACTAGCTGTTGCCTTTATCTTTGAAATTCTCAAGTTGGCAATTTTGTCAACTAGCTTGTTTTTGCTTGGTCCACTTGTCACCAAGTCATAAAATGAGTACACCATCATTTCCACCTTTTTATGGAAGTTTTTGAGGCCATATATATGTGTAAAAACTAAGAATTTTTGAAGAGAAAGTAATAAATAAGAGTTGACAAGATTATGTCAACATATAACATCAAAATTTCTACTTTTTCCTTTATATGTTGTGAGGAATTTTGCACCAAGAACACCATCAAATTCTCTGCAAAATAATGATTAAGAACCTCCAATAATATATTCATGAGAGTCTTCAAGAAGAAAATAACATGTGACACGAAAATCGTCACATATATCGTCGATGTCCATAATATCTCCAAATAGAGAAATAAATTATAGAACCCCAAATAATCTTGAAGAATACCAAAAATAATCTTCATAATAGAGATAATAAGATACTCAAGAGATTCCTTGAGTAAAAATACCAAAACTGCCCTTGAGGGTAAAATGACCAAAATACCCCTGGTGAGAGAAAAATCCAGGAATGACCCCGATGGTCATAAATAGATATAATAAAACCTTTATGATGATAAATAAGATATAAATGAGTCCTTGATTCAATTTCACCATGTCAGGTACCTACAAGAACTCAAAATACCAATTTTGTCCTTTTTCTGGTAAGTTGTAGAAACATCCAAGGCACATTAGTCACAAGACATAATTATAATCATCAAAAACGCATAATGACAACATGATAAACATATATGAATCATGTAAAAATGAGAACAACCATTTTGTCATATTTTAGAAAAATCGTTCTAAAAACCCTAGACATCGATCGATCGAAGTGCCTCTGCTTGAGAGATCGATGTCTCACAGTGAGGTTCAGAGTTTGTCTCTGACCTACATTGATCGATCAAATTGTACATCGATCGATAGATGTGTCTCAGGTTTAGAGATCGATGTCTCGCAGTAAGGTCTTGGTTTTTCTCTGCCTTACATAGACCGATCGATGTGAGGATTCGATGTACATCGATAAATCGAAGTGCACTAACCTGAGACATCGATGTCATTTTTCTTAACTTATTCAACTTTTTTACATTTGTAAAATTGTGTGTGACATTTTTATGACATGTAACACTTAAAATCATGACTTTGAAAATTATCCAAACATATTTCTCAACACTTATATATATACAATGTTTTATGGCATAGTACATAGAATACATAACTTGGTCCTTTAAGGTCTTAACATATATATTATACATATATATATATGTACATAAAATATATTTAAATCATTTTCACCAATAAAGGCTTATTGGCCGAATAGTGTGTACATTTATATCTACATATACCTATTTCTTAGACAATGTACTATGACCGTTTGTTAGGTGTGTATACATACAAATGTGCTATATTTTCCCCATTATACATATATGTACTTATAACATACAATGACTTATCAAAATCTTAAGATTAAGCCTACAGTCCGTGGGTGCTCATGTGTGTATGTGTACATATACTTTCCAATATACAATATATATGCATCACTTAAAATCATATATTTTACCTATTCTTGTTGTCAAAACTTGAACATACTACATGAATGATCCAACTTTAATATAAACACATATACTTAACTTTTGAAAATCCATGTAAGATTTAGGAAGAATACTTGCCTTTACCGCTTAACCTTAGTATGAAGGTGAAGATTTCTTCAGTTACCTTGAAGAAAACCTTCTTCTCCTTCCTCGTAGAGCTCACAGTTTTGGTACCAAAAATGGAAGAGTTAGTGTACAACTTATGGAAGTGGATAAATAGAAGAACTCTAATTTATCTTAAAGGGTGTTCTTATCTTGCTACACCTTGGTTTTTATCTTCTAAAATTCGGTCGAGATGATGGGGGGAAGGGAGAGGAGAGATATTTTTCTTGAAGAAAGTGAATAGGGTAGGTTTATGGTAATGATGAAAGGGAAAGATCGTGTAAGAAGGAAGAAAAGCAATCGTCTTGTCCTTCCTCGGGCTAGTGGCTAGCCTATAGGGTTATGGATAGGAAAAAGTTTGTCTTTTATGCAATGTAGGATGAAGTGAGAGAAAATGTGATAAATGGATAAAAGTGTGTAGGGTTTTGTTGTGTAGTGGATGACAAAATGGAAGAAAACTTTTCTTCCACTTGCATGTAGGGACGACCAAGTAGGGTTTTTGGGTGGGTAGAATAAGACAAAATAATATCATTTAGTTTCTGCACAATTTTCTACACTTGATATTTTGTTGGAGTATTTTTCTAACCACAGTTCTTTCTTCCTTTTTCTTCCCTAAGTGGCGCCAACTATGTGTGTGTGTGTATATATATGCATTTTTCATTTTCTTCTTTCCAAGACATAGCTTATATCTTATTGTGTTTTCCTATGGGTTTATGTGGTGAAAACAATTGTGTCGAGTATTTTTATTTGATTTAATTTATGTCTACCGACTAATTTATTTAAATCATATCGTATATTCGAAACATTTGTTATCTAGTCCCGTCGAGTCTAGCTATATCCATTAACTAATCATTTTGTTATTTTTCGAGTTTTTCTAACCCCGATATATACTGTCGATGTCCTTGTTAATCCTGAATCAAAATTTAAATTCCACTGATATTTTGTCGGGGTCGCACTTTCACTTTATTTTCCATCATCTTATTTCTTTTTCTTCCGACCCAAAAATGCAGGTCGTAATACATTTTGCCCCCTTATAAAAAGTTTCGTCCTCGAAACTTAGGCGTTATATCATTATTATCATTTGGAATTTAGATACTTAAATTCTATTGTTCTGCATTGCTTGTGAATCCCTTAGTATATTAATTGCACTTTGTCCCATGATAATCCCGATTTTAAGAATCCACTCACTCGTCACTATGGATCAATTTCACTAATGAGACCTATATCTTTGACCTATTTCGATAACGCTATCATCAATATCTTATTTGTGTTATCACTCATTATCCGGTAGGTTACCGACTTCATTGTTCCTATCATCAATAAATCATTCCTTAGATACTTTCATCTTACTGCACTCAATTGTCTCTTAGCAGTTGCAATTTGCATTTAGTCCGTAAATAAGGTTCTAAAACTGATAACACTAGCCGCGATTAAATTTTGTAACTAGACATACCTGTTACGATGTCCAATGCATCCTCAACTACAGCGTCCGTCCTATCATAGCCCATGGATGTCCTCCTCGTCGCTGTGCACCTCCCTGGGGACCATCTCTCTGCTCCAGACAGTCTCCCATCATATGTCCGATCTTACCACAGATGAAACATGCACCAGTCCTCATCTGGCACAGTCTAGTGTGTTGCCTCTGGCAAGCAGAACATCAGGGAAGGCTAGTAGTCATGGAAACTGCTGCTGGGGTCTTGTATCTGGCCTCTGCTGGTGTTTAACCTACGGTCTAGTCCCATCATCAGTACCCTCTCGAGACCTCTTATTCTTGGCCTCCCTGTCTTGTATTAAAACAATGCGCTCCACTCGGTAGCAATCATCCAATAACTCTCCAAAATTTCTTGAATCTTCATTAACCATCCAAGTCCGGATCTGAGAATTTAGGCCGCGCACAAACTTAATCGTTCTGAACCTCTCATTAGCCATCATCGACGGAACATACCGGCCCAGTGCGGTGAATCGGCTTGCATACTCAGAAACTGTAGCACCTGGCTCCTGCCTCAGAGACTCGAACTCCCCAATCCTATGAATGATAACTGACGGAGGAATGTAAAAATTGTAGAACTCTTCCTGAAACTTCGTCCATGGTACAGGTCGGGGTAGTGGCGGGATATAAATCTTCCATCACTGATTAGCTTTATGAACCAGAAATGGCCGAATAATCTGTGCCTTCATCTCCTCAGGCACTTGTATCCGCTTGAAGCCGCTCTCGGCTTCATCTAACCATCTCTCAGCCTTATACACATCAGACCACCTTCAAAACTTGGAATCCGCGCTCTCATAAGTTCCCCGTAAAAAAGCCGCCACTCCTCTGTGATTGTGGGGGTGAAAGTGGTGGTGGGGGTTTGCGTCGTCCCGCCTATCTAACCCAGCTTGATTAGGGCTTGAAAAATGCCTGAAGTATCTCTCCTAGAAAGTGTGCCGACGGAGGTGGAACATGTGCCGGTGGTGATGGTACTCGCTCTGTAGCTGGTGGTACCTAAGGTAGAGGAGGAGGAGGTAACTATGCCGATCTATCGGCGTGTGGTCTGCCTCTCTGTTGTGATGACATCATACTGGTGACATTTTATATCAATCCATAGTCAACAATTACTAAATGAAAAGTATTTATTCAAGTCATTTTTACATACTCTTAGACAGTGTTTCTAATTATTAGGTTTTTCTTTACATCCTTCTATTACTTAATTAAAGTAATGTTATTTTGTCCGTTAACCCTAAACCATTCTAGTTAGCTTAGTCTAAGGCTGGATCTCTCAGTCTAAAATCATCACTTAAGTTCTAAAATCATCACTTAAATTCTAAGTGTTTACTTTACTGTTTCCGTCGTGGATATAGAGCCTTGGCTCTGATACCACCTGTAGCGTCCCGTCCGGAACTAAGGTTTCAGCACGGTGCACCCGCCGTATTCTACTACAAGAATTATCAGGCATCGATACTATACATGTGCATGTCGACCTGAATCGTAAATCGAGATAGCAGAAGCAAAATAAAGATAAAAATACAACATGCATAATAATACAAATTGTCCATGTGCGAACAAATTGTAATGTACAATGTCTCAAAATAATCTAAGTACATAACTCCGGCCTACATCTCAACTCACGAATACTCTAGTCAGGTACGTCCTCTAGGAGTAGCGGATCAATATCCCTGTTATCTGCAATGTGATAAGGCAAGGATGAGCGATAAACGTAATCGCCCAGCAAGTAATCCGTCTAGATACGTCATGTGGATCATCATGGGAGATAGGGTAATAAAGTAATACTGCATAAATAAGAGCATAACATTCTGTGTCTTCACATTAATAAGTAAAGTGCATAACATAAAGGTAAATAAAGAACATGTAACACGATATCTCTATCAAATAACATACTATACGATCATCTGTCTAGAAATATCACTATCAAATATATCAACACCTAGATAATCAATCCTAGTCTAAGATGTCGTCATACTTAGTATCATCATCAAGTCCTCATACGAGTCATGTAAACGCGATAATACCACAATGCGATGTCTTTTGAACAATGTCATAAAAATTCTATAACGATGAACGATAAATCAAACTGATGTCATAAAATTGTCCATACATAGTACCGATGCCATGAATTGTCCATACACAGTAAAATCCAACCGATGTCATAAACTGTCCTTACAAAGTAAAATCAGACCGATATCATAAACTGTCCGCACACAGTAAAATCACACTGATGCTATGAACTGTTAAAAACATTCTAGGAAATGTGACAAATGTATGCATATGCCTTAACCACTTATACATGTCATCATCTATATGCTTCTTAAACCTTCTCATATTATCATATTCTAAAACCTCACAAGTATATACATAAATCATGCCTTAAATTATGAAAATACACTCTCCCTTTCTCACACTAATCCTCGGCCAAGGCTATCCAAAACATCCCACTTTTCATTCATTTTTCTCCATCAATATTTCCTTAAAATACACATTTTTCACTTAGCTAAAATACCCAAAAACCCTAATTCTATGTTACTTTACATATGCTTTCATATTCCATAATAATATACATAAAGAGCTCATATATTCTACTATACTTTATTTTATACATATTTATATCCATAAACTTATCCAAAGCTATTTATTTCACACTTATTATATATATAATCCGAATATATATACATGCAATTATGGTCGTTTGACCGATTACAATTTTTTTTATAGAAGAGACATTTTATTGATAATAAACCTCACTTTTGGTGGAGGAAAACCATATTACAAAAAATTCATCGTATGAGAACAAATGAAATAAAGAACTAATAATGTCATATCTCCAGTCGTATATGATATGCCGCATTAAAACCTTGCTAAGTAAAACCACCCTTGTGGATAAAACCTTAGCGAAGAAAAAAGCGTACATATTTATACGACTGTCATCGATATGAAATCAGTGTAAAATTGAGTAAAAATCAACGGTTGAAGCAGTAGATGATGTAGGCTGCATTCCCCATAGTGCGTTATTGCAAGCTGGATGAAGCGTCTTCCGGAACAGGCATACCTCGGAGAATAGGCAAGAAGAAGTTATACCAATGATAACAATTAGCAACTGAATATGAAACTGAGAAACCGAACACATACCGTAGTCGCCTTGGCTCAGATTATGCCAAGGCGACACAACGATGTTATGATGCGTCAGGAGAGACTGAGCCACATTGACCGCCAATGCATACGAGAAGCGTTGTGGTACCGTGAGAACTCTCTCAAATAGCGAAGTCGATCGACACCATGCCCGGGCAAGCAAACAGAACACAAAATTACTGATTACATAGTCATAGTTTAAGTAGGATTCTTGTAGTTTCCTAGCTAGTTTACGCTTTTCTAGATTTTATCTGCTTTATAAGCATTGTAACAGATATACATATTTATCTTTTTATTTTTATATATCTTATTTCTTTATTCTATATTTGCCTTATTTCTTCAATCGTTATATATATAACCGTGTATATATGTATATATTAGTGATTTTTTTGTCGATGCAGGCTCTTCTCCTTGGCGATCATGGCTGCAGCCAGTGGCTGTAATTGCAGTCGTCGGTTCTTTTTCTCCTCTATGCGCATTGCATTGACTTTGTTTTTCCATTCTCCATTTTTCATTTTGTTCTTTATCAATCTAAATTCTCCTCTCTCGACTGATGGCGCTCGCAAAAAAGACGCAGAAAAACCCTACAGGGTCGACACCACCGAAATCCTTCGCGTCGCTATTTTAGACATCGACTGCCCCCACCATTGCACCTAAATTGATCTAGAAATACAAAGACAGTCCAATGATATCATTTACGGATAAGGAAATTGCATCTCTTCCTGACCCATACAAATTCTCATTGGTGGGAACATTTTGGTATGGCAAACCCCCGATTGCCACTATTCGATCTACCATTGACAGGATCGGTTTCACCGGTGCCGTTCAAGTGGGTCTTTTCGATTCATCTCATGTGATCTTGCATTTTGCGCACAAACAATACTATTTACAGTTTTTTGCACGACAGAGTTGGACTATTGCAGGGAAATACATGAGGGTCACTAAAATGGATGCCTACATATGATCCTTCAGTGGATGTCCCAATTGTGCCTGTATGGGTATCATTTCCAGGGAATCCAATTCACTTTCATCAAAAATCAGCATTGCTACAGATTGGACGAACGTTGGGAACACTAATGAAGTTGGATAATGTGACGGCGGAGGCATTACGAACGTCAGTTGCTCGTTTGTGTGTAGAAATTGATGTCTCGCAAGAGATCCCATCCAGGGTGCTTCATCAGCAGGTTATATATGAGGACTTGCCATTATATTGTAAAACGTGTTACAGATTGGGTCGTAAGTCCTCAACGTGTGGTGCACATCGCACGGGGAACTCCTCAGAATCACAGAAAGCAAAGGACGTCGCTTCAGGTCCTTCCAAGACTGTATTGGAGCAGAGGTGGACTCCTAAGAAAATGCAGCCGACTGCAGGGCAGTAGGGTCCTCAGCATGCAGATCCTCTGGTGCTGCCTTCTCCAGATTTGGCTACAACACATATGGTTTCATATGCTCAGGATATCTCCCGCTTGCAGGGAATTGATGACAGTTTTCTTGCGGATATCATGCAGAATCCACAACCAGTCTCGGTATCTGACATTGAAGTTGAAGTGGATGCAGAACAGCAACTGGTTGGTCCAGTAGTGCAGGTTGCAGAGGACTCTGCTGAGGCTGTTGTATCAGATGTGCTCAATGATATTATCCAGGCAGCTATGTCCCCTGAATGCTGCCATGCTAGTGCAGATCAGGCAACCACTCCCCCTGAGAGGAATTCAAGCAAGCCATTTCAAGCACCGCTGCGTCTCCTTCGTCGCCATCGTTGGAATTTGGATCCCATTTCTCCGCCATATACAAGATCAAAGGCAACACTCTCTAACTCATTTGATTGTTTATCATCTCAATGAAGATTATGATATGGAATGTAAGAGGTATTCGTACTTCAATGCAGCGTATTTTATCATTACTATGTCGTTATAATTTGTAGATATTAGTGATTATTGAGCCTAAAGAAAGGCTATCTTCGTTGGTTTTTTATCGCCTCAAATTTGGTTTCTCCCAAGCAGTGTCAGTTTGTTAGGATAATATTTGGATTTTCTGGCGTGATGCCCTACTTCGGTTAGAAGGGGAACTCCAAGGGGTTCAAAATCATTCCATGCATTTTCAATGGCTGCCAACAGGAGAATTTTTGGTGTACTTTCATTTATGGTTTTCATTCAATCGCATTGCGTCGGCCTCTTTGGGAGGATATTTTAGCTATACATGCTACAATTGACATTCCATGGCTTCTAGGGGGAGATTTTAATACATTTTTAACGCTTGATGAGCATAAAGGTCGTTCATCCCCTCCTCTTCGCACACTGCAAGATTTTAATGATTGTATTTCCAACTATTCAATCTGGGCTATTCATTACCAGGGCTCACCATTTACCTGGAGTGATTGATGGGGTCTGGGCCGAGTTTGGCATAGGTTGGATAGGTATCTCTGTTCTTCTAGCTTCTTGGATTTGTTTGCGGTAGTATCTTATCAGCATCATAGTCGAACAACATCTGATCATTGTCCCATATATCTTGAGTTTTCCACTGAAAGTTCTGTCAGCTCAGCAGCCTTTAGATATTTGGATTCCTGTGCCACACATTCAGATTTTGATAGTTTTGTATCTCATCACTGGAATTCTTATGCCACATTTGGTGGCATTGGGGTCTATATTCCAAGCTGCGGCAACTCAAACAACACTTGAGGCAATGGAATAAGGATGTGTTTGGTAATATCTTTGATGCCATTGCGCAAGGTGAATCTGAGACTATCAGATGTGAAAAGGACTATGATCTTCATCCATCCGCTGAGTCGCGTGAATCATACCATCCAAGTATGGCGTCTTTGAGGCAGATGCAGAATCAAGCCACATTGTTCTGGAAGCAAAAATAGCTAATGTTAAGTGGATGAAGGAGGGTGATGCTAACACTTGTTATTATCATCAAATAGTCAAAGATAAACGTCGCCGACATACAATCCGTAGAGTTGTTGGCGAAGATGGAGTGGAATATCAAAGTCCCCAAGCCATTAAACAGGAAGCAATAAGATACTATCAAGCTTTATTTACCGCTGGAACAACTTCGCATCCTGATTCGTTGCTCCAACATATCTCCACTATCTTAACGTCGGATGATAATATTATTCTTCTTGCATTGCCTGATCTACAGGAAGTGCAACGCGCTGTTTGGGATCTTAGTCCTACAAGTGCAACAGGCCCGGATGGTTTTCTGGGATCATTTTATAGAAGGTTCTGGCCTACAATACAATCTGATGTTCATAAAGCTGCTCAGGAGTTTTTTTATTGGAATTATACCACCCAATCAACTTGTTGCTTCTCTTATTACTCTTATTCCAAAGGTTCCCTATCCACAATCTTTCAATGATTTTTGTCCTATCTGTATGACAAATTTTTTAGCTAAAGTTATCACAAGGCTGCTGGCAACGCGTTTATCTACTTTCCTCCCATGCCTGATATCGCCTGAGCAGGTAGGATTTATGAAAGTTCGTGGTATAATGGAACAAATATTGTTGGCTCAAGAAATGGTGCACATGTTGGATAAGCATGTTCATGGAGGCCATGCCATAGTAAAATTAGACATGGCTAAAGCTTTTGACAGGGTGGATTGGACATATCTTCGTCATCTATTAATCAAACTAGGATTTGACGCTAGGCTTGTGAGGATACTTTTGAATAATTTAGCTGCCACTCGTTGCTCAATCCTTATAAATGGTAAGCCAGTGGGCTTTTTTCAGTCACACGGGGGGTGAAACAAGGTGATCCACTATCACCATTGTTATTTATTTTAGCTTCTGAAGGCTTTTCTCGTGGTATTAACGCCAGGATGCAATCGGGGGAAATACATGGTTTCCAGGCAGACCTGTTCCACAGGTGACTCATTTGGGTTTTGCTGACGACTTAGTTATATTTCTAAATGGATCTATTTCCAATATGCGGCGATTTCGGCATTTTTTAGATGATTATCAGTCTGCCTATGGTCTGCTGGTTAATTTTCATAAGAGCCAAATAGTTGTTGGTAAATCAGTGGCAGGTCCAAAGGTTGCACGGTAGCTCGGTATGCGATTAACAGTTTTGCCAATAAAGTACCTTGGATCTTATTTGCATAAAGGAATTAATAGAGCTACATATTGTACTGCTTTATTATCCCATTTTGATTCGAGACTTACTGCTTGGTCATAGAATCTATTATCTGTGCCAGGTCGGTTGGTTCTAATCAATCATGTCCTTGCAACGATACCAATCCATATTATAATAAGTTCACGATTGCCCAAAAGTGTTCTTACAGTCGTGAATAAGAAAATGGCTACATTTTTTGGAATGGCCAACACCATTGGACATCCTGGGAGAACGTTTGTTGGCCTATAGAGAATGGTGGCTTAGGCGTACCGAATTTAGAGATGGTACAAATGGTATGTGATGGTCTTTATTGTGGAAATATCATACCTCAGATTCATTGTTGGCCACTTTCAGCCGTGCAAAATACGGCCAAAGGGACTTGATTTATGCGCATATATATGATTCTTCAGTTTGGAAGCGAATTTGTGAAAGTCATTCATTCTTATATGCAGTCTAAAGTTGAGCACATGCCAGACGGCGTCAAGTGGGTGGCGGAAACCACTGGACAGTATACCATCAGATCTGCATATTCCTTACTTTATTCAGCGTCGCCCTTGTTTGATTGTGCTAAACATATCTGGTGGCCTACATCTCCCTCAGGTGTAAGGGTGTTTTTGTGGAAGTTATGGTGGAATTCTCTTCCATTTACAAATAATCTTCGTGCCTGGCAGACAATCTACCCTTCTCAATGCGTGTTTTGTATGAAGCAGTCGAATACCATGGATCATATATTTTTGCATTGCACGGAAATTAAGTCGTTATGGTGTGAGATCGTAGTTCTATTATCGGGTCCGCTACCACGTCAGTCAACAATTCGAGTTTATTTAATTTGCTGGTGGTGTCAATCTTATGCGGCTACCATGCTGGGTAACTTATGGGTAGTAGCTCCTGCTTTGGTTGTTTGGGTTATTTGGAAAGAGTATGCTGCAATCCGGTTTGGTGACAACAGCTATTCCTACAGACATTTATTTGAAAGAGTTTGTGATCATATATATAATTTGTGTGCTTCGACACAGGGTCGCAAATTTTCTCAGCCTATTCCTCAGTTAATTGGTCAGGCTTTTTCATCTCCGCTGTGCATTCGCCGCCACAGGTTGGTCAGGTGGAGACTGCCTCCTTCAGGTAGGATGAAATTGGATGTGGATGCTTCAGTTGGACGACAAATGGCTACTGTTGGGGCAGTATTACGTAATGAATTTGGGGAATTCATTTTAGCCATTTGCTTTGCATTATCGTGTGTTCACCACTTCGCGCGGAATTAATGGCGATGTTGTATGCTTTAATTTATTATGCTCATAATTATGATGGTCTGTTTGTTGAAACAGATTGTCATATGCTACTTACAGTGCTGTCTAATCCTTCACAATATACGGGATCTTTCCTAGCTAATATCTGTCGTATGACAACAATGTTATGTCTTAATGCTGCCACTCTTTGCTATAGCTCGCGTGAGACAAACACCTCAATGACTGAGCTCGCCATGAAAAGGTAAAATCTTACAGAATCGCAGGCCTGAGACCGTTTAGCCAAGTTGTGGCCGAGCTGAGAATTTGGCCTAGACTTACTGTTGGGCTGAGCTGACCTCGAGGCATCGTTGGGCCTAGCTGGCCTCAAGGTGCCGAGGTTGACTCAGTAACGTTGACCACTTGTTGACCTAGCGGAACTTTGTCGTTTTCCTCTAGGAGTAAGTTTCACCCCATCACAGGTGCCCCCTCAAGTTGCCTTGCCGAGCTGGAGAGGAAAGGCTAGTTGCTTGTTGGAAGAGGTAATCGAAAGTCTGCGCAATAATTAATTTGACGATTGAGATGTCAATCCCAATATCGAGGTACAATTAATGAAGGTGGATGTCTGCATTTCTTTAAAAATGACAAAAAGCACGTGCCGCTGACAGCCGAGGATTCCCAATGGCGGGAAATCCAAAGCAGGAAATTCAAAGTGTTTTAACAGCGGGAAGTCCGAAACGCCACAGGTAATATCTTTAAAAGTTTGTCTTTTTGGTTTCTGGCCCCACTTCTGTGTCATTGTTTTGAGAAATTTCTGCTGTTTCCATTTCTTCATCTTCTAATTTCCAAACTTTTCTCTCCCCTTTTCAATCGTAAGTTTTTTTCCACCCATTACCATGCTATAATCTATTCTTCTTCCGCTGACTCTCAGAATGTTTCTGAGACAGCTTCTTATTCTGCTAGCGTGCGAGGCATGGCAATGCCTCGCTTCCGTCTAGGAGGACGAGTTCTAGCAAGGACAATCATTCTCTCAGAAGATTACGCTTAGCCATTGCTCCTTCTGCTATGTTTAATCAAGCTGTAGAGGTTGATAGGATTGTTGCTCTAGCGAGTTCCTCGTCAGAGCAAGGTGGGTCCGATAATGCGTTGGTAGTGGCAAATCCATCTTCTGGAACTATGTTTAGAGGTCTGCCCTCTGCTCAGGTGCAGAGGTCAGCTTGCACTTTGAATGCTGCTGAGCTTGCGCATCTGTGCAGGGTGCATAGGATTGACTGCACTCTTTTTTTCCCTGTTCTAACTGCTATGCCCGCCCCTCGTGGGGTACAAAGTAATCTATGAACAGTATTTTGGTTCTGGTTTCTGTCTCCCTATTCCTAAGCCTATGCGTCAAATTTTTGACTTTTATAAGGTTAGGTTGCCCCAGGTCATGCCCAATGGCCTAAAGGTTGTCCTTTGCTTTCTCTTTTATCAGAGGGTGGTTGGTGCTAAGTTTGACCTTAGGACTTTTGGGGGAATGTTTGTTTGTAAAACCATTGAGAGCTGGTATTACTTTAGTAGGAGACTTCCCAATAAAGAATATACCCTTGCCACTAACATCCCTACTTTTACAAAAAATTGGAAGGGTCACTTTTTCTTTATTAAGAAAGTAGGACTGCCTGAGTTGGAGCTCTGGAAGGCTGGCAGAGCTAATAATATGAGGCCGAGCAGAGAGTTCTTCGAGGAAGCATCCAGACTCTTAAGCTTGTCAGCGGTGATTGACTGGCGGAAGGTGGACAGATCGGTTATGGATGCAGTCGATCTGGATCATTTGGTGTCAGACCCTCGCTTTCAAGCTCTTAGCCAGGCTAGTTTAGAGGTCGTTGGGGGTAGGCGCCTTGGTCATCTCCTTTCCTTCTTTTCTGTTTACTTTTGGCAATTATTTTGTTGTATTCTGACATGCCTGATGAGTAAATTGTAGGAGCAATAGCATCGAGCATAATAGCGAGTGAAGCTCGGATGAGGAAACTAGCCGCAAGGAGGAGGGCTAGGACTCAGGGGGTCAGCCCCCTACAGCTTCCGCTCCAACTAGGGCCCCCAGGGCAAGGGAAGAAGTGCCAATAGCTACAACTGATGCTTGTTGAGAAAAAGGGTTTGAGTAATTTACAAATGCATGACTTAAATGCTTTATGCTTATGAAATGCATGAATGAATTATTACTTGACACGTTTCTGTGATAAACATGCTTTATATGCTTATATATATTGTTGCCATACTAACAAGCCATGAAGCGTTAAATCTTACATCATATGGCCAACATTTGTTGTCTTTGTACTATATTCAGGTGCCATAATTAATAAACTAAACTAAGTTCATTAAGTGAAGTGCTAAAGTTAATGAACTAACTAGTTCATTAACAAAGACATATTTGGAAGAAGCTATTTGGTAACAAATTTGAAAATGGAAATTCTTCTCCTCATTTCATCTCACACGTCTAATATATATATATATATATATATATATATATATATATCCATATTTTTTAAAAGGCACTATACACTTATATTCCGATGTACCACCGACACGTCATATATATTATAAACATATGTCGACGTCACACCACTATGTACACCATGTATTTATGAGTATATTCAGGTCTTATATCATATGATATAAGTCATGGTGATGTCAAAATTATAACGTCATGTTACAAAGTCATAAACTGAAAAATTATCGTATCGGGTGACTACCGAAACTTCACCGATATATCACGCACTTGCCATATAAAGATGGCCAGCCCATATGCATCAAAAATTATTAAAAATTTTGTGGCTCACATGTTACAAACAGCCATTAAGTCATACCATGTTGGCACACACAAATCACCCACAATTTAGGCTAGATTTTTGGAAAATTCAAACTCAATCTCATTTTTGCACATGGGTGTTTTCTACTCAGTCACTATAGATGAATATACAGTTCATTTCATGTATATTGTGTGTGACATAATATATATTACATGTGTAATAAGTTTGAAATTAATTGGAGAAAAATCGCGTAATCGACGAAAGTTAAAAATTCGGTTTTCTACGAACATACCCACATGGAACATTTTTGGCATAGGTGTAACATGTATCTAGACACTTTTTACGCATTCAATACATGTTAAAGTGCTCTAGAAAATTCAAAATAGGGCTGATTATTATTTACCATGTATGTGTAAATATTGTGTATTATTTGACAAAGCTTAAGAAAATAAAATTTTAGCATATGTGCAGCCTCTCTTACACGCCTACTACATCCATGTTGGAGCCAAGGTGGAGCTTATTGGGCAGTTCAACTGGTGGAGGATATGCTACACAAGGTTGGTGAAATTGAAGAGGGCACCACACAAGGAAAGAATTTGAAAGAGACACATGCTGAAAATTTCAGCACATGTCTACTAATGGTGGCCGATTTTTCCCCTTGATTGCACTTCAATTGTCTTCCAAAATTGAAGGAGGACTAATGTGTGATTATGTGGTAATTAATTGACTAGAATTTGACCAAATATTTTCAGTTTTTTTAGAATTTACATCTCATTATAAGGGTGCCAAAGTGGACTAATCAACAAGTGACAACTAGGCAAGGATAAGTCATTCTTCTAATCATATTACACCAAGTAAGCAAGATTATGTTATCTTCTACACAAGACAATCTTCAAAATACATTAAAGACAATTCTCAAGGTATGAAGAAATCCCTAGGGGGCGGCCAAAGGGAGATAAAAAGGGGAGATAGTGCAAGACAAGGCCAAGCTACAATTTATATTCTCTCAAGTGCAAAAAGCTATACTACACTCTTTTTCCTCTTTTCTTTCTTTCTTCTTCTTCTTAGTCTCAAGTCTATTGTTCTTATATTTCAATATTATATAGGCTTTAAATATACCACCCATACACGTTCATTGTTTGTAAAAGGTTGATAAAAGTGTGATCAAACCTTTATTCGATCGGTGGTGGTGTTTGTGATTGATTTGCTTGATTGTTTTGATTGTAAAAGGGTGGAGTTAGTGTTTAAATCCAGTCACCCTTGTGGTAAGGTGTTTGTTGTGTTTAAAGATAACCGAGGAAGGTGTCCTCGAAGACTGGAGTAGGTTGATTTAATCGAACCAGTATAAAATTCTTGGCGTTCTTACTTTTCAACACTTTACTTTCAGTTTCCAGTTTTCTGCATTGATTTCATTACAGCGGTAAAAATAGTAAACAATTTTCAAAAATAATAAAATTTTGCAGACACATAGCCACCCGTCCTAATTTTTCATTTGGCCCAAGTTTCACCTCATTTGGATAGGTATAAGTCAATCAAACGTTAATAGTTCTGAGACTAGTGCAATCTGATTTTCAGATTTGCAAAAGTTGAGAACATCAACGTGGTTGACATACTTTCCAATGGAATTTTCAAAAACTGTTTCAACCCACCAAAATACACATCTTGAGGGTCTTATGATAAACGTTTCAAACCATTTAGAGTAACCATTTAATAGGAATAAATTTTTCAAATCGGAGTACAATTTCTGGCAGATTTGTGCAATCTGACCAAAAAACGTATTTTCAAGGGGTTAAGATCGGATTTTTAATTTGAAATTTTTGTGAGTCACTCATAACATCTGATAGTACATTTTCACTAAATTTCACACTTTTTGGATTTCTACAACTAGGTCATTTAAATAGTTCAAATCAGGAAATGAAAACAGAAACTGTTTTCAGAAGTGAGTAATTTAGGTCAAAAACTTTTAAAACCCAACTTTTCCGCACTCACTATTCAACCCACCCCCTTCTAGTATTGCTATATAGGTCCTACAAGTGGTATCAGAGCATAGACACACTCACTACAAGAGGATCTAACGATCTTTGTGAGATGGCATCCACTAGTCATAATACCGAACAAGAAGGTATGTTAAGTCAAAGGCCTCTTCTTTTTGACGGTGAGTCCTCCATACAATGGAAACTTAGAATGAAACTTTTTCTTATGGTCATTGACATAGACTTATGGTCCATTATAGAAGATGGTCCTTTTATTCCTTCTAAGTTATCCACGGTTGATGGTGTCACACTAGAAGTCGTAAAACCATAACAAGAATATACTAGTAATGACAAAAAGAAATTAAGTATGAATGCTAGAGCCATGCAACCTCTTTTAAATGGTTTGAGTAAAAGTGAATCTAGTTATGTGTCAAATTGCTCTAGTGCCCAAGAGATGTGAAGAATTCTTGAAATGAAACATGAAGGGACTAGCCAAGTTAAAGAGTCTAAAATAAAAATACTTATGCCCACTCTTGCGCCTTTCAAGTTATTACCAAACGAATCTATTGTTGACATGGACTTACACTTGACTAACATTTATAACTCTCTTGAGTCTCTTGGAAAAGCTTTCTCTACACAAGAAAAAGTGCAAAAGGTGCTAAGAAGTCCCCCATCTGAATGGGACCCCAAAGTCACAGCGATTGAGGAAACTAAAGAAAAGAGAGCAATAAAAACGGAGGAACTAATTGGATCATTAAGGTATACGAAAACAAACTTACACTAAGGAAATCGGAAAAATTGTCAAAACAAGGTAAGAATATTGCTTTTAAATCAAATGAATACGTCTCTACCTCTTCCGGTCAAGTAGATGATAGTGATACTGAATCGAACAGCGAAGACCTAATATTATTTGTTAAAGGTTTGAGAAAAGTTATGAGAAAATCATTAAAGAATAAACCCAAGGCTGTTCCAACTAAGAGAAATAAAAATAAAAATAACGATAAAGACATAAAGTGCTATGAATGTGGAAAACTTGGACATTTATCATATGACTGCCCAAATAAGGACAAACAAAGAAACAAGAAATGTGACAAGGATTGGGACAAAAATAGACCCGTCTCAGAACCTATACAAAGGAGTTCAAGAAGAGTTCTCAAGGCCTCCACTTGGAGCAACTCATCTAACTCTGGGACTGATGATATCGAAGAAGAGACGGCACAAGTATGCTTTGGATCCAAAGCATCAATGACGTATCTTCTGATTCTGATTCTGATTCCGAATCCTCTTATGATGATTTGTTTAGTCAGTATCTTGAACTGCATAAATTCAAAAAGACTCTTGCGAAATAAAAGAAACGGTTAATTGAAGATAAGAAGATGTTAGAATCATCTAACACAAACCTTGTATCTCAATTAAATGATTCAAAAGAAGAGTCGTCTTGCATAATTAATGCTTTGAAATCAGAGGTCTCATCATTAACGTCAGAAAATAATGAAATGAAATTCGAGATTTGAAATTTGAAATCAAGAAATGTGGATTTAGAAAGAATGGTAAAACAGTTTGATACGGGTACGAACATGCTAGATCGCATCATCTCCTCACAAAAGCATGAAAGCGACAAAACCAGAAAAGGTACAATTGAAAACCCAAGCACTCTTCAAATCTCCAATGTCTTTTTGGTAAGTAATCTATCCTACAACTTGCTTAGAATCTCACAGCTTCTTGACAACGGTTTTGATGCGTGCTTCACTCACCCATATTGCAATACAGCAAATAAAAACGGAGAATGGTATTAAAAGGAAAAAGAGAAAGAAATATTTTTACACTTTCTATGGATGACATGTTAGATGCTAAAGTAAAATATTTTATGTCAAAGGAACCTAATGTGAATTTGTGCGTAGGCGGTTAGGACACATTGACATCTCAACTCTTGAGAAACTTCCACGAAAGAATCTAGTACGAAGATTGTCTATGTTGGACCGTGTACCTGAAATAAACACCACTAGAGGGGGGTGAATAGTGGTTAGCAGAAATTACACTACTACCCTTATGAGAATCCCATTTGAAACAGAATCTGAGACTACCTCAGATTTAAAACCCGTTTTTGAAAATTTTAAAAATCCTTGTACAGAACTCCAAAAATTATAACAATTTCTACAACTCAACTTCAATGTGTTTAAAAGACTCTGTCCAAAATCAGACAAAAATAAGATCGTTTAGCCCTTCAAACAAATAAAAAGATTTAGATGGTCAATCTGGACAGAATGATGCTGAAATTGAAAAACGTGTTTATCTTTGAATACTAAACCAAAAAGGTTGATCTTTATATCAAAATACTCCTTAGGATGTCCAGTTGATGTTTCCAAAATGCCCTGACCTTGAATAATTCTTGATTAAAACAGAATTCAAGTTCTCTCAAAACTGGTCAGATTGCAGCCATAGTAGAACGGTTATCTTGCAAAGACTGAAAGACTAACTTTCCCTTGCTCAAATCAAGTGATTTTTGTTGCAAACGAAAGCTAACAGTCTGAAGTATAACTCCACCAAAAATCATGAATTTTGAAAGCGTTTAGCTATTTTTTGAAAACGTGAGAATTTTTGTGAAAACTGCAGTGAAAAACAGGCAGAATGAAGAAATGTTGAAACAAGACAAGAACACCAAGAATTTATCCTGGTTTGGTAAATGTGACCTACTCCAGTCCCAAGAAACACCTTTCCTTGGATTTCACTATGGTATGAACCAAATTACAACAAGAACCAAGCTTGATCCTTGGGTTAAACACCAACCCTATTCAAGACTTGGATGAACACCTTCTATGCAACACTTAGTTGCAACACCTCTACCACCTATTGATGTAGCCTTATAGAATTGTACAATCAATCTTACAAATAAAGCTCAAGGGGCTTATAGCTCTCCAACAAATACAACAAGAACACCTTGGCTACAAAGAATGGAACAAGAATGACAATAAGAAGATAGTTAGACAAATAAACAAATGCTTTCAAGTGAGTTTCAAGTGTGTTTCATCTTCTTCACCATTGCTTCCTATTTATAGTGTGAAGTGAGCCTTGGAGATAAGAATGCACATGTGTCACCATCTTCATCATCAAGCTTAAGTGTATTCATATCATTGGTTGGCTTTTTACACTTGGCAACATAAAGCAAAATGATTGGTCCACCTTGGCATCAACATGTTGGCCGATTTTTCCACCTAGAATAGGCTTGATTATCTTTTGCCAAATGAAGATAATAAGACAGGATAATGCCACAAAAATACCCTCAACTCCTTGCACAAGAATAGGCATGTGAGACTTTGAACATTTCAAATAAAAATCAGCTCCAAAATGGTCTTAGTAGCCGTTGGTTTCATTTGAAATTTCCTAGTTGGCAAATAGCTTCTTTTTGGTTGGTCCACTTGTCATCAAGCTATAACATGAGTACACCATCATTTCCACCTGTTTATACACGTTTTTCAACCCATATATATGTATATCAACTCAGATTTTTGAAGAAGAATTCACCAAATAATAATTGACAAGATTATGTCAACATGTAACACCAAAATTCTCAATATCTCTTCTTGTATGTTGTGATCATTTGCACACCTTGAACACCTTTATATTCTCTGAAGTATGATGATAAATATCCTTCAATAACATATATAAAAGAGTATTCAACAAAAAAAATACAATGTGACATCACAACTCGTCACATATCCCGTTATAGTAAATAATATCATCATGTGAGAGAAATAACATAAGGCCACCATATAATCTTCAAAATAATCACAACTCAACACCAGAATGATGATAAGAATATACTCGAGAGATTCCTTGAATAAAAATACCCTCAGGGGTGAAATGACCAAAATACCCCTGGTGTGAGAAAACTCCAGAAATTACCTCGATGATCAGAAATAAATATAATATCACATTTGTCATAATAAATAAGATGAGAATATATCCTTGAAGTATTTCTACCATATCATGTTCCTACAAAACTCAGAATACCAATTTTGCCTTTTTTGGTAAGTTGTAGAAACTTCCAAGGCACATTAGTCACAACACATTAAAAATCATCAAAAACACATACTATTCACATAGCAAACATGTATAAATCATATATAAATGAAAACAACCATTTTATCACATTTTAGAAAAATATTTCTAAGAACCTTAGACATCGATCGATCGAAGTGCCTCAGCTTCAGAGATCGATGTCTCACAGTGAGTTTCAGAATTTGTCTCCAACCTACATCAATCAATTGAAGTCAGGATTCGATGTATACATCGATCGATCGATGTGTCTCAGGTTTAGAGATTAATGTCTCACAGTAAGGTCTTGAACTCTCACTGCCTTACATAGATCGATCGATGTGAGGGATCGAAGTACATAGATCTATCGATGTGCAAGAACCTAAGAGATCGATGTCAATTTTTTCAACTTTTCCACATATAACACCACGCGTGACATTTTTATGCATTCACCACTTAAAATCATGACTTTGAAAATTATCCAAACATATTTCTCAACATTCTCCCTCTTTTGGATGATTTTCAAAATAACCTAACATGATTTTAATGTCACAACTCTTTACCAATTGTTTATAATAAATCTAGCAATTTTAAACCAATTGAATGGTTTTGAAAAAACACAACTCTTTACCAATTGTTTCACCAAATTTGTACCAATTATTTTAGAAACCAATTACCAACCAATTACTAATTGTTTTCAAACTCTCAATTCTCACATCTCACGTCTGTAACATATGTGTTCATGTGCTCTCCCTCAAATTATACTCTCCCCCTAACCTATGCTTAAAACGTATACCAATTAATCTTAGCATATTATTCAACTCAAGTCCAAATCATGACTTACCAACGAAAATCATGTTCTTAGTCTGTCTCCCCCTTTATTTTGCAAATCATGCAAAAGATAGAATTATGCAATGGTTTCATAAGTCATCAAACCTAACTTGGCTCGTAAGTTTTCAAAATTGGCTTGATTAAGGGGTGCAATGAAGATATCAGCTATTTGATGATTAGTTCTTACATGATCTATGGTTATATCCCTATTTTGAACATGATCTTGAAGAAAATGGTATCTTACCTCAATGTGTTTGGCCTTAGAATGAAGTACCGGATTACGAGAAAGATTGATCGGACTTGTGCTATCACAGAAAATTTGAATCTTATTCATTTTAGTGCCAAAATCACTAAGTTGTTGTTTAAGCCAAAATATTTGGGTAGTACATAAACTTAAGGCAATATACTTGGCTTCGGTGGTAGAGAGTGCTACACTAGCTTGATTTTTAGAAAACCAAGAGATCAAGTTGGTTCCTATGAATTGACATGTACCGCTAGTGGATTTTCTATCTAATTTGCAACCACCATAATTAGCATAACTATATCCGTATAATTCCAACTTAGCATTTCTATCATACCAAAGTCCTAAGTGAGGTGTGTGTTTAAGATATCTAAAGATCTTTTTCACCGCATTGTAATGTGAGACTTTAGGATGAGATTGAAACCTAGCACACATACACACACTAAACATGATATTAGGCCTTGACGCGTTTAAGTATAACAGTGATCCAATCATAGACCTATAAAGTGCGTCATGAAAAGGTTTATCGTTTTCATCTTTGTATAGTTTGGTGCTCATATACATATATTTGAACTATTAATAAATCATTATTTTTTCTTCTTAGGAATGATATGTTGTCTATGGTTCCCTTTGATAATTATTTGCAATAAGAAAGTTTGCAAATCTATCATACCAAGCTCTTGGAGCTTGTTTCAAACCATATAGAGCCTTCTTAAGCTTGTAAACATGCTTAGGATTCTTAGGATCTTCGAATCCAGGGGGTTGTTTGGCAAACACCTCTTCTTGGATGTATTCATCCAAGAACGCACTCTTGACATCCATTCGGAAGAGCTTGATGTTGCTTAGACTTTCAATTGCAAGTAACAATCTAGTTGCTTCTAGTCGTGCAACAGGTGCAAAGGTTTCTTCATAATTTATTTTTTCTTGTTGATTATAACCTTGTGCAACTAGCCTATCCTTATTTCGTGTGATGTTTTCTTGTTCATCCATTTTATTCCTAAAGACCCATTTTGTTCCTATTATAGACTTGTCTTCAGGTTTAGGTACTAAGTCCCACGTGTTGTTCCTTGTAAATTGATTCAGTTCCTCATGCATGGCATCTATCCAAGATATATCACCTAAGGCTTCTTTTGCATTCTTGGGTTCTAAGTGTGAAATTAAACTATGTCCTTCAAGTTGACTTAAGTTTCTACGTGTCCTAACCCCAACACTTGGATCCCCAATGATTAACTCTTTAGGGTGCCACCAATTCCTAGATTGACTAGGTTCACCCTGATCATGTTCAAATGTTTCATTTGTATGAACATTATCATATGTAATTGGATCATTAGTAGTATTATCTTCTAATTGCAAAATTTCTTCATTTATTTCATCTAAGGGTGCATGCATATCTTGTTTAGGGGGAGTTGGTTCTAGATGATCAAGTATAGGCTCAAGTAATATATTATCATCATCAAACATATTTTCAACATTATTCTATGTTTATGTTGAGTTTTATCACTAACTTCAAAGCATGCATTTTCATTTAATTTCACATGTATAGATTCAATTATTTTTCTAGGTACAGGATTATAACACCTATATGCTCTTGAATTAGTTGAATAACCAACAAATATGCATTCACTAGACTTTTGTTCAAACTTATCTAAATTATCCTTAGTGTTCATAAACACTTACAGCCAAAAACTTTAAGATAATCTACTTTAGGTTGTCTATTGTTTAATAATTCATAAGGTGTTTTATTCAATTTCTTTCTAATAGAAAGTCTATTTATTATATAACATGCACAACTAACAGCTTCAGCCTGCAAAATATTTTGGTACTCGATTTTTACATAACATTGTTCTAGCAACTTCTTGAATTGTTCTATTTTTACGTTCTACAACTCCATTGAGTTGTGGTGTTCTAGGTGGTGAGAATTCATGTTTAATTCCATGTAATTCACAAAACTTGATTACATCTTTATTTTTAAATTCTTCACCTCTATCACTTCTAATTCTTTTAACATTTTCTTTGTAAAAATTTTCGAGTTGCTTGATAAGAGTTTCGATTTCTAATGGAGCATCATCTTTGTGTGTTAAGAACAATGTCCATGTGTATCGTGAGTAATCGTCTACTATGACACACACATAGTAGTGTTCACCTAGACTTCTTGTCCTACTTGGACCAAATAAGTCTAAGTGATAGATGACTAGTACTCACTTCATGTTTCGGTTTTAATGTTGCTTTAATGTGTTTTCCTTTAATACATTTTTCACACATTTGAAAATTATCTAAGTCTAACTTAGGCATTCCTCTAATTAAATTCTTCTTAGATAATTTCTTAATAGTTGAAATTCCTATATGGCCTAATCTTCTATGACATAAATTCACATCTAAGTCATGTGATATTAAACATTTAACCTTAGCATCTAACATGTTATCTAAGGTAAGAGTATAAATGTTACCATCCCTATTTCCTTTTAAAACAATTTCTCCTTTTTTGTTTATTATATCACAAGAATTGGGAAGAAAATAAACATTATATCCGCAATTTATAAGTTGAGAAATACTTAATAAATTATAAGAAAGATCACTTACTAACAACACATTTCGTATTTGAAATGTGTTAGGGTCCCCAATTGTTCCTTTTCCAACAACTTGTCCTTTGTTGTTGTCACCGAATGTTACCTTTACTCCATTCTTGATATGTTCCAACTCGGTGAATAGTTTGAGGTGCCCGTCATATGCCTTGAACATCCACTATCTAAAAACCATTTAGTTTTTAGATTCTTTGCCTCCTTCTTGCATTCCTTGCGATTTTCCTACAATGCAGATAAAGTTTTAGGTACCCTTTACTTGGGTCCTTGAATGTTAGGGGCACCATCCTTGTTTATATATCCTTTGGGTATCCAAATTTGGATGTACCTTTTTGGCACATTTTTAGCATAGTTATAATTAGAAAAATAAGGAGAATTAGCTTATACATTCCATGAAGATGCATTGTTATACACGTTGTATCTTGGTTTATATGTACTATATTGGGGCCGATTTTGATCGCTTACGCAAGGCATATGATTTTGTTTCTTATATGGTGCTATGTATGTATGTTCATATGCATTTCTATAAGACTTATATGAATGTTGCCTATATTTAGGTTCATAATAAGTTGGATGCATTTTATTATATCTAGTTGCATTTGTATGCATATAGGCATAATTTCTAGGTTGTCTAGACGCAAAATTTTTTCTAGTAGCATGTTGATATTTGTGTGCTTTTGTGGGTGCATGTTGTATTCTTGCCCTAAAATAAACAAAAAAAGGAGTAGAAGTAGATGTAGCAGGAAAAGTTGATTTCATTGTATTGTGTGGCAGTTTCGTACTAGATGAAACAAACCTAGTTTTTTATCTACTTTGGCATTTTCTTCTTTATATCCTAATCCAGTTTTATCATTTCCATATTGTTGAGATGATATAAGTGTATCTAACATGTTTGTACCAAATTTAAATTGTTCTAACATTTCTATGTTCAGTTTAGTTGATTTAAGTTGTAGTATCTCATTTTCACAACTTTCTAACTTAGTTTTTGACATACTATTTTCAGTTTTTAATGCTAGTTCATTTTTCTATATGATTCAATTTTGATCTCTAAAGAATCAAGAGTATTAGTAGACTCTTATTTAAAATATTCTAATTGATCGGAAAATTCTAAGTTGGACGTCTTCAACTTGTCATTTTCTTTAATTAGTTTCTTCTTTTCTTTAGAGAGCCTCTTATAGTGAGCATGCATTCTTAAATATTCTTCATACATTTCATCAAATGTCATTTCACTATCAAAATCATCATCAGAAGAAGAACTTACCTCGTTGGATATCAAGCAGAGCTTCCTTAGTGTTGGATTCTGAGTCGGATAAGTCGCTCTATGTGCTCAACTTCATTGCTTGTTTGCCTTTCCTTGGCTTGGTCTCTTTTGCCTTTGATATTTGCATCTCCTTTTCCTGTTTGTTATTATTATTATTGTTGGCATTTTTCTTTATCGAACAATCATAAGAGATGTTTCCTCTTTTACCACATTCGTAACATTTTAACTCTTTATTATACCATTTGTTGTTATTATAGTTATTTTTCCTAGGTTGAGAAGAAGAAGGAGAAGAAGATCATTGTCTATTCTTATTAGGACGTTTAAAAAACTTTCTAAGTTTTTTAGCTATCAATATCAAGTCATCGTCTAATTCATTATCACTATTACTATCATCATTATTTGCATGTGATTCAGTTTATTTGAAAGCTATAGACTTACTGGATTACTTAGATGACTCGGACATCTGTTGGTTTAGTTTTTCCTCGTATACTCTAAGTGAACCAATCAATACATCCATCTTAGTGATAGACTTTGTCTCCTCGATTGCAGTTACCTTTGGATCCCATTCAGCAGGAAGGCTTTGCAGCACCTTTTGAACCTCTTCATTGTTCGTGAATGATTTGCCTAAAGCTTCAAGGGCACTGAAAATGTTAGTAGTCCTCAAATCCATAGATGTTATGGATTCGTTTGGTAACATCTTGAAAGATTCAAGTTCAGACAAAAACATGTTTATTTTCGACTATTTTATCCCGCCAGTACCTTCATGCTTTAATTCTAATGATTTCCACATGTCGTGTCCACTTGTGCAATTTGACACATATCCTGCTTCAGAGGTCGATAGTCCGTTTAACAATAATTGCATAGTCTTAGCGTTCATGGACATTTTCTTTTTATCTTTCGATGACTATTCACTTTTATATTTTTCTACTTCCTGTGTGACTTCACAAACTTGTACAATTTTCATTAGAATGTATGGCTCATCTTCAACCATAGACCATAAATTGATGTCTGTAGCCATTAAGAATAGCCTCATTCTAAGTTTCCAATGAACGAAATTATTTCTATAGAAAAGAGGAGGACGTTGAGTGGACATACCTTCAAACTCACCTTTGTGAGAAACTATGGCCATTGTATGTAACTTTGATTTGATATTAGCATGCTACTTCGAAATATTGTTTCTTGGCCTTGTGTTGTTTGTACGGTGTTGAATCTTGCTTCTTTGAGTGGTGTAGGCCTCGTTCTGATACCAATTGTTGGACCGTGCACCTGCAATAAACACCACTACAAGGGGGAGTGAATAGTGGTTAGCGGAAATTACACTACTACCCTTATGAAAATCCCCTATGAAAACAGAATCTGAGACTACCTCAGATTCCGAACCTGTTTTAGAAAAATTCAAAAATTCTTTTACACAACTCCAAAAATCATAACAATTTCCATAACTTAACTTCAATATTTTGACAAGACTATATCCAAAAATCAGACAAAAATAATATCGTTTGGCCCTTCAAACAAATAAAAAGATTCAGATGGTCAATCTGGACAGAATTGGACAGAATGTTGCTGAAACTGAAAAACGTGTTTCTATTTGAATACTTAACCAAAAGGTTGATGTTTATGTCAAAACACTCCTTAGGATGTCTAGTTGATGTTTCCAAAAGGCCGTGACCTTGAATAATTTTTGATTAAAACAGAATTTAAGTTCTCTCAAAACTGGTCAGATTGCAGCCAAATTGGAGCAGTTATTTTGCAAAGACTGAAAGAATAACTTTTCCTTGCTCAAATCAAGTGATTCTTGTTGCAAACGAAAGCTAACAGTCTGAAGTATAACTCTATCAAAAATCACGAATTTTGAAGTGTTTAGCTATTTTTTGAAAACGTGAGAAGTTGTGTGAAAACTGCAGTGAAAAACGTGCCGAATGCAGAAATGTAGAAACAAGACAAGAACACCAAGAATTTATCCTGGTTCAGTCAATGTGACCTACTCCAGTCTCAAGGAACACCTTTGCTTGGATTTCATTATGGTATGAACCAAATTACAACAAGAACCAAGCTTGATCCTTGGTTAAACACCAACCCTATTCAAGACTTGGATGAACACCTTCTATACAACACTTAGTTGCAACACCTCTACCACCAAGAGATGTAGCCTTATAGAATTGGCTAATCAATCTAACAAATAAAGCTCAAGAGGCTTGTAGCTCTCCAACAAATACCACAAGAACACCTTGGCTACAAAGAATGGAACAAGAATGACAAGAAGAAGATAGCTAGACAAATCAACAAATGCTTTTAAGTGAGCTTCAAGTGTGTTTCATTTTCTTCGCCATTGCTTCCTATTTATGGTGTGAAGTGAGCCTTGGAGATAAGAATGCACATGTGTCACCATCGTCATCATCAAGCTTAAGTGTATTCACATCATTGGTTGGCTTTGTACACTTGGCAACATAAAGCAAAATGATTGGTCCACCTTGGCATCAACATGTTGACCGATTTTTCCACCTAGAATAGTCTTGATTATCTTTTTCCAAATGAATATAATAAGAAAGGATAATGCTACCAAAATACCCTCAACTTCTTGCACAAGAATAGGCATGTGATACTTTGATCATTTCAAATAAAAATCAGCTCCAAAATGGTCTGAGTAGCTGTTGGTTTCATTTGAAATTTCCTAGTTGGCAAATAGCTTCTTTTTGGTTGGTCCACTTGTCATCAAGCTATAACATGAGTACACCATCATTTCCACCTGTTTATACACGTTTTTCAACCCATATATATGTATATCAACTCAGATTTTTGAAGAAGAATTCACCAAATAATAATTGACAAGATTATGTCAACATGTAACACTAAAATTCTCAATATTTCTTCTTGTATGTTGTGATCATTTACACACCTTGAACACCTTTATATTCTCTGAAATATGATGATAAATATCCTCCAATAACATATATATAAGAGTCTTCAAGAAAGAAATAAAATGTGACATCACAACTCGTCACATATCCCGCTATAGTCAATAATATCATCACGTGAGAGAAATAACATAAGGCCACCATATAATCTTCAAAATAATCACAAAACTCCAGAATGATGATAAGAATATACTCAAGAGATTCCTTGAGTAAAAATACCAAAAATACCCTCAGAGGTGAAATGACCAAAATACCCCTGGTGTAAGAAAACTCCAAAAATGACCCCGATGGTCAGAAATAAATACAATACCACCTTTGTCCTATTAAATAAGATTAGAATATGTCCTTGAAGTATTCCAACCATATCATGTTCCTACAAAACTCAAAACACAAATTTTGTCCTTTTTGGTAAGTTGTAGAAACTTCCAAGGCACATTAGTCACAATACATTTAAAATCATCAAAAACACATAATATTCACATAATGAACATGTATAAATCATATACAAATGAAAACAACTATTTTATCACATTTTAGAAAAATATTTCTAAAAACCTTAGACATCGATCGATCGAAGTGCCTCAGCTTCAGAGATCGATGTCTCACAATGAGTTTCAGAATTTGTCTCTGACCTACATCGATTGATCGAAGTGAGGGTTCATTGTATACATCAATCGATTGATGTGTCACATGTTTAGAGATCGATGTCTCACAGTAAGGTCTTGAACTCTCACTGCCTTACATAGATCGATCGATGTAAGGGATCGAAGTACATAGATCGATCGATGTGCAACAACCTGAGATATCGATGTCAACTTTTTCAACTTTTAACCATATATAACACCATGTGTGACATTTTTATGCATTCACCACTTAAAATCATGACTTTGAAAATTTTCCAAACATATTTCTCAACAGTCTAAACCAGATTTAGACAACTTTAAGTTGTGTGAATCTTGTATTAAAGGCAATCAGACATGCGAGTCGCTTAAATCTAAAAATGAAATTAGCACGTCTAGAGTCTTAGAATTATTACACATTGACTTGTTTGGTCCTAGTCGTACTAGAAGTCTTGGTGGACGACATTATGCATGTGTCATCATTGATGATTTTTCTCGCTATACATGGACTTTATTTCCTGCGAATAAAGAAGATAGTGCCGTTGCGATTGCTAAATTAATAAAACAAATTGAAAATGAATATCAAACGTGAAAAAGATTAGGAGTGATAGAGGAGGCGAATTTAAAAATAAGGACATGATTGTGTTTTGCGAAGAAAAAGGTATTAAACACGAGTTTTCGCTGCTAGAACACCACAGTTAAACAGAGTAGTAGAAAGAAAGAATAGAACACTACAAGAAATTGCAAGAACCATGCTATGTGAAAATAAGTTGCCTAGATTTTTGTGGGTGGAAGCCATAAATTGTGCATGCTATATAGCTAACCGCATATCGATTAGAAAGAAAATAAACAAAACTCCTTATGAAATTTTGAATGATCGCATGCCTAAAAGTGATTATTTTCGTGTGTTTGGTTGTAAATGCTTCGTTTTGAATACAAAAGATAATCTAGATAAATTTGAGTTTACATCCATTGAATGCATTTTTGTCGGATATTCTATGAATTCTAAGGTATATAGATGTTATGATCCTATATCTAGACGAATTTTAGAATCTATTCATATGAAATTTAATGAATTCGGTGAATATGAAATAAATAAAGAATATTACGATGATTTTGATCTATAGCCCATGTTAGATGATATAGAAGAAACTATCATACATGGTGAACACGACACACTAGAAATGCATGAT
This sequence comes from Eustoma russellianum, assembly GCA_036186865.1. NCBI lineage: Eukaryota > Viridiplantae > Streptophyta > Magnoliopsida > Gentianales > Gentianaceae > Eustoma > Eustoma russellianum. The sequence goes on along the minus strand of AP025075.1, from coordinate 3,494,050 downwards.
CACATAGAAATGCATGAAAACTTAGAAAATAATCAACAAAGATGGCATAGGGATCACCCACACGACCTTATCATAGGCGACATAACACAAGGTGTACGACCACAAAGAAGAATAAATAAGGATGAAATAAATCAATTCCATGCTATGATATCTGAAATTGAACCCAAGAATGTGTTTGATGCTTTGAATGATTCTTCTTGGATTGATGTTATGCATGATGAATTAAATCAATTCACAAGAAATGATGTACGGAATTTAGTGTCACGACCACAAGATAAAATGATAATAGGCACAAAGTGGGTCTTTAGAAACAAAATGAATGAAGATGGTAAAGTTGTTAGACACAAAGCGAGACTTGTAGTACAAAGCTATAATCAAGAAGAGGGAATAGATTACGAAGAAACATTTGCACCTAGCACGCTTAGAAGCCATACAATTATTACTTTATATTGCTTGCATGAAAGATTTTAAACTTTATCAAATGGATATAAAAAGTACATTTTTAAACGTTTTATACAGGAAGAAGTATATGTAAAACAACCACCTGGTTTTGAGGATTTGAAATATCCTAATCACGTGTATAAGTTAAAGAAGGCACTACATGGTTTAAAAGAAGAGCCTAGGGCTTGATATGATTGTTTTGCTATCTTTCTATTAGAAAATGGATTTAAAAGAGGAACATAGATAGTACTTTATTCTTAAAACAAGAAAAATCGAATTTACTTATTATTCAAATTTATGTTGATGATATTGTCTTTGGATCTATGTCTCGTAAGCTAGTTGAAGATTTGAAACATGCATGAAATCTGAATTTGAAATGTCTATGGTTGGTGAGCTAAATTATTTTCTTGGCTTGCAAATTAAAAAAAAACTAGTAAAGGCATCTAAATAAGCCAAGTAAAATATGTGAATGACATGATTAAAAGTTTAACTTTGAAAACTTGAAACCATCCCCCACCCCTATGAGTGTAACCACTAAACTTGATAAAGATGAGAATGGAAAAGACTTTGATAATGGTTTGTATAGGTCTATGATTGGTTCTTTGCTTTATCTTACCACAAGTAGACCCGATATCATGTTTAGTGTTTATATGTGTGCTTGTTTTCAAAAAAAACCCTAAAGTGTCACACTATAATGTTGTAAAAAGGATATTTCGATACATTAAGCTTGCTCTCACTTTAGGAATTTTGTACGATAAAAATTGTGAATTTGACTTGCATGCTTATACTGATGCGGATTATGGTGGATCTAAAATAGATAGAAAAAGCACAAGTAGTACATTTCAATTTATTGAAAATTCTTTGATACCTTGGTTTTTCGAAAAAGCAATGAAATGTAGCATTATCTACCACTAAAGTGGAATACATGGCACTTAGTCTTTGTTGCACACAACTTTTATGGCTGAAACAGCAACTGTCTGATTTTGGAATAACTGTAAATCGCATCCCTATATATTGTGATAGTATGAGTGCCATCAATTTGTCTAAGAACCCCGTATTACATTCTAAGTAAAAGCACACAGAGGTACGATATCACTTTCTTTGTGATCATGTAAACAGTGGTGACATCGTTATAGAACATGTCTGTACTGAAGCATAAGTAGCCGACATATTCACCAAAGCACTTAATCAAACCACATATGAAAATTTACGCTCAAAATTAGGCATGAGTTTTGTTAATTTGCTATACGTTGCTATTTCTTTCCATTCTTACATGTACTTTTGATGCCATTTATAAAATAAAGGGGGAGAGAAAATCATGATTTAAGGGAGAGAGAAGCATGACTTAAGGGGGAGCACAAGACGATATGAAATTTAAAATTCAAATTTGTGCATAATTAAAGGGGGAGCGATCACATTTAAATCATGAATCAATGTTATTTTGTAAATCATCAAAAGGGGGAGATTGTTGAGAAAAAAGGTTTGGGTGATTTACAAATTCATGATTTAAATGCTACGTGCTTACGAAATGCATGAATGAATTATTACTTGACACGTTTATGTGATAAACATGCTTTATATGCTTATATATATTGTTGCCGTACTAACAAGTCATGAAACGTTAAAACTTACATCATATGACAAACATTTGTTGTCTTTGTACTATTTTCAGGTGACAAAATAAATGAACGAAACTAGTTCATTAAGTGAAATGCTTAAGTTAATGAACTAACTAGTTCATTATATGAAGACATATTTGGAAGAAGCTATATCAAAACAAATTGGAAAATGGAAAGTCTTCTCCTCATTTCATCTCACACTCCTAATATATATACATAATATATGCATCCATATTTTTTGTAAAAGGCACTATACACTTTTATTCCGACGTACCACCGGCACGTCACATATATTATAAACGTACGTCGACGTCACACCACTATATACACCTTATATTTATGAGTATATTCAGGTCTTATATCATATGATATAAGTCATTGTGACGTCAAAATTACAACCACATGTTACAAGGTCATAAACTAAAATATTGTCATATCGGGTGACTACCGAAACTTCACCGACATGTCACGTACATGCCATATAAATATGGCCAGCCCATATACATCAAAAAGGCTTAAACATTTCGTGGCTCACATGTTACAAACAGCCACTAAGTCATACCAAGTTGGCACACACAGAAATCACCCACAATTTAGGCTAGATTTGTGGAAAATTCAAACTCAATCTCATTTTTGCACATGGGTGTTTTCTACTCAGTCACTATAGCTGAATATACGCTTCATTTCATGTATCTTGTGTGTGTGACATAATATATATTACATGTGTAAGAAGTTTGAAATTAATCGGAGAAAAATTGCGTAATCGACGAAAGTCGAAAATTCGGTTTTCTACAAACATACCCACATGGAACATTTTTGGCATAGGTGTAACATGTATCTAGACACTTTTTACACATTCAAGACACGTTAAAATGTTCTAGAAAATTCAAAATAGGGCTGATTATTATTTACCATATATGTGCAAATATTGTGCATTATTTGACGAAGAAGTAGATCCCCTAAAGTCGGAAGTCTCCAAACTGAAGGATGAGAATTCCTCTATGAAGTTAGAGAATTCCTCACTTCGAGAAGGGAAGGAAGAATCTGACACCTGCCTAACAACCGCCAACTCACGGGTGGATTAGCTGAACAGCAAAGTTGCAGATCCGGAGCTTGGAGTCTTTGCAGTGGGAGTTGGAGGTGGAAAAAGGGACAATGCTGCTTTGGTTTTGCAATTTGAAGATCGTCTTGTAAGAGCTCGGAGGCAGTTAAGCCAGCAATTCGAAGAGCATCTTAATAGTATTCGAATGCAAGCAATTGCAGAGTTCAAGCAGTCTGAGTTCTTCACTGACAATCTCTTGATAATGCAGAACTCAGTTTTGGAGGCTGGCCAGACAAAGGCCATCAACGTCTGCTCGGAGGTCGTCCCTAATTTAGACAAACAAGACCCTCGGAGTGCAGAACTATATAATCCTGCAGCTTTTAAGGAGTTTGATGGGCAGCTTCAGCAATTCAAGGGTTGAGGTGACTTTAGGGATTTTTGAGTAAACTAGGTTGTAGAGCTGTAGTGATCTCCATGTAATCTCTAGCTCTTATACCAATGAAATCCTAGCTCTTATGTCTTCGTCCATTTTAGTACTTCAATTTTTCCCTTAACGAATTTTAACAAGTCTTTTTCGCTCTTTTATTAACAACTTTTTGTTGAATAACAAGGAAAACTGAAATTTATGTAAGCATAATACCAAACAATATTACCTTGATAATTTTTAAGAGATTGATCACGAATTAACGCACAAGTTCTCCACCTTGGCTCTTCCAAGTTCTTACTAAATAAGGTGATGTCCTCCACCTCAGTTGTGATGAGGTTTTAATCAATCACACACTTTTATGGACTCTGCCAACTTTTTATCTTGGCTTTACCAAGTTTTAATCTCAGCTCTGCCAAGTTTGAACAGTAGTAACGTTACTTGCTTTTTTATTTTAACCTCAGCTCTTCCAAGGGCTAAATTTTTTAGTGCTCTTACTGAAGAGAAGTGCTCCCTAGACCTGCTAGGTTTTCCTGAGGTTCACGTACTCTGTCATGTTTCACCTTTTCACCCCTTTATCGAGGCGATTGTGAAATCTGTTCACAATTTAAGTCCCTCAACTGGAATATGTCTCGGACCTACCGAGATCATATAGGGATACCTGTCCTATTTAGTGTTTTCAGCTCTGCTTAGTCTTTTTTTGTAGATGTTAACTCTTCAATGAGTGAAAATGAGACAAATTGTAAAATACAAGGAATGCATATACATCATTCATGGAAGAATTTCAAATGCGAAGAGTGCCAAGATCGAGGCAGCGCCTTGCCCTCCAAGGTTTGCAATTTATAGGCCCCCATAGATCGTACTTCAATAATATAGTAAGGACCTTCCCACCTAGGGTCAAAGGTACCTGAAGGTGCTGCATGACTTGCTGCGTTTTTGCACATGACTAAGTCTCCAACTTGATAGGATCTTTGACGCACTCAAGAATTATAATATTGGGCGATCAAGTTCTTATACTACGCCATTCGGATATAAGTCTGATCTCTTCTCTCCTCCAGCTCATTCATATATAAGCGCAGTTCTTGATCGTTTGTCTGATCTAAATAATGGTCTACTCGGGCCAAATAAGATCTGATCTCGGCCGGTATGACGACCTCTATGCCATAGACTAAGAAAAAAGGTGTTTCCTTCGTTGAACTAGATGGAGTAGTTCGGCACGCCCATAAAACATTGGGGAGCTCATCTACCCATCCTGCCCCAGCTCGGTCTAAACGTCTTCTGATGCCTTCTTTTAGAGTTATGTTAGCCAGTTCAACTTGTCTGTTTGCTTGTGGATGTGCTACCGAGGTGAAACGTTGTTCAATATGAAGTTCAGTACACCAAGTTTTGATTGGACATCAGCAAATTGTCTTCCATTATCTGAGATAGGTACTTTTGGCAGACGAAAACAACTGATAATATTCTTCCATAAGAACGTTTTCACTTGACCTCCAGTCATGCTGGCCAGCGGCTCGGCTTCAATCTACTTAGTAAAGTAGTCAACCGCGACTATCAAATATTTAACTGATCCTGTAGCTCGGGACAATGGCCCCACGAGGTCAATCCCCCATTGAACAAATGGCCATCGACTTGTGATGGCTGTCAAATCTTGGCTAGGAATGTGGGAAATGGGAGCATGTGTCTGGCAAGACTGGCATTTTTAAACTAGCTCTACGACGTCCTAACGTAAAGTTGGACAGTAGTAGCCAGCTAGATAACACTTGTGTTCCAATTAACGTGCTCCCGAATGGTTTCCACAGATACCCATGTGCATTTCTCGGAGAATATAATCCCCTATTTCTTCACTAACACATCGTAGCCATGGCTGTGAAAAAGATTTTTTATACGAATGATCATTGAAAAGAGCGTACCTAGAAGCTTTTAGGCTTAGCCTTCTGGCAGCGTACTTATCAGAGGGTTGAATTCCACGCTCAAGGAAATTAACTATTTCACCCATCCATGTGCCATGGTAGCTGGTCTGGAGCACCTCATTTGCGTCAAGTGCGCGGTGTTTTACCAGCTCCATGACTATCTTTTTCCAAGCGCAGCTGGGGCGGACGAGGCCAGACAGGATAACACATCAGCTCGTTTGTTGGCTGACCTTGGAATGTGTTTGATGCTGAAGTGCCCAAACATCTCGCCGAGCTGGTGTACCTTGGCCAAATATCGTTTCATGTTGTCCTCCTTGGCCTCGTAATCTCCATTGACCTGGGAAACAATGACCTGTGAATCACTACGTAAATTTACTCGCCGAGCTCCCAGTTTCCTGGCAAGCTTAACCCTGCAATCAATGCTTCGTATTTGGCTTCGTTATTGGTGGATTCGAAGTCAAAATGGAGCGCATACTCGAATTCCTCTTTTTTCGGACTAATTATTAGGAGGCCTGCTCCACATCTGTCTCAAGAAGAGGAACCATCCACATATATAATTCAGTCTTTCTTGGGTGGGGGCTCATGCTCATCCTCTATTGATATCCCTTCAGCAAGGAAGTCTGCCAAGGCATGTGCCTTGACTGAGGTCCCTGGCTTGTATTCAATATCATACTCAACTAGTTCTATAGCCCAGTTTGCGGCCTGACCTAATGTGTCCAGCCACATTAAAATTTGCTTCAAAGGCTTATCAGTAACCACCACGATGGGATGAGCCTGTAAGTACGGCCTTAATTTTCTTGCTACCACAACGAGTGATAAGATAACTTTCTCAGTATTGGAATATAGCACCTCAGGTCCATGCAATATTTTACTGACAGAGTAAATTGGCTTCTGTACACTATCCTACTCCCTAAGCAGGATTGCACTTGCTACCACATGGCAAGTTGCCATGTATATATATAACACCTCACCGTGCAGAGGTGAGGTCAATATTGGCACCTCGGCTAGATAAGACTTAAACCCTCAAAAGCTTGCTGACATTGCTCATCCCATTGGAATGCAATTTTCTTCTTTAAGATCTGAAAGAAAAGGAGTGATCTCTCATCGATTTAGATAAGAACCTGCCTGATGCAGGCATTCTGCCTATTAGGCTGAACTTCCTTAACGTTCCGAGGTGGGTGCAGGGTTTGTAAAGCTTCTATCTTGGCAGTGTTAGCCTGCACCCCATCTTTAGAGACCATATATCCCAAGAACTTCCCAGTGCCCACTCCAAAGGTACACTTTTTGGGTTCAACCTCATGCGTGAGTCTCTCAGGATAACGAAGACTTCTCTCAAATTTTGTATATGCTGATCAAGATACCTGCTCTTGATAAACATATCTGTTGAGAAAAAGGGGTTTGAATGATTTGAAAATTCATGATTTAAATGTTTTGTGCTTATGAAATGCATGAATAAATTTTACTTGACATATTTATGTGATAAAAATGCTTTACATGTTTATATATAATGTTGTCAGAGTAACAAGCCGTGAATCATCAAAGCTTACATCATATGGAAAACATTTGTTGTCTTTATACTATTTTCAGGTGCCATGATTAACGAACTAAACTAGTTCATTAAGTGAAATGCTTAACTGAATGAACCAACTAGTTCATTAAATGAAGACATATTTGGAGAGCTATATGGCAACAAACTTGAAATGGAAAGTCTCCCCATCTCATTCAATTTACACGCCATATATATATATGTGTGTGTGTGTATATATATATATATATATATATATATATATATATATATATATATTTAAAGGCTATATACGTATATTCCAACGTACCACCGACACGTCACATATATTATAAACGTTCGTCGACGTCACACCATTATATATACCTCATATTTATGAGTATATTCAGGTCTTCCATCATATATTGCAAGTCATGGTGACGTCAAAATTATAACGACATGTTACAAGGTCATAAACCAAAAATTGTCGCATCGGGTGACTAACAAAACCTCACTGACATGTCACGTACTTGCCATATAAGGATGGCCAGCCTATAAACATCAAAATTATTCAAAACTTTTGTGATCCACATGTTACAATCAGCCACAAGGTCATACCATGTTTGCACACACAAATCACCCACAGTTTAGCCTAGATTTGTGGAGAACACATGGGGCATTTATACTCAGATATTGGAGCTGAATATACACCACATTTTATCTATATTATGTGTGACATAATATATATTACATATGTAGGAAGTTTGAAATTAATCGGAGAAAAATCGCGTAATCGACGAAAGTCAAAAATTCAGTTTTCTACAAACATACGCACATGGAACATTCGTAACATTGATGTAACATGTATCTAGACAATTTTCACACATTCAAGATATCTTAAAGTTTTCTAGAAAATTCAAATTAAGGCTGATTATAATTTACCATATATGGGTGAATATTATGCACTATTTGACAAAGCATACCAAAAGAAAATTTCAGCACATGCACCCTCCTTCATACGCCTATTTTAAACTTTGTTGGAGTCCAGGTAGAGTTTATTTGGCACTTTAATTGGTGGAGGACATGCCACACATGATTGTCGATATTGAAGAGGGCAACACATAAGGAAAGAATTCAAAAGAAAACACATACTGAAAATTTCAGAACATTCTTTCTTATGGCCGATTTTTAGCTACTCTTTGTCTTTCATTGTCTTCTAAAATTTAAGGGGATTGAATTGTGATTATATGGTAGTTATTCACCTTGATTTTGATCACATGTTTTCTTATTTTTTGAAGAAATTCCAGTTCATTTAAAGTATGTCAAAGTTGATTAATGATGGTAAATCAACAAGTGAACACTAGGCAAAGACAAGTCATCCCTCCAATCATATTACGCCAAGTAAGAAAGGTTGTATCATCATTTACACAAGGCAATCTTCCAAGGGCATTCAAGACAATTCTCAAGGAAGAAATAAACCCTAAGGGGGTGGCCACATTGTTATTAACAGAAGAAGATGGTGCAGCACAAGGTTAAGCAATAAATTGATATTCTTACAAGTACAAAAAGAAAGACTACTCTCTTCTTCTTCCTTTGTTTCTATTGATCTTAGTCTCAAGCCTATCATTCATATATTCCACATATTATATACACTTTGATTATACCACCTACACCCGTTTATTTCTTTTAAAAGGTTGATCAAGGTGTGATCAAACCTTCATTCGATCGGTGGTGGTGTTTGTGACTGGTTTGTTTGATTGTTTGATTGTAAAAGGGTGGAGTTGGTGTTTAAATCCAGTCACCCTTGTGGTAAGGTGTTTTTGTGTTTAGTGAAAACCGAGAAAAGTGTCCTCGAAGACTGGAGTAGGTTATTTTAACCGAACCACTATAAAATTCTCCATATTCTTACTTTTCAGCACTTTACTTTAAGTTTTAAGTTTTCTGCATCGTTTTCATTGCAACAATAAAAATATCAAACAGTTTTCAAAAATCATAAAATTTTGCAAAAACATAGCCACACGTCCTAGTTTTCATTTGGCACAAGATTCACCTCGTTTGGATAAGTATAAGTCAGTCAAACGTTAATAGATCTGAGACTAGTGCAATCTGATTCTCAAATTTGCAAAGGTTGAGAACATCAATATGGTTGACATAATTCTCAAAGGAATTTTCAAAAAAAAATATAACCCATTAAAATACACATCTTTAGGGTCAAGCCATAATTTTTTCATGTCATTTACAGTTCCTAATTAATAGGAATAAATTTTTCATTTCAGAGTACAGTTTCTGGCAGATTGACGCAATCTGACCAAAAACGTATTTTCAAGGAGTTAGGCTTGGAATTTTAATTTAAAATTTTTGTGAGTTAATGATAACATCTGAGATCAGATTTCACAAAACTTCATAATTTTTGGAGGTCTACAACTAAGTCATTTAGATAAATCAAATCAGGATCTGAAAACAGAAACTGTTTTCAGAAGTGAGTAATTTGGTCCAAAAAATTTTAAAAACCAAATTTTCTGCACACACTTTTCAACTTCCCTCCCCCTTATAATGGTGCTATACAGGTCCTACAAGGGGTATCAGAGAGCAGGAACACACACTACAAGAAGATTTTACAATCTTTGTGAGATAGCATCTACTAGCCACAAAAACGAGCAATAAAGTATGCCAAACCAAAGGCCTCCACCTTTTGAAAGTGAGGTCAATCCTGATTCTGATTCTGATTCTAAACCATCTTATCATGATTTGTATGTTCAATATCTTGAGTTACATAAATTTTCTAAGACTCTTGCAAAAGAAAAGAAACGCTTAATTGAAGACAAGAAATTGTTAGAATCCTCTAACGCAAATATTCTATCTCAATTAAACGATTAAAAAGAGGAGTCGTCTAATTTGATTGTTTCATTGAGATTTTAAATTCAATCCTTTGACATCCAAAAATCTGGTAATGAATGCATAGATCTCACATTTGAGATCAAGAAACGAAGATCTAGAAGAGACGGTAAAACAATTCGATAGAGGAACTTGCATGTTACATCATCTCATTTCTTTGCAAAAACATGAAACTGACAAAACCATATTAGTGTATATTGAAGATAATCAGGTACAAAATAAATCTACAAATTTTGTTTTATCTTCATATAAACAACAATATATATTTAAAACGATCGTAAAGCCTAAGAAGGTGACAATAAAATCTAGCGAGCCTCACGTTGCATTTTATCACACTACTTCTTTTTCATCAAGTGGAAAGTATAATTGTGTGCCATATAGATATGAAAGAAATCCATTGATGCATATAGATATCCATATCATAAAAATGCATCTAGATCATGCACAATGCACACTAACAGAAATGCATATCAAAACCGAAAACTATATGATGCATACAGTGATGTTTTCGGCCATAGGACAAATAGAAATGTTCTCAACATATATTATATTGATTTTTCATCTTTCTTCTCACCTTTTGTAACACCAAGAAAGGTCACCCATTTTTGGGTACCAAAAGGTACCTTGCAAAGGGTTGAATCAATAACCTTTAAGAACGCACTTGAAATGCATGATTTCTGTTGATATGCTATAAATTGCTCTTCATTCTTGCTTGCACTTTGATGACATTTACAAAATAAAAGGGGCGAGAAAAGCATGATTTAAGGGGGGAGAAGCATGATTTAAGGGGGTGACGATATGAAATTCAAATTTGTGCATAATTATAGGTGGAGCGATCACATTTAAATCATGGACCAATGTTATTTTGCAAATCATCAAAAGGGGGAGATTGTAGAGAAAAAGGGGTTTGAATGATTTGAAAATGCATGATTTAAATGTTATGTGCTTACAAAATGCATGAATAAATTTTACCTGACATATTTATGTGATAAAAATGATTTACATGTTTATATAAAATGTTGTCGTACTAACAGCCATGAAGCGATAAAGCTTACATCATATGGCAAACATTTGTTGTCTTTATACTATTTTCAGGTGCCATGATTAATGAACTAAACTAGTTCATTAAGTGAAGTGCTTAAGTTAATGAACTAAATAGTTCATTAAATGAAAACATATTTGGAGAGAGCTATATGGCAACAAACTTGAAATGGAAAGTCTCCCCATCTCATTCAATTTACACGCTATATTTTTTTTATGAAAGTGAAATAGTATTAAGAAGTGGCCTCACTTATGGCGGAGGAATACCATATTACAAAATAGTAAGAATGTCATCCTATGAAAAGCGATAGTGAAGCGCAGTAATAAGATCCAATGTCCAGTCATATATGATATGCCGCATTAAAACCTTGCCAGGTAAAACCACCCTTGTGGATAAAACCCTGGCGAAGGAAAAAGCATGCATATTTATACAACAAGAGAATTGGAGGAGAAAATTACAGTAGAGAAAAGAACTAAGTCTGAGTTGAGCCTCCTTGCTATGCAGGCCCTGAGGCACACATCTGCCCTTAGGAAACCAGGCTGCTGCTGTGTGATCGGAATTCTCCAAGTTGGCATGAAACCCGGTGGATCACAGTATACAACGAAAGAACAAGATCACCATACTGGAACTTCATACACTTGCGGCCACCACGGATAGCAGAGCATGTGCACCACTCGTACCAAGAGACAACAAAGAAAGAACATTAATGGTATATTGCAAAACATATAGATAACCGAAAATTGAATGAGAAGATGCACCATGTTGCTTGCTTCCATTACCAAGAAGTATAGCCAACCCTATGGGAGACGTAATGCTGGCAATGTAATATCCATCGTTGTCGCCGCCTTAACCTCTGGATGTAATTAAGATGTAGTAAAGATACATAAACCAGCTGTATTATATCCATGACGAGCTAGTGTATGAGCCGTTGTGTTTGCTTCCCTAAGGCAGTATTGAACAGTTGCATCATTTAGTTGCAAAAAAACATGTGCCCGTTGTATGTCGCAACCAAGCATTCCTGTATAACTTGTAATATTTGATAAGGCCGACAGTAATCCAAGACAGTCTGTTTCAATAATAAGTCGATCATGAGACGTTGCGTAAAAGAGTTTTCAGCCTGCATGGGAGGCGTAGCTGGCAAAGAAAAACATATGGCTGAAAAAACAACACCACGATCATCCCAAAGGACAGCCCCACCCGCTAAAGTCGACACCCGACGGCCGCATCAATATTCAGTTTTAGCTTTCCAGAAGGAGGCAATTTCCAACGCACAATTTTAACTGGTTTTGTGCGCAATGGAGGAGAGAATGATGCAGCAACCAAAGAGGGAACGTTTTATGTGAATTTCCGGCCATTTACAGCAGAACGCCATGTATAAACAGTTGCACGAACTCTATTATATAAATGCTGATAGGAGAATTGTTCTTCACCAAACCTAATGGAAGCATATTCTTTCCAGATTATCCAAACCACCATTGATGGCACAACAGCCTGTAATTGTCCATGCATGTTTGCAGAGGAAGAACGCTGCCACCAATGCATAAGATAGCCCTTAAGAGTTTGGCTTTGAGGCAAAGGGCCAGACAACAGAATGGCAATCTCCCTCCATAGAACAATTATCTTGGGGCAATGCAAAAGGATGTGATCCTGCTTATCTGAAGCATGTTTACAGAATGGACATTGAGAAGGAAAAATTGTCAACCAACGCCATACGTGATCAACTAGCGGGAGCGAGCATGTCTATTATCTCCATAAAAAACACGCATGCTAGGATGCGTGTTAGGCCACCATATATACTTAAAGTAAGGGAACGGAACCTGTGATTGTGCCACTTCTAGATACGCTGACTTAATTAAGAACTGGCCATGTGGATCTGGCGTCCAGTGCAGTACCGAATGGGTTGTTTCTGCTTGGTTTGCATGAATTCATTTACACGACAAGGACGCTTCCAACCTGGGGAATCATAAATATGAGAGTACATTGTTGAACGCGAACCATATTTTTGCCTGCAGTAAAGCAGCCACAATGAAGTATCATGATGATATTTCCACCATAGTTGACAATCATATGCCTTCTGCAAACAAGATAAATCACGCAGCCCCATACCCCCTGATTCTGTTGAAGTGCAGACAACATCCTATGATACCCAATGATGTTGATCATGCCAAAGAAACTTTTCCATTTTCCGTAGTAAAACAAGTCTTCCCGCCATAGAGAGAAGCTTTGATCATGCAAAAGAAACTTTTCCATTTATTTTTGCATCGAAATGCTGTAAGAGTGGTGCGCAATAAGAAGCCTTATTGACTCCTTTATATAGGAAGGAGCCAAGATATTTGATGGGCAAAGAAACAAGTCGCATGCCTAATATTTGGGATGCATTGTGTCCATTAGCTGAAGTCTCTACTACAACTTGACTTTTATGATAGTTGCTGAGTTGTCCGGATGCATTTTGATAAGCCAACAAAAAATCCTAAAATTTGGCTAAATTTCGATGTGATCCATTAAGAAAAATTAACAAGTCATCAGCAAATCCCAAATGAGAAACTGCGGGGGGTCTGCCTGCATTAAATCCTCGGAGTGAGCCTGATTGCATCATGGCGTTTAAGCCATGAGAGAAGCCCTCAAATGGAAGAATAAATAGCAAAGGTGACAATGGATCCCCTTGTTTAACTCCACGACCTACCGAAAAGAAACCCACTAGTTTACTATTAATAATGACCGAGCAACGAGTAGCACGAAGATTATTCAGCACAATACGCACAAACCTTGGTTGAAACCCCATTTTAAGCATAATCCGCTCCAAATAAGTCCAACTGACTCGATCAAAAGCCTTCGACATGTCTAATTTAACATAACATTGCCCCCACACGAGGGCCGATCAATAGCATAAATCATCTCTTGGGCTAAAAGAATTTGTTCTGTTATTCCTCGTCCAGCCATGAAACCGGCCTGTTCCTACGAAATTAACCGTGGCAAGATACTAGAGAGGCTGGTAGAGATAAGCCGTGTGATTACCTTAGATATGAAGTTTGCCAAACTTGTGGGGTGAAAATCTGCAAATGTTTGTGGGGTTGGCGTTTTTGGGATTAGAGTAATCATCACTGCAGCCAACTGCGAGGGAATGCGAACACCCAAGAAAAATTCTTGGACACCCTTTAGCACATAATCTGCAATGGTTTTCCAAAAATGTCTATAGAAAGAACCAGGATATCCATCTGGACCAGCCGCACTTAAAGGACTAAGATTCCATACGGCTTGTTTGACCTCCTGCTTCTATGGCATAGGCAGCAATGCTAGGTTATCCTCCTCCAGCAAGTCACTAGTTATATGTTGTATCATGGGCTCGGTATCTCCTAACTGTTCATCCGAGAAAAGACATTGAAAATAGGCAACTGCTTCCTCCTCAATGTCTGCATAGGTAGTGCATTCCGCCCCATCTTCCCGATTGATTTTTCTTATAGGTTGACGGCGGCGTCTATCTTTACAGTTTGATGGTAAAAGGAGGTGTTTGCATCACCCTCTTGAAGCCACTTCATATTGGCCCTTTGCTTCCAATACATCAGTACCCGTGTTTGTGCCAACTGAAGTTTAGCCATGCTATGATGATACCTCTCGCGATCATTTCCAGCCCCAGAAATATCATAATCATGCTTACATCATGTAACCTCCTCTTCTGCTGCAGCTACTGCGTCAAAAATATTTCCAAAAACCTCCTTATTCCATCGACGAAGTTGAAATTTTAGCTGCCGCAATTTATCGGAAAAACCCCACATGCCCCCAGCTGTAGGAAAGGATCACCATAAGCTGCGAACTAGGATGTCAAAATTCGGATGTGTTACCCAGGCATCATGATATCGAAAGCTCACAGAAGTACGCGGTATATCATGGTCACAATGCAAGAGAATGGGAGAATGATCAGATGTAGCATGATTATGATGCTCACTATAAATTGTCGTGAATAAATCCACAAAAGATAGTGAACATAAGTATTTGTCCAACCGACGCCAGACCCGACCCAAACCGCGTCCATCACTCCATGTAAAGATGGATCCTTGATATGGAAATGCTTGTAGGGAACATGCAACAATTATGCCATTGAAATCCTGCAAACATCGCAAGGATGGAGCAAAGCAGCCCTTATGTTCATTTAACGATAAAAAGGTGTTAAAATCTCCACCTAATAGCCAAAGACTATCCAGCGATGTACCACCGACACGTCACAAATTTATAAACGTACGTCGACGTCACACCACAATATACACCTTGTATTTATGAGTATATTTAGGTCTTATATCATATATTACAAGTCATGGTGACGTCAAAATTATAATGACATGTTACAAGGTCATAAACCAAAAATTGTCGTATCGGGTGACTGCCGAAACTTCACCGACATGTTACGTACTTGCCATATAAAGATAGCCAGTCTATATACATCAAAACTATTCAAAACTTTCGTGACCCACATGTTACTATCAGCCACAAGGTCATACCACGTTTGCACATACAAATCACCCACAATTTAGCCTAGATTTGTGGAGCATTCAAACTCAATTTCATTTTGGCACACGGGGCATTTATACTCAGCTATTAGAGCTGAATATGCACCTCATTTTATGTATATTGTGTGACATAATATATCTTACATGTGTAGGAAGTTTGAAATTAATCGGAGAAAAATCGCGTAATCGATAAAAGTCAAAAATTCGATTTTCTACAAGCCTACACACATGGAACGTTTGTGACATTGATGTAACATGTATCTAGACACTTTTACATATTCAAGACATGTCAAAGTTTTCTAGAAAATTCAAATTAAGGCTGATTATAACTTACCATATATGTGTGAATATTATGCATTATTTGACAAAGCTTACCAAAAGAAGATTTCAGCACATGCAGCCTCCTTCACACGCCTATTTTCAGCTTTGCTGGAGCCTAGGTGGAGACTATTTGGCACTTCAATTGGTGGAGGACTTGCCATACATGATTGGTGACATTGAAGGGGGCAACACATAAGGAAAGAATTCAAAAGAAAACACATGCTGAAAATTTCAACACATGCTTTCTTATGGCCGATTTTTAGCTACTCTTTGTCTTCAATTGTCTTCCAAAATTTAAGGGGATTGAATTGTGATTATATGGTAGTTATTCACCTTGATTTTGATCACATGTTTTCTGCTTTTTTGAAGAAATTCCAGTTCATTTAAAGTATGCCAAAGTGGATTAATGATGGTCAATCAACAAGTGAACACTAGGCAAAGACAAGTCATCCCTCCAATCATATTACACCAAGTAAGAAAGGTTGTATCATCATTTACACAAGGCAATCTTCCAAGGGCATTCAAGACAATTCTCAAGGAACAAATAAACCCTAGGGGCGACCACATTGTTATAAAAAGAAGAAGATGGTGCAAGACAAGGCTAAGCAAAAAATTGATATTCTTACAAGTGCAAAAAGCAAGACTACTCTCTTCTTCTTCCTTTCTTTATCTTTCCCTTAGTCTCAAGCCTATCATTCATATATTCCACATATTATTTAGGCTTTGATTATACCACGTACACCCGTTCATTTCTTGTAAAAGGTTGATCAAGATGTGATCAAACCTTCATTCGATCGGTGGTGGTGTTCGTGATTGGTTTGTTTGATTGTTTGATTGTAAAAAGGTGGAATTGGTGTTTAAATCCAGTAACCCTTGTGGTAAGATGTTTTGTGTTTATTGAAAACCGAGGAAGGTGTCCTCAAAGACTGGAGTAGGTTATTTTAACCAAACCTATATAAAATTCTCCGTGTTCTTACTTTTAAGCACTTTACTTTCAGTTTCTAGTTTTCTGCATCGTTTTCATTGCAACGGTAAAAATAACAAACGATTTTCCAAAATTATAAAATTTTGCAAAAACATAGCCACATGTCCTAGCTTTCATTTGACAAAAGTATCACCTCATTTGGATAAGTATAAGTCAGTCAAACGTTAATTGTTTTGAGACTGGTGCAATCTGATTCTCATATTTGCAAAGGTTGAGAACATTAATGTGGTTGACATACTTCTCAAATGAATTTTCAAAAACTTTTTTAAACCATTAAAATACACATCTTTAGGGTCAAATCATAAAGTTTTCAAGTCATTTAGAGTTCCCAATTAATAGGAATAAATTTTTCATTTCAAAGTACAGTTTCTGGCAGATTGACGCAATCTGACCAAAAATGTATCTTCAAGGAGTTAGGCTTGGAATTTTAATTTAAAATTTTTGTGAGATAATCATAACATCAGACATTACATTTCACTGAATTTCATAATTTTTGGAGGTCTACAACTAGGTCATTTAGATAAATCAAATCAGGATTTGAAAACAGAAACTGTTTTCAAAAGTGAGTAATTTGGTCCAAAAAGTTTCAAAAATCAAATTTTCCTCACGCACTATTCAACCGCCCCTCCTTCTAATGGTGCTATACAGGTCCTACAATATCATCTATATACACCTCCATTATTCACCCGATTTGCTCACTGAACAGAGCATTAACTAATCGTTGGTATGTTGCCCCTGTATTCTTCAATCCAAATGGCATGTTGACATTGCAATAGGTGCCAGAGTCTGTAATGAAAGATGTTTTTTCTGATCTTCTTTATCCATGACAATTTGGTGATATCCTTTGAAAGCATCTATGAAATCAAAAACCTCATGACCTAAAGTTGAATCTACCAATCTATCAATCTTTAGCAGTGGATAACAATCTTTCGGACACACCTTATTGAGGTCGTGTAATCAATACACATCCTCCACATTTGGTGTGGCTTAGAGATAACCACGGGGTTGGCCAACCAAGCTGGGTGAAGCACCTCCACAATAAAATTCGCAGCGACGAGCCTCTTGACCTCCTCGGAAATTACTCGAATTCTCTCAGGGGCAAAATCCTTTTCTTCTACTTGACGGGCTTTATATAGAGGTCAACCTCTAATCTATGCTCAACTAGATTTTGTTAGGAGCCTGGTAGGTCTTCTGCAGTCCATGCAAAGATTTTCGCAAACTCCCTCAGCAGACCTTGGAGCTGAGCTAACAGCTCAGCCGGCATCCAAGTTCTTATCTTGATTGTATTTTCAGGTCAGAGCGGATCAAGAATGAAATCTATGACAACATCATCTGACTGCAGTCTCTCCTCAGTTGAGGGTACTAGATCATCGAGACTGACTTGCTGCACCATGCTGCTTTCTTGTGTAGCAACAGCATAGAAACATTGGGAAACTTGTAAATCACCTCGAATCGTGACCACCCTAGTGGCAGATGGGAACTTCATACTAACATGCAAAGGTGACACAACTGCTTCCAGTGCCACCAAGGCCGGTCTTCCTAAAAGGATGTTGTATGCCGACCTTTCTTTTATCACAACAAAATCCAAACATAAACAGCGATAAGCGGGAGGCCTTCCAAAGCTGACGCTGAGCGTGACCAGTCCTGTTGGCCGCACAGCTGCACCTGTGAACCCATAAAAGGGGGTTGAGACTGGCTTCATTTGAGACTCATGCAGACCTAATTACTGATAGACATTATAATACATAATGTTGGTTGCACTCCCAGTGTATACGTATGCTCGGCGGACTTCAACTATGTTGTCAGGAGCCAAATGTATACAGAGGTCTATCACCATACCTGTATTGTTCAATCCCAAGGGAATGGAATCCTCAGGACTGTAGGTCAACTCATTAGTCAACCTGGCTCTTTTAGCAGGTGGGCCAGATGAGGTCCCAGCCGAGCTGGATTCACCCTAATTGTGGTAAAGTGGACCTCCAGCAATTGTGTATATGATGGTATTGACCTGCGGCTGACCTACAGCCCCAGGTCTTCCATGATATTCATCATCGTCAGGCATTGGCTGCCGATTGGCTCCTTTGGTCGGCATCTGTCCTGTTGCGGATTTCAACGGAAATCCAACTGATTGTGTAGGCGAGACCGTGGGTCATAAAATTGCTTTAAGTGACCCTGCTATATAAGCTGCCGTATAGCCTGTGCCAACTGCCTGTAGTCCTCGGTATCATGTTCAATGTCTCGGTGATACCTACAATATAATTTGGGATCTCTTTTATCCCTTGGCCCAGATAAGGGTTTTGGGTCCACCTGTAACCCATTCTTCTCCATAACTGACAAAATTATGCCTTTGAAGGCCAAATAGGACATGCCTTCTCTACCTCCTTTGCCTTGACCCCCCCATATGATCGAACGTGCTGCGCCGATCTCGTTCTCTGTCCTCACACCTACCTTCCCTAGTAGGTTTAGGTCGGCTAACCCGCCGAACTCTTGCTTGGCTTCTCCTTTTAACCTATTCGCCTCTTCTCCTCTGGCAAACTGATGTGCCTTCTCCAAGCATTCCCTCAGTAACTTGGGTCCCTCATCGGCTAATTGGGAAAAGAGGCGTCTGGCCCTAAGGTCATTTATGAAAGAAATAGCCATGAGTCCTTCATTCTTGTAACCGACCTATAGTGACCCGTCTGAAAAGCGCTGCATATATTTAAGCCCCAACTCCACGGTACCTTGTCTCAAGGTCATTAGATGCGAAGAGTTCTTTGCAAATGACATACTGGAAACAAACTGCGATTTGAACTTTTGCGTCAATTGCCTGAAAGATCCCATGAATTGAGGTAGAAGTTCTTGAAACCACCTCCTGACTTTCCCCCGCAAATATATAGGAATGGTCTTGCATCGCAACGGATCTGGGACATTTTTAAGCTTATGGCAGTCTGAAATTGAAAGAGATGATCTGTAGGATCAGATGTACCATCATATATATCCATCTTAGGCACACTGCAACTATCTGGTGCCGTATATTTAGCAATGTCCCGAGAAAAAGGACTTTCCTGTGTCACACACGTATATTCATGTCCAAGCTCCTCGTTGCGGCTTTCTCGCACGTTGTGTGCCACTATTTCATATGGTTCACTCTTAAACAATCGTAGCCTTGCACCTAGATGGTGTTTAGCCAATGGCACGGATTCTGCTATCTGGGCCCGGGCACTACCTTACCTGGCATCAGTCATAGACCCCCCGTGAGATCAGGAGGACTGTTGATGTGAACCTTTCTTGAAAAGAAGAGTGGGGAGGTCTTCTTCCATAGCTTCAGCCTCAGGGCGTTTGCCCTTAAGCCATTCCACCATGGCCTCGAATACTTCCATATTCTCAGCCATGTATCTCATTGCTTTTTCTCGCTCCTCGTCAGTAACTCCGGGAGCGCTATGCACACGCTGCTCTGGCTCTCTAGAGACCTACTCCAAGGGGACAAAATGTGTACTTCTGCGTCAATGTGGATTGGAGGACTCCCCCAACCTATCTTGTAGAGCTCTAACCATTCTGATACAAATATATGTGTTGATATTTTAGAAAAATAAACGACGGAGTTTAAGGCCCCTCTAGTGCCAAAATGATGAAGGCGGGTCTTCACCAAGAATCAGAGATGATCCAGATAGGTAACGTCGTTACTCCTCCGTCAATGAGTTGGGGACTATTCGTGGCTGACATGCGCAAGGATCACTGTTAGAGGTCCTGGGGACTATGGTCCTGGGGAAAAATCTACGACGCTCAGGTCAGTTCTGGGCATTTTTATGGTGTCATATATGAGTTCGAAGGTCTTAGTATATGGTAAAAACCTGGTCTTCCCCTATTTTTACGGTGAAGAAGATGGTGAATGCTCTATGACTGTTTTCTTTCTTGTTTTTGACTTGTCCTTCTTTCTCTCTCTTTGATTGTTTTTATGTGCCCAGGGCAGCCAATGCATGTCTCAGCTATTGAGCTTACGACACGTGTTCTGCTAGCAACGATGAGGTGCACTTCTGCATGTTAGCTGTATGGCGCCAGCTGTTGTAGCACTATGCTCCGTTTGGCACCCAGCAGGATTCTACTGAGGTGTCCAAGCCGAGCTCAAAGTAGCTTTCAGTAAAAACCTTGTTTCACTTGGCATAGCCCAAAGGCTAACCTCAATGGCCGAGCTCGCCAGGGAAAGATAAAATCTTACATAATTGCAAGCCCGAGACCATTTAGCTAAGTCGTGGCCGAGCTGAGAATTTGGCCTTGACTTACCGTTGGGCTGAGCTGACCTCAAGGCATCGTTGTGCCTAGCTGACCTCAAGGTGCCGAGGTTGACTCAATAACATTGTGCACTCCTTGACCTGGTGGAACTTTGTTGTTTTCTTCTGGGAGTAACTTTCACCCATCAGTGAACGCAGGAAGTCGCATGCAGAAGCAGAAGTTTATGAAAGAAAGAGTTAGAGATTTTTCAGGACAGAATGGAGAAAATTGGGCACGATAGATTCATATCAGAAATAAAATTTTCAACGGCCATTAAAACAGTCGCCATAGCCATCGCACAAATTAACTTATTTGTCACCTTTTTCGTTTCCATGGTCAGGTAGTCGCAAAATATAACAAAATTTTGACTGCCTATGGACGTTCGCATCATACGGTCGGTAACTTAACTACAGTGGTAATTTTGACTTTCTGACTGTTAGCGGTCGCAAATTTTAAGAATTTTCTAACCGGGTTTCAGGCTGTTGAATGTAGATCGACTATTTTCTGTTGAGACGTGAAGACCGGCAGTTGTGGAGAGACTGCAAGGTTATACCAGGGGAGACAACAGTGATACAACATCGTTTACTAGTTGTAGTTATAGCTTTGAGCCAAAAGCTGCGCACGAGGGCTGGAAAAGCACCCCCAGGATTCGATGGGGAAGTTTGAAGAACGAAAAAAATTAACATGTTCAGAGATAAGGTCATCTCGGCGACATCAGATCCACTAATTGTGGACACAAATCAGATATGGGAGACCATGGCAACTACCATTAATCACGTGGCAAGGAAAACTCTTGTGGTAACAACAGGAAAGACAACCGTACATAAAGAGTCTTAGTGGCGGAACGAGGAAGTGCAACGAAAAATAAAGAATAAGCAAAAGAATTTTAGAGAGGTGTTAAGCTGCACAGACAAGAAGGAGAAAGCGGGAGTGAGGGAGCACTACAAAATCGCCAAGAATGAGGCAAAGAAGTCAATGACGGAGGCAAAGAATGCAGCCTATAAAAGGAAGTACGAAAGATTAGAAACAAAAGATGGAGAGCGTGATATGTTCAAGATTGCCAAGGGTAGAGGTCGAAAGAGGCAAGACATAGGAGTCGTGGAGTTTATAAAAGGTGAATATGGACCTATTTTAGTCAAAGAATAAGACATCAAGGGGCAATGGCAAACATATTTTCACAACATTTACAACAGCAGAATGCTCGACCGCGAAGAAAGAGAAAGCATCACTACCCAAAAGCGACAACATAATAACTGCAAATGTTGTAGCATCACACAAGGAGAGGTGAAGAGAACACTTAAGAAGATGGGAAGAGCTAAGGCAGTTGGCCTGGATAACATGCCCATTGAGGCGTCGAAGTGTTTGGGAGAGAAAGGGATTCAATGGCTAACTACTCAATTCAACCTTATTTTTAAAACAAGAAAAATGCAGATGAGTGAAGAAGGAGTGTAGTTGTAGCGCCCCGCACCCGGGCCTCGTCCGAATACGGTGCACCCGCCGTACTTCACTAAGGAGAGTACAAAGCGTCATGCGTAACATACGAAAATCCATAATATAAGTCATGGATTCCCATGTTAACATTTAACATGACAGTAAAACTTAGGCAGAATTAAAACTTTCCAAATAAAACATGCATTACGAAATAACTAGGTCCCCAAAGTAGCAGTCACACAAAACATCATAGTCAAATCCCACAGAGTACCAACATAGTCATAATACAAACATCTCAGTAGCACAAAAGTCCTTAAGTTCATCTCCCTTCATGTCTCCACGCCTATGGATATGGTACCCTCGGCTCATCTTCGATCCACTCTATCTTGGTATTATCTGGGGGAAAAATAAAGTGTGAGTGATAAAAATCACCCAGCAAGGATACAATAAACGACCATGAAGTACATAAAGAATTATAACGTGAATGTAACAACATAAATCTTTGCATAGCAACTCATACCTGTCTTAAGTCCTGAAGTCAACTGGCGGTATGGACTAAGCATAATTCTAGATACCGCTAACCACTATTGGCATATTAAGTCCTTAATTGTATCATACCACATATTAACGTGATCATGAATTATGCAATATGCAATGCATGAATGTCTTGTCATGTCATGTCAAAACATCGTTATGGTCCCATAAATAACGTGTCATAAAACAGAGTGTCAGATCAATAAACCCTGGATCTGAGCGGGTCCAGAACAGATATCAGATCAATTAACCCCGGATCTGAGCGGGTCCAGAACAGATATCAGATCAATTAACCACGGATCTGAGCGGGTCTAGAACAGATATCAGATCAATTAACCCCGGATCTGAGCGGGTCCAGAACAGATATCAGATCAATTAACCCCGGATCTGAGCGGGTCCAGAACAGATATCATGTCATCAGACCAATTAACCCCGGGTCTGGAGTCGGGTTAGTAGCATGCTTGGCCGGCAAAGGAATCATGAAGCTTTCTTAAAAAAACATGGGACCGTAAAAACTTTTCATTCATAACGAAAGGATAGTCGTTTATAAAACCTTGCTTGCATCATAAAATCCATGAAAATCAGTTTCATGCTCATGCATGATACATGCCGTGATATGAAATGCAAGCCATGACATGAATAATCGTATGCATTCCTTATAACATATCAACATACATGAATATGGAAGCTACATATCTCCAAGACTTTTACTTCATTTTCATAGGACGGTTAAGCTAATCAATTAGGTCCATTTCCATAATTCTTTTGTCACAAATACGTTTAGATACATGTCATAAAATTTGCGGATTATTCCAATAACCATAAAGGGGTTTGCTTACTTACTTTCCGAACTATTTTAGGTGCTGAGGCTGGGCTGACAGACTTTACTAAGAATTCAATTACGGTAAATCCGTAATACGGTTTCCAAAACTTCCAACTCGTATACGTCATAAACATGTGGGACTAGTATCCTACCGAAATTCAGCCCATTTGCATGTCTCTAAGTCCATTTTCTAAGCCTGGAAAGTCGTTACAAATTTCAGAGTGGCTCCAGTAATTTCTATTGAGCAGTTTTACCAAATAATTCATTAAAAATAATCCAGAACTTATTTTGCTGAAATTCCAACTGGCATGTCTTCTAGACTCATAGAGTTATTATCATGCCAAAAACCAGCTTTATTGGTTATTCACAAGGTCCTTTTTCGGGTAAAACAAAATAATGTCCTGTTCTGCCCAGTTTCAGGCTTTCCAGCCTGAGCAGCTTTACTAAATATTTTATTAAAAATATTCCACAACTCCTTTTCCCAAAATTCCAGCTTGCACATTTCCTATACACATAATGGTGTCATCACACCGAAAATTAGCCTCTTTGAACTCTACAAGATCTCTTTTCAGGTCATGCAATGCATTACATCATTCTGTCATGTTCCAGAATTTACAGCCTGAGCAGTCTCACCAATTATTTTATTAAAAATTAACCATAACGTATTTTACCAAAATTCTAACTCTCAACTCTGCTATACACATGGGGCTAGCTCTGTGACAAAGACCAGATTTATTGAAGTTTCAAAAGACCCTTTTTTAAATTCGTTAATCTCAGGGACCAATTCTGCCCTGCTCCAGAATTTCCTACTGGAGCAGTTTTACCGCATAATTTATTAAAAATAATCCTTAGCTTATTTTAACAAAATTCCAACTCTCACTCGTGCTACATTCATAGGACTAACGTTATGCCAAAAATTAGCTCCATTGAAGGTCTGCAAGTCCAGTTCTCAGGTCGTTGAAAATGTCATCCCATTCTGCCTAGTTCCAGTACTTTGCTATATTGTCATGGTTTAAGTCAAATGCTCACCGTTCCTCTTGTTCTTATGAACTAGGTCATTGGTTATCACTTACATTCCTTTGTAACATGAATATCCAGATTGCATGCTTGTTATAAGATCACCTTTGCATCATACTAAACAGTTTGTAAATGGTAAACCAAGCAAGTATCACACACGCTCAAAATAGTTATTCTTCCTTAGAGTCAAGGTTCACCCTTCTTTCCATCCATTAGGCCGAAACATATGGGGACTCTTAAACACATTTTAAAACATATATTCAAACATGCAACATATTCAAGAGTCATTTTAGTCTAGTCTTACAAATAACCTCATAAAAACCAACATCCATTACATGCATGTCTTCCTAAGACCTCTCAAGTTCCAACCAAGAATTTAATCTTGCCTAGACTCACTTAGATGCACCTTAATCCATCCTAAAACAGCCTCATTCCATGTTGCATGTAAGATATAACTCCATCTTAGACACAATAACCCACATGCAAAGCATTGTACTTAAGGAATCATTAAGATATAACCTTAGACTTAAGATATTTCACTAAAGATCATATCTTTGGAACTTTTAGTCATTCAAGTCACTAATTCTTTAGGTAAGTCATGAGAGATTAGTGTATACTTGCCTCTTCAAGCCAAAGTTTTTGCCTTTGCTTGGTTTTGGAGTGAGTTGAGTTGGAATCCTTCTCCTCCTACTCCCTTGAGCACACGATTTTGGAAGAAGAGGAAGGAAAGGTTAGTCTTCCTTAAATAGTGAAAATAGAGTCTTATTTGAGGCTAAAACATCTTACCAAAGTAGTCTTGGAATGGAGATTCAAGTGTAGCAAGATAGCTTCACCTAAGAGTGTTGAAGATTTTCACCTCCTTGAACATGAAGGCCACGGTTTAGGGGAGAAAAGAACACCCATGTGAGCTTCACTATTTTGTATGAAGAATCTACTTAAGAACTTAGAAGTGAGATTTACCTATACACTTCTTGGCTTGAAGATGGAACTTGAAGGAGATCTTCTAATCTTCAAGATGGGATGGCCGAATGTTGGGGTGTGGAGGGAAGGAAAACTTCTTAAGTGTTGGCTTGCTTGAGAGAGGTTTCAAGATGGGGTTGAAATGAAATGGGTCTTGTATTATTTAAAAATCAAGGGGCATGGGGAAGGGGCATATCCGGTTGCATGGAAGGAGGAGGGAAGAAGAACCTAGGCTAGGGTAGCTTCAAGCTTTTCTCCTTCTTTTTGCATGCTTGTCTTGCATGCATCATTTTTTATTATTTCTTTGCATGCAAGTTGCTATTTAGTATTTGAATTATTATGTAAATTGTAAATTATAATTTATTTAGAAGAGTGTGGAGGATTCTAGATCCTCCTACTCCTTGGCCGAAAATTTGAGGGTGTTGGGGGTATTTTTGTCCTTTCACATTTATCAATTCCTATATTTATTTTTATAATGTTTATTCATTTTATTTCATTTTTGATTTTAAATCTTGCTTTGTGAGGATTGTTATGTTTGTATTCTTACAAGAACAAGTTTACTTCAAGGGTGATTATTTGGCCTTTGGCCGAATTCTCAAGGTGTATCACACACCTCGTGACGTTCGCTCGTATACTTATTTAGTGTTCGTCCTAAATGAACTTGAAGAATTTAAATAAGGAAGCGATAAATGTGACTTAAGTAACACGCTCGTGAGGAATCATCGCTTTTATTTTGACACTTAATCATAGTCTCAAGTACATGATCGTTGGGGTACAACATCCTCCCCCCTTATTATAAGTTTCGTCCTCGAAACTTCTGAACTAATCAAAAAGATGCGGGAACCTACTCCTCATATCTTCCTCGGTTTCCCATGTTGCTTCTGCCTCCGAATGATGTCTCCATTGTACCTTCACCATGGTTATGGATCTCTTTCTCAAGGCCTTCTCCTTTCGATCAACGATCCTTATAGGCTCTTCCTCATAAGATGCATCCTTGTCAACTTTCAACTGTTGATCTTCAAGGATGTGGCTGGGGTCATATACATATCGCCGAAGTTGTGAAACGTGGAATACATCGTGCAACTGAGAAAGGGATGGTGGCAACGCCAAGCGGTATGCAACTTCGCCCACTCTCTCAAGTATCTCATATGGTCCAATGAATCTTGGGCTTAGCTTTCCTTTGATGCCAAATCTTTTAACACCTTTAGTCGGAGAAACCTTTAGAAAAACTTTCTCTCCCTCTTGGAACTCCAAAGGTCTCCTTCTTTCGTCTGCCCATGTCTTCATTCTATCTTGTGCAGCTCTTAGTCTTTGTTGGACCAATTTTACTTTTTGTCGTGTATGCTCAACAATGTCAGGTCCTGTGTAGATCTTATCTCCAATTTCGTCCCAATAGAGTGGGGATCGACATTTTCGTCCATACAGCGCTTCATATGGTGCCATCCCGATTGACCTATGGAAGCTGTTATTATAAGAGAACTCCACGAGTTTAAGGCTTCTATCCCAGCTTCCTCCGAAATCAAGGATGCAAGCGCGGAGCATATCCTCAAGGGTTTGGATTGTTCTTTCCGACTGTCCATCTGTTTGAGGATGAAAGGCGGAACTCATCCTAATTTCTGTGCCCATTGCCTTTTGAAAGGCGGTCCAAAATCTCGAAGTGAAACGGGGGTCACGGTCGCATACGATACTTATGGGAACCCCATGCAAGCAAACGATATGGTCAATGTACATTGAGGCTAACTTCTCCATAGATGCCTTAATCGTCATGGCCAGAAAGTGTGCGGACTTAGCCAAACGATCTACAATGACCCATATAGCATCATTCCCATACTTAGTCTTGGGTAAGTCAGTCACAAAGTCCATGGTGATGTGATCCCATTTCCATTCCGGCACTTCTAAGGGTTGCAATAATCCAGCAGGTCTTTGGTGCTCGGCTTTCACTCTTTGACAAATTAGACAGCGCTCAACAAATTCTGCTATTTGATTCTTCATACCAGGCCACCAAAACTTTTGTT
Source organism: Eustoma russellianum (assembly GCA_036186865.1). Lineage (NCBI taxonomy): Eukaryota > Viridiplantae > Streptophyta > Magnoliopsida > Gentianales > Gentianaceae > Eustoma > Eustoma russellianum. The sequence goes on along the minus strand of AP025075.1, from coordinate 3,466,340 downwards.
TGAGATCTTGGTACATCTTATTAGTTCCGGGGTGTATAGACAATCGAGAATTATGAGCTTCTTTCAAAACTTCCTCCTTAAGTTCTTTGTCTTCAGGAACACACAGCCGTCCCTGATACCATAAACTGCCATCACTGCGGACCTCAAAGTCGTCTCGCGGCTTAACTTTCATCCTTTCTTTGATTTTTCTCGATGCTTCATCTCTCCCTTGAGCCTCTTTGATCTTATCAATCAATGAAGGGATAAGAACTAACTTGGCAAGAACTTCTTCGACTGAGTCAACTTCTTCAAGGCCAAATTCTTCTATGTCTCGCTGAAGAGGTGGTTGTCGTGGGTGACTTGTTTTTCGACTTAGTGCGTCATCGACTTTGTTAGCTTTTCCCGGATGATATTGAATGGAAAGATCGTAATCCTTCATTAACTCCAGCCGTCTGCGCTGCCGCATATTAAGCTCCTACTGGGTAAATAGGTACTTCAGGCTCTTGTGGTCTGTATAAATTTCGCATCTTTCGCCATACAAGTAATGTCTCTATATTTTCAGTGCGAAAACCACTGCAGCCAGTTCAAGGTCGTGGACAGGATAGTTTTGCTCAAATGGTTTCAACTGTCGGGATGCATAAGCTATCACTTTGTCATTCTGCATAAGGACACATCCGAGACCATTCTTCGAAGCATCACTGCATACTACATACTTCTCACCAGGAGTGGGTTGAGCTAGAATAGGTGCGGATGTCAACTTTGCTTTTAGCTCTGAGAAACTCCTTTCACAGTCGGCACTCCACTCGAATTTGGTTTTCTTTTGGGTCAATCTGGTGAGAGGAATGGCTATCCTCGAGAATCCTTCAACAAACTTTCTATAATACCCGGCCAGTCCGAGAAAACTTCTTACTTCAGTAACATTTGTTGGCCGAGGCCATTCTGTGATAGCTTCAATCTTCTTGGGGTCTACTGAAATCCCATCTTCTGATATCACATGACCAAGAAATGATACACTTCGCAGCCAAAACTCGCATTTACTGAACTTAGCATATAGCTGTCTCGCTCTTAGAATATTTAAGACTGTCCTCAAATGGGCTGCGTGGGTCTCTTCGTCGGGTGAATATATCAAGATGTCATCTATAATGACTACCACAAATTTATCCAACTACTCTTGGAAGATTCGATTCATGAGATCCATAAAGGCGGCAGGGGCATTGGTCAAACCAAAAGGCATGACTAGAAACTCATAGTGTCCATAGCGGGTTCTGAAAGCAGTCTTAGGAACATCCTCCGCCTTTATCTTCAACTGGAAGTACCCAGATCGTAGGTCGATCTTACTAAAGATTCGAGATCCCTGCATTAAGATACTTTAGGTAGGGTTTTGGGAAAGATTTAAATCTTACTCAAGTTAAACTTATGATTTACTTACCCTGAGCTGGTCGAATAAGTCGTCAATCCGGGGCAACGGGTACTTGTTCTTTATGGTAATTTTGTTGAGCTCCCGGTAATCGATGCATAAGCGCATACTTCCATCTTTCTTTTTCACGAATAGCACCGGAGCACCCCATGGTGAAACACTGGGGCGAATAAGTTTCTTCTCTAACAGTTCGTGTAACTGTTCCTTTAATTCCTTTAGTTCAGCAGGTGCCATGCGATAAGGGGCTTTCGATATGGGTTCCGCTCCTGGAACAAGGTTTATTTCGAAAGCGATCTCCCGATCAGGAGGTAGTCTAGGTAAATCATCAGGAAATACATCAGGGTATTCTTTGACAATTGGAACTTGTGCATGGGTAGGGCCTTCTTGCTCAGCACTTAGAACATAGACCAAGAATCCTTCATGACCCTTCCTTAATGCCTGGCTGGCACGGATTGCGTTAACAAAGACTTTCTTAGAGGGTTTCTTTAATTTGGCTCCCCCTTGGAATGATACCTCATCTCGAGCTGGGTTCTTAATGATAACTTGTCTGCTTCGGCAATCAATGTGAGCATGATTCTTTGAGAGCCAGTCCATTCCGAGAATTACGTCAAAATCACTCATTGATATGGGGATCAAATTGGCCTCAAATAATTGATCATCAAACTCAAGTGCACAGTTTCTGAGTATGTGATGGGAAACAAGCACCTGGTCGCCAGCTGCTTGTACTCTATATGGTGTCTCTAATCGGAGTGCATCATGATCTAAATTCTTAGCGAACTTCTTTGAGATAAACGAGTGGCTAGCACCACTGTCAAACAACACATTTGCCGATATGCTACACACTAATATAGTTCCTGAACCATGCACAATTACTAAGCAATATGATAGACATGCAATAGTGAAATGTATTGAAGGTATAAAACTTAAAATCTTACCAGTCACTACATCAGCAGTCCCCTCGACAGCAGCATCGGTCATAGCGTGCACTCTTGCGTTTGTACGGGGCCGCTGGTTCTTCTGTTGCTGCTGCGGCTGTGCTCCTTTTTCTGGACAATCTTTAATCATGTGTCCATCTTTGCCGCATCCAAAGCATTTTCCTGTTTTCCATCTGCACTCACCCACATGCCTCTTCTGGCAGTGGGAGCATATTGGGATTGCTGGCTGTTGAGAGGTGACCTGATTCTTCTGCTGATTGTTTTGGTTTCGCTTGCGGTGCTGATTCTGTCTTTGACGAACTGATCCTCTGAAATTCTTCTTTGCCACTTTCTTATATTTCTCATTCCCGGTCCCTTGTCTTTCTCGTTTCTGGCCCACGTCATCTCTTCGGATAATATCTCTCTCTATGCGGTAGCATGCATCTAGGAGTGCTCCAAAATTGGTAGGATTTGCATTTACCAGCCATGTCCTAATCCTCGGATTCAGACCTCTTTCAAACTTTAGCATTTTCGTCTCCTCGTCATTCATCGTAACGGGCTGGAACCTCCCAAGTGCCATGAACTTATTTGCGTATTCAGCTACTGACATGCCCGACTCTTGCTTCAGTGATTCGAATTCATGCCTCTTTTGTAATTTGACAGACTGGGGAATATAAAACTTATGGAATTCTTGTAGAAATCTCTCCCAGGCTATCGGTCTGGGCAAAGGCTGCAGATTTGTCTTCCACCATTGATTGGCCTCACTGATCAGGAAGGGTCGGATGGCCTGAGCTTTCATCTCTTCTGGGGCTTGAATTAGCTCAAAACAGTTTTCCACTTCATCTAGCCACTTTTCTGCGATATCATGGTCTGGCTTTCCTTCAAATGGGGGTACATTAGCCCTCTTGAGCTTCTCAAAATAGTATTGGGCATCCCTTACTGGCTGATGTGGCTGAGGTGGGACATTCTGGTGAATTAAGCCTTGCCCTATCTGAGTAACAACTTGACAAAAAGTCTGAAAAGTATTCATGTCTGGAATGACCGGAGGAACCGGTGCCTGTGGAGCTGGCGGTGGAGGATTGTGGTCCGGCTGTGGTGGCGGCGGGACCTGTGCTGGTGGCGGTGGAATGGGCTCCTGAGCAGCTGCTTGGGCTCTCGGAGGTCTGCCACGTGGTCTCACCATCTGCACTTATGAGTTTAGCATCTATTTAGTATATCGGAATTAAAATCAGTTGAATTCGACTAAGGACCAGAATCGAAAGCTCATAAGTAAAGGGGATAAAAAGGCACGTCTTATGTCATTGGCCTAGCTTTCATAGTTTAAGATTAGTTATTAAATCACATCCTAAACCCGGTCTAAGTGGTCCTATTCTAAGGTCGCCACTCATCTAAAATCATGACTTAGGTCTACGATCAAACTTAGATGGCTAAGGTCATAACTTAGTCCTACATTCTGCCCGTAATCTAGAGCCTGGGCTCTGATACCACCTGTAGCGCCCCGCACCCGGGCCTCGTCCGGATACGGTGCACCCGCCGTACTTCACTAAGGAGAGTACAAAGTGCCATGCGTAACATACGAAAATCCATAATATAAGTCATGGATTCCCATGTTAACATTTAACATGACAGTAAAACTTAGGCAGAATTAAAACTTTCCAAATAAAACATGCATTACGAAATAACTAGGTCCCCAAAGTAGCAGTCACACAAAACATCATAGTCAAATCCCACAGAGTACCAACATAGTCATAATACAAACATCTCAGTAGCACAAAAGTCCTTAAGTTCATCTCCCTTCATGTCTCCACGCCTATGGATATGGTACCCTCGGCTCATCTTCGATCCACTCTATCTTGGTATTATCTGGGGGAAAAATAAAGTGTGAGTGATAAAAATCACCCAGCAAGGATACAATAAACGACCATGAAGTACATAAAGAATTATAACGTGAATGTAACAACATAAATCTTTGCATAGCAACTCATACCTGTCTTAAGTCCTGAAGTCAACTGGCGGTATGGACTAAGCATAATTCTAGATACCGCTAACCACTATTGGCATATTAAGTCCTTAACTGTATCATACCACATATTAACGTGATCATGAATTATGCAATATGCAATGCATGAATGTCTTGTCATGTCATGTCAAAACATCGTTATGGTCCCATAAATAACGTGTCATAAAACAGAGTGTCAGATCAATTAACCCCGGATCTGAGCGGGTCTAGAACAGAAATCAGATCAATTAACCCCGGATCTGAGCGGGTCCAGAACAGATATCAGATCAATTAACCCCGGATCTGAGCGGGTCCAGAACAGATATCAGATCAATTAACCCCGGATCTGTGCGGGTCCAGAACAGATATCATGTCATCAGACCAATTAACCCCGGGTCTAGAGTCGGGTTAGTAGCATGCTTGGCCGGCAAAGGAATCATGAAGCTTTCTTAAAAAAACATAGGACCGTAAAAACTTTTCATGCATAACGAAAGGATAGTCGTTTATAAAACCTTGCTTGCATCATAAAATCCATGAAAATCAGTTTCATGCTCATGCATGATACATTCCGTGATATGAAATGCAAGCCATGACATGAATAATCGTATGCATTCCTTATAACATATCAACATACATGAATATGGAAGCTACATATCTCCAAGACTTTTACTTCATTTTCATAGGACGGTTAAGCTAATCAATTAGGTCCATTTCCATAATTCTTTTGTCACAAATACGTTTAGATACATGTCATAAAATTTGCGGATTATTCCAATAACCATAAAGGGGTTTGCTTACTTACTTTCCGAACTATTTTAGGTGCTGAGGCTGGGCTGACAGACTTTACTAAGAATTCAATTACGGTAAATCCGTAATGCGGTTTCCAAACATTCCAACTCGTATACGTCATAAACATGTGGGACTAGTATCCTACCGAAATTCAGCCCATTTGCATGTCTCTAAGTCCCTTTTCTAAGCCTGGAAAGTCGTTACAAATTTCAGGGTGGCTCCAGTAATTTCTATTGAGCAGTTATTTTATTAAAAATTCAGATCAGTCTCACCAATTATTTTATTAAAAATTAACCATAACGTATTTTACCAAAATTCTAACTCTCAACTCTGCTATACACATGGGGCTAGCTCTGTGACAAAGACCAGATTTATTGAAGGTTCAAAAGACCCTTTTTTAAATTCGTTAAACTCAGGGACCAATTCTGCCCTGCTCCAGAATTTCCTACTGGAGCAGTTTTACCGCATAATTTATTAAAAATAATCCTTAGCTTATTTTAACGAAATTCCAACTCTCACTCGTGCTACATTCATAGGACTAACGTTATGCCAAAAATTAGCTCCATTGAAGGTCTGCAAGTCCAGTTCTCAGGTCGTTGAAAATGTCATCCCATTCTGCCTAGTTCCAGTACTTTGCTATATTGTCATGGTTTAAGTCAAATGCTCACCGTTCCTCTTGTTCTTATGAACTAGGTCATTGGTTATCACTTACATTCCTTTGTAACATGAATATCCAGATTGCATGCTTGTTATAAGATCACCTTTGCATCATACTAAACAGTTTGTAAATGGTAAACCAAGCAAGTATCACACACGCTCAAAATAGTTATTCTTCCTTAGAGTCAAGGTTCACCCTTCTTTCCATCCATTAGGCCGAAACATATGGGGACTCTTAAACACATTTTAAAACATATATTCAAACATGCAACATATTCAAGAGTCATTTTAGTCTAGTCTTACAAATAACCTCATAAAAACCAACATCCATTACATGCATGTCTTCCTAAGACCTCTCAAGTTCCAACCAAGAATTTAATCTTGCCTAGACTCACTTAGATGCACCTTAATCCATCCTAAAACAGCCTCATTCCATGTTGCATGTAAGATATAACTCCATCTTAGACACAATAACCCACATGCAAAGCATTGTACTTAAGGAATCATTAAGATATAACCTTAGACTTAAGATATTTCACTAAAGATCATATCTTTGGAACTTTTAGTCATTCAAGTCACTAATTCTTTAGGTAAGTCATGAGAGATTAGTGTATACTTGCCTCTTCAAGCCAAAGTTTTTGCCTTTGCTTGGTTTTGGAGTGAGTTGAGTTGGAATCCTTCTCCTCCTACTCCCTTGAGCACACGATTTTGGAAGAAGAGGAAGGAAAGGTTAGTCTTCCTTAAATAGTGAAAATAGAGTCTTATTTGAGGCTAAAACATCTTACCAAAGTAGTCTTGGAATGGAGATTCAAGTGTAGCAAGATAGCTTCACCTAAGAGTGTTGAAGATTTTCACCTCCTTGAACATGAAGGCCACGGTTTAGGGGAGAAAAGAACACCCATGTGAGCTTCACTATTTTGTATGAAGAATCTACTTAAGAACTTAGAAGTGAGATTTACCTATACACTTCTTGGCTTGAAGATGGAACTTGAAGGAGATATTCTAATCTTCAAGATGGGATGGCCGAATGTTGGGGTGTGGAGGGAAGGAAAACTTCTTAAGTGTTGGCTTGCTTGAGAGAGGTTTCAAGATGGGGTTGAAATGAAATGGGTCTTGTATTATTTAAAAATCAAGGGGCATGGGGAAGGGGCATATCCGGTTGCATGGAAGGGGGAGGGAAGAAGAACCTAGGCTAGGGTAGCTTCAAGCTTTTCTCCTTCTTTTTGCATGCTTGTCTTGCATGCATCATTTTTTATTATTTCTTTGCATGCAAGTTGCTATTTAGTATTTGAATTATTATGTAAATTGTAAATTATAATTTATTTAGAAGAGTGTGGAGGATTCTAGATCCTCCTACTCCTTGGCCGAAAATTTGAGGGTGTTGGGGGTATTTTTGTCCTTTCACATTTATCAATTCCTATATTTATTTTTATAATGTTTATTCATTTTATTTCATTTTTGATTTTAAATCTTGCTTTGTGAGGATTGTTATGTTTGTATTCTTACAAGAACAAGTTTACTTCAAGGGTGATTATTTGGCCTTTGGCCGAATTCTCAAGGTGTATCACACACCTCGTGACGTTCGCTCGTATACTTATTTAGTGTTCGTCCTAAATGAACTTGAAGAATTTAAATAAGGAAGCGATAAATGTGACTTAAGTAACACGCTCGTGAGGAATCATCGCTTTTATTTTGACACTTAATCATAGTCTCAAGTACATGATCGTTGGGGTACAACAGTAGTGGTCCCTCTATATAAGAAAAATGAGGCACACAGTATTGTGAGAATTACAGGGGGGATAAATTATTAAGTCATACTATGAAATTATGAGAGAGAGTAATTTACACTAGAATTAGGAGAGAAACTCAAGTTACGGTAAACAAATTTGGTTTTATGCCAGGACGGATACAAATTTTAAGGAGATTGATGGAGAAGTATAGGGAGAAGAACGAGATCTACATATGGTTTTCATCGATCTTGAAAAAGCGTATGATAGTGTACCACGTAAACTAATATAGGATAGTCTGGATGCAAGAGTGGTTCCTATGAAGTATATAGAGATAATTAGGGATATGTATGCAAGGATTCGGTAATAATTTGAAGGAGAGGCCTTACGCTTGACATTCCTTCTTACTCGGTTTTGTAGCTAGTGGATGTCATCTCACAAAGATTGTTATATCTTCTTGTAGTGAGTGTGCCTGCACTCTGATACCACTTGTAGGACCTGTATAGCACCACTAGAAGGAGGGGTTTAATAGCGAGTACGGAAAAATTGGTTTTTAAAAATTTTTGTTACCGATTACTCACTTCTAAAAATAGATTCTGTTTTCAGACCCAATTTTTAATTAACTGAATGACCAAGTTGTAGACTTCGAAAATTTGTGAAATTTGGTGAAAATATACTCTCAGATGTTATGAATGTGTGATAAAAATTGCATATTAAAATTCAAAGTGTGAGGCCTTGAAAAACCATTTTTACCTGGACTATGTCAATATGCCAGAAATTGTTTCTTAAAATTAAAAATTAATTCCTATTTAATGACAACTCTAAATGTTCTGAAACTTTTACAGAATGACCCTTAACATGTATGATTTAAAGGGTTGAAAAAGTTTTTCAAAATTCCTTTGGTAAGTATATAAACCACATTGATATTCTCAACATTTGCAAATCTGAAAATTGGATTGCACTAGTCTGAGAACTATGAACGTTTGGATGACTTATACTTGTCCGGAGAAAATCTCACTTATTAGCCTAAAGTTTGGCCCATTACTCAGTTAGCAGCCTAACGTTGATGAAACTCACTTAACAACAACTCTTTGTCCAAAATGTCTTACTTGTAGCCAAGCACCGGAAGGTGACTTACTACAGTAGGTTTCCTTTTTTTTTTAAAAAAAATCATTTCTAAAAAATGTTATTATTTGTAAAAATTCTAAAAAATTGTAAAAATTAAATAAAAAATATTTTAAAAATAAAAAAATTAGGAAGAAAGATAAAAATAAAAAAAATTACCCACAACGCCTCAGCACTCCTCCCCACCCCCTGTACCCCCCACCCCATGCCAATTTTTTTTTAAAAAATTTTTTCTAACTCACTCATAACGCTCCGACCACCCCTGCGTCCCCTCCCCCACCCCCTCCTCTCGCGAAAACATTTTTTTAAAATTTTTTCTAACTCACCCATAACATCCTAACCACCCCTGCATCCCCTCCCCCACCCCCGCGCACACCCCAAAAAAATTTTAAAATTTTTTCAACTCACCCACAAAGCTCCGACCATCCCCCAGAACCCGAAACAATCCAATCCCCAGTCCAAAAAGAAAATGACAATGTTTTGGGCTGGGGGTTGGATTGTTTGGGGTGCTGGGAGATGTTCGGAGCTTTGTGGGTGAGTTGAAAAATTTTTAAAATATTTTTGGGGTGTGCGCGGAGGTGGGGAGGGGCCGCAAGGGTGGTTGGAACGTTATGGTTGAGTTAGAAAAATTTTAAAAAAAAATTCGCGAGAGGAGGGGGTGGGGGTAGGTGGGTGAAGTGCTGGGGCGTTGTGGGTAATTTTTTATTATTGTTATCTTCTTTTCCTAATTTTTCGATTTTTAAAATATTTTTTTATTAATTTTTACAATTTTTTAGAATTTTTAAATTCCTTTTAAATCACTTTATTCAAAAATATAATTTTATTTTTTAATTAAAAAGGGCCACCTCGTGTCAACTCCTGGTTGGTCTGAGAAAGTCAAAGGTTAGTCAACGGCTGGTCAACGGTTGATCAACGGTCACCTGGCTACAAGTGAGACATTTTGGACAAAGAGTTGTTGTTAAGTGAAATTCATCAACATTAGGCTGCTAACTGAGTAATGGGCCAAACTTTAGGCTAATAAGTGAGATTTTCTCTATTTGTCCGAATTCGATGAAACTTATCCCAAATGAAAGCTCAGACCTTTGGGTATTTTTATGCAAAGTTTGATGTTTCTTGGAAAACGCTTGCAATTTTTATCGTGGCAACAAAAACGATGCAGAAAACAGGAACTGAAAGTAAAAGTGTTGAAAAGTAAGAACGCCGAGATTTTTATACAGGTTCGGTTAACTCAACCTACTCCAGTCTTTGAGGACACCTTCCTGGGTATTCACTAAACACAAATAACACCTTGACACAAGGGTGACTGGAGTTAAACACCAACTCCACCCTTTTACAACAAACAAACAAAAACAACAACACGAGCACCACCACCGAACAAATGAAAGTTTGATCACACCTTGATGAATACAAGAGATGAACGTATGGGGGGAATAAAAAAAGCCGATATAGTGTATGGAATATTAGAATGATAGGCTTGAGGCTAAGAGCAAGAGAAAAGAATAAGAGAAGAAGAGAATAGTCTTGCTTGATCTTGAAAGAATATGAACTTTGGCTTAGCCTTGCTTGAATCATCTTGCCCCCTTTTATAGTTGATGTGTCCACCCCTAGGATTGTATTCTTCCTTGAAAATTGTCTTGAATAACCTTGGAAGATTGCTTTATATAATATAGTGACACACCCTTGCTTTCTTCACGAACGATATGCCTTTGCCTAGTTGTCACTTCATGATTGGCCCTCGTTTATCCACATTGGCACTCCATAAAATGAGCTAGAAATTGAACCAAAAATCTAAAACACATGCTCAAAATCAAGTATGTTAATTACCAATCAATCAAGATGTTGTAGGATCTGCAAGGAACCACTAGAAGGAGGGGTTGAATAGATGGTGCGGAAAGTGTGGTTTTTAAAATTTCTTTAAACTTGAACAATTCAAGTTCTGAAAACAGATTCTGTTTTCAGGACCAGTTTTAAAACGCTTTTAAAACTAGGTTAGAGGTCTCCAAAAATTATGAAATTTTGAGAGAACTTAGCCTCAGATGTTATGAGGGTCCCCTAAAAACTTCAAATTAAAATTCAACCTGTAACCCCTTCAAAAACCGTTGGTAATCAGATTGTGCAAATCTGCCAGAAACGGTAGATGGTTTTGAAAAATTAATTCCTATTTGTGTGAAAGTCCAAATGCTCTGAAATTTTGACCACTAACTCTTTATATACTATATTTAAATGGGTTGAAACAGTTTTGGAAAATTCTTTTGGGAAGTAGGTCACCTACAATCAAAGTCTCAACCTTTGCAAGTCTGAAAATCAGACTGCACTAGTCTCAGAACTTTTGATGTTTGATTGACTTATACTTATCCAAAAGGGTAGAAACTTGTGCCAACTTAACCCTAGAACGTGTAAGTATATTTCTGGAAATTTTCGTAATTTTTGAAAAACTTTTACTATTTTTACGGATGCGAACAAGAAGGGAAAACAGTGCAGTAACTGAAAAGTAAATGCAGAAAGTAAATGGCACCAAGAATTTTATACTGGTTCGGTTATAAACAACCTACTCCAGTCTTCAAGGAACACCTTCCTTGGTTCACACTAATCACACACAAGAAGTACACCTTACCGCAGGGTTGATAGAGTTACACCTAACTCCAACCCTTTACAAACCATGTATTGTAAGTACAATTCACACGAACACCACCACCTTGCTAGAGTGAAGATTGATCACACCTTGATCAATCTTTTACAAAGATATATGAATGGTGGTTTATCTCAAGCCTATTTAACATTGAAAGATATGAAAACAATAGGCTTTACAAGAAGAGAGAAAGAAAGAAGATGTAGGAGAAGAAGAGCTAGGCTTTTTGATCTCTTGGAATTGCAATGCTTGTTGTTATCTTGGTTGCTCTCTTCTTTTCCTTTTTAATGATGCAGCCGTCCCCCTATGGTGTGTCTCCCTTCTTAAAAATTATCTTTTAAGTCCTTGAGAGAGTGTAAGACATCATTGTGACAAGGCCTTGCTTACTTGGCATCTCCTTATTGGATGATCATTTAGTCTTCGCTTACTTGGCACCTCCTTATTGGCTCAACGTTGTCATCATGATGACATGGAAAAAATCTGATAATTACACTCAACCATGTGCCAAAAATCATCACATAATACCTTCCATAAATCAAGAGATACATCACATAACTTTCAAGACAAAAAATCCTTCCTACGCAAGGCAAAAATTCGGCCATTAGTAGTCTTGCCATGCTGAAAATTCAGCATGTGCAACATTCCTTTTCTTTCAAAAATAATGTCAAATATTCTTTGATTTTTCATCATAAAAATGAATCAACAATTCATGGTAAGTATTGCTACCAACTAAGAAATGAACTTGGACACAATTAAGCTTTCAAATTCGGCCATACAACTTGTACACATGCTGAAAAATTTTCAGCATGTGTGATATGTAAAATATCACCATTTATTTATTTAAATAATATTCAAAACCTTTCCATATCTTCTCCTAATCAATCACCTAATAAAAGATGACAAAATATGTCACATTTAAGAGCTAAAAATCGGCCAGCTTGTGTGTAGTATGCTGAAATTTTCAGCATGTGACATAAGAGAGATATATCTTGAATTCTTACCATTTGTAGCTTCTCTCTTCAATTTACCAACATTGTATGATTGATCCTTGACCAATCAAGATGCCAACAAAGCTCCACATGTGCTCCAAATCAGCTGTAGGGGCGTTAGATGATATGTATACATGTGCTGAAATTTATTTTTGCTAACTTTGTAAAATAGTGCACATTTAATAATACACACATGTAATATTCCAATCAGCCCTTAATTTAATTTTCTAGAATACTTTAAGATGTATATCATATGTAAAAAGTGTCTAGATACGTGTCACATGATGTACAAGAAAAACGTTCCATGTTATGTGCGTAGAAAACCGAATTTTCGATATTTATCGATTACCCGATTTTTCTCTAATTTAAATTCCAACTTTTGCACATTTTATATATATTATGTTATACATAATATATATAATATATACTTTAAATCTCAGCACTTGACTGGTTTAAAGTGGTACCATTAGCATGTGACAAAATTAAACTTGGAATCTTCACATTTTTGCCTTAATGTGGAGTAATTTGTGTGTGCCAACATGGAAAGTATTTTTGGCTGAACATATGGTCATGTGCACGAAATTATTTATGATTTTTGAAGTATAGGGGCTGGCCATTTATTTATGGCAAGTACGTGACATGTTGGCGAAGTTTCGGTATTCTACGACAAATTTCGTTTTAGAACCTTTTATCGTGTCGTATTTAATTTGTCATCACCATATCTTATATCATATGATATAAGACCTGAATATACTCATAATTATGAGTTAAGTATAGTGGTGTGACGTTAACGTACGTACGTAAAATACATAACGTGTCGGTAGTACGTTGGAATACATGTGTATGGGCCTTTATTAAAAAAAATCTGAAAATATATGTGATATATATGTGTATATGCGTGTGCATTAAAGGATGGGGAGGAGGAGAAGACTTTCCTTCCTTAGCCTTGTTGCCTTTGTGTCTTTTCCAAATGTAGCTTCCTTTAATGAACTACTTAGTTTATCAAACTAAGTACTTCACTTAATGAACTAGTTTAGTTCATTAACGGTGGCACCTGAAAATAGTATAAACACAACAAATGTTTGTCATATGATGTAAGCTTTAATGCTTCATGGCTCGTTAGTACGGCAACATAATATATAAGCTAAATAAGGCAAATAATGGCAAGATATCATGCATTCACGTACACGTATATATATATTGTGCACGTTTATATATATATATATACATTTAAGTCACCTATTTTGAAATCACTCAAACCCCCTTATCTCTACAATCTCCCCCTTTTAATGATTTTCAAAATAACTTGTGTACGTGATTTAAATGCTATCTCTCCCCCTTTAATTGTGCGCAAATTTGAAATTTGAATTTCAAATTTCAAATCCGGCTCCCCCTTGATTTGTGCAATTAAGATCAATCAGTGTCTCTCTATCTCTCCCTCTATCTCTCCCCCTTAAATCATGCTTTTCTCTCCCCCTTTATTTTGGAAAGTAAATCAAAAGATTCCTGTCAAAACGGAAAATAAATCAAATAATGTCAAATCAAATCATATCAACGGGAATCATGCCTAATTTAGAGCGAAGAGATTCATATGTGGCTTGATTTAAGGCCTTTGTAAATATATCCGCTACTTGTGATTCTGTGCATACGTTGTTGAGAAATATGTTTGGATAATTTGCAAAGTCATGATTTTAAGTGGCGAATACTTAAAAATGTCACACATGGTGTTATATGTGATTAAAAGTTGAAAAAGTTGAAAAAGTTGAAATCGATCTCTAAACTTGAGACACATCGATCGATCGATGTACACATCGATGTACATCGAACCCTCACTTCGATCGATCGATGTCTAGGGTTTTTAGAAATAATTTTCTAAAATGTGTTAAAATGATTGTTTTCATTTGTACATGATTTATACATGTTCATTATGTGCTTATTATGTGTTTTTGGTGATTATTATTGTCTTGTGACTAACATGCCTTGGAAGTTTCTACAACTTACCAAAAAGGGCAAAATTGGTATTTTGAGTTTTGTAGGAACATGATATGGTGGAAATATTTCAAGAGCATATTCTTATACTATTTATCATGACAAAGTTGATATCATGATTATTTATGACCATCCGGGACATTTCTGGAATTTTCTCACACCAGGGGTATTTTGGTCATTTTACCCCCGAGGGTATTTTTGGTATTTTCACTCAAGGAATCTCTTGAGCATATTATTATCTTCATTCTGGAGCTGTGTTATTATTATTTTGAAGATAATATGGTGATCTTATATCTTTTTCTCTCAACCGATGATATTATTGACTATAGCTGGATATGTGACGATTTGAGATGTCACATTCTAATTTTTCTTGAAGACCCTCTTATATATGTTATAAGAGGATATTTATCATCATTATTCAGAGATATTAAAGGTGTCAAATGTGTGGAAATATTCTTGACATATAAGAAGAAATATTGGGGAATTTCGGTGTTACACGTTGACATAATCTTGTCAAGTGTTATCTATTTATTTCTTCTTCAAAAATATGAGTTGCTACACTTATATATATGTGGAAAAACGTTAATATGCTGGTGGATATGATGTGGAGTTCATTTTATGAGTTGGAGACAAGTGGACCAACCAAAAAGGAGCTAGTTGGCAAAATTGCCAACTTGGAATTTACTAAAAATAGCCAACGACTATATTGTTTTATTTGGGTATTTTCAGCAGATTTTCGAAGTCAAATGAAGACTTCACATGTCCTATTATGATGCTTGAAGTTGGGGTTAATTTGGTGGATTATCCTTTCTTATTTTATTAAGAAAAATTAAAAAGAATTTTTGGAAAATAGAAAAGGGAGCCAACGGCTATTTCTCTTTCTTGGAGCAGATTTTTGACTTTGAATTGGTAAAAGCTCACATGCTTATTATCTTGCCAAAAAGTTGAGAAGATGGTGGAGTGGTTATGGCCTTATTATCTTCACATTTTCAAGATAATTCCAAGTCATTTTTCAAGGTGTTAAAATCAGCCAAGGTGACATCCAAGGTGGACCAATCATTGTGTTTTATTTTGCCAAGTGTACAAATCCAACCAATGATGAGAAGACATTTGGAGTTGATGATGAAGATGATGACGCATTGGCATTCTTATCTTCAAAGCTCAAATCACACTATAAATAGAGGCATTGGTGAAGAAGATGAAACACACTTGAAGCTCACAAGCATTATATAGCTCTCATATTCATCTTCTTGTTCTTGTTGTTGTATTTTGTTGTAGCAAAGGTGTTCTTGATATTTTTGTTGTGCTACAAGCCTCTTGAGCTTCATTTGTAAGATTGATTAGCCATCTTTATAAGGCTACATCAATATGTGTTAGAGGAGTTGCAACTAAGTGTTGCTTAGAAGGTGATTATCCAAGTCTTGAATAGGGTTGGTGTATAACCCAAGGATCAAGCTTGGCTCTTGTTGTAAGGTGCTCATTTCATAGTGAAATCCAAGAAAAGGTGTTCCTTGGGACTGGAGTAGGTCACATTGACCGAACCAGGATAAATCATCGGTGTTCTTCTCTTGTTTCTTTATTTTTGTTTTCTGCCTGTTTTTGACTGCAGTTTTCACCCAACTTCACACAATTTGAAAAAATAGCTAAACATTTTCAAAATTCATGATTTTTGGTGGAGTTATACTTCAGACTGTTAGCTTTCATTTTCAATAAGAATCACTTGATTTGAGCAAGGAAAAGTTAGTCTTTCAGTCTTTGCAAGATAACTGCTCCAATCTGGCTGCAATCTGACCAGTTTTGAGAAAATTTAAATTCGGTATTTTTCAAGAATTTTTTAAGGTCAGATCCTTTTTCAAACTTTATCTACACATCCTAAGGAGTGTTTTGATATAAAGATCAACCTTTTTGGTTAAGTATTCAAAGAGAAACACGTTTTGCAAATCAGCAACATTCTGTCCAATTCTCTCCAGATTGACCATTTGAATCTTTTTATTTGTTTGAAGGGCCAAACGATCTTATTTTTGTCTGATTTTTGGACAGAGTCTTGTTAACTCATTGAAGTTCAATTTTGAAAAGTTTCATAATTTTTGGAGTTGTGTACAATTATTTGTGAATTTTCGAAAAACAGGTTCTGAATCTGAGGTGGTCTCAGATTCTGTTTTCAAAGGGGATTTTAACAAAGGGTTGTAGTGTAATTTCCGCTAACCACTATTCACCCCCCCTCTAGTGGTGTTTATTGCAGGTGCACGGTCCAACATTTGGTATCAGAGCCAGGTTAACACCACTCAAAAGAAGTAAGATTCAACACCATACGAACAATACAAGGCCAAGAAACAACAATTCATATTATACTGCTTGTCTCAAATCCAAGGTAGATACTATGGCTATTGTTTCTCACAAAGGTGAGTTGGAAGGTATGTCTACACAACGCCCTCCTCTTTTTGATGGCAATAATTTTGTTCATTGGAAACTAAGAATGAGGCTATTCTTAATGGCTATAGACATCGATTTATGGTCTATAGTTGAACATGGGCCGTACATTCCAATGAAAGTTATACAAGTTAGTGGAGTAACTCAAGAGGTTGAAAAATATAAAAGTGAATGGTCATCAGATGATAAAAAGAAAATGTCCATGAATGCTAAAGCTATGCAATTACTTTTGAATGGACTTACAACTTCTGAAGTAGGATATGTGTCTAATTGCACAAGCGCACACGACATGTGGAAATCACTTGTATTAAAGCATGAAGGTACTAGTGGTGTTAAAGAGTCAAAAATAAACATGCTTATGACTGAACTAGAGACTTTCAAAATGTTGCCGAACGAATCCATAACATCTATGGATTTGAGGATTACTAATATTTTTAATGCCCTTGAAGCTTTAGGGAATTCATTCTCGAAAAAAGAAAAGGTTCAAAAGGTGCTACGAAGCCTTCCTGCTGAATGGGATCCAAAGGTGACTGCAATCGAGGAGACAAAGTCGATCACTAAAATGGATGAATTGATCGGGTCCCTTAAAGTCTATGAGGTAAAACTAAACCAACGAAAGTCTGAATCGTCTAAGTCATCCGGTAAGTCAATAGCTTTCAAAACAACCGAAACACATGCTAGTAACGATGATAGTAATAGTGATACTGAATTAGACGATGACTTGATATTGATAGCTAGAAAACTTAGAAAGTTTTTCAAACGTCCAAATAGGAATAGACAGCGTAATTCTTCTTCTTCTTCTTTTTCTCAATCTAAGAAAAATAACACAAACAAATGGTATAATAAAGAATTAAAGTGTTATGAATGCGGTCAAAAAGGACATATTTCATACGATTGTCCAACAAAGAAAAATAATAATAACAACAACAATAATAAACAAGCCAAGGACAAGGAGGCACAAATGACAAAGCCAAAGGAGTCTAAGGCAAGAAAAGGGAAACGAGCAATGAAGGTGAGCACATGGAGAGACTCATCCGACTCAGAATCCGAAACTGAGGAAGCTCAAGTGTGCTTCGTATCCAACAAGGTATGTTCTTCTTCTGATAGTGATTCTGATAGTGACATGACATTTGATGAAATGTATAAAGAATTCCTACGAATGCATGCTCACTGTAAGAGGCTCTCTAAAGAAAAGAAGAAACTAGTTGAAGAAAATGACAAGTTGAAGACGTCCACAATAGTCTTCTAACACTCTTGATTCCTTAGAGAATAAAATTGAATCATATAGGAAAGATGAACAAAAGTTGCAAATGGAAAATAAAATGTTAAAATCCAAGTTAGAAAGTTGTGAAAATGAAATAGTGCAACTTAAGTCTTCTTAATTTACCTTAGAAAAAATGATAGAACAATTTAAATCTGGTGCAAATATGTTAGATACACTTATATCATCACAAAAGTATGGAAATGATAAAACTGGATTGGGATATAAAGAAGAAGATGACAAATTAGATAAAAAGACTAAGTTTGTATCATCAACTACGAAACAACCTTATAAAGTCATAAAAACAAATTTGCCTGCTAAATCTTCTTCTACTCCTTCTTCTACTTATTCAAAGATAAAGATGCAGCATGCACCCACAAAAGCACACACGCATAACTATACATCAAGGCCAAACTTTGCATCTAGACAACCTAGAAATTATGCCTATATGTATACAAATGCAACGAGGCATAATAAAATGCATTCAACATATTATGAACCTAAGTATAGGCAACACTCTTATAAGTCTTATAGAAATGCCTATGAACACACTTATACTGCGCCATATAAGAACCAAATCCACATGCCTTATATACATCATAAATCTTGGCCATTCTATAACGATTATCAACCACGGCACAACATGTATAGCAATGCATCTTCACTTATAAGGAATAATCATCTATATGCTTATCCTTCTTATTTTAACCATGCTAAAAATGTGCCTAAAAGGTATGTTCAAGTTTGGATACCTAAGGGTTATCTAAACAAGAATAATACCCCTAACATTCAAGGACCCAAATAAAGGGTACCTAAAACTTTGTCTCCATTGTAGGAACAACGCAAGGAATACAAGAAGGAGGCAAAGTCAAAGAATCTAAAAACCAAATGGTTTTTACATAGTGGATGTTCAAGGCATATAACAGGCAACCCCAAACTATTCACGGAACTTGAACATGTTGATGGTGGAAAGGTGACATTCGGTGACAACAACAAAGGAAAAGTTGTTGGAAGAGGAACAATCGAGGAGCCTAACACATTTCAACTACGAAATGTGTTATTAGTAAGCAATCTATCCTATAATTTACTTAGTATTTCTCAACTTATAGATTGTGGTTATAATGTCTCCTTTCTTCCCAATTCTTGTGATATAATAAATGAAAAAGGAAAAACGGTTTTAAAAGGAAATAGAGATGGAAATATTTATACCCTTACCTTAGATAACATGTTAGATGCTAAGGTTAAGTGTCTAATATCACATGACTTAGATGTGAATTTATGGCATAGAAGATTAGGCCATATAGGAATTTCAACCATTAGGAAATTATCTAAAAAGAATTTAATTAGAGGTATGCCTAAGTTAGACTTAGATAATTTTCAAATGTGCGAAACATGTATTAAGGGAAAACACATTAAAGAAACCTTAAAACCGAAACATGAAGTGAGTACTAGTCATGTACTAGAATTGCTTCACTTAGACTTATTTGGTCCAAGTAGGACAAGAAGTCTAGGTGGACACTACTATGTGTGTGTCATAGTAGATGATTACTCACGCTACACATGGACATTGTTCTTAACACGCAAAGACGATGCTCCATTAGCAATCGAAACCCTTATCAAGCAACTTGAAAACATTTATGAAGAAAATGTCAAAAGAATTAGAAGTGATAGAGGTGGATAATTTAAAAACAAAGATGTAATCAAATTTTGTGAATTATATGGAATTAAACATGAATTCTCACCACCTAGAACACCACAACTCAATGGAGTTGTTGAACGTAAAAATAGAACGATTCAAGAAGTTTCTAGGACAATGCTTTGTGAAAATAAACTACCTAAATATTTGTGGGCTGAAGCTGTTAGTTGTGCATGCTATATTATAAATAGGCTAACTATTAGAAAGAAAATAAATAAAACGCCTTATGAATTGCTAAACAATAGACAACCTAAAATAGATTATCTTAAAGTATTTGGATGTAAATGTTTTGTGCTAAACACTAAGGATAATCTAGATAAATTTGAACAAAAGTCTATTGAATGCATATTTGTTGGGTATTCAACTAACTCAAGAGCATATAGGTGTTATAATCCTGCATCTAGAAAAATAATTGAATCTATACATGTAAAATTCAATGAAAATGCATGCTTCGAAGTTAGTGATAAACATCAACATAAACAAGAAACAAATGTTGAAAATATGTTTGATGATGATGTAATACTTGAGCCTGTACTTGATCATCTAGAACCAACTCCCCCTGAACAAGACATGCATGAACCCTTAGATGAAATAAATCAAGAGAATTTTCAATTGGAAGATGATACTACTAATGATCCAATTACATATGATAACGTTCACACTAATGAAACATTTGAACAAGATGAGGGTGAACCTAGTCAATCTAGGAATTGGTGGCACCCTAGAGAATTAATCATTGGGGATCCAAGTGTTGGGGTTAGAACACGTAGAAACATAAGTCAACTTGAAGGACATAGCTTAGTCTCACACATAGAACCTAAGAATGTTAAGGAAGCCTTAGGTGACATATCATGGATAGATGCTATGCATGAGGAATTAAATCAATTCACAAGGAACAACGTGTGGGACCTAGTACCTAAACCTGAAGACAAGTCTATCATAGGAACTAAGTGGGTCTTTAGGAATAAAATGGATGAACAAGGAAATATTACAAGAAATAAGGCTAGACTAGTCGCACAAGGTTATAATCAATAAGAAGGAATAGATTATGAGGAAACCTTTGCACCCGTTGCACGACTAGAAGCAATTAGATTGTTACTTGTGATTGCAAGTCTAAGTAACATTAAACTCTTCCAAATGGATGTCAAGAGTGCATTCTTGAATGGATACATCCAAGAAGAGGTGTTTGTCAAACAACCCCCTGGATTTGAAGATCCAAAGAATCCTAACCATGTTTACAAGCTTAAGAAAGCTTTATATGGTTTGAAACAAGCTCTAAGAGCTTGGTATGATAGATTTGCAAACTTTCTTATTGCAAATAATTATCAAAGGGGAACCATAGACAACACATTATTCCTAAGAAGAAAAGGTAATGATTTGTTAATAGTTCAAATATACGTAGACGATATTATCTTTGGTTCAACTAACCCTACCTTAGTAAAAGACTTCGAAGAGTGTATGAAGTCAGAATTTGAAATGTCAATGGTAGGAGAGTTGAATTATTTCTTAGGACTTCAAATCAAACAAACCCCTCAAGGAATTCACATTAGCCAACTTAAGTATGTCAATGATATGATTAAGAAGTTTGGTTTTGAAGAGTTAAAACCTATAACTACCCCCATGAGTGTTAGTACCAAACTTGATAAGGATGAAAATGGTAAACCTTTTGATGACACACTCTATAGGTCTATGATTGGATCATTGTTATACTTAACTGCATCAAGACCTGACATCATGTTTAGTGTATGTATGTGTGCTAGGTTTCAATCTTGTCCTAAGGTATCACATTACAATGCAGTGGAAAAGATCTTTAGATATCTTAAGCATACACCTCACTTAGGACTATGGTATGATAGAAACGCTAAGTTGGAATTACACGCATATAGTGATGCTGATTATGGTGGTTGCAAGTTAGATAGAAAATCCACTAGCGGTACTTGTCAATTCATAGGAACCAATTTGATTTCTTGGTTTTCTAAAAAGCAAGCTAGTGTAGCTCTTTCTACCACTGAAGCCGAGTATATCGCTTTGAGTTTATGTACAACCCAATTACTTTGGCTTAAACAGCAACTTAGTGATTTTGGCATTAAAATGAAAAAGATTCCAATTTTCTGCGATAGCACCAGTGCAATCAATCTTTCCCAGAATCCGGTGCTTCATTCTAAGGCCAAACACATTGAGGTGCGATACCACTTTCTTCGCGATCATGTTCAAAATGAGGACATAGTGATAAACCATATAAGAACTGATCACCAAATCGCTGATATCTTTACCAAACCCCTTAATCAAGCCACGTTTGAAAAATTGCGTGCCAAATTAGGTATGATGACTTACGATACCATTGTATAGTTCTATCTTTTGCATGATTTGCAAAATAAATGGGAAGATAGAATAAGCACATGATTTTAGATTTTAGTTGGTAAGTCATCATTTGGTATGAAATGATAAGTTTCAATTGGTTATGAGTTGAGTATAGGTTAAGGGGGAGAGTATGAGTTGAGGGGGAGCAACATACTACTTTAAAAGTTGAAAACATTTGGTTAACGGTTATAAGTTGTGACATTAAAATCATGTTAGGTTATTTTGAAAATCATCCAAAAGGGGGAGAATGTTGAGAAATATGTTTGGATAATTTTCAAAGTCATGATTTTAAGTGGTGAATACTTAAAAATGTCACACATGGTGTTATATGTGATTAAAAGTTGAAAAAGTTGAAATCGATCTCTAAACTTGAGACACATCGATCGATCGATGTACACATCGATGTACATCGAACCCTCACTTCGATCGATCGATGTCTAGGGTTTTTAGAAATAATTTTCTAAAATGTGTTAAAATGATTGTTTTCATTTGTACATGATTTATACATGTTCATTATGTGCTTATTATGTGTTTTTGGTGATTATTATTGTCTTGTGACTAACATGCCTTGGAAGTTTCTACAACTTACCAAAAAGGGCAAAATTGGTATTTTGAGTTTTGTAGGAACATGATATGGTGGAAATATTTCAAGAGCATATTCTTATACTATTTATCATGACAAAGTTGATATCATGATTATTTATGACCATCCGGGACATTTCTGGAATTTTCTCACACCAGGGGTATTTTGGTCATTTTACCCCCGAGGGTATTTTTGGTATTTTCACTCAAGGAATCTCTTGAGCATATTATTATCTTCATTCTGGAGCTGTGTTATTATTATTTTGAAGATAATATGGTGATCTTATATCTTTTTCTCTCAACCGATGATATTATTGACTATAGCTGGATATGTGACGATTTGAGATGTCACATTCTAATTTTTCTTGAAGACCCTCTTATATATGTTATAAGAGGATATTTATCATCATTATTTAGAGATATTAAAGGTGTCAAAGGTGTGGAAATATTCTTGACATATAAGAAGAAATATTGGGGAATTTCGGTGTTACACGTTGATATAATCTTGTCAAGTGTTATCTATTTATTTCTTCTTCAAAAATATGAGTTGCTACACTTATATATATGTGGAAAAACGTGAATATGCTGGTGGATATGATGTGGAGTTCATTTTATGAGTTGGAGACAAGTGGACCAACCAAAAAGGAGCTAGTTGGCAAAATTGCCAACTTGGAATTTACTGAAAATAGCCAACGGCTATATTGTTTTATTTGGGTATTTTCAGCAGATTTTCGAAGTCAAATGAAGACTTCACATGTCCTATTATGATGCTTGAAGTTGGGGATAATTTGGTGGATTATCCTTTCTTATTTTATTAAGAAAAATTAAAAATAATTTTTGGAAAATAGAAAAGGGAGCCAACGGCTATTTCTCTTTCTTGGAGCAGATTTTTGACTTTGAATTGGTAAAAGCTCACATGCTTATTATCTTGCCAAAAAGTTGAGAAGATGGTGGAGTGGTTATGGCCTTATTATCTTCACATTTTCAAGATAATTCCAAGTCATTTTTCAAGGTGTTAAAATCAGCCAAGGTGACATCCAAGGTGGACCAATCATTGTGTTTTATTTTGCCAAGTGTACAAAGCCAACCAATGATGAGAAGACATTTGGAGTTGATGATGAAGATGATGACGCATTGGCATTCTTATCTTCAAAGCTCAAATCACACTATAAATAGAGGCATTGGTGAAGAAGATGAAACACACTTGAAGCTCACAAGCATTATATAGCTCTCATATTCATCTTCTTGTTCTTGTTGTTGTATTTTGTTGTAGCAAAGGTGTTCTTGATATTTTTGTTGTGCTACAAGCCTCTTGAGCTTCATTTGTAAGACTGATTAGCCATCTTTATAAGGCTACATCAATATGTGTTAGAGGAGTTGCAACTAAGTGTTGCTTAGAAGGTGATTATCCAAGTCTTGAATAGGGTTGGTGTATAACACAAGGATCAAGCTTGGCTCTTGTTGTAAGGTTCTCATTTCATAGTGAAATCCAAGAAAAGGTGTTCCTTGGGACTGGAGTAGGTCACATTGACAGAACCAGGATAAATCATCGGTGTTCTTCTCTTGTTTCTTTATTTTTGTTTTCTGCCTGTTTTTGACTGCAGTTTTCACCCGATTTCACACAATTTGAAAAAATAGCTAAACATTTTCAAAATTCGTGATTTTTGGTGGAGTTATACTTCAGACTGTTAGCTTTCATTTTCAACAAGAATCACTTGATTTGAGCAAGGAAAAGTTAGTCTTTCAGTCTTTGCAAGATAACTGCTCCAATCTGGCTGCAATCTGACCAGTTTTGAGAAAATTTAAATTCGGTATTTTTCAAGAATTTTTTAAGGTCAGATCCTTTTGCAAACTTTATCTACACATCCTAAGGAGTGTTTTGATATAAGGATCAACCTTTTTGGTTAAGTATTCAAAGAGAAACACGTTTTGCAAAATCAGCAACATTCTGTCCAATTCTGTCCAGATTGTCCATTTGAATTTTTTTATTTGTTTGAAGGGTCAAACGATCTTATTTTTGTCTGATTTTTGGACAGAGTCTTGTTAACTCATTGAAGTTCAATTTTGCAAAGTTTCATAATTTTTGGAGTTGTGTACAATTATTTGTGAATTTTGAAAAACAGGTTCTGAATCTGAGGTGGTCTCAGATTCTGTTTTCAAAGGGGATTTTAACAAAGGGTTGTAGTGTAATTTCCGCTAACCACTATTCACCCCCTCCCCTCTAGTGGTGTTTATTGCAGGTGCACGGTCCAACATACGTGATCTATAACAATATTACCATTGTTAATGTGATCACGAAGAAAGTGATATCGTACTTCTATATGCTTAGCCTTAGAATGTTACACGGGGTTCTTAGACAAATTTATTGCACTCATACTATCACAATATATAGGAATTTTATTTACGGTAATTCCAAAGTGCGAAAGTTGTTGTTTTATCCACAACAACTGTGTGCAGCAAAGGCTAAGAGCCATGTACTCAGCCTCAGTAGTGGACAAAGCAACACTTGCTTGCTTTTTGGAAAACCATGAAATAAGGGAATTTCCTATAAATTGGCAAGTTCCGCTCGTGCTTTTTCTATCTATTTTGCAGCCACCATAGTCTGCATCAGTGTAAGCATGTAAGTCAAATGTAGAATCCTTATCGTACCAAAGACCTAAGGTGGGAGTATGTTTAATATAACGGAATATTCTTTTTACTGCATTTAAGTGTGACACCTTAGGTTGACTTTGAAAACGAGCACATATGCATACACTAAACATGATGTCAGGCCTACTAGCAGTTAAATATATTAAAGAACCTATCATAGATCAATATAATCCATTATCAACGTCTTTACCATGTTCGTCTTTGTCTAATTTAGTAGTGACACTCATAGGGGTTGGGGATGGTTTCAAATTTTCAAAATTAAATTTTTTGATCATTGTCATTAACATATTTTGCTTGGCTTATATGAATTCCTTTACTCGTTTGCTTAATCTGCAAGCCAAGAAAATAATTAAGTTCACCAACCATAGACATTTCAAATTCAGATTTCATGCAATTTTCAAAATTTTTAACAAGTCTATGTGAGGTAGATCCAAAAATAATGTCATCTACGTAGATTTGAATAATAAGTAAATCTGATTTTTCTTGTTTCAAAAATAGTGTACTATCTATAGTACCACGTTTAAAATTATTTTCTACAAGGAAAGTAGCAAAACGATCATACCATGCTCTCGGTGCTTGCTTTAGGCCATATAGTGCCTTCTTTAGTTTGTACACGTGATCTGGATGTTCCAAATCTTCAAAACCGGCCGGTTGCTTCACGTATACTTCTTCTTGTATGAATCCGTTTAGAAAGGCACTTTTTACGTCCATTTGATACAATTTAAAGTCTTTCATGCAAGCAATAGCAAGTAAGAGTCGTATAGCTTCTAAACGTGCTACGGGTGCAAATGTTTCATCGTAGTCAATTCCTTCTTCTTGATTATATCCTTGTGCTACAAGTCTGGCTTTATTTCTAACGACCTTTCCTTCTTCATTCATTGTATTCCTAAATACCCACTTTGTGCCTATAATAGTCTTATCTTGTGGACGTGGCACTAAATCCCATACATCGTTTCTAACAAATTGATTAAGTTCATCATGCATGGCATCAATCCAAGAAGAATCACTCAAAGCATCATGCACATTTTTGGGCTCAATTTCAGAAATCATAGCATGAAATTCATTTATTTCATCCGAAGTAATTCTTCTACGTGGTCGCACACCGTGAGTGAGATCGCCTATGATGAGATCATGTGGGTGATCTCTATGCCATCTTGGTTGATCATTTTCTAAGTTATCATGTATTTCTATGTGATCATGCATTTCTAGTGTATCATTCATATCATGCATATCAAAAGAATCATCATCTTCATTCAAAACGGGTTTTAATTCAAAATCATCGTCATATTCCTTATCTTTATCAATCTCTCCAAATTCATTGAATTTAACATGAATAGATTCTATAATTTGTCTAGTGAGAGGATCATAACATCTATATGCTTTTGAATTTATGGAATATCCAACAAAAATGCACTCAATTGATTTGGATTCAAATTTATCTAAATTATCTTTTGTATTCAAGACAAAACATTTTCATCCAAACACACGAAAATAGTCAATCTTAGGCATGCGATCATTCAAAATCTCATAAGGCGTCTTGTTTATTCTCTTTCTTATAGATAGGCGATTTACAATATAGCATGCATAATTTACGGCTTCCGCCCACAGAAATCTAGGCAATTTAATTTCGCAAAGCATAGTTCTAGCGATTTCTTGTAATGTACGATTCTTTCTTTCTACTACTCCATTTAGTTGTGGAGTTCTAGGTGGCGAAAACTCATGTTTAATTCCTTTTTCTTCACAAAATGAAATCATCTCTTTGTTTTTAAACTCACCGCCTCTATCGCTTCTTATCCTTTTCACATTTACACCGTATTGATTTGCAAGTTGTTTAATTAATTTATCAATCTCAACGGCGCTATCATCCTTATGTGCAAGAAATAAAGTCCAAGTATAACGAGAAAAGTCATCAATAATTACGCATGCATAGTGACGCCCACCAAGGCTTGTAGTGCGACTAGGACCAAACAAATCGATATGCAATAGTTCTAATATTCTAGTCGTGCTTATTTCATTTTTCGGCTTAAGTGACTCACGTGTTTGTTTGCCTTTTATGCAAGATTCACACAACTGAAAGTTGTCTAAATCAAGCGTAGGCAATCCCCGTACTAGGTTCTTTCGTTGTAGTTTTTCTAGTGTGGAAATGCCAATGTGTCCTAAACGTCTATGCCATAAATTCACATTGGGTTCATTTGACATAAAACACTTAACTTTAGCGTCTACTACATCATCCATAGATAGCGTAAAAATATTGCCTTCTCGTTTTCCTTTTAAAACGATTTCTCCATTTTTATTTATTATGTTGCAATAAGGGTGAGTAAAACACACATTAAAACCATTGTCAACAAACTGAGAAATGCTAAGAAGATTGTAGGATAAGTTGCTTATCAAAAATACGTTGGAGATTTGGAGTGTGTTCGGATTACCAATCGTACCTTTTCCGATGATCTTGCCTTCGTTGTTGTCTCCGAAGGTCACGGATCCGCCTTTTGTGACCTTCTTTAGTTTGGTGAATAGGCTCGGGTCACCCGTCATGTGTCTCGAGCATCCACTGTCAAGGAACCACTTTATAGATGTATCTTTCGATGTGTGGGCTCCCTGCAATGTGAAAAGGTGATTTAGGTACCCTTTTAATTTTGGGTCCTTTCGAGTTAGTAATCACCTTTTGGTAAAGGTACCTTTCGGTACCCATACTTGGGTGATCCTTCTCGGTCTATCAAATGGCAAGAATGAAGGTGCGATATAGTAGACATGTGATGCATGCACTTTGGGCCTTTGCCCAAGGACTCCTCTATACTCACCAAATGAAGGACGTTTTTGATATGTCCTTGTGTGTGTGTAGTGCGTGGATGATATGCATTTCGTGTATGCATTGTTCTCTTCTTTTCATATCTATAAGGTACAAAGTTATATTTTACATGATATGAAGAAGTGGGGCGTGAGGAAGGGGGCGCTTTCTGCGTCATCTTAGACGCCACTTGCGGCTTAGGGGTGTCTACTTTCTTAGACACAACAAACTTGGTTGGTTTGATTGATACTTCGTTAGTATCAACGTATCCCAGTCCACTTTTGTCGCTGTCATGCTTTTGTGATAATATGATGCGATGCAGCATGTTGGACCCTGTGTCAAACTGTTTCATCATTTTCTCTAAATCGGTATTCCTTGATTTCAAATTTGAAATCTCGGATTTCATTTCATTATTTTGCGCGGTTAATGATGAAACCTCTGTTTTTAATGTAGTAATGACACATGATGACTCTTCCTTTGAATCGCTTAATTGAGCGACAAGATTCTCGTTAGAAGATTCTAACAGTTTCTTGTCTTCAATTAATCGTTTCTTTTCTTTAGCGAGAGTCTTAGTGAATTTATGCAATTCTAGATACTGACTAAAAAGATCATCATAAGAGGGTTCAGATTCAGAGTCAGAATCAGATGATACCTCATTAGATGCTTTGGAGGCAAAGCATACTTGTGCGGTCTCCTCTTCGGTCTCAGTTTCAGAATCTGATGAATCACTCCAGGTGGAAGCCTTTAGAGCACGTTTCCTTTGTTTGGGTTCTGAGACGAGTCTATGTTTGTTCCGCTCCTTGTCAGGGTACTTAGTAGTTTGCTTTTCTTTATTTGGGCAGTCATATGATAAGTGTCCAAGTTTGCCACATTCATAACATTTAACGTCTTTATCGTTTGACTTGTTCTTATTTCTCTTAGTAGTAGTGCCCTTATTTTTGTTTCTAAATGACCTTCTCATAAATTTTCTCAATCCTTTAGCCAATAGAATTAGGTCATCATTTTCCGATTCGGAATCACTATCCTCTACGTGATCGGAGGGGGGAGACGTATTCATTTGATTTAAAAGCAATAGCTTTACCTTGTTTAGATGATTCCGATTTCCGAATGGTGAGTTTATTTTCATAAACTTTAAGTGATCCGATTAGTTCTTCCATCTTTATTGATTTAGTTTCCTTGCTTTCTTCTATTGCGGTCACTTTTGGGTCCCATTCAGAAGAAAGGCTTCGTAGGACTTTTTGTACCTTTTCCTGCGTAGTAAAAGCCTTACCAAGAGACTCAAGAGAGTTGTAGATGTTAGTCAAACGAAGATCCATATCTACAATAGACTCATTGGGCAATAATTTAAAAGACTCAAGTGTGGACATGAGCATGTTAATTTTTGACTCTTTTACTTGACTCGTGCCTTCGTGTTTCATTTCTAGTATCCTCCACATTTCTTGTGCACTCGAACAGTTTGACACATAACTAGACTCACTTTTACTTAATCCGTTTAAAAGCAATTGCATAGCCCTAGCATTCATACTAAGTTTCTTTTTATCATCACTCGTATATTCTTGTCTAGTTTTAACGACTTCTAATGTGACTCCGTCTACAGTGGATGCCTTAGATGGGACATAAGGACCATCTTCAATGATTGACCAAAGATCTATATCTATAGCCATAAGAAAAAGCTTCATTCTAAGTTTCCAATGAATAAATGACTCACCGTCAAAAAGTGGAGGTCTTTGGCTCGACATACCTTCTTGCTCGGTTTTGAAATTTGTGGTTGCCATCTCACTGAATCGTTGGATTCCTTGAAGTGAGTGTTCCTGCGCTCTGATACCACTTGTAGGATCTGCAAGGCACCACTAGAAGGGGGGGGGGGGTTTGAATAGATGGTGCGGAAAGTGTGGTTTTTAAAATTTCTTTAAACTTGAACAATTCAAGTTCTGAAAACAGATTCTGTTTTCAGGACCAGTTTTAAAACGTTTTTAAAACTACGTTAGAGGTCTCCAAAAATTATGAAATTTTGAGAGAACTTAGCCTCAGATGTTATGAGGGTCCCCTAAAAAATTCAAATTAAAATTCAACCTGTAACCCCTTCAAAAACCGTTGGTAATCAGATTGTGCAAATCTGCCAGAAACGGTAGATGGTTTTGAAAAATTAATTCCTATTTGTGTGAACGTCCAAATGCTCTGAAATTTTGACCATTAACTCTTTATATACTATATTTAAATGGGTTGAAACAGTTTTAGAAAATTCTTTTGGGAAGTAGGTCAACTACAATCAAAGTCTCAACCTTTGCAAGTCTGAAAATCAGACTGCACTAGTCTCAGAACTTTTGATGTTTGATTGACTTATACTTATCCAAAAGGTTTGAAACTTGTTCCAAATTAACCCTAGAACATGTAAGTATATTTTTGGAAATGTTCGTAATTTTTGAAAAACGTTTACTATTTTTACGAATGCAAACAAGAAGGGTAAACAGTGCAGTAACTGAAAAGTAAATGCAGAAAGTAAATGGCACCAAGAATTTTATACTGGTTCGGTTATAAACAACCTACTCCAGTCTTCAAGGAACACCTTCCTTGGTTCACACTAATCACACACACGCAGTACACCTTACAGCAGGGTTGATAGAGTTACACCTAACTCCAACCCTTTACAAACCTTGTATTGTAAGTACAATTCACACGAACACCACCACCTTGCTAGAGTGAAGATTGATCACACCTTGATCAATCTTTTACAAAGATATATGAATGGTGGTTTATCTCAAGCCTATTTAAGATTGAAAGATATGAAAACAATAGGCTTTACAAGAAGAGAGAAAGAAAGAAGATGTAGGAGAAGAAGAGCTAGGCTTTTTGATCTCTTGGAATTGCAATGCTTGTTGTTATCTTGGTTGCTCTCTTCTTTTCCTTTTTAATGATGCAGCCGTCCCCCTATGGTGTGTTTCCCTTCTTGAAAATTATCTTTTAAGTCCTTGAGAGAGTGTAAGACATCATTGTGACAAGGCCTTGCTTACTTGGCATCTTCTTATTGGATGATCATTTAGTCTTCGCTTACTTGGCACCTCCTTATTGGCTCAACGTTGTCATCATGATGACATGGAAAAAATCTGATAATTACATTCAACCATGTGCCAAAAATCATCACATAATACCTTCCATAAATCAAGAGATACATCACATAACTTTCAAGACAAAATATCCTTCCTACACAAGGCAAAAATTCGGCCATTAGTAGTCTTGCCATGCTGAAAATTCAGCATGTGCAACATTCCTTTTCTTTCAAAAATAATGCCAAATATTCTTTGATTTTTCATCATAAAAATGAATCAACAATTCATGGTAAGTATTGCTACCAACTAAGAAATGAACTTGGACACAATTAAGCTTTCAAATTCGGCCATACAACTTGTACACATGCTGAAAAATTTTCAGCATGTGTGATATGTAAAATATCACCATTTATTTATTTAAATAATATTCAAAACCTTTCCATATATTCTTCTAATCAATCACCTAATAAAAGATGACAAAATATGTCACATTTAAGAGCTAAAAATCGGCCAGCTTGTGCGTAGTATGCTGAAATTTTCAGTATGTGACATAAGAGAGATATACCTTGAATTCTTACCATTTGTAGCTTCTCTCTTCAATTTACCAACATTGTATGATTGATCCTTGACCAATCAAGATGCCAACAAAGCTCCACATGTGCTCCAAATCAGCTGTAGGGGCGTTAGATGATATGTATACATGTGCTGAAATTTATTTTTGCTAACTTTGTAAAATAGTGCACATTTAATAATACACACATGTAATATTCCAATCAGCCCTTAATTTAATTTTCTAGAACACTTTAAGATGTATATCATATGTAAAAAGTGTCTAGATACGTGTCACATGATGTACAAGAAAAACGTTCCATGTTATGTGCGTAGAAAACCGAATTTTCGATATTTATCGATTACCCGATTTTTCTCTAATTTAAATTCCAACTTTTGCACATTTTATATATATTATGTTATACATAATATATATAATATATACTTTAAATCTCAGCACTTGACTGGTTTAAAGTGGTACCATTAGCATGTGACAAAATTAAACTTGGAATCTTCACATTTTTGCCTTAATGTGGAGTAATTTGTGTGTGCCAACATGAAAAGTATTTTTGGCTGAACATATGGTCATGTGCACGAAATTATTTATGATTTTTGAAGTATAGGGGCTGGCCATTTATTTATGGTAAGTACGTGACACGTTGGCGAAGTTTCGGTATTCGCCCGATACGACAAATTTCGTTTTAGAACCTTTTATCGTGTCGTATTTAATTTGTCATCACCATATCTTATATCATATGATATAAGACCTGAATATACTCATAATTATGAGTTAAGTATAGTGGTGTGACGTTAACGTACGTACGTAAAATACATAACGTGTCGGTAGTACGTTGGAATACATGTGTATGTGCCTTTATTAAAAAAAATCTGAAAATATATGTGATATATATGTGTATATGCGTGTGCATTAAAGGATGGGGAGGAGGAGAAGACTTTCCTTCCATAGCCTTGTTGCCTTTGTGTCTTTTCCAAATGTAGCTTCCTTTAATGAACTACTTAGTTTATCAAACTAAGTACTTCACTTAATGAACTAGTTTAGTTCATTAATGGTGGCACCTGAAAATAGTATAAACACAACAAATGTTTGCCATATGATGTAAGCTTTAATGCTTCATGGCTCGTTAGTACGGCAACATAATATATAAGCTAAATAAGGCAAATAATGGCAAGATATCATGCATTCATGTACACGTATATATATATTGTGCACGTTTATATATATATATATATACATTTAAGTCACCTATTTTGAAATCACTCAAACCCCTTATCTCTACAGATGTGATTGCCCCACAATTTTGGAAGAAACTTGGAAGACAATCAAGGCAAAAAATCGGCCAACAATAACATGTGCTGAAATTTCAGCACTTGTTTGATTTTCAAATGTTTCCATGTGTGTCTTGCCCTCTTCAATGTCACCAATCATATGTGGCTTATCCTCCACCAATCAAAGTTCCAAACAAGTAGGTTCCAAATGAGTTGAAATGGCGTGTCAATACACCTGCACCATGTGCTGAATTCTCTTTTGGTAAACTTTGTCAAATAATAATGCATAATCTTCACACACATGGTAAATTGCAATCAACACTTAATTGATTTTGCAGAATACTCTAATATGTGTTGGATGTGTAAAAAGTGTCTAGATACATGTTACATACACACCAAAACCGTCCCATGTATGTAGAGGTGTAGAAAACTGAATTTTCGACTTTCGTCAATTAACCGATTTTTCTCCGATTAATCTCAAACTTCTTAGACATGTAATATATGTTATGTCACATATAATATACATAAAATAATGTTTATTTCCAGCTCCAAATGATGAGGTTGAAAACGCCCCATGTGACAAAAAGTTTGAGTTTGAATTTTCCACAATCAAGCCAAATTGTGGGTGATTGATGTGTGTAAACATGGTATGACTTTGGGGATAATTTTGACATGTGGAGAACGAAGTTTCTGAGTACTTCGAGTGTATATAGGCTGGCCATCTTTATATGGTAAGTACGTGACATGTCGGTGAAGGTTCGGTAGTCATCCGATACTACAATTTTCGGTTTATGGTCTCGTGACATGTCGTTATAATTTTGATAGCAATATGACTTATAATGTTTGATATGAAACCTGTATATACTCATAAATATGATGTATATATGGTGGTGTTATGTCGACGTACGTTTATGATGTGTATGACGTGTCGGTGGAACGTCGGGTACAAGCGTATAATTCTTCGTTGTGAAGAAATTATGTGTATATTATATATATATATATATATATATATATATATATATATATTCCAAGGGAAGCAAATTTGGCATCACATAGGCTGGCAAGGTATGGCTATCGCTCTTCCGGAATGCAGCTCTATAGTTTGGTTTATGAATTACCATGTGAAGTACGTGGCGCCTTATACACGGACCTTCATTTGCCAACGTTTAGAGTGTGATACATGTCAGCCAAATACCCGTTTTGTTGCATGTGTTCTCGAACACAGGCAACATTGGTGCGTTTATTACTCATATCTTTGCTCACTATGTGCGATAATCATCACATTAACCTCCCTTATACTAATCTTTGTCTCATTTTTGCGTTTGTGCCTACTCTGCCATGGTGGATACTTACGAGGACGACAATGAGTCTCACAATCATAATCAAGCGCATCAATGCAAGATCACCCATTGGAATTCAATACATCTTCTCGTCTTGGTTCAGATCATGCCAAGACGGCTTCGGTATGGTCTGGGTTCCATCGGCTTCGTTTACTATTACTTTCACTGTGTTACTCCTAACTGCTCTTCTGCTCTCTCATGAGGTACACGGAATGGCTGGGGCATCATCAAGTCACGGCATCTCGACTGCACTAGATTTATGGCATAACATCTGCTTCCTCAGCGATATATCTTTCAGCAAGACCACAAGCATGTATTCTTTCGTGTATAAACTAGGCGCTAATCCCGGTCGTATAAATATGTATGCTTTTTCCTTCGCCAAGGTTTTATCCACAAGGGTGGTTTTACTTGGCAAGGTTTTAATGCGGCATATCATATACGACTGGAGACGCGCCATCATTAGCGATTTGTTTCACCTTTTTTCATGTACCGATGCTTGTAATATGGTTTTTCTCTGCCACAAGTGAGACTTTCAATACAAATTATCTTTCATAATATATATATATACACACACACACACACATATACATGCATATATATATATATATGGCTTGTGTGAAGATATGAAAAGAAGAGACTTTTCATTTCAAGTTTGTTGCCAAGTAGCTCTCTCCAAATATATCTCCATTTAGTGAACTAGTTATTTCATCTCCTTAAGCACTTCATTAAATAAACTAGTTTAGTTCATTTATCATGGCACCTGAAATTAGTATAAAGACAACAAATGTTTGCCATATGATGTAAGCTTTAACGCTTCATGGCACGTTAGTACGACAATATTTTATATAAACATGTAAAGCATTTTTATCACGTACATATATCAGTTTTATTTTCAACCCACAAAAAGTCATCAATCTTTTCACCAAGAAACTTCCCTCCTCTTACACCATTTCTTACACCCTTCTTATACATTCAACAAACCAAACAACCCTCCCTCCCCACTCCATAAGACCGGCCATACATCAAGACAAAAGGGGAAAAGAAAGACTTTTTTTTTACAAAAAAGGAACAATCATGGTTTTTTTACCAAAAAGTCTTCCATCCTCTTACGTCATTTCTTACATCCTTTAACAAACCAAAACGACTCCCTCTTTTCTCCTTCATGGACAGCCACCTTAAGTCAAAAAGGGAGAAGATTTTTTTTGCTTACACTCCATCTTTCTTAAATTTTTAAACCAAGCAACCATCAAGTCTTTCTCCTAATCTCTCCAAGACTCCATGATGATTTCTTCCACTGCACTATTCACCCCCACCCCCACAACTGACCACCTTATGCTTAGAAAGGGGAGTTTACCCTTCTCCATCATTCTTCTCTCCACTCTTTCATTTTCTCAAGAACAACTCTCTTTACTCTTGAAGAAAAAGACAAGTCTTCCAACCTCACCCAAATTTCCTTCATGGTCAAGTGTTAGAGCAAGGGAGAAAGAGAGAAAACTTCTACTCTTCACACTCCACTATCACTCCAAGACAAGAACCAAAAACCTCCTCATTTATCCAAGTGTAGTGGCCGAATTTGTAGAGTCAAGAAACAAGAAGGAGTAAGGTAAGAACTTCATGTAGAATGAGTTTAAATTTTTCTATCTATCACTTGTCACGGTTGCTCACTAATCTCCTCTTTTGGACCCCAAATCATGTGACTCATTTAAGGAGGAAGGAGAAAGTTTTCTCCAAGCTAAGTAAAGAAACCTTCACTTTTTCATTCTAAGAACTAAGCGAGAAACGCAAGTACTCTTCCCAGGTCCTTCAAGGATTTCCAAATATTAAAGTATATACGTACATACTAAAGTTGGATCATTCATGAAGTACTTTAAATGTTGGTAGCATGAATATGCAAAAGTTATGTTTCTATGTGATGTATATTTTGTGATACATGAATCTATATGAATATGTCAAAAGGATAAATGATATGGCCTCATATGTACAAATGAAAAGAAATGAACAACTCTTATGTGGTGACGTGTAAGAATAAATGAAAGAGTATGAAACTTATGATATGTAATAAAAAGATTATCATGAAACTAACTTTGATACATTTGTTTATGTATTTTCCATGATGATCATCATACATGTATTTTCCTGACATATTCTCGGTTTTGATGCATTTTTGGTGGTCTTGATTTGGCATGTTTATGATGCATCATATTCATGACTATAATTTTAGATCATAAATGGTTTTTCTTGATATGATCATATATATGCACACATGGCCAAAAAGGAGCTGTTTTTAGCTACCCATTTGAGCCTGATCATCCATCTTCATGATGTTGTACAATCTTGATGGTCATGGCTCAAGAAAGTACTTTTCATGGTTTCTATCATCCTTAGCTTATATGTATTTTTCATAATGATCTTAACCTTGAAAGTCATCATTTTGATGGAAACTAATATGCATATAGTTAGAATAGATGTCAAACTCAAGATATATGTATAAGATGTGAAAAAGATGAGATTTATGTGGTTATGTGGATGGGTATAACTTTCGGCCATAAGGCCTAATCATGGAGTAAATAAGTCTGTCACATGTTCATAGACAAATGTATCTATGAAATGTAGTATGATAGAAATTATGACTATGTTATGTATTCTCTTATCACATGTCAAAGTACTTAAGAGATATATGTACTAAATGCCTTAGTGTTGTCTCATGAGCTTATACGTAGAATGTATAATTTAAGAAAGTGATAATGGATGAAATTCTACACAAAGTGGGCTGTTTTTGGGAACTTGGCTGAGACTTACTCAATGGGGGTAAGAATGGTATTTTGCTTTAAGTTATGACATGCATGATGTATATAAAATATGGATTTATGATGATTAAATTTTAGAATGACCAAGGAACCGAGCCTAATGGACCAATAAATCAAGAGTTTTGTAAAAACATTTTTATCGCATGATATGTTTGAAAAAGTTCTCACCATTCCAACGACACATGTTATGTTATGTTATGTTATGTTATGGTATGCCGGTATGACATCGAGACCGAAGTTGTAGGTGTCATAGGCATATCTTATCATATGGCTGAGTGTAACACCTTGTCCGAGACACGGGATCTCCGCCATATTGAGTCACCGTTAGATCCATGTACATATGTTGTAACACCATGTTTGGAACATTGGGATTCGTATTTGTATATGTGACTATATGGGAAATCATTCGATATGTCGTGCAGGATTGTTCTTACGTAATGAAAAGTGCTATAGCCATCCTATGAAAATGTCATGTAATGAATGCTTACTGAAAAGTCATGGTTTGATTATTTACGGAAAGTTGTATTTTGACATGTTTATGGAAAAAGATCATGTTATGAATTTTAAACAACCGAATCTCATGAGATCTTTAAGTTATTGCTGGAACATCCTTAAGCCTATGATATTATTAAGTGGATGAAAGAAGAACTTATGCATAGAAGTGTACTTGTTATGGATATAAGACTTGTGAACTTACTATAAGATATAGATTGGAAAATTAAGAATGGATATGTATATGGCGTTTTCATGGACTTAGAAGAAAAAAATTTAACTTTGATGATAATGTTAGTTATATGTGTTATATGTTGTATGATTACACTTATGTTATGCCACATTATTTGTTGAAATGGACATGTGTTATGTTATGCTCCTTATTTACACATTATAATTTTATCACCACGTCTTCCCATGTATGATCCACATGACGTATCCAGACAGATTACTTGCTGGGTGATTGGTTTTATCGCTCATACTTGCCTTTATAACATTCAGAGAACTGGGATTGCGATACGGGATTTACAGAAGATGAACCCCAGATAGATTACCCGTGAGCGAGGAAGTGTTCCAGGACTTTATCTTTTGGACATTGTACGTTATGACTTGCACAGATTTATGACGATTTCTATTGGTATGCATGTCGTATGTTTATCTTTATGTTGCTTCCGCTATATCGATTTATGATTCATGTCGACATGTACATGTATGACATCGACGCCTTGTATTTCTCATAACAAAGTACGGTGGGTGCACCCCACCAAGACCCTAGTCATGGACGGGGCACTACACAAGATTTATAAAATTTGGCTCATGAAAACAAAGAGAGTGAGTTTTGATGTGACTAATAGTGTCATATCACCTATCTACTTTTTGACTTGTTGTTAATCACTCTTTGGAATCGAAGAAGGTATTTTCCAAACAATGGAACACTATGTTAGTGGTTCATAATGTTGCAACTAGCCTCAAGATAATGTTTAAGCCTTAATTTGTGTGAATCGTGTTGGGAAAGGTTGGTACTGCTTGAGGGGAGGCTATGCACGAAAATTAAAATCTCTTACACTTTAGAATAGTTACTGCTTGAGGGGAGGCTATGCACGAAAATTAAAATCTCTTACACTTTAGAATAGTTCTCTCTCTTCTTAGATATGTTTTTTTTCAACCTCCCTCGAAGAATCTTGTAATTTTGGAGATTTGAAGCTTTATTTCATCCATGTAGTCCTCTTCCCTTTGGTGTAAATTTACTAAGTATTGTTTTGTTTTCATAATAATAGCTTAGTTCTTTGGCTTTCTCATATATTAAATTTATTGGTTTGAATTTAAAGAAGGTCTAGGATAGGATGTGTATTTGATGATTATTTTATATGTATTCAGAGAATTCATTAGAAGTAGATATTCACAATATTGAATTGTTAGGTTTAAGACGTCTTGGCCTAGTTCTTAATCATTTATTGTATGATTGAGTAGTTCTTAATCATTTATTGGCCTACTTGTTATGATGCAAATAGGATGGGTATCGTATTTTAACCCAAATTGGATTTTTTGGCTTTAACCAATAAGATTGACAACGTAAATGTAAGAAGGATAATGTTAAGTATTTCTTAGACTAATACTTTGTTAACTTGATGATCACAAGTGGTGTAATAGATTAATTTAAGTCGGTATAGTTAGAACAAGTTTTTTAACTATTGACATTTTGAAGTTCACAAGCATTTGAGTAATCTCACTTATTTACCTAATGCATGACTTTAATTCCTATTCTAATCGATTCGTAGACTTATGAATTTGATAAAAAGACAAGGATGGGTAAAGTAACAACGGATTCAAAGATTCAAAACACAACACGTATAAAGCGTAACTTGCTTGTATTATTCGAAAAAAATAACTCAAAACCGAAGCAACCAATCTAGGCACTCTAGCAATTATGCAAACACACCTCACTTTTGGTTTTGCTACTCACGTTGCTCGCTTGTATCTATGGCCGGCAACCCTTTGCTTATATAGACCAACTATTCTAAGCTAAACCAAACTCTATTTGGAGTAGATAAACATTTAATAAAACAAATCCTAACTAGAATAAATAAAAGCAACTAAGGAATATCAAGACAATGACTTCATCTTTAATTCCTATTAATTATAATCCAACTTAAACAAAGAAATTATCTAACAATTTCCCCCTTAATTTCCGAATGTAACCTCGGAATTTCTTCGACGCCACTTCAAGCCTCGCATTTCCTTGAACTTTACGTGCGCCAACGGTTTAGTGAGGATGTCTGCCTTTTGCTCGTCACCATGAACGTGCTCCTCCACCTGGTTCATTGATATGTAATGATGTTCTTGATAAGCTTGCTGCCACATGGACAACACATTGTTCATCTTCTTCTTGTTAGCTAACATGCTGCTCTTTGAAGCAAGCCTTATTTCTTTTGCCTTCTCTTTCTCTTTCTTCTCTGCCATTTTTAACCTTCGATTTGGTTTACTCTCCCTCACAAGTCTAGACATCTGTAGTTCAACATTTGCTTTATTGTCATTGACTGGTTTACAGCTACAAGATTTAGTGGCTTCACCTTTTAAAGTAGAAGATTTCAAGGGCTCCCACACTTTCTTAGAGAAAGAGTCTAGGTTAGAACTCTTGGATCTTCCACAGTCGCCTCCTGCATATTCAACTTGACTGTGGCGATAGTATTGTCTAGATACATCACATGTCTTGGACTTGTTTTT
This sequence comes from Eustoma russellianum, assembly GCA_036186865.1. Lineage (NCBI taxonomy): Eukaryota > Viridiplantae > Streptophyta > Magnoliopsida > Gentianales > Gentianaceae > Eustoma > Eustoma russellianum. The sequence continues at coordinate 3,426,113 of AP025075.1, read as the reverse complement.
ATTTTTGAGCCTGAATATTTTGTCTTCGAAGTTGGCATGCCCTAGTCGAGTATGTCACTTCCAAGCATCACCATCCATCTTAGCTTGAAGACATATCGGAACACTCGGCTTTATACAAATCTTGTACAACCGATTCGGACTCCTTTCAACCTTCATCAACAAACGACCGCCCCTATCATACATCATCAAGTACTCGCCCTTCAAACTCACCTCACAACCGGCCTCTGTGGCTTGCCCGAGGCTAAGAATATTGCTTCGAAGTTCCGATATATAATAGATCTCGGTAAGTGGCTTCTGTTCCCCTGACTTGCCTTGAAGAATTACCGTTCCTTTACCTTTTATCTCAACACTTGAATCATCACCAAATCTTACTTTTGAAGCGCCCCGCTCCCGAGCTCCATCCTCGGTAACGGTGCACCCGACGTATCTCACTCAGGAGAATACAAGGCGTCACATCAACCTGCTACACGTCAGTGCTGACATAGAAAAGTTTTCCTTTTCTTTCTGCGGAAACGATAAGTCACAACACTAATTTGAAATTAATGAACTTTAAGGAAGTAACGACAGTAAATCTAGGCTGACCAGGCCTTACAAGTCAAGGTCAAATGTCTAAGTTTAAAAGCATGAAACTGTTTTCAAAGTAAAGCTGAAAATAAACTATCTGTGTCATCCCATGGCATCACAAAAAGCCCGTTTCCATCCTTGCTGCACGCACTTCTACGAGTCACTCAGTCCATTCCACGATGTCGGACCCATCCTCAACGTAGATATAATCATACTCCGTCTCGGCTACATATGGAATAGTAGGGGTGAGTGATGGTAATCACCCAGTAGGTGCCTCTCAAAACAATACAAAACTTACATACCCAAAAAGATATCACCACGTAGCCACATAAGATAGATAGCATGCCACCGGAAAGTAAGACACACCATGTAACCGACATAAAACAACACGACATAACTTATACGGAAAGTAAACAATCCACACAAGATGTATGCGCAAGTACGTGATGCATGCTCACATAACGTGTCATACGCAACTAGAAACATGTCAGGCAAAATGCTCCTGGGCCTATATGCAATGCATGCTCCCGGGACCTAACTTCAGCGTCATGGTCTCTAGCCACCACTTGCTGTTCTGGACACCCACGCCCTATAGACGCTGCGTATCATACGACACCCACGCCCTATAGACGCTGCGTATCTTCAGACACCCACGCCCTATAGACGCTGCGTATTCGCACGGCACCCACGCCCTATAGACGCTGCGTATCACATGACACCCACGCCCGACCGACGCTACGTATCATCACGGCCCCCACGCCCTATAGACGCTATGTATCCTCCGAACACGCACGCCCTCAGACAATGGGTACCTCATGCAATGCACGTGCCATGAATTCAAGGGAAAGGGGGAGAAAACAGCTGGACGTCATCCTCTGACGTCGATCGATCGACGTCCAACTGAGACACGTCGAACCCTCACTCAGTTGACGTTGATCGATCGATGTACATCTGAGGTACATCAAACCCTCAGCCTCTGGACGTCGATCGATCGATGTACTTCTGAGGTACATCGATCTCTCGCCCTCTAAACGTCGATCGATCGATGTCCATCTGAGGCATGTCGAACCCTCAGCCTCTGGACATCGATCGATCGATGTCCCCGAATTCTAGAATTCTCATTCTGAAATTTCTGCAGTCCATTCATTCAATCTCATTCAACCTTTCACCCATCCCACATATCCATACACGCATCAAGACCTTACAACCCCACAAGGAAACGTACAACAACGAGATCACAATGAAGTCAACGTATAACGGAAAATAAACACCTTGGGGCATATAATCAAGATCCAATCAACAATTAACGACAACAACACCACCTAAAAATACCCTTTTTGCCTATGCAACCTTCGTACCGTTTTGAGGGAGTAATTAGGATGCACCTACCTCGATTCCTAGCGAGAGTTGATAGCTATGCGAGAGTGATGAAGATCTGATTGGAGTTGTGATCTCCTCCTCTTGAATCTTGGATCGAAGATCCTTCTTTTCCTTTATCCCTTATGGCCGAAAATTGAGAGAGGAAAGGGGAGAGGGTGGCTGCCGAAAATGAGAGAGAGTGAGAGGAGAGATGTTAGGGTTAATGAGGGTTTAATATGAGAGGGAGAGATTTGGGGAAGGATAAGGGTTAATTAATAGATTAGGATAAAATTTAGTTATTTAAACATATTATTTTCTCTTCTTTTTTTTCTCCCCTTTTTTTTTAAATACACGGTTATAACAACTTTGCCGTGTACATTTCTGTTGATCTCAGAAAAGTAAGATTCCTCACCCGACATGTGATTACTAGTGCCATTATCAAGATACCATATATGATCTTCATTTGAAGCCGAAAGAAATTTACTCGGAAATATATTTCTTTCATTCAAGCACACTTCTTGAGGTACGTAATCAACACCTTCGTGGACAAACACCGCTTCATCTACATCATGCTCATCGGCGATAAATGCCTCGTCCGTCTTTGTTTTTCTCTCGGGACACTTGCTCGCAAAGTGTCCGGGCTTATCGCAATGAAAACATATGAACTTCGAGCGATCTTTCCTCGTATCTCTCCCTCGGCCTCGGCCTTTTCCACGTGAGTCGCAGCCTCTGTCTCTCTGATCCGAAAATCCCTTATTTTGTTGATCGGAAGATGATGAATATAACAAAGTATTGTCTGACGTAGTATTGAAACTTTCTTTGTTAGTTCGTTCTTCGTATGTTTTCAAGCGACCAACAACATCTTCGAATTCAATTTTGTTCAAGTCCAACACTTGTTCTAGTGACGCAACAATGTGTATAAACTTCAATCTTGGCAAACCATTAAGGAATTTCTTCACCATCTTCGAGTCATCTAGGGGTTGCCCTAAGGAGGCCGACTTTGCCGAAATTTCGAACAAATTTCTGGCATAAGCATCGATAGAATCCGTTTCCGCCATCTTGAGTCTATCGAATTCGGCAGTTAGAGTTTGTAGGCGCGCCTCCTTGACCCTCTCGGCACCCAAGTGTCTCATCTTTATAGCCTCCCAAATTCCTTTCGATGATTCTTGATGGCCTACATGTAGGATCATATTCTCGAGGATGGCTTGAAACAAAAGAGCAATAGCTATATCATTCTTCTCGGCGTCATCTGAACCTGGATCTATCATATTCCACACCTTGTGAACTCTTAGAACGATCTTCATTCGCATAGCCCACACGGTATAATTGGTGGAGAAAGCATCGCGCACTATACGGCAGTGGATCCAACCTCTCTCACACGCGGTTGTGATGTGGTACTTCTCGGTTGAGCGCTACTCTCATTAGTTTCGCTCATTGTTTCGAATTGAAGATTCCTTTGCTAACACAAATCTTCAATAAAGATGAACAACGGTGTCCAACCTCCTTGATGCTTCGGCTGCTCCAACGATCACGGCTGGACCACAAAGTTTTGGCAGATTTCACAGGAAAAAACACACTTTCCAGTAACGTCAGCTCCACAAAACCCCTCTGTTCTTGAAACTCCGGCGAGTGATTTTCAGCTTCAAACTCCGGCCCCACTTCCGGTGCCTCCGAGACTAACTCAACACTCTCAGATACCTTTAATTGAGTATGGAGATCTCTGATGGATGCTCTTTTTTTTTGGTCCAAGGCAAAAGGATCTACACCTTTCACGTCTTGGATCCTTAAATGTGAACACTTCCTTTCATATGCTAGACGGACGCGTTCACCCTCGTTCGAACCAAGTCGTTTTTTTTTCTTTTTTTCAAAAATTCAATTGAAAAAATAACTCAAACTTTCGATAAGCAACTTTCCAAAATTTAAGCTTTTTTCAAAAATTGAAACCCTTTAAGGATTTCAATTGAAATCACTTTTCTACCTTGAATATTCTTATATTTTGATATCCTGTGTCATTTGCAAGTTCAATGGCAACTTCCTCCAAGGCAGCGGCTAGGCGTTTGCAAAGTGAGCAGTCAACGGATTCAAACAAATTTAGCCGAACAAGCAGCCGTGAATGGACTCTGATATACTCAAATCAACGGAGACGCACTCGCACGACGAAATCCAGAGCAGAAGTTAGGAATTTGAGTGCAGTAAAGGGTTTACGGAATCCGATTAATTCTCTGTTTTTTTCAGATCACAAACACACGGTGTTGTGTTGAAGATTTCTTCAATATCACAAATCTTCAACGGAGATGAAAAGAATCCAGCCCTTGCTGATATGAAGAACACGGTAGCCTCTTTCCTGGATCAAACCCTCACGGCGGCTCCTCCTTCTTCAAACAACCTTGGTTCTGATACCAATTAAAGTAACAACAGATTCAAAGATTCAAAACACAACCTGTATAAGGCGTAACTCGCTTGTATTATTCGGAAAAAATAACTCAAAACCGAAGCAACCAATCTAGGCACTCTAGCAATTATGCAAACACACCTCACTTTTGGTTTTGCTACTCACGTTGCTCGCTTGTATCTATGGTCGGCAATCCTTTGCTTATATAGACCAACTATTCTAAGCTAAACCAAACTCTACTTGGAGTAGATAAATATTTAATAAAACAAATCTTAACTAGAATAGATAAAAGCAACTAAGGAATATCAAGACAATGACTCTATCTTTAATTCCTATTAATTAGAATCCAACTTAAACAAGGAAATTATTCAACAATGGGTACTAGATGAGAAGGCTTCTTTAGTTGTCTTGTGTTAATTTTCTTGTTTTAATTAGTCTATGAGTATATGTAAACATTTCTCTCATCGATTAGTGTTATTTAGTTTAGTTAGTCTACGAAAACAAGGAATCACAGTTCTTCGTAGGATCGACTCAAACTTGTCCTAGCTACTTCAGAGGATCGACTCAAACTTGTCCTAGCTACTTCACTGAAGGGATAATCTAATTTTATTATTTAGTTTAGTAACGACGTCTGTTTAGGACAGTCACTATATTACTTAACTTAGACGACGCTTATCTCATTTATGCAAAAAAACGAAATATAGCTGCATATACACCATCGCCCGATGCCACATACTCCATGTTACAGTGCTGTGTAAGCTGTGTACAGGGTGTCTAGATCAATCTGCCACCTTTGAAGATTTAGACCGCTGCATATACCTGCCTTCATGGTGCCTCGTACTACCGTATACAGTAGCGTATACGCCATGTATACGGTACCGTATGATTGAATATGCCACCTTTGAAGATTGGAGCATAGGCTGATAATAGTGTCACTGTGATAATGATGTATAATGCAATGTTATTACGATATGTGGATGAAGCCCCATGTTTGAAAATTTTGGACTTTTTGCAGCAATCATCGCTAACATAGTCACAATAACACGGTTACGTATATATCCTGAATGATGGTGTAAGCATGAGTTAAAAAGTTTTAATTTAATTGGGTCATGGTGGAAAAAAATTTTACCACTAATTCATGTTGCGATATAATATCATTAATGTGTAAACCTAATGAATGATGTTATGTTAAAAAAATAAAACACAAATGATATCAGCCAGTACATGAGAAATATTAATGTTTTTGTTGTTGAAAATTATGAAACTTTTCATAAATTAATTTTAATGTCTTACCTAGACTCTGTACAAAATTGAGACAAAAATAAGACCATTTGGCCCTTCAACCAAATAAAAAGATTCATATGGTCAATCTGGACAGAATTAGATAGAATAATACTGAACTTTGAAAACGTGTTTCTATTAAATTACTCAACCAAAAAGGATGATCTTTATGTCAAAATACTCCTTAGGATGTCGAGTTTTAGTTTTCAAAAGGCCTTGACCTGAAACTATTCTTGATGAAATCAGAATTCAAGTTTCTTTGAGACCGGTCAGATTACAGCCAGAATGGAGCAGTTATCTTGCAACAACTGAAAGACTAACTTTCCTTTGCTCAAATCAAGTGATTCTTGTTACAAATAAAAGCTAACAGTCTGAAGTATAACTCCACAAAAAATCACAAATTTTGAAAGTGTTTTGCTATTTTTTTTCAAGGCGTGTGAAGTCGTATGAAATTTGCAGTGAAAACGGACAGAAAACAAAAAATAGAAAGAAGACAAGAACACCGAAGATTTATCCTGGTTTGGTCAATGTGACCTACTCAAGTCCCAAGGAAAACCTTTCCTTAGATTTCAATATTGAATGAACACAAATGCAACACGAACCAAGCTTGATACTTTGGTTAAACACCAACCCTGTTCAAGAATTGGATAAACACCTCTATGCAACTCCTGGTTGCAACACCTTTATCGCATATTCATGTAGCCTTATAGATTTGGCTAATCAATCTTACAAAAACACCAAGAGAGGCATGTCTAATGTAGCTCAACAACACCAGAAATGAAACACCTTAGCTACAAAGAATGAATCAAGAACAAGAAGAGAATACCTAGAATGATCTTCAACTTTAGCTTTCAAGTGTGTGTTCTTCTTATTCACCTTTGCCTCCTATTTATCGTGTGAAATAGGCCTTGAAGATAAGAATGCACATGTGTCACCATCTTCATCATCAAGTCCTAGTTGTCTTCAAATCATTCGTTGGCCACATAAACACCTTGTACACTTGGCAATATAAAGCAACATGATTGGTCCACTTTTCATCCTTATCTTGGCCTATTTTTCCACATCATTTTGTCTTGAAAATGTTGAAGATAATAAGAAAGAATATGCCACAAGAATCCCTCAACTCCTTATCATGAGAATAGTTTAAGAGAAGGTTGCCCATTTTGGATAAAAATCAGCTCCAAAACCAACCTACTAGCCGTTGGTTTCAAACTCAAAAATTCCAAGTTAGAAATTTTGCCAACTAGCTTGTTTTTGGTTGGTCCACTTGTCATCATGCCATAAAATAAATACACCATCATTTCCAACTTTATATACACGTTTTGAGGCTGTATGTATGTGTACAAACGCAGAATCGTTGAAGAGAAAATAATAAATAAGAGTTGATAAGATTATGCCAACATATAATATCAAAATTCTCACTTTTTCTCCTTGTATGTTGTGGTGAATTTCGCACTAATAACATCCTCATATTCTCTGCAAAAATATAGATGAGAACCTCCAATATTATAATCATAAGAGTCTTCAACGAGAAAATAGAATGTGACTTCAAAACTCGTCACATATCCCGATACTGTCGATAATATCACCGAATAAGAACATATGAACAAAATCACCAAATAATCTTCAAGAATATCATAAATAAACTCCAAAATGAAGATAATAAGATACTCAAGATATTCCTTGAGTAAAATGTCGAAAATGTCATCGGAGTAAAATGACCAAAATACCCCTGATGAGAGAAAATTCCAAAAATGACCCCGATGGTCAGGAATAGATATCATAACACCTTTGTGATGATAAATACGAGATAAATGTGTCCTTCAAACATTTTTACCATTGCAACTACCTACAAAAACTCAAAATACCAATTTCGCCCTTTTTGGTAAGTTGTAAAAACTTCCAAGGCACATTAGTTGCAGTGCATAATATTTATCAAAATCACATAATAACACCATGATGGAATCATGTAAAAATGAAAACAACCATTTTATCACATTAGAAACAAAAAATTCTAAAAACCCTAGACATCGATCGATCGAAGTGTCTTTGCTCGAGAGATCGATGTCTCATAGTGAGGTTCAGAGTTAGTCTCTAACCTACATCGATCGATCAAAGTGAGGGATGTTTTATACAACGATCGATCAATGTGTCTCAGGTTTAGGGATCGATGTCTTACAGTAAGGTCTTGGTTTTTCTCTGCCATACTTAGATCGATCGATGTGAGGGATCTATGTACATCGATCAATCGAAGTGCACTAACCTGAGATATCGATGTCATTTTTCTTCACTTATTCAACTTTTTATCCTTTATAACATCATGTGTGACATTTTTACATATTCAACACTTGAAATCATAACCTTGAAAATTATCCAAACATATTTCTCAACATTCTTCCCCTTTTGGATGATTTTCAAAATAACCCTACATGATTTTAATGCACAACTCTTTACCAATTGTTTATCATATATCTACCAACTTTATACCAATTGGATTGTTTTTAAAAAAAACTTTCCAACTCTATACTAATTGTTTTCAAACTCTTAAACTCTTTTAACATATGTGTTCCCCGTCAACTTATGCTCTCCCCTTAACCTATGCTCCAAAACAATTTAATGCCAATTGAACTTATATCAATTGAACTTAACATATTATTCAACCTTCAAATCATGACTTAAAATCTAAAATCATGTTCTTATTCTATCTCCCCCTTTATTTTGACGTAGGTTATCATACCTAACTTGGTTCGTAAAATTCCAAAAGTGGCTTGATTAAGGGGTTTTGGTGAAGATGTCAGCTACTTGATAATTAGTTCTTACATGATCTATGGTTATGTCCTCATTTTGAACATGGTCATAGAGAAAATGATATCTTACCTCAATGTTTTTGGCCTTAGAATGAAGTACCAGATTCCGATAAAGATTGATCGCACTTGTGCTATCGCACAAAATTGGAATCTTATTCATTTTAATGTCAAAATCACTAAGTTGTTGTTTAAGCCAAAGTATTTGGGTAGTGCATAAAATTAAGGCTATATACTCGGCTTCGATGGTAGAGAGAGCTACACTAGCTTGTTTCTTTGATAACCACAAAATCAAGTTGGTTTCTATAAATTGACAAGTTCCGTTAGTGGATTTCTATCTATTTTGCAACCACCATAATCAACATCACTATATGCGTATAATTCCAACTTAGCATTTCTATCGTACCAAAGTCCTAAATGAGGTGTATGTTTAAGATATTTAAATATCCTTTTCACTGTATTGTAATGAGATACCTTAGGACAAGATTGAAACCTAGCACACATACAGACACTAAACATTATATCAGGTCTTGATGTAGTTAAATATAATAATGATCCAATCATAGACCTATATAGTGTGTCCTCAAAAGATTTTCTATTTTCATCCTTGTCTAATTCAGTACTAACACTCATAGGGGTAGGTGTTGGTTTCAACTGTTCAAAGCCAAACTTCTTTATCATATCATTAACATACTTAAGTTGGCTAATGTCAATTCTTTGAGGGGTTTGTTTAATTTGTAACCCTAAGAAGTAGTTCAATTCTGCTACTATTGACATTTTAAATTCTGACTTCATACATTCTTCGAAGTCCTTTACTAAGTCAGGGTTGGTTGAACTAAAGATGATGTCATCTACATAGATTTGAACTATTAATAAGTCATTATCTTTTCTTCTTAGGAACAATGTGTTGTCTAGAGTCTCCCTTTGATAATTATTTGCAATAAAAAAGTTTGCAAATCTATCATATCAAGCTCTTGGAGCTTGTTGCAGACCATATAAAGCATTCTTAAGCTTGTATACATGATTAGGATTCTTTAGATCTTCGAATCCAGGGGGTTATTTGATAAATACCTCTTCTTGGATGTATCCATGCAAGAACGCACTCTTGACATCCATTTGGAAGAGTTTTATGTTACTTAAACTTGCAATAGCAAGTAATAATCAAATTGCTTCTAGTTGTGCAACGGGTGCAAAGATTTCTTCATAATCTATTCCTTCTTGTTGATTATAATTTCTACGACTAGCCTAGCCTTATTTCTTGTGATGTTTCCTTGTTCATCCATTTTGTTTCTAAATACCCATTTCGTCCCTATAATGGATTTATTTTCTAGTTTAGGTACTAAGTCCCACACGTTGTTCCAGGTAAATTAGTTTAATTCCTCATGCATGGCATCTATCCATGATATATCACATAAGGCTTCTTTAACATTCTTATGTTCTAAGTGTGAGATTAAGCTATGTCCTTCAGTTTAGCTTATGTTTCTACATGTACTAACCCCAACACTTGGATCCCCAATGATTAACTCTTTAGGGTGTTTATGTTTATCTTTAATAAGTCACCGATTCCTAGGTTAACTAGATTCACCTTCATTTTGTTCAAATGTTTCATTAGTGTGAACATTATGATATATGATTGGAGCACCTTGTAAATTAGATGGATTATCTTCTAATTGTAAAGTTTCTTCATTTACTTCACCTAAGGGTTTATGCATGTCTTGTTCAGGGGGAGTTGGTTCCAGATGATCACATACTAGCTCAAGTAATACATCATCATCATCAAACATATTTTCAACATTATCCTCTTGTTTCTTTTTATCACTTACTTCAAAACATGCATTCTCATTGAATTTCACATGTATGGATTCAATTATCTTTCTAGATGTTGGATTATAACACCTATATGCTCTTGAATTAGTTGAATAACCAACAAATATGCATTCAATAGACTTTTGTTTAAACTTGTTTATCCGTAGTGTTCAACACAAAACACTTATAATCAAAAACTTTAAGATAATCTATCTTAGGTTGTCTATTGTTTAACAATTTGTAAATTGTTTTATTTAATTTCTTTCTCATTGAAAACCTATTTATAATATAACATGCACAACTAACAGCTTCAACCCATAAATATTTTGGTACTTTATTTTTACATAACATTGTTCTAGCAATTTCTTGAATTGTCCTATTTTTAGGTTCAACAACTCCATTGCGTTGTGGTATTCTAGGTGGTGAGAATTCATGTTTAATTCCATGTAATTCACAAAATTTTACTATTTCTTTGTTTTTTAAATTCTTCACCTCTATCACTCCTAATTCTTTTAACATTTTCTTCGTACAGATTTTCAAGTTGCATAATAAGATTTTTGATTGCCAATGGAGCATCATCTTTGTGTGTTAAGAAAAACACCCATGTGTATCCTGAATAATCGTCTACTATGATACACACATAGTACTGTCCACCTAGACTTCTTGTCCACTTTGAACAAATAAGTCTAAGTGAAACAATTCTAGTACATGACTAATACTCACTTCATGCTTTGGCTTTAATGTTTCTTTGATATATTTTCCTTTAATACACGTTTCACAAATTTGAAAATTATCTAAGTCTAAATTAGGCATACCTCTAATTAGGTTCTTCTTACATAACTTTTCTATGGTTGAAATCCATATATGACCTAGTCGTCTATGCCATAAGTTTACTTCTAAGTCATGT
>AP025075.1:3370776-3401869 GCA_036186865.1 Eustoma russellianum | reverse complement strand
GATATAATGAGCTTAATAAAATATAAGATATAAGCATCGATAAAATTAAGGAAGTTGCAGCATGACTAAGGTAGCCTATAGATGATCATCCGCTAAATTTTTGAAACAGAGGATTTTACATGAAAACTTCTTAGTTATTTCTGAATAGATATACTTTATTTACTTATGTAGAGTTTTTTTTGTTTTTTTTTTACTCAACAAGTTGAAAGTTCACCTTATGTTTTTTTACATCTTTTTAGATAAGTGGCGTGGGATTTGGCTTAGTGACGTGAATTACGATTTAGTTAATGTTGATCGATACAACTTGATGCAATTTTCATTATGGGTCATCGAAAAACAACTTCTATGTGTTTCTAACACATGAGTATGGTTGCATACATCCGATCTTTCATACTCCGCCATAGACGAAAGCCTTTAAGACAATAGGATGATGTTGTTGTTGTTATATTTTGATATGATGTGGCAATATATGAGAGAAAATGTTCGCTTTAGATGTTTGTTATGATATTGGTTGATTCATGTGTAATAAAGTAGAAAGATAGGTTGTTGATTAAATTTTTATTGAGATCCGAAATTATGTTAATTGTTTAAAATTCAGTTAATCTCACCACATATAGCGACAGACAAAAATCGTCGCTACAGACATACAGCGACGAAAAAAGTAGGTCGCCATACGGCTTGTCGCAAAGTGAATTTCGTCGGTGAAACGTCGCTATATTGGGACGGAAAAATTTCGTCGGTGTTTCGTCGCACAGTTGCGATGAAAATCTGTCAGTTCTGCGACCAGTTTTTGCCGTTGTTGTTTCGTCGGTGTATTTTTTTCGTCGCTATTTTATAATTTTTTATTTTTTATTTCCTTTCTGCGACATATTATTTCGTCGCAAAGTTTCGTCGGTATATTTTTTCGTCGCTATTTTTAAATTTTTGATTTTTTTTATTTCCGGTCTGCGACATTTCGTTTTCGTCGCAGGTTCGTCGCTATTTTTAATTTAATATTTAATATTAATTTAATATTAAATATTATATTTAATTTATAAATAATACAATATTTATTAATTAAATAGTTTTTATTATTATTTAATTTTTATAATATATTTTATTTGTATATTAAATCATTTGTACGAATGTTATACCGAAATACAGTACTTGCGTATTGAAGTTCGTAAACAACACAAACGAAATAGAATCCGTATAAATGTCATATAAAATATAAAAGTACAAAGAATATCAATACAATAAACGAAATAGACTGTACGAAAAATCAAAAAATGAAATACTATGCAGAGGAAGATGGAGGGATCATGCGGAGAAGAGTGACCATCAGGGGGAGGCTGAGGCTGCGAGAGCTGGAAATCATAGAGATGATGAGATGCGATAGCTGCGAGATTTGCTGGTTCGTCTGCTGCTGCACCTGCATCGTCTGCTGCTGCACCTGCATCTCTGCTGCGCCTGCTGAAGCGACTGCTGCAGCTCCTGCTGGGTCTGAGTCAGCTGCGACCGCAGTGCTCGTACGCTCTCCTCATGCTGCCCCTGATGGTCTCCACCTCATGCTGCAGCGCCGCATGCTCTGATTCCAGGCGCGAAAGACTCTCTGGGGCCGTAGAAGGCGCGGAGGTGCTGGCCTCAGAGGAAGCACCTGCATGCAGAACTTCGGGAAAGAATCGCGGCGCTGCTGATCCGACCCCGTACACCTCCCTCTTCTTCTTATTCTGAGGGCCGACGGTCCGAACCGCATCCCAATAAGCGCGGTTCTTGTCGGCCTCTTCTCCCCTAAGTGCGAGTAGTCTGTTGTACTCGTCCTGAAATGAGAATAAGAATTGTTAGGGTTTAGGGTTTAGCAATAAAACAAACTAGAAAAAACAAATGATATCGTAGTCTACTTACACTGATGTCGCGGCGCCTTCGCCGTGATCCAGTCCTCCGTTCCGTCGGGCTTTCTTCCGATGCGTCTTGTAGAAGAGATCGTAGGAGGCTGGCCACTCCCCCTCTCCTCCTGCTGAAAGAATGAAATAAAATATGTTAGTGAAATCCATAATTTTAAAAATTTCGGCATGACCTATTCGTTTATTGGAGGTATCCCGGCCTTAAGGCCTCTCCCAAGTCAAAGCAAAAATAAAAAGAAAAGGCAAATGAACACATATACTACTTAAATTAACCATATACGAATACCAAAAAAACAACAGCGCAACATAAGAAATCAATGAATATAAATAATCCACTTAAGTCAATGAATCTAAATAATCCAATGAAATCAATGAATCTAAATAATCCAATATTAAAATACTTACCATAGAACGCATCGTGGTGGCGTGGGAAACCGACCCACCTGAGTGTGTGGCAGGTGCTGGGCCCTGTACATTGCCGCTGCGCCGGTTCGCCGCGTTCCGGGCGCTGCGGGCTTGGGTAGCAGGGTCCATCCAACCTGCTATCCACCCCGCCCAGGTGGCCTCGGATATGTAGGCAGGCCTGGCATAATTGGGGTCACGCTCCCACTTGGTCTTGTGCGAGTTGATGAAGTCCCTGTAGCGTGTGGCGGCCCTATGCCGCCAGGCCTGCTCCACGTCGTGGGCGATGTCAGCTGGCCAGCTGTACCTTCTGCAATTATTATACGGAGGAAAAGTAAAAACGTGGTTAGAAAAGTAATGATCGATTACGTATCAAAAAGTGAAATTCACCAAATTTGAATACCTGAAACTCATCCCAGTAGAATCTACGTGTCTGCATGGTGACACGGCCAGCATATCCAGCTGGGTCCTGCCTCAGGTGGAAGGACCGAGTGATGCAACCGGAAATCTGGCCCGAGTCCGTGCAAACCTGAAAGAGGTGAAGTTGTTAGAAAAAATAACGCGTGAAATATATTTGAAAACGTGTTAAAAAATAAATTATTACTTACGTATGGGTATCATATGACCAAGGGAGGGCACGACGCCCTTGTATGACACCCTCGTCCGATGCCGCATCAGACGCCGGATGAGGTGCTGAACCGGTGGGTGTGGGTGGCGGCGTAGATCGGGGGGTGCGGACCTCTCGGCAGACCCTAAAAGGTCTGCGTCCGCAGCAAGAGCTGCGGTCGAAACCGACCCAAGCTGCTCATGCTGAGAGAGGAACATATTTAACTCTCCTGAGATGTCATGTGTAGATCGAGTCGGTAAACCCTCACTGGCCATCAGATCTGCAAGGGTGAAAAATTTAAAAGGCACATTCAACGAGTTTAGGACACCGGTTGGCCAGACAAATAAGATGTCCAAAAAATGACAAGTGTTTGCATACATTAAATGCAAGATATTAATAATTTTGAAAATTTCGGCATGACCTATTCGTTTATCGGAGGTTTCCGGCCTTAATGGCCTCTCCAAAGACAAATGTATGTCCAGCTCTCGAGCTTAGTAAACACTCCGAACTAGTATCATACCGAAAATCATATGCAAACCTCTTACAAAACAGTTTGTACATGCATCATTCATTGGCCAAGTACACCACATTTCTACTAATTCAACCTTAACAACAATTTTGGTGCATACGCACCCTAGTCACCAACAGCCCTTTTTCGGTACATGCAAGGCAAAATAGTATGTAATATCCAAAACTTATTCATTTTCATATCTTACCATATATATTATACATATATACATGTGTACCACATAATAAGGTTATTTTTTCATAAAAGGCCTAAGGCAAAATAATACATATATATATATTATAATACATATATACACCGAATATATATATATAATACATATATACACCGAATATATATTTTGTATATATATATATAATATAACTGTCGTGTATATATATATATATGTATATATATATATATGTATATATACTGATATGTATATATATATACTTAAAAAACAGTGAACTATATATATATATATGTGAAACCGTGTATATATATATATATATATATATATATATATATATATATATATATTATATCTATAATATATTCTATATATATATATATTATATATTATATATAACAGTGAGATATATTATATAATGTAAACCGTATATATATATATAATATATATATTTATGTATATATACCTAAAACAGTGAAATATATATCTCAAAACAGTGAAATATGTATATATCAAAAACCCCCCCCCACCCCGCCCCAACCTGCACCATCCAGCCGAACCCGCCCCACCCGGACCCCCACCCACAGCCACCCAGCCCACGCACAGCCACCCCCCGCCCCCCCCTGGACCCCACGCACAGCCCCCAGCCCCCCCCACCCCCCCACAGCCACCCTCCCCTCCCCTCCGTCATCCCCCTCCAACCCCCCGGCTCCCCCTGCCCCTCCGCCATTCCCTCCGCCATCCCCTCCCCATCCCCTCCGCCATCTTCCTCCGACATCCCCCTCCCCCCCCCCCCCCCCACCGCCACCCTCACAGCCACCCCGCCCCCCCGACCCCACGCACAGCCCCCAGCCCCACCCATCCCCACACCCCATCTCCTCCTCCATCCCCCTCCAACACCCAGGCTACACCACTTGCCCCTCCACCATTCCCTCCGCCTCCCCTCCCCATCTCCTCCTCCTCCGACAACCCCCCATCCCCACACCCCCCCCCCCGCCCATCCCGAATCTCTCCCCCCAGCACAATCTCTCCTCCCAAACTGCTCTCAAGTGTATAACAACAACAAAAACAAGCGCACAATCCACAATTTCTTGATGAAAGCGAATAGATCTTATAAAAACAAATAAAATAAAAAACAAATAAAATACCTCCTAAATGGCCTCTGTTGTATTCGCCGGAGAAGATGGGGGGAGGAAGCGACGGGAGTTCATTGAAAATTTGGGGAAGGGGGAAAGGAGGGAAACGCAGAAATGGGGAAGAAGAGAAGGGTTTTCAGCTTTTAGTCGAAAATTTTGCGACGCACTAGCGACGAAAGTCCGTCGCTATTACTGTGGCGTCGCTATTTCATGTGTCGTCGTTATTTCAAATTTGACGACAGGTTTCGTCGGTAATTTCGGTGATCAGTATTGGAAAAAAAATAATACAAAATATAAAGTACTTACAGACACACATTATGTATATACATGTGTATAATACATCAACATACACACTTTCGCCTAATGAGGTACATAAAAATTGTGACTAACCTCAATCTTCATTGTCATCCGCATCCTCATACGCATCTTCATTTTCATCCTCATTTTCATATTCATTTTCATCTTCATCTACATGCTCGTCGTCCTCTTCATCCTCGTATTCGTCTTCGCCTACATATTCAATATTGTCAGGCGGTTGTATGTTGAGATGAATTTCGATGAAACCGCCGTGGGGTCATTTAGAGGGAGGTTGTGCAGTTCAACATGTGTCGTATCCAGAACGGGCGGGTTTTCTTCTTGAAATGCGGCATCCATGCCATCTGAACCTGGCTGTATACTGACATCAAACTTGCTCGATTTCACTTTGCACACGGCTCGCCAGTCTTTTGAGCTCGCATTCATCCTCGTTGTTGGATACGATAGATAGTACACCTGGGACGCTTGACTAGCCAAAACGAATGGATCGTACTTTCTGTACCGTCGCCCTTGGTGTATGTCTACCAACTTATATCGGTCGTGAACCTTTGTGCCAGCGCGATAACCTTCCCGAGTTGGATCGTACCATTCGCATTTGAATAGCACCACCCGCTTTATAGGCAATGCGGGATATTCGAGCTCATGATGTCAGTAAGGTAGCCGTAGAAGTCATCCTCGTCCGGGCTATTGTCATACCGTTGACACACACTCCGCTGTTCTCCGACGATTTTCGGCTGGCATGGGAGACTGTGTGGAATCTATAACCGTTGACAAACATATCGTGGCGCGTGACTCTGTTCAATGGACCCTCGGCTACTGGTGTCAGAATGTAACCGTACTCATCGTCAGCCAGATGACCTTTGCTCGCCTGTAAAACGACAAGTAAGTATACATCAGCGGGGCAATAAATGCGTATCACATGACGTACACGTAACCGAAAATGTAAACTTACATGCCACCTGAACCAATCAGCAAACTTGGCATCTAACTCATTGTTTATTGATCGCTCGATATACCCGGTGAACGGTGTTGCAATAAATCAACGAACAAGCTGAAGCAAATTACGAATGAGTACCCTGTATATCTTTGTAATATAATGGATAGAGTAGCGCAAGGTATTTACAAATTAAAATTGGATATCGTTTATACCTCTGGAAACGGTCGACTTGACGGCAGTTGCGCAGAACATAAGAATGAGCAATCTTCAGCTCGCTGTCCCCCAATATCATTTCCTTTCCCTGTCCGTGAAATCTGATCGGATGTGTGAATATCGGGAGGACACCGGATCTGGAAATGCCGTCGTCGTTCCGGGGAACATCTCTGCACCTCGACGGGACATCTGGATCGAAGTAATGAGACACGAAGGTCGAGGCTTCCTCCGTCAGGTAGGCATTGCACATCGAGGCCTCGACTTTCGCCTTGTTCTTGATGTTCAGCTTCAAATGCCTGAGATATCTGTTCATATAGGGAATATCTGTTCAAATGCTTGCGCTTAGACACATAAGAACGTCACGTAATAAATAAGAGTACCTCTCGAACGGATACATCCACCTGTACTGAACAGGACCACCAACGCGTGCCTCGTATGGTAGATGAACTGGCAGGTGTTCCATTGAATCAAAGAAGGCCGGAGGGAATACAGTTTCCAGCTTGCAAATGATCAATGGGATTTCGCCCTCCAGCCTTGACATATCATCCGCCCTGAGTCTCGTGGATGTAAGACATCTGAAGAAGACTCATCTCGGTAAGTGCTTCCCATACATTGGTTGGAAGCAGCTCGCGGAATGCAATGGGCATCAACCGTTGCATGAACACGTGACAGTCGTGGCTCTTCATCCCGTGCAAACCGTTTATTCACGTCGATGTTCTTAGACAGGTTCGAAACATGGCCGTCAGGAAATCTAGCCGTCCCCAGCCACGCTAACAACGCACTGACCTGCTCCGCATTCAGCGTGTAAGAGGACTTCGGCATGTAGGATGTGCCAACGGGATGCAGCTCCGGTCGCATATTCAGGTCGCGCATATCAAGTCGTGCCTTCAAATTGTCTTTCGTTTTTCCAGGCACATTCAGCACCGTATTGAAAATGTTGTCAAACACGTTCTTCTCAATGTGCATGACATCCAGGTTGTGTCGGATCATATTGCTCTTCCAATACGGAAGCTCCCAGAATATGCTTCTCTTCTTCCACCCGATACAGTAACGGGCCAGGTCTGCGTTGTGGCTGCCGTCCGGATCATCAGCGACCCCCACGAATCCACAACTGTCTATCTCCTCCAACACCTCCGCACCCGTGAGAAGCTCGGGCTTCATGTCCTTCTCGACGATGCCAGGCATGAACGACGTCATGTTCTTTCTGTACAAATGACGTCTGGGCAGGAACTTCCTATGGCTGTCGAACCAGCAAATCTTACGTCCATGTTTCAAGGACATCGTCTTCGCTTGCTTCATGCAGCAAGGGCAAGCGTATTTCCCCTGTGCTCCAACCCGACAACATAGAATAAGCCGGAAGTCGCTGATGGTCCACATCAGCGCAGCGCGTAGCTGGAAGTTTTGTTTGGTCGATACATCGAACGTCTCCACGCCAAACTCCCACAACCACTTCAGCTCATGTATCAATGGCTGCAGGTACATCGATCTTTTGTTTCGGATTCCTAGGCCCCGGTGCGATCACAGTCAAGAACATGTACGGCTTCTTCATGCACATCCAAGGTGGTAGATTGTACGGGTCACGATTACAGGCCACGACGAATACTGCTCTCCCGACTGTCCGAACGGGTTGAACCCGTCGGTGCATAAACCCAACCTAACGTTCCTTGTCTCCGACGAAAAACCCGGATGTGTCGCATCGAACGTCCTCCAAGCTTCGCCGTCAGATGGATGGCACATCTCACCGTCTTTCGTGTAGTGCTCCGCGTGCCACCTCATCTGGCTAGCTGTGGCACCGGATGCGTAGAGCCTCTGCAGTCTAGGGGCGAGAGGTAAATAGTAGAATTGCTTTCTTGGCACGTTCCGGTTTCTTTTGTTCGTTCTCCACCTGCGTGTCCCACAGACCCTGCACTTGTCTTTATCCTCGTCGATGCCCCAGTATATGATGCACCCCTCTGAACAACAATCGATCTTCTGAACCGGCAGTCCCAACGCCTGCAGCTGTTTCTTCGTCGAATAAAAACTGTCGACCATTGTGTTCCCTTCGGGAAGAGATTCCCTCATCAGCTGACACATCCCATCGTACAATCTCTCCGTCATGCGGTGCTCCGTCTTCATGCTCGTCATCCGACCGATCATGGACATCTGTGTGTGACTACCGCAACCGGGATACAGCGGCGTGTTGGCGGCGTTCAGCATCTCAAAAAACTGTCTCGCCTGAGGGTTCGGATCTTCCTCCACGAATACACGCAGCTGTTCATCCAGATCCTGCATTTGTAAGTACTGCTCTCCGAATGCGCCGGCGGCTGCGTCTTGCACCATCTGCACGTATGGGTTGTGAGATCCCTCGCCTATTTCTTCGGCATCAACCTGACCGGGTCCCCCCGACGTGTACAGTTGCAGATGTAGACGCCCCCTCATATTCTCCGTGGCAGTACCATGTATGGTAATTGTGCACGAAACCTTGTTTCAATAAGTGAACCCTCACGTCACCCGGATGCATATATTTACGGTTCTTGCATTTCTTACACGGACATCTAATCTGCGTTCCACTTTCATTACTCGTCGCAAAATCCATAAATTCTTCGAGACCTTCAACAAATCTAAAACTCCACTCCCCGCTGTTTACTCTCTCGTACATCCACTTTCTATCGCTCCTCCTCGGATCCATTTTCTCGCTATACCTTCAAAATAACAACAGCTATCTTTTCTCGGTGGTGGAAAACATCAAAATTTCACACAATAAGATTTCTTCCTTCTATATTTTCGTAGAAAATTGATTTTGTGTTTGAAATGGGAGAAGAATGGGAGAAGAGTGGAAGAAGAAAGCTGCGTTTTATGGTTCTCAGCGTGCAATATTACCGACGTATTAGCGACGATATAGCGACGACAAGCGACGACCATGAAACACAATCCCGGAAACAAACAAACACAAATACCGACGACTTAGCGACGACTTAGCGACACCAAGAAACACAAATCCCGGAAACAAACACAAACACCACGACTTAGCGACGCACAGCGACGCACGACGTATCTTCACACCATACGATGTGTTTGTCGCTGAGTTCGTCGCTACGCGTCGCTATTCGGCGGTGTCCATAGCCCGACTGTTACACTTTCGATGCATGTACGTCGCTATTTCGTCGCTATGTCGTCGCTGAATTCCCTATATAAACAGGATGGACCGTGACCCCCAACTACATAGAAAACAACCTCCTTTATAATCATAAAAAAAGACCCAAATATGGTTCGTACTAAAGCGCAAGCGCGACGTGGTAGTTGCCATTCAGCGGCAAGACGGCCTATTCAACAACCCTCTTCTTCAGCGGTTCCTCCACCATCACCCCCACAGGCTGAGTCCTCTGAACCCAGTCTTTTTGGGCCACGTCGTGATCGCCAAATTGGCGATCTCCATAAAGAAATACAAGAACTGTGGAAAACAGTGGATGACCTGAGGGAGCATATTATGTACCAGGATGAGCGTCTCTACCTGGACACAAGGCAGATGCGGATTAAATCCAAAGCTGCACAGCTGAGACGCCTCCTGAAGGCGTGCGCAGAGAGTGTTGCTACTCTC
Organism: Eustoma russellianum; assembly: GCA_036186865.1. Lineage (NCBI taxonomy): Eukaryota > Viridiplantae > Streptophyta > Magnoliopsida > Gentianales > Gentianaceae > Eustoma > Eustoma russellianum. The sequence continues at coordinate 3,392,104 of AP025075.1, read as the reverse complement.
TGTTCGGATGACGAACAGTGAATGGCTCCTCTCCGTTATTCATTTAGATTAGTTTTTCTATTATTGTCCTAGTATATTTTGTAATTTATAATTTTATATTAATGAAGTTTTATTTTTCTAATCATCGCTTTCGTTTTCTTAATTTAAACACGTGTTTAATCTCTTACGAATTTTGACGACGCTAAAATACAAACGAAATGTGGCTCAGAAAAATTTGAGACGACTAATTGACCGACTAAACATCAACTATATACCGACGAAACTTAATACAAAGACGAGAACCTACTAAACATATCGACGAAACTTAATACAACGACGAGACGAGAACCTATTATCCGCGAAACTTAATACAATGACGAGAACTTATGCGCGAATTTATTGGAATTTAGCGACGCTTTACCGACGCCCTAGCGACGTACGACGTCATTTCACCCCATTCGACGCGTTTCGTCACTACGTCGTCGCTAGTGCGTCGCTATTCCGTTTAGTTCCCAACGGTTACAACGTACGATATTACGATATTATCTTCACTTTCAAGTTGCGTCGCTAATTCGTCGCTAATGCGTCGCTATTCCGCTGTTCGTCGTTCAGTTCCCAACGGTTACAATTAATTAGAACGTGTTTACGTCGCTAATTCGTCGCTAAGTGCGTCGCTAATTCGAACGAACCGTCACGCCCGCACACATTTCGTCGCTAATTGTCGCTAATTCGCACGAAGCGTCACCACGCACATATTCCCATCTTGGTTAACGGTCGAAGAATGCGCAAGTTCGTCGCTATATCGTCGCTAAAATTACCTATTTATACCCCAAACATCTGCACATATATATACACACATACAAAGTTATAAAACATCAAAATATGTCGCGTCGTTTTAGAAGAACCCCAAGGCGTGGTGGAGGGGCAAACAGTGCCCCGCCACAAGGGCCTCCTCCCCAACCACCATCGGTTGAGCAGGGTTCCGTATCTGTGTATGGCCCACTACCGCGAGAGGATGCTCAAGAAAAAATGCCGGAACAGGATATCGACTACCGTATGCTGATAGCAAACATGCAACAGTAGTCGAGACAACTGCACAGCATGACTAGAAGGCTGCGGAAGTTGAAATTCAGATATTCCAAACTGAAGCGCCTCCTCAGAGAGTTCGCAGATAATGTGGCAGCCACTCTTTCTTCCGATGACGAAGAGTGAACGGCCCCTCTGCGCCTCTCTTTTAGATTTCTTTTTTTAATTTTTCGTTTCATAATGTAAATTTTTATTATTAAATTAATAAATTTTTTTTTCCAATCACTGCTTTCTTTTTCCTTAATTAATACACGTGTTTAATCCTCGACGAATCTGCGACGACACAATGACAAATCGGAATATGAACGAAAAGTAAAATAAAACGTTTGCGACACGCGGGTTTCATCGACAAAAAAACCGACGATACACAACGCTAAGAACCTACTCACCGACGAATTTATTTTATCATTGTTCTGGAATTTTAGCGACAAAATAGCTACGATATAGCGACGTAAGGCTACAAACTACATAGCGACGAATAAAACACACAATAGCGACGCACCACCGACAAAACACCGACGAACGTATTAATCTGACTACTTTTCTGCTAGCGACAATGCTTTTCATCATATTTTTGTCGCAATTAACAACGAAAATTAGTGTATCGCAAATGCGTCGCAAAGTACCGACGCAACACCGATGAACCACGGTTCGTCGGTGATGTTTTCGTCGGTAAATGAAATTCTTTTTGTGGTGTCTATATTTATTGATTATCGATGGAAGATTTTGAGACTTTTTAGCTAACGCGTTTTTAGTCAGGGTCGGTCATAGTTTTGTTATGCAATACAAGTAGAGTGCCCAGTTCTTTTTGTTGGAAAAGTACGTAAAATACTTTAAAATGTGTTCCAAACTTATATAAAAACATGTGTGACGTCAATCGATCTATGTATTATGGTGCAAAGTTGAAACTTTCTGTCCAACATAGATCAATGACATCGATCGATCGAAGTAGAAAGCAAAGCTGGAAGATTCTATCCAACGTCGATCGATGACATAGATTGATCGAAGTGACATCGATCGATGTGCCAAAAGACAGAACTCTTCACTTTGAATTACATCTTTTGATCCAAGAATCATCTCCCTTCATTTGTGAACGTTATGCAACTGACTTGGAGGTTTAGTAAACTGCTGAAATAGGTTTTAAAAGCGTGTTTTGATCCTACCCTAAGCCTATAAATACAAGGCTTAGCTATTTTAAATCATATACTACAACTTTGCAAAATTTGTGTAGTTTTTCAACAATCTTACTCTCCTCCTCTCCTCTACATTCAAACACTTCTCTTTGCAAGTTCAATCACTTTCTAGTAAAGCAAACGAACAAGGGAAGCCATTAAATCCTGGGAAGCATTCGTTTGTAGTTCACCTTGCTCAACCGGTAAAGCGAAATTGCTTTTAAAGACAGTAATTCCTATTACGTCTTGGCAATCTTATTGTATTGATACTGTTGTTTGGTTCATATATATTCACTCAAATTTTCTAACACTTTTAGCCCATTAATAAGTTGGCAACTTCTATTTATTTGTTTGCATCAAAATCTTTGCAAACTCTATTGGAATTCGTCTTGTATTCCATCATCTTATAAAAGGAGTGTCCGGCTCAAAATAAAATACAACTTACACATAACCACAACAATATTATCACATTGTCCTAAAGGATTCCGTCTATAGTAGCGTATAGAGGGGCTGGATGTACGCAACAATACCTATGTGTTGGAAACACACAGATGTTGTTTTCTGATGACTCATAAAGAAAATTACATCAAACTGTGTCGATCAACTGCTACTTCATAATGTAAGAAACGCATTAATTTAGCGAGTCATTTTGGTTACTTTGTCATATTTTAAAATCAAAAAAGAATGTGTTCTTTAATCTATTGAAATGGGGAAAAGAATTTTTATTGTGTGCAGGCACTGGCAGTTTGATAATCGAGAATTGGCCTTTGTTTTTTCCCCTTCCTTTTGCCCAATGCTATACCATCAAGAACATTTTCAGTAAAGTAAACACTTCTTCACATTAATAAGTTTTGACAAAGGGACTAAGTTAACGAAAATAATAGTACGGATATAAAAACTGAAAGTAAAAAAAAAAGAAAATACTTTTTGCATATTCCTTTTTTATTCAATCAGCTGTATGATTATTAAAACTATCACCCGTTTTTCGAATTTCATTTGCTCTATTATTTACTGACCAATGAAGAACTATCTCAATTTATTATTTATAGAAGTATATAAACTAAAGAGAGCGGGTCTTGGAGTAACCGGTAAAATTGGTACTTTGTGACCTTGAGGTCACGGTTTGAAGCTGCGGAAACGTCTCTTGCACAAGGTGTAAGGTAAGGCTTCGTACATCAGATCGTGAAGCGATCCGGCCTCTCCCCAGACCCTGCGCAAATGTAGGGCCTAATGTGACAGGGAAGCACTTTAATTATAAAACTAAACCAATTTATAATGGTGCCCATAGAAAGTAAAAGTATACAACGACAACAACATTACCACATTATATTATTGGATGTATGCAACCACATCCATGTATTATAAACACACAGAGGTTGTTTCCCGATGACCCATAGTGAAAATTGCGTCTAGCTGTGTCGATCAACTGATACTTCACAATATAATGAAAATTGCGTCAAGCTGTGTCGATCAACTGCTATTTCACAATATAAGAAGCGCAGCCAATTTAGTGAGTTGGGTACCTATGTGTTAGAAACACACAGATGTTGTTTACTGATGACCTATATTGAAAATTTTGTCAAGCTGTATCGATCAACTATTACTTTACAATATAATGAAAATTGCGTCAAGATGTGTCGATCAACTGCTACTTTACAATATAAGAAGCGCGGTCAATTTAGTGAGTAATTTTGCTTTATTCCATCAAGTTAAAAAATTGTATCCTTAATTCCATTAGAAATGAAAAAGTATATCCAACAATAAAATTTGAACAGCAATATTAGCATTTTGAACCGATTGGGCAATAAAATTGCCCTCTCAATTGAAGCTATTGGATGAGGATATAGGCAGAGCTGCAAACTTTTGAATAGCTGCCTTCCAAGATTAGGTGAATTTCATACATCTTGATCAGGAAAGACAACAGAATGGAGACATCTATTGAATTCAGCATGTAGGACAAACCGATCCTTTGTTTTCCAATTTTCACCATTTTGTATCCAAAGTACACATTGACTTTCGTGTTTCCTCTCAAATATTTTTAAAGTTTAAACTTTTAAGTTCGTGTTGAAAACATTGCTTAACGGTCACTAAATTTTCTGTGACATAAACTATGATAAAAATTGTTGGAAGTAGGGGTTTCTCAATAAATCAAATGAAAAAAAATGTACGAATAATGTTTCCAGTTATTTATTCTATCACAGTTTATTTTATTGTCTTTCCCACAATCTATGAACCACCTACCACCTATTCAGTCCTTTTTAAAGACGGTGGATTCGAGTGAAACAGATAAAAATTTACTTATATCTTCTGTACGTGAAATATATGTTGATTGTTGATAATTTACAGTTATGGGCAGCTTTGGACAAATTGATCGATTTAAGGTCAACGTCGGAACAATTGATGAGTAATAATTAACATCTTACACATACATATTTACATAACAAGGTGCATAGATATGTGCATTTTGTGTGCGCATGTGTCTATGCACGCACGCACACATGCGCACACACATATATATAGCTTTGTGGAGATACAAATCAGAAACTCATCAGCCTCTTAAATTCGTTTATATGTCATAAGTTCTACGGACAAAGAGTTGAGAACCCTTGGGTTGAGGTTGCATTTTTTTAAAATAAATTTGAAAGTTACTATTCCTTTTGTGTAAAAGATATTGCTAGAGCTGGGTTTTGTGATGGTCGGTCTTGGACCTAACGGATAAAGTTGTTATTTTGTGATCTTGAAGTCACGGAAACGGCACGTGGAAAAAGCCTCTTATACAAAGTGTAGGATAAAATTGCATACATCAAATCGCGAAACAATCCATACTTTTTCTAGACAATGCGTAAAAGCAGTAGTATAGTGCACTGAAAATGCCCCTGGTTAGAGTTGTGTCGTGTACCTAATTCTTACCGAAAGTAGTTCGGATATCAGAAGACCGAGATTGGACCGCAGTGGCGCAGTGCACAACTACACAGAGCGGACATTAATAATCCAACACATGCCAAAGCTGACATGGAATAACTTCATTACAGCAAAATAGCTATTGCTCCCATAGTTGACGTATCATGGTACAACAAACTTCATGATGTCTATATAATGCAATGCATTTAATTCTTGTATTTATTTGAATTCATTTGAACCATGGATTACATGATAATGTAGGATGGCCAACTATGTATGTATCACTTTAAAAAATATGCCCATCTCATAGAAACACACAAATTTGGTTTCTCGATATTCATAATGAAAATTGTATCAAATTGTGTCGATCAACTACTATTTCATAATATAAGAATCGCAATCAAATTAGTGTGTCTTTTTGTTTTATTCCATCAAACTCTAAAGTTAAGAAAGATGTTCCTTGACTCTATTGGAAATGTAAATATATGAGTTAATCATATATTTTATCCAAATATTTTGCTGTTATGTAAAATTTTTGAAATAGCAGTTTTTATCTAAATTTTGTTAATTTGTTGCATCGAGTGTCTCTTTTGTATAATTAGTGACGATCTGATTGCCGAATTTGTGACAATTTGACGACTAAAATGGATATTTAGCGTAAGAAATTAACAAGATTTGAACAAAACTATAATTTCATAACTTTTAGATGTTGTATAGATCAATTGAAAAATATTTAAATAAAAAGTGATAACTCTTAAGTATATCATTCATTCTGCCTATCTTTATGTTCTATGATGATGGAATTGCTCACCGCAAATGACAGTAAGTTGTTAGCAATCGATTTTAGTTCCAGTTGGTATTAAAATGTAAAAATAACATGTCAAATAACAACAGGAAAAATTTATGATGGTTATTGACCAACCAGTAGACATTTTAATAGTTTTTTCTTTAACTTAATCTTTTAGTGACCAATAAAATATATACAAAACGAAGATTTCACATGTCATTAGATGTGGGATTGTTGTTCCGCCCCAATTGTTTAGTTTTTTTTATTAGTTAATAATAAACTATTCCGATGATTAATCGTCCGTCTGAGTGTAATGAATCTACGGAACAACTCATGCAGTCCATGCTTCCTTCACCACGTTTCAGATTTTTAGCAGACCAATTCAGGAAGCAATTAACACCAGTAATGATATTCAAAATATTAAAATAAATTCTTTTGAAGTCGTTGTTACTCCTGAATCAATATTACAGCAACAACATATACCCTTTATATAACAACGACAGTAAAAGCTATTGGTAGGGTCTGAGAAAGATAAGAAGCAGGCAAACAATACATCCATCATAAAGGATAGAAAGTTTGCTTTCAGCAAGACATCCGGTTCTATATGTACCTCCATATATGACACAATAATAACGATACTGTATGTTAGTGTCTTGGTGAAGAAATTTGTCTAACGACGACAAAGTTATCACCATCTTTTGTAAAATCTTCAAGCTGAGATTTTATTTATACACTATAATGACAATGTATACTGCATAATACAACAAAATGAGGCTACCATCTTTTGGTGTAGAAATCTCTAACTTTATAGTTGAGATTTCATCTATACATCTGGATGACGGTGCATACCACATTGTATGAAAGTGATGAGCCTACCACCACTCTCGCATATTTTCGAGCCTGATATATTGTATGTATTCATACAACATGAACAGTCACTAGTCCCACTAGAGCATAGACATCCAGGATCCTAACGCACAGCGGCAACCTTGGTACGGTCATTCGAGAAGTCTCACCTTGGAGCAAAAGACGAAATCTTTCGTCATGGGGCTCCTATCGATTTAGCTCTAAAAATATTGTGAAGGATGCAAATCAAGAGTTCAGCGGCCACCTAGGTTGGATGAAGACTTCGCACTGACCGACACAAGGTCTCTCTCCGAAAACCAGGTGAAACAGCAGTGGAACACCCACACTGTGCGTGTCTTTAAAAATCAAACTCTTGATCTTTTAGAGCAAATTCCAATCCAAGTACTAACTGGACTATGTTTTGTGAGCAAGAAGTCCCACCTGAATCTATAGAGGAGCGGTGGTGTGATTTTTTGTAGAATGATAGAAAATTTAATCATTTTAAAGCACTATCGAAAAAGCAAGATGGAATGGAATGAGTGTCATAAATAATTAAATATGAATCTAGAATGGTAGAGATATTTTGACAACCTCTTTATGTAATTCGGCGTGACTGAAATACTTTGACACATGTTTTCTTTATGATATTCCTATTGATTGTTTTGCTAATAAAAATTGACAGTTGTGTTAAACTAATAAAGCAAGCATGATAACAAACGCGATGTTTCAGATACCATAATCATGGTATACCTAATCACCATAATAAAGCACAATGCATCCAACAATCACTGTTGTTACAGTGTATGACTCGTCATGATCATTCCAATTATGGTTTATAGGACATCATCCTCTCCGTGTATGGATTGATCAACGCCATGTCACTACAAAAAAAATATATATATATAGCGACAGACGAAACCCGTCGCCATTTCGTCGATACAGGCATATAGCGACGAAATAGCGACGAAAACAGTAGGTCGTTATACGGCTTGTCGCTAAGTGATTTTGTCGGTGATGCGTCGCTATATTGGGACGGAAAAACTTCGTCGGTGTTTCGTCTCATTATTGGCGACGAAAATTTGTCAGGTCTGCGACCTGTTATTGCCGTCGTTTTTTTCGTCGGTGTATTTTTTTCATCGCTATTTTTTAATTTTTTATTTTTTTATTTCCGTTCTGCGACATTTTGTTTCGTCGTAGATTTTCGTCGGTATATCTTTTCTCGTCGCTATTTTAAAATTTTTGTTTTTTATTTCCGGTCTGCGACATTTCAGTTTCGTCGCAGGTTCGTCGCTATTTTTTAATTTAATAATAAATATTAATTTAATATTAAATATTTTTAATGAGTTAATTGCACCTGGTATCCATTGTTTTCCACGAAGTTTTAAGTAGCATCCAATGTTTCATGAAACACACTTAGCATCCAGACTTATAGGGTTAATAGACACCTGGCATCCGGATGACCTGCTGGTCGACCGTTGACCGCTGAAATCGACCTTTGACCGGATTTAACCATACTTTTAACCCTACTTTAACCAAGGTTGACTATTTTACCTTTAAAATTAAAGGAAAAAACAAAAGTTTAAGAAAAACTAATTCAAAAATAAAAAAGAAAACCCCTACCCCACCCCCCCACTCCCGCCATCCACCTCCTTCCCCTACCAATCCACCTTCCTTTCTCCTACCCTCTTCTTTCTCCAACAATGTCAGCAGAAACCCAAATTTCTTCATTCTTTCCCCCATTACCAAACCCAAGTCTCCTTCCTTCCCCACATTACCAAACCCAAGTCTCCTGATCTCACATCCATCACTCTTTCTACTTATCTTCTCCTCAACTTCAATATCAACCGCCACCTACGTAGATAACCGTTGGCTATGGGTGAAAAACTGCAAAACCAGAGGCCACGACATTTCCGTAGAAAAGCAACCAAATTGACGAAGAGGACATTTTCTTAGAGTGCCCAAATGGAGATGATGAAATCCAGAGGATGAAAAAGGTGCAAAATCTCACCCGCCGCCGCCGCAGCTATTTCTTGATCTTCGCCGACCACCATCCCCACAAATCTTTCTGCACACAGCCAAAAGGTTCCACCATCAAACGCCTAACAATCTAACAGGAAAACCCATCTTTAATAAACTAGAATACTTGTAGTAGGAGTATAGTTTATTTTCCTGGAATGACAGAGCTTCAGACGTCAGTGGATCCAAAGCCACCAGAACCCCTCACTGTTGCATCCAAATCATCGACCAACTCAACCGACGGCGTCAGGATTTTCTCAATAATCAGTTGGGCGATGCGATCTCCTGTCTTCACTTCAAAATCAACGTCGGAATGGTTGAATAAGATCACTCCGACTGGACCCCTGTAATCAGCATCAATTACTCCAGCTCCTACGTCTATCGAATTCTTCCATGTCAATCCCGAACGGGGTGCAATACGAGCGTAGGTTCCTTCCGGGATAGCTATGCTTAAATCAGTCGGAACCAAAGCTTTGCCTCTGGCCGGGACTTTTGCTTCAGCAGCGCTTGAGAGATCGTAACCAGCTGACAAATGAGAAGCCCTTGCCGGAACAATAGCATTTTCAGATAGCTTTTTGACTCGAAGAAAAGGGGTAGGCGACGAAGGAACAAGATTAGGGATTTGCTCTTTGACATTGGAATTTCCATTGGTATGGTTAATTTCCATATTGAAGAAACCAGCAGAAAAAGAACATCCAAATCTTGGCAGAGGCTTTACAACGAAAATATTGGATTTGAAGGGAACAGCAAACAAAAAAGGTTTTATCAAAACAGAGGTTTAGGCGTCACTTGAAACAGAGGTTATTGGAAGGAATGGAGGGAAGATGAAATTAACCAGGGTTGGGAAAAGTTTGGAGAAAAAGTGAAAAATAAAGGAAATTTCATAAAAACCGCCTACAGCAGGTCGTTTCCCGGTTGCCGGATGCCAGGTGTCTATTAACCCTATAAGTCTGGATGCCAAGTGTGTTTCATGAAACATTGGATGCTACTTAAAACTTCGTGGAAAACAATGGATAGCAGGTGCAATTAACCCTATTTTTAATTTATTAATAATATCAATATATTAATTAAATAGTTTTTATTATTATTTAATTTTTACAATATATTTTATTTTGTATATTAAATCATTTGTACGAATATGATACAGAAATACAGTATTTGCATATTGAAGTTCGTATAATTAAACAACACAAACGAAATAGAATCCGTATAAATGTCAGATAAAATATAAAGTACAAAGAATATGTCAATACAATAAATGAAATAGACTGTACAACAAATCAAAAAATAAAATACTATGCAGAGAAAGATGGAGGGGGATCATGCGGAGACGAGTGACCATCAGGAGGGCGAGGCTGAGGCTGAGGCTGAGACTGCGAGGAGCTGGAAATGAAAGAGATGATGACATGCGATAGCTGCGAGATTTGCTGGTTCGTCGCCTGCTGCACCTGCATCGTCTGCTGCTGCGCATGCTCAAACGCCTGCTGAAGCGACTGCTGCAGCGACTGCTGGATCTCAGTCAGCTGCGACCGCAGGTGTGTACACTCTCCTCATGCTGCACCCTGATGGTCTGCATCTCATGCTGCAGCGCCGCTTGATCTGATTCCAGGCGCGAAATATCCTCTGGGGTCGCAGAAGGCGCGGAGGTGCTGGCCTCAGAGGAAGCACCTAGATGCAGAACTTCGAGAAAGAATCACGGCGCTGCTGATCCAACCCCGTACACCTCCCTCTTCTTCTTATTCTGAGAGCCGACGGTCCGAACCGCATCCCAATAAGCACGGTTCTTGTCGGCCTCTTCGCCCCTATTTGCGAGTAATCTGTTGTACTCATCCTGAAATGAGAATAAGAATTGTTAGGGTTTAGCAATAAAACAAACAAGAAAAAAACAAATGATATTGTAGTCTACTTACACTGATGTCGCGGGCCTTCGTCGTGATCCAGTCCTCCGTCCCGTCGGAGGCTTTCTTCCGATGCGTCTTGTAGAAGAGATCGTAGGAGGCTGGCCACTCCCCCGTCTCCTCGTGCTGAAAGAATGAAATAAATATGTTAATGATATGCAGAATTTTAAAAATTTCGGCATGACCTATTCGTTTATCGGAGGTATCCCATCCTTAAAGGTCTCTCCCAAGTCAAATCAAAAATAAAAAGAAAAAGTCAAATGAACACATATACTACTTACATTAACCATATACGAATACCAAAAAACAACAGCGCAACATAAGAAATCAATGAATCAAAATAATCCACTTAAGTCAATGAATCTAAATAATCCACTAAAGTCAATGAATCTAAATAATCCAATGAAATCAATGAATCTAAATAATCCAATATTAAAATACTTACCATAGAACGCATCGTGGTGGCGTGCGAAACCGAACCACCTGAGTGTGTGGCAGGTGCTGGGCCCTGTACATTACCGCTGCGCCGGTTCGCCGCGTTCCGGGCGCTGTGGGCTTGGTTAGCAGGGTCCCTCCACCCTTCTATCCACCCCGCCCAGACGGCCTCGGATACGTAGGCAGGCCTGGCAGAAATGGGGTCACGCTCCCACTTGGTCTTGAGGGAGTTGATGAAGTCCCTGTAGCGTTTGCTGGCCCTAAGCCGCCAGGCCTGCTCCACGTCGTGGGCGATGTCGGCTGGCCAGCTGTACGCCTTCTGCAATTATCATACGGAGGAATAATAAAAGTGTGGTTAGAAAAGTAATGATCGATTACGCATCAAAAAGAAAAATTCATCAAATTTCAATACCTGAAACTCATCCCAGTAGAACCTACGTGTCTGCGGGGTGACACGGGCCCAGGAATATCTAGCTGGGTCCAGCCTCAGGTGGAAGGACCAAGTGATGCAACCGGAAAGCTGGCCATTGTCCGGTGCAAACCTGAAAGGTGAAGTTGTTAGGAAAAATAACGCGTGAAATATATTTGAAAACGTGTTAAATAAATTAATCATTACTTACGTATGGGTATCATGTGACCAATGGAGGGCACGACGCCCTGGTATGACACCCTCGTCCGATGCCGCATCAGACGCCGGATGAGGTGCTGAACCGGTGGGTGTGGGTGGCGTCGTATATCTGGGGGGTGCGGACCTGTCGGCATACCCTAAAAGGTCTGCGTCCGCAGCCAGAGCGGTTGTCAAAACCGAGCCAAACATATCATGCTGAGAAAGGAACATATTGAACTCTCCTTCAAGGGCCTGTGTAGCTGGTGGGTATGTGGATCTCGTTGGTAAACCCTCACTAGCCATCAGATCTGCAAGGAACATATTGATAATTTTGAAATTTTCAGCATGACCTATGCGTTTATCGGAGGTTTCCCGGTCTTAATGGCCTCTCCAAAGACAAATCCAAATCCAACAACATCACATGATTAACCAAACTACATAATCAAACTTTCATCTCTCGAGCTTAGTAAACACCTGAACTAGTATCGTACCGAAAATCATATGCAAACCTCTTACAAAACAGTTTGTACATGCATCATCATCATTGGCCAAGCACACACATTTCTACTAATTCAACCCTAACAACAATTTTGGTGCATACGCACCCTAGTCACCAACAGCCCTTTTTCGGTACATGCAAGGCAAAATAGTATGTAATATCCAAAACTTATTCATTTTCATACCTTAACATATATGTTATACATATATACATGTGTACTACATAATAAGGTTTTATACTCTACATATATAAGTATATAAGATATTCAAAATATTATTATTCATATTTAACATATATAGTATACTTATGTGTACATAATACATATAAAACTTTATTCATAATCACAAATAGAACATAAACCGAAATATATATATATATATAATACATATATACATAATACACATATATATATAATACATATTATATGTATATATATACATATAATACATATATACCGTATATACATATATATACCATATATAACCATATACCCGTATATACATATATATACCCGTATATACATATATATATACCGTATATACATAGATATACCATATACATATATATATATATACCGTATATACATATATATACCATATATATATACCCGTATATACATATATATATACCCGTATACATATATATATATACCGTATATACATATATATACCATATACATATACACCCGTATATACATATATATATATACCTGTATATACATATATATAATACATACCGTATATACATATATATACCGTATATACATATATATACCGTATATATGCAGTGTATATATGTATATGTGCGTGTATATATGTATATGTGCGTGTTTAATTAAAATCATTAAAAACGAAATAGGAAGAAAAACTAACCGGAGAGGGGAGGTCAACGGAGAGGAAGCTCGCCGGGGGAAGAAGAAGGGTTTTCGCCGTCGGGGGGGTTCGCCGGAGGGGATTTTTTCGCGGGGGGGGGGGGGATTTTTGCCGGAGGGGAATTTTTTGCGGGGGGAGGGAAATGGGGAAGAAGAAGGGGGATTTCAGATAATCTTCGAAATTTTGCGACGAAACACCGAACGTTCGTCGCTGGTACTGGTTCGTCGCTATTTTTCATGTGTCGTCGTTATTTCAAATTTGCGATGCGTCATTTCGTCGGTGCTATCATTTTTGGAAAAAAAATACAAAATATAAAGTAGTATATACATGTATAAGTACATCAACACATACACACTTTCATAAAGAGGTACATAAAATTTTGGCTAACGTCAATCTTCATGGTCATCTGCATCCTCATACGCATCTTCATCTTCTACATGCTCGTCGTCCTCTTCATCCTCGTATTCGTCTTCGACTACGTCTTCAATATTGTCAGGCGGTTGTATGTTGAGATGAATTTCGATGAAACCGCCGTTGGGGTCATTTAGAGGGAGGTTGCAGTTCAACATGTGTCGTATCTAGAACGGACGGGTTTTCTTCTTGAAATGCGGCGTCCATACCATCTGAACCTGTCTGTATACTACATCAAACTTGCTCGATTTCACTTTGCACACGGCTCGCCAGTCTTTTGAGCTCGCATTCATCCTCGTTGTTGGATACGATAGATAGTACACCTGGGACGCTTGACTAGCCAAAACGATGGATCGTATTTTCTGTACCGTCGCCCTTGGTGTATGTCTACCAACTTATATTGGTCGTGAACCTTTGTGCCAACGCGATAACCTTCTCGAGTTGGATCGTACCATTCGCATTTGAATAGACCACCCGCTTTATAGGCAATGCGGGATATTCGAGCTCAATGATGTCAGTAAGGTAGCCGTAGAAGTCATCCTCGTCCGGGCTATTGTCATACCGCTTGACACACACTCCGCTGTTCTCACGATTTTCGGCTGGCATGGGAGACTGTGTGGAATCTATACCGTTGACAAAACACATGTCGTGGCGCGTGACTCTGTTCAATGGACCCTCGGCTACTGGTGTCAGAATGTAACCGTACTCATCGTCAGCCAGATGACCTTTGCTCGCCTGTAAAACAAGTAAGTATACATCAGCGGGGCAATAAATGCGTATCACATATCGTACACGTAACAGGCAAATAGTAAACTTACATGCCACCTGAACCAATCAGCAAACTTGGAATCTAACTCATTGTTTATTGCATCGCTCGATATACCCGGTGAACGGTGTTGCAATAAATCAACGAACAAGCTGAAGCAAATTACGAATGAGTACCCTGTATATCTTTGTAATAATGGATAGAGTATCGCAAGGTATTTACAAATAAAATTGGATATCGTTTATACCTCTGGAAACGGTCGACTTGACGGCAGTTGCGCAGAACATAAGAATGAGCAATCTTCAGCTCGCTGTCCCCCAATATCATTTCCTTTCCCTGTCCGTGAAATCTGATCGGATGTGTGAATATTGGGAGGACACCGGATCTGGAAATGCCGTCGTCGTTCCGGGGAACATCTCTGCACCTCGACGGGACATCTGGCTCGAAGTAATGAGACACGAAGGTCGATGCTTCCTCCGTCAGATAGGCATTGCACATCGAGGCCTCGACTTTCGCCTTGTTCTTGATGTTCAGCTTCAAATGCCTGAGATATCTGTTCATATAGTGAATATATGTACAAATGCTTGCGCTTAGACACATAAGAACGTCATGCACATAAAAAAGAGTACCTCTCGAACAGATACATCCACCTGTACTGAACAGGACCACCAACGCGTGCCTCGTATGGTAGATGAACTGGCAGGTGTTCCATTGAATCAAAGAAGGCCGGAGGGAATATAGTTTCCAGCTTGCATATGATCACTGGGATTTCGCCCTCCAGCCTTGACATATCATCCGCCCTGAGTCTCGTGGCTGTAAGACATCTGAAGAACAGACTCATCTCGGTATTGCTTCCCATACATTGGTTGGAAGCAGCTCGCGGAATGCAATGGGCATCAACCGTTGCATGAACACGTGACAGTCGTGGCTCTTCATCCCGTGCAAACCGCGTTTATTCACGTCGATGTTCTTCGACAGGTTCGAAACATGGCCATCAGGAAATCTAGCCGTCCCCAGCCACGCTAACAACGCACTGACCTGCTCCGCATTCAGCGTGTACGAGGACTTCGGCATGTAGATGTGCCAACGGGATGCAGCTCCGGTCGCATGTTGAGGTCGCGCATATCAAGTCGTGCCTTCAATTGTCTTTTTTTTTCCTGGCACATTCAGCACTGTATTGAAAATGTTGTCAAACACGTTCTTCTCAATGTGCATGACATCCAGGTTGTGTCGGATCATATTGCTCTTCCAGTACGGAAGCTCCCAGAATATGCTTCTCTTCTTCCACCCGATACAGTAACGGCCAGGTCTGCGTTGTGCTGCCGTCCGGATCATCAGCGACCCCCACGAATCCACAACTGTCTATCTCCTCAGCACCTCCGCACCCGTGAGAGCTCGGGCTTTGTGTCCTTATCGACGATGCCAGGCATGAACGCCGTCACGTTCTTTCTGTACAAATGACGTCTGGGCAGGAACTTCCTATGGCTGTCGAACCAGCATCTTACGTCCATGTTTCAAGGACATCGTCTTCGCTTGCTTCATGCAGCAAGGGCAAGCGTATTTCCCCGCTGTGCTCCACCCCGACAACATAGAATAAGCCGGAAGTCGCTGATCGTCCACATCAGCGCGCGCGTAGCTGGAAGTTTTGTTTAGTCGATACATCGAACGTCTCCACGCCAAACTCCCACAACCACTTCAGCTCCTGTATCAACGGCTGCAGGTATAGGTCGATCTTCTGTTTCGGATTCCTAGGCCCCGGTGCGATCACAGTCAAGAACATGTAAGGCTTCTTCATGCACATCCAAGGCGGTAGATTGTACGGCGTCACGATTACAGGCCACGACGAATATGCTCTCCCGACTGTCCAACGGGTTGAACCCGTCGGTGCATAAACCCAACCTAACGTTCCTTGTCTCCGACGAAAAACCCGGATGTGTCGCATCGAACGTCCTCCAAGCTTCGCCGTCAGATGGATGGCACATCTCACCGTCTTTCGTGTAGTGCTCCGCGTGCCACCTCATCTGGCTAGCTGTGGCACCGGATGCGTATAGCCTCTGCAGTCTAGGGGCGAGAGGTAAATAGTAAATTGTTTTCTTGGCACGTTCCGGTTTCTTTTGTTCGTTCTCCACCTGCTTGTCCCACAGACCCTGCACATGTCTTTATCCTCGTTGATGCCCCAGTATATGATGCACCCCTCTGAACAACAATCGATTTTCTGAACCGGCAGTCCCAACGCCTGCAGCTGTTTCTTCGTCGAATAAAAACTGTCGACCATTGTGTTCCCTTCAGGAAGAGATTCCCTCATCAGCTGACACATCCCATCGTACAATCTCTCCGTCATGCGGTGTTCCGTCTTCATGCTCGTCATCCGACCGATCATGGACATCTGTGTGTGACTACCGCAACCGGATACAGCGCGTGTTGGCGGCGTTCAGCATCTCAAAAAACTGTCTCGCCTGAGGGTTCGGATCTTCCTCCACGAATATACGCGGTGTTCATCCGGATCCTGCATTTGTAACACTGCTCTCCGTAAATGCGCCGCGGCTGCGTCTTCACCATCTGCATGTATGGGTTGTGAGATCCCTCGCCTATTTCTTCGGCATCAACCTGACCGGGTCCCCCTTCGACGTGTACAGTTGCAGATGTAGACGCCCCCTCATATTCGCCGTGACAGTACCATGTATGGTAATTGTGGACGAAACCTTGTTTCAATAATGAACCCTCACGTCACCCGGATCCTATATTTACGGTTCTTGCATTTCTTGCACGGACATCTAATCTGCGTTCCACTTTCATTACTCGTCGCAAAATCCATAAATTCTTCGAGACCTTCAACAAATCTAAAACACCACTCCCCGTTGTTTACTCTCTGGTACATCCATTTTCTATCGCTTCTCCTCGGATCCATTTTCTCGCTATACCTTCAAATAACAGAGAAGAATGGGAGAAGAGAAGAATGGGAGAGGAGAAGAAAGAAAAATGGTTTTATGGCACAAATCTCGGAAACAAACAAACACAAATACCGACGACTTAGCGACGATCAGCGACGACCAAGAACACAAATCCCAGACAAACAAACACACTTACCGATGACTTAGCGACGACCAAGAAACACAAATCCCGTAGACAAACAAACACACATACCGACGCTTTACCGAACCAGCGACAAAACACGTCGTTTGGTATGCTTTTACCGACGAATTACCGACAAAATAGCGACGCACGACGTCTCTTCACACCATACGATGTGTGTCGTTGCTATGGCGTCGCTACGGCGTCGCTATTACGCAGTGTCCGTTCAGTTCCCGATGGTTACAACGTACGATAAAGTTACGTCGCTAATTCGTCGCTATGTCGTCGCTGAATTCCCTATATAAACAGTATGGACCGTGACCCCCAAATACATATAAAACAACTTCTTCTTTATAATCAAATATGGTTCGTACTAAATCGCAAGCACGACGTGGTGGTAGTGTCCATTCAGCGGCAAGACCGCCTGTTCAACAACCCTCTTCTTCAGCGGTTCCTCCACCACCCGAATCACACCCACAGGCTGAGTCCTCTGGACCACGTCGGGATCGCCAAATTGGCGATCTCCATAAAGAAATACAAGAACTGTGGAACATGACTAGAAGGCTGCGGAAGATGAAATTCAGATATTACAAGCTCAAGCGCCTTCTGAAAGAGTTCGCAGAGAATGTGGCGGCCACTCTTTCGTCCGATGACGAAGAGTGAACGGCCCATCTCCGCCTCTCTTTTAGATATTTTTTTTAACTTTTCGTTTGATAATGTAAATTTTTATTATTAAATGAATGAGTACTTTTCCCAATCACCGCTTTCTTTTTCTTAATTAATAAACGTGTTTAATTCTCGACGAATCTGCGACGAAACAACGACAAATCGAATTACAAACGAAAAGTAAAACAAAACATTTGCGACACGCGGGTTTCATCGACAAAAAAACTGACGATACAGAACGCCAAGAACTTACTAATCAACGAATTTATTTATCTGTGTTCTGGAATTTTAGCGACACAATAGCGACGATATAGCGACGTACGCTACAAACTTAATAGCGACGATAAAACAAGCAGATTAGCGACGCACCACCGAATAATCACCAACGCAATTGACCTGACTGACTACTTTTTTGTTAGCGACAATGCATTTCATCGTATTTTCGTCGCAATTAACGACGACAGTGCATGTATCGCAATTGCGTCGCAAATTACCGACGAAACAACGACGGACCATAGTTTGTCGGTGATTTTTTGTCGGTAAACGAAAATCTTTTTGTGGTGTGTTATCCTTACAATGTAGACATCATGGATAGATCATAACCATTTATACATTCAAAGTATTTTCATAGAAAGAGGAGAAAACTTGTATCCATGGCAAATACATTTTAACGTTTGGACACAGAGCAAATATGCCCTCAATATATGATAAGATTCAATGTAATTTAAATGTTATAAACATGTAGATAAGATAATTGGTTAGGATATCTTTGATTGTTGGGATCATAGTGGATATAGAAAAAAATTTAAATCCCTATAAAAATCAAACCATATCCCCAAAGATAGGCTAGTTGTATAGGTTATAAATTGAGTGTACCGAAAGTGTCTTTGATTAATGAAAAAAATATTTCATTCATAGACCATTTCTAACATGGTACCAGAGCAGGTTGTCTGATCATTGGACTCAGAAAAAAACTCATCACTGTCCAAACTCTCCTTCCTTCGTTCTATTCACTGTCAACTCAATACTCATCATTGTTCACAAAGAAAACCGAAAGACTCAGGAAAAAACAAATGCCATAATTGTCTTAAACCTTTCTTGACCCTCAGACCTAAATCAAGAAGCAGAACATGACTGACGCCGGCACTTCAGAATCTAAGGGAGATGAGTTGGCCATCCAATTAGTCAACCTCTTAAAAATACTATTGGTACCACAGCTTCCAGCACAGATGATCTGTCCCTAGGATTTAAGTTCAATGGGGATAATTATCCTCTTTAGTCTACCCTCATTAAAAAAGCAATTGGCGGACGTGGGAGGACAAGGCACATCACTAGAAACCCCCCACCACCGCAGGTTACGGATCCCACCTATGCCCAATGGAAACAAAAAGTCCATTTGGTCTTTACCTGGTTAATACAGAATATAGAACCCAGATTGGTAAATAACGTGTCACAGTATCCGACAGCAAAGACCCTCTGGGATGGTCTTGCAACCACATACGGGGCAGGGGGATGCAGTTCAAGTTTGTGACCTTCACAGAAAGACCAACACCTTAAGGCAGAATGGGGAAACCTGGAGGACTGTTGGAATAGATTGCAGGGGGTGGATAGCAATAGACCCGGGATCCAAATCCTATGAAGGATCCCACAGATATTGCCATCTACAACCAAAAGATCCAAGAACAGCGTTTATTCCAAATGCTAATAGCTGTGGATGATAAGTTTGAGAATGTAAAAAGAGATTTACTAAACGGGAGCCATTACCCACGGTGGGGTGGCCTATGGTGCAATCCGACGACAGGAGGCTCGGATCGGAATACTGAGGGGCACACCCTCAGACTTGGAGTCATCATCGGGCATTGGAGTGGGTCTAAAGACCCAAGGTCGATAGGAAAGCCAGCACCACTGCACTCAGTGACATCATCATGTGGTGGAGAGAAAGAAGATAAATCGAAACTCATATGCACACACTACGGGATGAAGAAACATATCCGACGATGTGTTTTCAGCTTGTGGGATATGCAGAATGGTGGGAAGGCTGCAAGCAGCAAGCAACGAAGGGGGCTCCGCCAGGCGGAGGGGCCGCTGCAATCAGCTCTGGAGGAGTGGCTGAGAGCAGCTCTGGAGGTGCAGCTGAGAGCAGCTCCAAAAGCAAAGAGAAGAAGGGAGTTGTGGTCACTAAAGTAAAGAAAGAATAAAATTGCAGGAAGGAAGCAGGACGAAGCATCCAAAAGTGACGAGTGAAATTAAGGAGGCAGGGAGATAGGAAATAGCGGGGACGGGTTAGGGGGCTGGCTCATTTAATGGTCAGCCCTTCTCCTCTGGAATGCCGAAAATGACCCCTAACCTCAGAAATATATTGTCCCGCCCAGGCCACCCAAAAGACCAGATTACCCCTACCTTTGACCCAAATTACAACACCTCATAATACCCCTCAACTGACCACTTTGCCTTTACAATTAAACGGCCAACCCAACAGAAAATCAGCATTAACCTTAAACAGCTCCTCACCCAACCTAAAACATTCTAGATGGGTCCTAGACTGTGGGGCCATAGATACTATGTCCTACGACCTCTCAGATTTTTTCGCCCTTAATACACCTCCTATATAACACAAGACAGCCAATGGTGACCTTGTTTCCGTCTGCGGTGCCGGTTCCATCTCTCGATTTTCTAACTTTACGCTTCACAATTGTCTTTATGTTCCCAATCTTTCCTCAAAATTACTCTCTGTCATCATTTAACTTTTGTGCTTGACTGTGTTGTTCTAATATATCCTCGTTTTTGCTTACTGCAGGATATTCACTCGAAGGCGATATTTGGACGTGGCACTGAGCGTGATGGGTTGTACTACCTGGACGAGGTCTCTCAAACGGGTCGGTCAATGCTTGCTCACCATACTGTCCAACTGCAGCTCTGGCTGTGGCACTGTCGTTTAGGTCACCCTCTTTCGGGTATCTTAGATTTCTCTTTTCAAACTTATTTACCAACTCTCAGTCAAATTTATCTTGTGAAACATGTATTCAGTCAAACCAACATAAGAGCACTTATCATCCCACAAATACTCGTGCTGATCGTGTTTTTTCACTAGTACATTCTGATGTTTGGGGACCTTCCCCAGTATCAACACCCCATTTTTTTCGTTACTTTATTACCTTTATTGATGATCATTCTCGTATGACTTGGGTGTATTTTCTCAAACATAAATCTGATGCCAATATTTGTATCTGTGATTTCTTTACCATGATACAAACACAGTTTCACACTTGTATCTCTATTTTATGATCGGATAATGGTGGCGAATATATGTCAACA
>AP025075.1:3351883-3367137 GCA_036186865.1 Eustoma russellianum | reverse complement strand
AGGGCCTCAAATGAATCCGGCTGCCACTGCTGCTCAGGTGGAGAAGCCGGAGAAATTTGCTGGAAGCTTCTTCAAAAGGTGGCAGCAAAAGATGTTGTTCTACCTCACTGCGTTGGGGTTGGCCAGAATGCTCAGCGAGGATCCACCTGTGGTTGAGCCTGTGGAGGATCAACAGCAGAATATGCAGAATGCCTTGGGTGCTGAGGCCTGGGCATACACAAACTTCTGTTGTTTAAATTTGATTCTTGGATGCCTAGATAATTCTCTCTATGGCATATTTTGTACTTTTAAAACTGCAAAAGCATTATGGTTGGCTTTGGACAAAAAGTACCGCACAGAAGATGCGGGTACTAAAAAGTTGATAGTTGGGAAATTTCTCGACTATAAAATGTTAGATTCCAAAACTGTAATTTCGCAGGTGGAAGAAATACAGATGTTGGTTTCTGAAATGGAAGAGGAGGGCATGACGCTCAGTGAATCTTTCCTAGTTGCGGCTGTGATTGAGAAGCTGCCTCCTTCGTGGAGGGAATTCAAGAGCTATCTCAAACACAAGCGAAAGGAGATGAAGATGGAGGATTTGATAGTCCGTCTTCGGATTGAGGAGGACAACCGTCGCTCCGAAAGAAAGCCATCCATGTCTTCTGGTCAAGCCAAAGCTCATGTTGCTGAGGCAAAGAACAAGAAGAAGCATAACACTTTGAGTGTGAACTCCAAGGGCAAGGAAATTGCAAAGAAGTTCACAGGTAAGTGTTATAACTGTGGTAAACCAGGGCATCGAAGCAGTGAGTGCAGGAAGCCCAAAAAGAATCAAAATCAGAATAAAGCGAAAGCAAATCTGGTCGACGCAATGGATGACCTGAATCTCTGTGCGGTGGTCTCAGAGTGTAATGCTGTGGGGAACGTACGCGAGTGGTGGCTTGATACTGGCGCCACTAGACATGTTTGCTCCAGCAGAGAGATGTTCACGGAGTATCAGCCCGGGAACAATGAACAACTTTTTATGGGAAACTCGGCCTCCTCGAAGATTGAAGGCGAGGGCAAAGTTGTTCTGAAGCTCACATCAGGGAAGCATCTGACTCTGCAGAATGTGCTAACGTCCCTGATATTCGAAGAATTTAGTATCTGGAATCTCTTCTAGTCATGCATGGGTTTTAGACAAGTGTTAGAGTCCAATAAAGTTATTCTTTCGAAAAATGGCATGTCTTTGGGGAAGGTGGTACTGTTAATAGGAGTTTAAATTGAATGTCATCACTATTGTACCAAAAGAGATTTGCCACAGAGGCTAATAAAATTGCTTCCTCTTCTGCTACATGCTTGATCTTCTTGTTTATGGCATTTTCGTTTGGGACATGTAATTACAAGTCAATACAACGTATGGAGTAATCTTGACTTATTGCCCAAACTGGACCTTTAATAAACAAGGGAAATGTCAAATATGTTGTTGTGAAGCGAATAATGGCAAAGGCGCCATTTCCTTCAATATAAAGGAACACTGAACCTTTGGATTTTAATTCATACCGATGTGGTGGATTTAAAGTTTGTGCAAACAAGAGGAGGTAAAAGTATTCGTAACTTTTATCGACGATTGCACACGATATTGTTATGT
The DNA here is from genome assembly GCA_036186865.1 of Eustoma russellianum. Lineage (NCBI taxonomy): Eukaryota > Viridiplantae > Streptophyta > Magnoliopsida > Gentianales > Gentianaceae > Eustoma > Eustoma russellianum. The sequence goes on along the minus strand of AP025075.1, from coordinate 3,365,531 downwards.
ATATTTGCTAAGTAGCAAAGACGAGGCCCTTGATGCTTTCAAGGATTATAAAATGAAGTTGAGAATCAACTTAGCAAACGAATTAAAACAATTCGTAGTGATAGAGGTGGCGAATATAATACACCGTTTAATGAATTCTGTTCAGAAAGTGGCATTATTCATCAAACGACTGCACCATATTCACCTCAATCGAATGGTATTGCTGAACGCAAAACCGTACTCTTAAAGAGATGATGATGCTATGTTGATAAGTTCGGGTTTACCTCAGAACTTGTGGGGGGAAGCAATCCTCTCAGCCAACGTCATTTTAAATAGAATTCCATCTAAAAATATGGATGAAACCCCCATTTGAGCTTTGGAAAGGCTACAAGCCTAGTTACAAATATTTGAAAGTGTGGGGGTGTCTGGCAAAGGTTGCTGTACCTAAACCAAGACAGTTAAAATTGGGCCTAAAACAGTTGATTGCATATTCATTGGTTATGCAACTAACAGTAGTGCATATCGTTTCTTGGTGCACAAATCGGATATTCCTGACATACATGAAAACGTTGTCATGGAGTCAAGGAATGCAGTGTTCTTTGAAGATGTCTTTCCGAGGAAAGACAAAATTCAAGAAGAACAAGATTGGTAAGCGATTGCGTGAGGCGACTCCTCAAGGAGATGAGGAACTTCGTCAAAGCAAGCGTGCCAAAATGCCAACTTCGTTTGGACCAGATTTTCTAACCTATATGGTAGAAAATGAGCCAAGGAACTTTTCCGAGGCTATGTCAACTCCAGAAGCTCCATTCTGGAAAGAGCAGTTGACAGTGAAATAGACTCGATTCTTCAGAACCACACTTGGGAGTTGGTTAACCTTCCACCTGGAAGTAAACCACTTGGTTGTAAGTGGGTTTTCAAGAAGAAACTGAAAGAGGATGGGTCTATTGAAAAGTATAAAGCCAGGTTGGTAGCTAAAGGCTATCGACAAAAGGAAGGCTTTGACTTTTTGACACCTACTCACCGTGACTAGGATCACTTCTATAAGGATGCTAGTTGCATTGCTGCAGTCTATAACTTGGAAATCCATCAGATGGATGTAAAGACTGCGTTTCTGAATGGTGAGTTGGATGAAGAAATTATATGGAACAACCCGAAGGGTTTGTGGTTCCAGGACAAGAGTCTAAGGTTTGTAGACTCGTTAAGTCCTTGTACGGGCTTAAGCAAGCGCCTAAGCAGTGGCACTTGAAATTTGATCAAGCCATGTTAGCTAATGGTTTCAAGATCAATGAGTGTGACAAGTGTGTCTATATTAAGAGCACACAGAATGCATATTGATAGTGTGTCTCTATGTAGAGACATGCTAATCATGGGAAGTACTCGGGACATAATCTTAACACAAAGAAGATGTTGACGAGAAACTTCGATATGAAGGATATGGGAGTTGCCAATGTTATTCTAGGAATAAATTTCTAGGATGACTGAGGGACTCGTGTTGTCACAAACACACTATATTGAGTCTGTCCTAAAACGGTTCAATATGGATGATGTGAAACCGGTAAAGACCCCGCTCGACTTAAGTATACACTTAAGAAAGAATCGAGGCGAACCTGTTGCCCAGCTAAATATTCTCAGGTAATCGGGAGTCTGATGTACATAACGAATTGTACAAGACCAGACTTAGCTTGTTCAGTAAACAAGTTGAGCAGATTTACGAGTAATCCAAGTGATGATCATTGGAAAGCTCTTAACAGAGTGATGAGGTATGAAATACACAATGAATCTTGGATTACATTACACGAGATATCCAGCGGTGTTGGAAGGATACTGCGATGCAAATTGGATATCAGATAGTAAGGACTCGAAATCCACCAGTGGATACGTGTTCACTGTTGGTGGTGCTGCTGTCGTGGAAATCCACGAAACAAACATGCATAGCTAGGTCCACTATGGAAGCTGAGTTCATAGCGTTGGACAAAGCTGGGGAAGAGGCTGAGTGGCTTCGGAATTTTCTGGAAGATATTCCGTGCTGGCCTAAGCCGATAGCTCCTATTAGCATACACTGTGATAGTCAGTCAGCTATAGGACGTGCTCAAAGCAGCATCTATAATGGTAAGTCACGACACATACGTCGAAGACATAACCATTAAACAGTTGATCTCTAATGGCGTGATTTCCATAGATTATATAAAATCAATGGAGAATCTTGCGGATCCGCTTACAAAAGGCTTGCCTAGAGATCAGATGTCAAGATTGACAAACGGAATGGGACTGAAGCCCATAATGCATGAATCTTTGTAATGGTAACCCAACCTTGTTGACTGGAGATCCCAGAATCTTGGTTCAATGGGACAACTAAGTTATGAAGGTTCAGTTAGCACTTACTCATTCCGTCTGGTAAAAGTGCTGTCTGCAGAGATTTCAGGGTAAGCTAAGGCTTTTAATGATGTCCTATATCTTGATACGTCAAGTGGAGTATGGCAGAATACTCTTGATAGGAATCACCTATGTAAGTGTGAAGTGGGGCCGCTTCTATGAGAAAGTCTGGGTGGCAAGATTTCTCTAAAACACTTTCTGAAACCAGGTTGATCATGGCCAAAACGAACACAACCATGAGAACCAAAAGGGTGTTAAAGGAAATATTGTGTGAGTACATTGTCTTGGTTCACAACAAAGGCTGACTAGTTCAAGACATCAAGTCACTACTTAGCCGAGTGGATCCGATGGTACATCACTAAGAAAGGTTCAAAGCCAGAAGCTACCTCTTCTGATGCAATATTTTCTTGTCTGACTTCTCCTCAGAGTTGCATAAGTGTCTGCATTAATTTACATTCATGTGGGGGATTGTTGGAGAATTAAGGTTGGGCTTGGCCCATCGTTGGATATTGAAGATTGGGCTTGGCCCGTTAATGAAGTTGCAAATTGGTTGCAACGTACTATGAGCTTAATGAATCCTTAACGAGTAGTTAATGTTAGGATGTGATCTCACTCAATTATGTATTGTGTGAATGTGAAATTAATGCTCAAAGTAGATGGAAATGTTGTGGATGGGTGACGTGTCACCCGTGGGAGGAATGCCACGTTGGAAGTGTCCATGTGGCGGAAAAAGCTTCTGACGGACATCGATCGATGACATCGATCGATCGATGTCACTTCGATCGATCGATGTCATCGATCGAAGTGGATCAGGAGCTAGATCGATGGATAGATCGATCAAAGACGATCAGAGGACATCGATCGATCACTTCGATCGATCGATGTCACTTAGATCGATCAAAGTGATCGATGAAGTGCTCTGTCAGACATCGATCGATCACATCGATCGATCGATGTCACTTCGATCGATCGATGTGATCGATCGAAGTCTGACAGCGGGCAGAATCGATCTGTTTAAGCTGTTGTTTCAAACGTGAAACTAACACTATCCTCCTTTAAAATAAGATCAATCTGTTTGATCTAACGGTGGCAGGGAAGATAGCTTTGATCTAACGGCCGAGATTTAAACTGTCTTAACCGCTTAACCGAATATGGTTTCCATCCAACGTTCCAGGTTTAAACCTGTAATCTATCTTCAATCTAATGGCTGAGATTAAACCATCCTAATCTGGATAGGAGGTTTTAATCCAACGGCTTAAATTAAACTTCGGTTTTGATCCAACGGTTACGGTACCTCCGACTCCCCTATATAAAGAGGGCTAATGGCTCTTTCATTAACACACCATTTTTACAAGCAATCAAGCATAAGAGCATTCTGCATTTAGCACGTGAGTCTTGCATATCGTCCGGGAGAAGTCAGGACACTCTAGAGTTCGAAGGAGTTCAAGTTCAGCAGTGCCGCTCAACTGAACAGGTACCCGTTGTATCCTGGGAGACGATTGCTCATACCGGTTGGGCACAGTATACCGGAGCAATACGTCTTAAGGACAGAGTCCTTGACTCGCCCCGGGTTTGATTTATTTTGTTGTTACATATGCACACAGTGTACGACTGCGTCTTGGTACAGGATTGATTGTGCCAACTATCTTCTGGTCCTCGTTTCATCTTATCAAATCTATCAAAGATTCAAGTACAATTTATTTACATGCTTCAGCCTTTTACACCAAGAATTATCTATTTTATCCGCCGTTATATCACAGAAATACTTTCTTTACTACAAAGTGCAGTTTTCATGGACACTCTAAAACTATTTAGCCTAAACACTCGTAATCTCATGCAATTTGATTTGAACGTTGTTTGAAGTTTTTGTATACAGAATGAGATGCAATATTCGAATGTCGTATTAATTGGTGTATTTTTATTTTATTAAATCGAATGAACTATTCTTTGACATGCATATAACTGGATCAGACTTTTTAGATATACATAGAATGAAATGGATTTTGATTCATGTGTACAAATCTGCCAACAGTCCTTTCTTTTCAACATTTGGCTCTTAGCACGGATACCTCATTTATGTCAACGGTACCTCACTATGGAAACATTAACTTTTCAGCATTTTACCCTCAACATTCATACTTCATTTCTAGTTTCCAATTCTAATGGAGTTAAGAACACACTTTGCTTTAACTTTGGAATATGATGTAATAAAGCAAAATGACTCACTAAATTAGTTGCGCTTCTTATATTATGAAGTATCAGTTGATCAACATAGCTTGGCGCTGTTGGAGGAAAATTTATAAATGGGTTTGTCCAAAGTTGGTGAGCAACATACTTTGAGCTTAATTAAGATTAGTTTTCGTCAATCAAAAATAAAAACTAATGAATCCTAAATTATCTACGTGATGAGTAGATGATTTTAGGCTTTTGAATCACTCAATTTCGATATCGGGTGTGAATGAGAAATTAATGCTCAAAGTAGGAATAAAAATTGGTTGCAAATTGGAAAATTGGTGATGTGGCTTCATGAGAAGAAGACTCATCACCTTTTTGCAAATATACCATATTGGCAAATTGAAGGGGAAATGCCACTAAATATAGTGCTAGGAGAGGCACTTTAGATGTGCCCTAAGGGCATGAGAAGTTTTTGACCGGAGGGAAGACCTAGAAAGTGCCACACGCGCGCACGCGCGCGCGCCGCCGCCCGCCCGTCCAGCCGGCTCGGCTCGGCTTGTGGCTCGCCGCCCGGTTCTTATCTTTTTGGATAAATTTTCCAGAAAATAATTTACTTGATCCTACGGTTATGATTTAGTCCTACGATCTAACGGCTCAGATTGAGACTGACTGATTCCTCCTAATCGTGGGATAATGGCCGAGCTGAGACAGTCGTGGTGGGATAATGGCCGAGCTGAGACAGTCGTCGGGTGCGTGGTGAACGTGGGGTTACTAGCCGATTAGTGCGGTCGTGGGTTGCCATAACCTCCAAGAATTCCCTCTATAAATAGAGGCAGTGCACTGCTTCTGAAGTGACAGAAATTTTCCTTCTCTTCTCCTACTGCATAATTCATTGCTGCATACTGCATACACAGCTGCTGCATTTCATCCATTTGAGGAAGTCAGAACATTTGTCAGGTTCGTGGAGTTCTTACGTAGTAGTGCCACTCGTATGAACTGTTAACCGTTGTATCCTGGGAGACGTTTGCAAATTTTCGGTTGGGCACAGTATACCGGAGCAATTCGTCTTAAGGACAGAGTCCTGGACTCGCCTCGGTCCCTATGTTGAGCTCATCCTGTGTCGAGCTCTTCCCTATGTTGAGCTCATCTTTGTGTTGAGCTCATCGTCTCGGCTCATCCATATGATGGCAATTTGGTTCATCACTGGGATGACCTCGGACTTTCGTCTCGGCTCATCCCTGTGATGGCAATTTGGTTCATCACTGGGATGACCTCGGACTTTCGTCTCGGCTCATCCCTGTGAGGGAATTTGGTTCATCACTGGGATGACATCGGACTTTCGTCTCGGCTCATCCCTGTGATGACACTTCGGCTCATCACTTGGGATACACCTCGGACTTTCGTCTCGGCTCATCCCTCTGATGGCAATTTGGTTCATCATTGGGATGACCTCGGATTTCATCTCGGCTCATCCTTGTGATGGCAATTTGTCTCATCACTGGGATGACCTCGGATTTCATCTCGGCTCATCCCTGTGATGGCAATTTGTCTCATCACTGGGATGACCTCGGATTTCATCTCGGCTCATCCTTTTGATGGCAATTTGGCTCATCACTGGGATGACCTCGGATTTCATCTCGGCTCATCCTGTGATGGCACTTCGGCTCATCACTGGGATGACCTCGGCCATTCATCTCGGCCATCACTGTGATGGCTCTTCGGCTCCATCCTTGTACTTTACAGAATATCAGTTTCGTTCTCTAATAAATCTGAGATTTTGTATGTGGATAACAATCTTAAGACGAATTTTCGTTATTATCTCAGTTTTGTACCGATTTATTTACAGTATTCTGTTGGTATACTGACTTCTTGTTTCATGATTTGTCAGAATTTGAAACGAGATGGAGAACGAAAGCTCTAACTCGCACATCGGCGCTGAGGAACAGAACACTGCTGTTCCAATCGCACCTACTATTGCTGCACCCATTCCTGCACCTGTTCCTGTTGCTGGACAGGTTGAGAAGCCTGAGAAGTTTGGAGCAGTTTTTTCAAACGTTGGCAGCAAAAGATGCTGTTTTTCTTGACAACATTGGGCTTAGCAAAGATGCTGAATGAGGATCCTCCGGAGGTGGTTCCGGTTGAAGATCCGAATCTGAATATGCAGAACCATTTGATGGCTGAAGCATGGAATTTTAACAATTATGTATGCTTGAGTCATATTTGAGTTGTTTAGATAATTCATTGTATGGACTGTATTGTACTTATAAAACTGCAAAGTCATTGTGGATGGCCTTAGATAAGAAGTACCGCACGGAGGATGCCGGTACTAAGAAGTTTGTCGTTGGCAAATTTCTTGATTTTAAAATGTCAGATTCCAAGACTGTTGTTTCTCAGATTGAGGAATTACAGATGCTGGTGGCCGCAAATGGAAGAAGAGGGCATGTCGCTCAGTGAATCTTTCATAGTGGCGGCTGTGATTGAGAAGCTACCTCTTTCGTGGAGGGAATTTAGAAGTTATCTCAACACAAGCGAAAGGAAATGACATTGGAGGATCTGATTGTTCGACTCCGTATAGAGGAGGACAATCGTAGATCCGAAAAAAAAGGCCAAGTTCGAGTTCTGGTCATGCTAAAGCTCATGTCGCAGAGGCGACGAAAAAAAAAAGAGAAATCCTGTCGGAGTGAAAACCTAAAGGCAAGAAAGTTGCCAAAAAGTTCACTGGAAAATGTTATAACTGTGGAACTCAGGGGCACCGCAGTGTTGACTGCCGTAAGCCCAAGAAAAAGCAGGAAAAAGCGAAAGCCAACCTTGTCAGTCAGATGGATGATCTGGATTTGTGCGCTTTGTTTCTGAATGCAACGCAGTTGGAAATCCTCGTGAATGGTGGGTGGACACTGGAGCCACTCAACATGTCTGTGCAAACAGGATGATGTTCAGAGACTATTCTCCGGCAAAGAATAATGAAAAGCTGTACATGGGGAACTCTGATAGCTCGAAGATTGAAGGTTCGGGAAATGTGATTCTGAAGATGACTTCAGGAAAGGAATTGACTTTGCGAGATGTATTGCACGTTTCTGACATCCGCAAGAACTTAGTTTCTGGAGATTTACTAGTCAGTCATGGTTTTAGACTAGTATTTGATTGTAATAAATTTATTCTGAGTAAGAATGGGGTATTTCTGGGGAAGGGGTACTTGACCGACAACATGTTCAAACTTAGTGTGATGACTGTTGTACCCAAGAAAACTTTGCCCAAAGTGGCCAATAAGAATGCTTCTACTTCTGCTTATATGCTTGAGTCTTCTTGTTTATGGCATTTTCGTTTGGGACATGTTAATTATAAGTCAATACAAAGGATGATTAATCTTGACTTATTACCCCAACTGAACATTAGTAAAGAAAATGCCAAGTATGTGTTGAAGCAAAAATGACAAAGATGCCATTTCCTTCAATAGAAAGGAACACTGAACCTTTAGATTTAATTCATACTGATGTGTGTGATTTAAAATTTGTGCAAACAAGAGGTGGTAAAAAATATTTTGTAACTTTTATCGATGATTGCACACGATACTGTTATGTCTATTTGCTAAGTAGCAAAGACGAGGCCCATGATGCTTTCAAGGACTATAAAAATGAAGTTGAGAATCAACTTAGCAAACGAATTAAGACAATTCGTAGTGATAGAGGTGGCGAATATGATGCACCGTTTAATGAATTCTGTTCAGAACATGGCATTATTCATCAAACGACTGCACCATATTCACCTCAATCGAATGGTATTGCTGAACGCAAAAACCGTACTCTGAAAGAGATGATGAATGCTATGTTGATAAGTTCGGGTTTACCATAGAACTTGTGGGGGAAGCAATTCTCTCTGCCAACGTCATTTTAAATAGAATTCCACCTGAGAAGATGGATGAAACCCCATACGAGCTTTGGAAAGGCCATAATCCTAGTTACAAATACTTGAAAGTGTGGGGGTGTCTGGCGAAGGTTGCAGTACCCAAACCAAGACAAGTTAGAATTGGGCCTAAAACAATTGATTGCATATTCATAGGATATGCAACTAACAGTAGTGCATATCGATTCTTGGTGCACAAGTCGGACATTCCTGACATACATGAGAATGTTGTCATGGAATCAAGAAATGCAGTGTTCTTTGAATATGTCTTTCCAAAGAAAGATGAAAACAACAAAGAAGCAAGCAGTAGTAAGCGAGTGCGTGAGACGACTCCTCAAGAAATTGAGGAACTGCGTCAAAGCAAACGAACCAGAGTACCAACATCTTTTAGACCAAATTTTCTAACATACTTAGTAGAAAACGATCCAAGAACCATTTCTGAGGCGATGTCAACTCCAGAAGCTCCCTTCTGGAAAGAGGCAGTAAATAGTGAGATAGAATCGATTCTTCAAAATCACACTTGGAGCTGGTTGATCTTCCACCAGGAAGTAACCACTCGGATGCAAGTGGATCTTAAGAAAAAGCTGAAAGAAGATGGGTCTATTGACAATACAAGGCCCGGTTGGTAGCTAAAGGCTATCGACAAAAGGAAGGCTTTGACTTTTTTGATACCTACTCACCGGTAACTAGGATCACTTCAATAAGAATGCTAGTTGCTATCGCTGCAGTCTACGACTTTGAAATACATCAGATGGATGTGAAGACTGCCTTCCTAAACGGTGAGTTAGAAGAAGAAATTTATATGGAGCAACCTGAAGGGTTTGCTGTACCAGGGCAAGAGAAAAAGGTGTGTAAACTTGTCAAGTCTTTGTACGGACTTAAACAAGCACCCAAACAGTGGCATTTGAAGTTTGATGAGGCAATGTTGTTAAATGGCTTCAGGATCAACGAGTGTGACAAGTGTGTTACATCAAGAACACACCAAACGCCTATGTGATAGTGTGTCTATATGTAGATGACATGCTCATCATGGGCAGTACTCGTGACATCATTTTGAATACCAAGAAGATGTTAACACGAAATTTTGATATGAAAGATATGGGGGTTGCCAATGTTATTCTAGGAATTAAAATTTCTCGGATAACTGAAGGCCTCGTTATGTCACAAACTCACTATATTGAATCTGTTCTCAAACGATTCAATATGTTTGATACAAAACCAATAAAGACCCCACTAGACTTAAGTGTACACTTAAGAAAGAACCGAGGTGAACCTGTAGCTCAATTGAAGTACTCACAGGTAATAGGAAGTTTGATGTACATAACAAAATGTACAAGACCAGACTTAGCCTGTTCAGTAAACAAATTGAGCAGGTTTACGAGTAATCCAAGTGAAGATCATTGGAAAGCTCTAAATAGAGTGATGAGGTACTTGAAGTACACAATGAACCTTGGATTACACTATACAAGATATCCAGCAGTATTGGAAGGATATTGTGATGCGAATTGGATATCAGATAGCAAGGACTCTAAGTCCATCAGTGGATACCTATTCACTGTTGGTGGAGGTGCTGTGTCATGGAAATCTACAAAACAAACGTGCATAGCTCGGTCCACTATGGAAGCCGAGTTTATAGCACTAGATAAAGCTGGAGAAGAGGCTGAATGGCTTCGAAATTTCCTAGAAGATGTTCCATGTTGGCCTAAGCCAATAGCTCCTATCAGCATACACTGTTATAGTCAGTCTGCTATAGGACGGGCACAAAGCAGCATCTACAATGGTAAGTCTTGACACATACGTCGGAGACATAATACCATTAAGCAATTGATCTCTAATGGTGTGATTTCCATTGATTACATAAAATCAAAGGAGAATCTTGCGGATCCACTTACAAAAGGCTTGTCTAGAGATCAGATGTCAAAATTGACAAATGGAATGGACTTAAGCCTACTACGCAAGAGTCTTTGTAACAGTAACCCAACCTTGTTGACTGGAGATCCCAGGATCTTGGTTCAATGGGACAACCAAGTAATGAAGGTTCAGTTTAACACTTACTCATTCCGCTATATAAAAGTGCTGTCTGCAGAGAATATTTAGGGTAAGCTAAATCTTTTAATGATGTTCTATATCTTGATACATCAAGTGGGGTATGGCAGAATGCCCCTGATAGGAATCACCTATGTAAGTGTGAAGTGGGGCCGCTTCTATGAGAATTCTGTGAGGCAAAGAAATCTTTAAAACACTTTCTGAAACAAGGTTGTTCATGGCCAAAACGAACACAACCATGAGAACCAAAAGAGTGTTAAAGAAAATATTGTGAGAGTATTGTTGTCTAGGTTCACAGCAAAGGCTGACTAGTTCAAGACATCAAGTCACTACTTAGCCGAGTGAATCCGATGGTACATCACTACGAAAGGTTCAAAGCCAGAAGCTACCTCTTCTGATGCAATATTTTCTTGTCTGACTTCTCCTTAGAGTCTGCATTTGCATTTGCATTAATTTCTATTCATGTGGGGGATTGTTGGAGGAAAATTTATAAATGGGTTTGTCCAAAGTTGGTGAGCAACATACTTTGAGCTTAATTAGATTAGTTTTCGTTAATCAAAAATGAAACTAATGAATCCTAAATTATCTACGTGATGAGTAGATGATTATAGGCTTTTGAATCACTCAATTTCGATATCGGGTGAATGAGAATTAATGCTCAAAGTAGGAATAAAATTGGTTGCAAATTGGAAAATTGGTGATGTGGCTTCATGAGAAGAGACACATCACCTTTTTGCAAATATACCACATTGGCAAATTGAAGGAAAAAATGCCACCAAATATAGTGCTAGGAGAGGCACTTTAGATGTGCCCTAAGGGCATGAGAAGTTTTTGACCGGAGGGAAGACCTAGAAAGTGCCACACGCGCGCGCGCGCCGCCCGCCCGCCCGTCCGGCCGGCTCGGCTCGGCTCGTGCTCGGGCTCGGGCTCGTGGCTCGGGCTCGCCCGCCCGGTTCTTATCTTTTTGGATAAATTTTCCAGAAAATAATTTACTTGATCCTACGGTTATGATTTAGTCCTACGATCTAACGGCTCAGATTGAGACTGACTGATTCCTCCTAGTCGTGGGATAATGGCCGAGTTGAGACAGTCGTGGTGGGATAATGGCCGAGCTGAGACAGTCGTGGGGTGCGTGGTGAACGTGGGGTTACTGGCCGATCAGTGCGGTCGTGGGTTGCCATAACCTCCAAGAATTCCCTCTATAAATAGAGGCAGTGCACTGCTTCTGAAGTGACAGAAATTTTCCTTCTCTTCTCCTACTGCATAATTCATTACTGCATACTGCATACACAGCTGCTGCATTTCATCCATTTGAGGAAGTCAGAACATTTGTCAGGTTCGTGGAGTTCTTACGTAGTAGTGCCACTCGTATGAACTGTTAACCGTTGTATCCTGGGAGACGTTTGCAAATTTTCGGTTGGGCACAATATACCGGAGCAATTCGTCTTAAGGACAGAGTCCTGGACTCGCCTCGGTCCATATGTTGAGCTCATCCCTGAGTTGAGCTCATCCTGTGTTGAGTTCTTCCCTATGTTGAGCTCATCTTTGTGTTGAGCTCATCGTCTCGGCTCATCCATGTGATGGCAATTTGGTTCATCACTGGGATGACCTCGTACTTTCGTCTCAGCTCATCCCTGTGATGGCAATTTGGTTCATCACTGGGATGACCTCGGACTTTCGTCTCGGCTCATCCCTGTGATGGCATTTTGGTTCATCACTGGGATGACATCGGACTTTCGTCTCGGCTCATCCCTCTGATGGCAATTTGGCTCATCATTGGGATGACCTCAGATTTCATCTCGGCTCATCCCTGTGATGACACTTCGGCTCATCACTGGGATGACCTCGGATTTCATCTCGTCTCATCCCTGTGATGGCAATTTGTCTCATCACTGGGATGACCTCGGATTTCATCTCGGCTCATCCCTGTGATGGCAATTTGTCTCATCACTGGGATGACCTCGGATTTCATCTCGGCTCATCCCTTTGATGGCAATTTGGCTCATCACTGGGATGACCTCGGATTTCATCTCGGCTCATCCCTGTGATGGCACTTCGGCTCATCACTGGGATGACCTCGGCCATTCATCTCGGCCATCACTGTGATGGCTCTTCGGCTCATCCTTGTACTTTACAGAATATCAGTTTCGTTCTCTAATAAATCTGAGATTTGTATGTGGATAACAGGCGCATCATTATGGGTCATCGAAAAACAACGTCTCTGTGTTTCTCACACATAGGTATGATTGTGTACATTCGACCTCCATATCCCGCTATAGGCGGAAGCCTCTAAAACAGTGGATAATGTTGTTGCTGTATTCATACTTCATTTCTAGCAAACATGCCTTTAAAGTTTAACTTGAGAAGCTAAATAAATGTAGCTTTTATGGGTAAAAAAAGCACCTAATGCTAATGTTTTAAGGAAATGATATTCACATTTTCATTCCTCTTGTTCAAATATTATGATGATGATGATGATTACTATCATTATTATTATGAAATATCATTAATCTAGAAAACTATATCAAATTTTTACAGGCCTTTCTGTAGATTTTATAACTTTATGCAAAGGTGATACTAACATGAAATATTTAGTCTCTTAAAAAGTATACTTAGCAAAGTTAAAGCAATAAATTAATTTTTAAAATAAAACAAGGCTTATAATAAAAGCCTCGATATTGACTAAAGTTTACTTTAAACTGTAACTTTAAACTCAAACTTGCCTAAATCCCACTCATATCAGTTGTACACTTGTACGAATTTTTCGATACACACCATCACACGATTCTCGGGTGCTCATGAAAAAGAGAGCTCACGCAATTCTAATGGAGAAAAGAGAAAATAATACAATGACATATTTGTTCTTTTTTTTAATTAACTACAATAAACTTGTAAAAACTAGACATGTTTTTTTTGGCATCAAGTAATACTAAATAAACGATAAGGAAACCACTAATATTCTGTTATTTGACTAGAAGCAAGCATTATAAAATTTACAAAAATAATTGTTATAGAAATAAGAATGTTCATTTCCAGTAAAAGATGGTGTGTTCTTTTACATTACGTGAAATATAGAATATCATGATTTTCTATTAAATCAATATATGCATATGAAATAACAAAGATGTTCATATATCGGAGGTCTCACTGAAAGCAAACTCTCTATCTTTTAAGA
>AP025075.1:3273238-3351873 GCA_036186865.1 Eustoma russellianum | reverse complement strand
CAAACTCTCTATCTTTTAAGATGGATATATTGTTTGCATACTTCTCATCAGATCCTAGCGATAACTTTTGCTGCTGTTAAAATATACTGGATATGTGTTGTGTTGTGTGTGTGAGTATATATCCTGCCAATGCGACCACTTTTGTCCTAATCAAAGGAATGCTTCTTTTTTACACAAAAAAAACGTCAAATTAATTAGTTAAAAGTTACTAGTTTGAAAGAAAAGCAAGAGAACAAAGATGAAGCATAAATGATTCAATATTCATGAGATATATGTAATTTATTTAATACTCCTTCCGCAAAAGAAATTTCTACAGTAAACTTTTAACATAATACAATTTTATATTATTTGATAAATCAACTAACATAATCTTTTTAGAACAAAAAAAATATTAATAATGATAAAAATTTCTTCAGTGCATAAATGGTTCCCATAGAAAAGAAAAGGACAGACATGTCATTTAGGTTTTGACTAGGTTCTAGACTTTTAATTTTCGTGGTTCAAGAGAGAAATTGTCTTCAAAAATACTTAGTTCAGGGGTAATATTTTTTAACAGAAGTTTAAGGGTAATTTCTTTAAAACCTTATTAGCCCTTTTGTGACACATTAATTTTAGCTGTCTATTGTGTCACTTGTACATACTTTGATAAAATGCTAGTTGACTATCACTTAATACTTTGTCATAAAAAAATAATCTTTTATTGTAAAACATAGACGATCAATGAGAGAAAATCAAAGTATAACTACCGTTTTTTGGTTTACTTCATCCGTCTTAATAAGATTGTCACAATTGATTTTTAAATAGTGTACTTTGAATTATTTAAAAATCAATTATAACACCATGATACCATTTCTGAAATATGAACAACATTCCCGCAACGGTCAAAAATAAAAATACATATTTTTAATTAAGATGAAAGGAATAGTAAATTATATGATGTATTTAAAATATTTGTATAATTTTGTCAATTAATGTATGAGAGGTTTTATAATTAAAACCCTTGGTCTTGAGTAAAACGTTCCGGGTGTTCCCATGCCACGAGGCGGCACGCTCTAATTTCAAGATCACTGTTTTTCTCACCGCGACACCTCCCTACCCACAGCACTCAGAATCTAAGGCACAACATTTTCCTCTGAATTTGTGACTAAAAGAAAGGTTCTTTTATAGTTTTACTGTCTGAAGATCAAACCATCCGAATTTGCTTTTTTCTCTTTTGATACAAAAGATCGTAAACTGATTTCGAAAACTTGATTGTTAGTTATTACGAAAACTTGATTGTTAGTTTCGTGAATGATGTAAGTTAGGTCATTCAACAGTTTCTTAGATAGAATGTCAAGAACTTAGTGTGTATAAAATGTTAGAGCGTAAACCCATTCAGATATAAAAAGTTGACTATATGTCTCGAACACCCATATATGACTTTGAAGATTCGAACCGGTAATCTTGTATACCAATCTATCACCCGAAATAAGATTAAGTCAAAGGGTGAAATAAGATTATTAACCTTCATGTTTATTTTTTGGGTTCAAGTTGATACTGTAACTATTTCAAAATATGTCATTTTTTATAATTTAACATAGTGTCATATTGTAATTAAAAGCCAAAAAAACTTATATTGTATAACGGAAAAAAATAGTAAAAGAATAAGGCAGAGAAATCCACAACGAAAAAGAACACGTGGTTCCTTAGCAAGTCCAGCCACATGATTTGCTAGCCTGAGAATCTAAGCGTCTAGTTGCACTTTGATAGGTTGAACCCCAACAACTAAAGGTTCCTGTCACACCAAATCCTAAAGGTAATGTAAGGATGTAAATTAGGTACCTAACGGCTCGCTAGCAAGAGCTTAGTCATATACACAGTAGTTTGCATAAGAAGCTCCAACACTGAAGGCAGACCTACAGGTCAAGGAAGCTCCCACACTATGAACTTGTTGGAAAAGGGCTCTGTTGCCTTTGGCAAGAATTGAATCTCTGACCTCCCTTTCGAGAATTCCTGCCCGTAACCAGTTGGGCTATGTCTTGGAGACCTAGTTGTACTTTCATATCATCTGTGTGTGCTTGTTTTTATATTATCAGTTAGTAATCAATTATTAGAGTGATATATGATATGTCAGTGACCATCTTAAAATTACTCTAATCTATCTAATATTGTCGCAACAAATTTGAAAGAGTGAATTTACTATTAAACCATTTAGACCAACAACTTTACTTGTCTAACATACGAGATGAAACCCAAGCTACAATAAGGAAAGATAAAAGATACGATTGCTGGTAATTTTTAATGACATGTGATGTGTGAAGCTAATGTGAACTTGAACACATTTTTTTTTTAAAAAGTTTTTTGGCTGGCTCTTTGTGTTAGGGTCAAAATCAAATCGAACTTATGTAACCAAGAGTATTTGACCTCTCAACCCTGTCAAACTCGACAAAAAACAGATTTGACCTCTCAAACCTGTCAAACCTAACAAAAACCAGTATATCATAAAGACGTAATTGACTCGTAATTTTAATACAAGTGCTCTTATTTTATTTTATTGTTATACTTTGTGAATCACTGTTTCATGAAATCCTTGGAGGCCAATTAGTTGTTAGTGTATGTTTCTAGGCCATGATTTGGATGTATTATGTTATACATTTATTATTAATAAAGAGATTTTATTATCATTATTGTTGGTTAGTATGTTACACAATTATGATATATGTTCCTGGTTCATTATTGTTATAGAGATAAAATAATTTATAATCAGTATGAATATTGATTTGATGATCATGAGATGATTATGTGTATGGTGATACAAATCAATCTCATAGATACTTGTTAGAGAACATTGTATTGGATAGACCCATCATGAGAGTACCACATGGATTAGCGTCATAAGTAAATCTCATGATAGTCATGTTTTTAATCCTTAGACTTGAGATTGTCATAGTTTCCAACATAAGGACTATTATATTTTGACATGATCTAATGTTATCCGTAACTGGATAATAATAAAGGTCATGATTGAGTGTGATAGAAATTATGTAGAGGATATTGAACAATCAAGATATAATTTGTCCCTTCCTTTAGAGAGAGATATCTTTGGGCCCCTCGATTAGTGAGACTGTGAAATACATGGTCGTGCTCAAATGAATTGATAGTGTAATCAATGTCATTTGTTTCATCAGTCTACTTAGAGATCGAGTAATCATATGTTTGAACGCTATAAGTATGACGTTGACCATGACTTATGTTCAAACTAGATATCGGTGTGACAAATGGATTAATGCATGTACTATTATTAGGCTAGTTGGACTTTACTCGTATTAATTGGGTAGTCGTAATGTCTTGCTAAAGACCAATTACGACTTGTTGGTTTAATGGAGATTTAACCGACTGCCAATTAATATGGTCCTATCGGGTCACACACAAGAATGCGTATGGGCTAATATTAATAATATTAGATATTAATTATTATTATTATTATTATTTTCGCTTTTTGTGGTGATTATATATATATATATATGTATGTATTATCGGATAATAACCAGAGAATCCATATCTTATATACTCAGGCGCTACCATCTCATTCGAGACATCATCGATAGAGGAGATGTCAAGATATGCAAAGGCCATGATTTATATGTTTTATGTTATACATTTATTATTAATAAAGAGGTTTTATTATCATTATTGTTGGTTAGTATGTTACACAATTATGATATATGTCCCTGGTTCATTATTGTTATAGAGATAAAATAATTTATAATCAGTATGAATATTGATTTGATGATCATGAGATGATTATGTGTATGGTGATACAAATCAATCTCATAGATACTTGTTAGAGAACATTGTATTGGATAGACCCATCATGAGAGTACTACATGGATTAGCGTCATAAGTAAATCTCATGATAGTCATGTTTTTAATCATTAGACTTGAGATTGTCATAGTTTCCAACATAAGGACTATTATATTTTGACATGATCTAACATTATCCGTAACTGGATAATAATAAAGGTCATGATTGAGTGTGATAGAAATTATGTAGAGGATATTGAACAATCAAGATATAATTTATCCCTCCCTTTAGAGAGAGATATCTTTGGGCCCCTCGATTAGTGAGACTGTGAAATACATGGCCGTGCTCAAATGAATTGATAGTGTAATCAATGTCATTTATTTTATCAGTCTACTTATAGATCGAGTAATCATATGTTTGAACAATATAAGTATGACACTGACCATGACTTATGTTTAAACTAGATATCGTGTGACAAAAGGATTAATGCATGTACTATTATTAGGCTAGTTAGACTTTACTCGTATTAATTGGGTAGTCGTAATGTCTTGCTAGAGACCAATTACGACTTGTTGGTTTAATGGAAATTTAACCGACTGCCAATTAATATGGGCCTATCGGGTCACACACAAGAATGCGTTTGGGCTAATATTAATAATGTTAATAATATTAATATTAGATATTAATTATTATTATATTTATTATCGGATAATAACGAGAGAATCCATATCTGATATGGATTTTGAATATCCTGATAGAATCCATATCTGATATGGATTTTGGTTGGAATCAACTAATCCGATTAGGACTCAGATTTTGATGTCTATATATGTGTATATATATCTGTGTATCTCATATACAGAGACACATGAAAAAAACACAGAATCATCAGAAAAAACCCTAGAGCCATTTTTGGAGAAAAACGAGTTCTCTCAGCCGTGTCGTTCAAGAGCTAGCACTCCGGGCGGAAGCATTTGTGTAGATACCAACAGAGGGTGATCGTTCCATCACACCTCCTACGTTCGCACCTCCTACGTCTGCAGATTTTGAATCTACAAAGGTAAAGTTTTTGATTTCTTTTATCGAATTAAACGAACAACATGGATCATTGGTAGGAAATCGGAGATCAAGTTTTGTTTTTTTCGCTGCGCGTTTTTGCAGTGACCTTGTCGGATTTCCTAACAGTGGTATCAGAGCCACTTGTTGTTCTCGTTTAAATCGATTATATCATGCTTATGTGATTATATGTTTTCTGTTTGAATTCGCATGGCATGATATATGAACAAACCCCAAATCGGATTTCATGTGATGAGAGAATAATGGTGTTTTTTAATTCGTTTTCATGAGATGATTTGTATACAGCGGGTATTCGTTTGTCATGTGATGATCAAAATCGCCCCTGTTTATATTAGATATAAACGCACGATATGTCATGATATGTGTAAAACCCTATTCGAATCTCATCTGATGAGAGCGGATTGATGTTTTCAAATAGTTTTCATGAGATGATATAACCCGAGATTATTGTAAATGGCTGAATTTGTTTGTCATGTGATGACTAAAACAATTCAGTTTATCTCAAATATTAAACATACGGTTGATGATTCTGTTTTCGTGTTGCGAATGGCAGATTATCAATTCAATTGATGATTCTGTTTTCGTGTTTCGAAAGACAGATTATCAATTCGATGATGATTCTGTTTTCAGGTTTCGGAAGGCATATTATCAATTTGATTGATGATTCTGTTATAAGGTTTTCGAATTACAGCTATCGATTCGATCGATGCTTCTGTAAGAGTTTACACGTAATCAAAACAGTAAGATCGTTAATATGATTGACGCGTCTGTGTTAGGGTTTCGAACAGAAAATTATCAATTCGATTGGTGCTTTTTGTTTGGCTTCGGGGGCGCTGCCCCTCAACCCCGCCCACTGACCGGCTAGCGGGACCCCGTATGCGTATGCCTTATAATTCGTTATCGTGACATTAAGAATGTCAACATATTTATTTATTATAATATGTTTGTGTAAGATATATTATAATTGTTTGATGTCTTTGCATGGTGCATAGCATGACCTTAGGACCTATATGATTAACTTAGTCATATTTCTGTTTTGGGTTTTCACAGCCTGCGTGCCGTTGTTGTTTTTGTTGTATTTATTTACAAGTAATTAGTTTTTCTTTATTATGTAATAAATGAAGAATTAAGCTACCAAAGTGATGATGGCGACCAAGGAGGAGAGGATTCCATGGAGATGGAGGCACGAGCTCAAGATTAGAAGATATGTATCATTGCAAATGTTGTAATAGGAAGTCTTTCACATAGGGTTTCCTTTATGATCTTCATTTGGTCTCATGAAGATCATATTTAGTTTGGCCATGCTATGTCATGTTTACATATTATCATTTTGTATGAGATGCGTGGATGATAGATTATATATGCATATAGGATGCTATGATATAATGATATGCAATGCAAGACATAAACTAAGTTGAACCCTCGTTAATAATTTAAGTCTTGATGCCATTCATGTCTTAAAACCTATTAAAACTGGGATTGTATTAAAGTAAGTATTGCCAAAGCAATGTGCTTTACACATTCCTAGCTACGTAGGATGAGTAATAGTGCTACTCATATGTTTAAAATTGGTTAGACTTAATTGGGCTATCAAAACGGTTTTGGGCCCAAGGCATTAGATGGAATCCAACATACAATGATATATGATGTCATTATTCTATAAATTCTAAGAGTTGCATGAGATGTAATTGGTAAATAAGTTACTTATCTAAATAACTTAATTTTAAGCGTCATGCCAAAGTTGAGTTTAGAATTAAGTCAAATATGGATCATAGCTCACTAAAATATTTCTTCTGAGGGTTATGTTTTAGTAGGAGTTTTATAAATTTTAACCTCATTATTAATAAAGTGTTACTTTGCATGTTTTGTAGATCATAAATGACTACTAATAACAATTCCACCTTATGTTGCGATTTATTCTTGAGAAGGAAAAACTGAAAGAATGTGCGACTAATTTTGTTGACTGGTTTCGAAACTTGAGAATTGTTCTCAAACAAGAAAAGAGGGTCCTACGTGGTCGATGACCCTGTCCTTGAACCCCCTCCTGCTGATTGCTTATGTTTGCTGCTAGGAGTAAGCATTAGAAGCATGTGGAAGATTCCAACGACATAGGATGTCTTATGTTGGCAACTATGTGTCTAGGACTTCAGAAGGACCTGGAACACTTAGAAGCTTATGAGATGAGTGTGCATCTCAAACAAGCTTTCCAACAACAGGCTAGGTAGGATAGGTTTGACACCGCTATTGCACTATTTGATTGTAAGATGTCTGAAGGTGAACCTGTTAGCGCTCATGTTTTCAAGATGAAAGGCTATATAGATCACCTTGCAAGACTTGGATATCCCCTGAGTTTGAAACTCGCCACGGATTTGACCCTACACTCTTTACCTAGCAGTTTCTCTCAGTTCGTCATGAATTATAATATGAATAATATGGAAAAGTCCATTCCTGAGCTACGTGGTATGCTCAAAACTGCTAAGGGGAATATCAAGAAGCCTACCCAAGTATTGAGTGTCAATATCAAGCCAATGAAAAAGAAAGGTAAAGGCAAGGGTAAGGCCAAAAGTGCAAAGGGTGCAAAAGGGTCAAAGGGTCAAGCTAAGCCAAAACCTGGACCCAAGGCCAAGGTTCCAAAAGAAGGAACTTGTTTCCATTGCAACATGCCTGGGCATTGGAAAAGAAACTATGACGTTTATTTGGAAGAGTTGAAGAAGCTGAAGGGTAGTGCGACTACATCTTCAGGTATTTATGTTATGGAAATTAATTTATCTACTTCTTCTTCCTGGGTATTGGATACTGATGTGGATCCCATATTTGTACAAATATGCAGGGGCCCAAAAGGAGTAGGATGCTGAAGAAGGGCGAACCTACGTGTTGGCAATAGAGCAAGAGTTGCTGCTATAGCTGTAGGGACCTGTGAGCTTGTCTTGCCTAATGGGCTTTTGTTAGTTTTAAACAATTGCTTTTGTGTTCCTACTATGAGTAGGAATCTTATTTCAGTATCAGTTTTGGATGATGAAGGTTAATTCATTTTTAATTAAAAATAAGAATTGTTCTATTTTTTTGATAAAAATGACTTGCTTTTTATGGTATTTCAAGTAGTTATAATGGCATTTATGTCCTTAGCCTTGATGATTCCAATGACAGTAATATTTATAACATATCTTCAAAGAGAACTAAGCCAAATGATGAAACCCTACTATTTGTGGCATTGCGCCTTAGCCATATAAATGAGAGAACGTATCTAAACTCCATCAATATGGATTATTAGATTCATTTGATTTGAATCATTTTGAAAATTGCGAGTCTTATTTTCTTGAAAAGATGACAAAGGCCCTTTTTATTGGACATAGTGAATGGCTAATGACTTATTGGGCTTGGTTGCATACAGATGTATGTGGCCCATTCAGCATTAGTGCCAGAGGAGGATTTCAGTATTCATAACTTTTACTGATTATTTCAGTAGGTATGACTATGTCTACCTAATGAAACATAAGCATGAGTCTTTTGAAATGTTTAGAACTTTTCAAAATGAAGTACAAAATCAACTTGGTAAGATAATTAAAAATGCTTCGATCAGATCGAGGTGGTTAATATTTAAGCCAAGAATTTGATCAACATCTAAGAAATTGTGGAATCGTTTCACAGTTGACTCTCCAGGAACTCCACAGTGGAATGGTGTTTCTGAAAGGAGAAATCGAACTTTATTAGATATAGTTCGATCTATGATGTGTCAAGTAGATCTTTCTTTTAGGGTTAGTCATTGGAGATAGCTGCATTCATTTTTGAACCGTGTATCATCTAAAGCGGTTTGAAAAGACACAATATGAGATATGGACTGGCAAGACACCCAGTTTGTCTTTCTTAAGATTGGGGGTTGTTGAAGCTTATGTGAAAAGATTAGTGTCAGATAAGCTAGCTCCAAAGTCCATCAAATGTATTTTTGTGGGATATCCTAAGGAAACTAAAGGATATTATTTCTATATTCCCTTAGAGAACAAAATGTTTGTTGCTCGAATAGAATCTTTTTAGAAAAGGAGTTTTTCTCTCTAAGAGAACTAGTGGAAGTATAGTACAACTTGAGGAAACTCAAGTTCCACAAGATATCATTGAACCGTCTTTAGAGAACAATTTCAGAACCACAAACAGTTGTGGAGCCTGAAAATGTAACACAAGTCCAACGCAGATCTGATAGGATTACATCGTCAACAAGAGAGATATGGATTCTTGTGACTGATGATAGTGAAGTTATGCTCATAGATCAAGATGAGCCTACTACCTATCAGGAAGCTGTGTCAGGTCCCGATTCAGATAAATGGCTTGGATCCATCTCCTTGCCATTACAGCATACTATGATTATGAGATATGGCAAATGGGATGTCAAAACTGCTTTCCTTAATAGAAATTTACTTGAGGATGTGGTACATTACACAACCTGAGGGTTTGTAGATCCCGAGAATTCAAAGAAGGTTTGTAAGCTTCAAAGATCCATTTATGGGTTGAAGCAGCATCTCGAAGCTGGAATCTTCGTTTTGATGAAACAGTTAAGAACTTTGGTTTCATCAAAAATGGAAGATGAACCTTGTGTTTACAAGATAGTTAGTGGAACTGCAGTAGTAGTGTTTTTGTTTTATATGTGGATGACATATTGCTTATTTGGGAATGATATCCCTACCTTGCAAAAGGTTAGGATTGGTTAGAGAATCTTTCTCAATGAAAGACTTGGGTGAGACTACCTATATCCTTAGTATCAAGATCTATAGAGATAGATCTAAAAAGATAATAGGCTTGAGTCAAATATATACATAGATAACTAAAAGGATAATAGGCTTGAGGTCAAAATACATACATAGATAAAATGTTGAAGAGGTTTAACATGCAAGAGTCCAAGAAAGGATTCCTGCCTATGTCCCATGTCATTCATCTTAGCAAGAATCAATATCCTCGTACATCCAATGAGCGAGATCGAATGAATAAAATTCCTTATGCTTCTGCTATAGGATCGATCATGTATGCCATGTTATGTACTTAGACCAGATGTCTCATAATCCATTGAGCACAACAAGTAGATATCAAGCTGACCCCGGTGAAGGTCACGGACAGCTGTCAAGAATATTCTTAAGTACCTCAGAAGGTCTAAAGATGTATTCTTGGTTTATGGAGGTTTGGATGACGAGTTAGTTGTAAATGGTTAACATAGATGCTAGTTTCCAAACCGACATAGATGATTTCAGATCGCAGTCCGGTTTGTATTCACATTGAATGGTGGAGCTGTTAGTTGGAAGAGTTTCAAAACAAAGCACTTGTGGCCTGATTCTACAACAGAGGCTGAGTATATAGCAGCATCAGATGCAGCTAAAGAAGCAGTGTGGTTGAAGAAGTTCATCATGAGCTAGGAGTGATACCTAGCATTGCAAATCATGTGGACATTTATTTGTGACAACCATGGTGCCATAGCACAAAACAAAAGAGCCTAGGTCTCAATCAGAGATCTAAAACATATATCAGGCGCTACCATCTCATTCTGAGACATCATCGATAGAGAGATGTCAAGATATGCAAAGTTGACACAAACGATAACATAGCGGATCCATTGACTAAGCCTCTCTCACGGGTCAAGCATGATCAACACACTAGATCTATGGGTCTCAAATATTTGTAGGCCTAGTGCAAGTGGAAGATTGTTAGTATATGTGCCATAGGCCATGATTTTATATGTTTTATGTTATACATTTATTATTAATAAGAGGTTTTATTATCATTATTGTTGGTTAGTATGTTACACAATTATGATATATGTCCCCTGGTTCATTATTGTTATAGAGATTAAATAATTATAACCAGTATGAGTATTGAATTGATGATCATGAGATGATTATGTGTATGGTGATACAAATCAATCTCATAGGTACTTGTTAGAGAACAGTGTATTAGATAGACCCATCATGAGAATACCACATGGATTAGCGTCATAAGTAAATCTCATGATAGTCATGTTTTTAATCCTTAGACTTGAGATTGTCATAGTTTCCAACATTAAGGACTATTATATTTGACATGATCTAATGTTATCCGTAACTGGATAATAATAAAGGTCATGATTGAGTATGATAGAAATTATGTAGAGGATATTGAACAATCAAGATATAATTTGTCCCTCCCTTTAGAGAGAGATATCTTTGGACCCCTCGATTAGTGAGACTGTGAAATACATGGCCGTGCTCAAATGAATTGATAGTGTAATCAATGTCATTTGTTTTATCAGTCTACTTAGAGATCGAGTAATCATATGTTTGAACGCTATAAGTATGACGTTGACCATGACTTATGTTCAAACTAGATATCGTGTGACAAATGGATTAATGCATGTACTATTATTAGGCTAGTTGGACTTTACTCGTATTAATTGGGTAGTCGTAATGTCTTGCTAAAGACCAATTACGACTTGTTGGTTTAATGAAGATTTAACCGACTGCCAATTAATATGGGCCTATCGGGTCACACACAAGAATGCGTATGGGCTAATATTAATAATATTAGATATTTATATTATTATTATTATTTTCGCTTTTTGTGGTGATTATATATATATATATGTATTATCGGATAATAACCAGAGAATCCATATCTTATATGGATTTTGAATATCCTCATAGAATCCATATATGATATGGATTTTGGTTAGCATCAACTAATTCGATTAGGACTCGGATTTTGATGTCTATATATGTGTGTATATATCTGTGTATCTCGTATACAGATACACACGAAAAAACACAGAATCATCAGAAAAACCCTAGAGCCATTTTTGGAGAAAATGAGCTCTCTCAGCCGCGCCGTTCAAGAGCTAGCACTCCGGACGGAAGCATTCGTGTGGATACCAACAGAGGATGATCGTGCCATCGCACCTCCTACGTTTGCAGATTTCGAATCTACAGAGGTAAAGTTTTTGATTTCTTTCATCGAATTAAACGAACATGGATCCTTGGTAGGAAATCGGAGATCAAGTTTTGTTTTTCCGCTGCATGTTTTTGCAGTGATCTTGTCGGATTTCCTAACATTAGTCAACCAAAAAAACAAAAAGTTTGACAAATTATTTGCCTTCAGTGATTATATTACTCTAGCGGGAGATAGATCTCCTTACCACCAAATCCCTCGCACCTATTCTTACCCTCGTCATGTGGCAACCATCCTTCCATACATCTCTTTTCCTCATCCATCATCTAGCTTCATCACACTCTGTTGTCACGTGACGGACGATGAAGATAAAGGTGAGGAGTTTTGGGTGTGAAGCTCATCTCTAATTGACACCTCGTTCTGTAAAATTTGAAACAACTCTGAATACTACAGTTCTCTCTGCTCAGAGAAAATTGCCTTAGTAATTTATAACCATGTATTTTTCTTTTTATCCCCACCTGTGTATCTTTTCCACGTATTACTTCTTTACCTACTAAAAATAGACCTGTTTACCTAATTAGTTACTCTTTGGAAATATAATTAAAATTTGTAAATTATTTTAAAAATGTCAAAGCATGCATATAAGGAATTAACATCTTTATTTCAACAGACTTTTTTATATTTTCAACTATTAAATTAATAATAACAAACAAACTGACTTTACAAGTACATGATACTCGCACATAACAAAGTGTAAATATCATTTTCACACACCGCACACACATATATAAAGATTACATCGCTTTATACACAACATTTGTAATACTTCATAAGTAATACGTGGTATTTTAGTAGCTTTTTAGTAGCTTCATATACACATATATACATATACATACATATATATGTATGTATACACATATATACATATACATATACACACACGCGCACACAACACATGCACACACGATATATGGAGAGAGACTCACGTGGCATAAATAAGTTGGTATCCGGGTTGAAAGTTGTTTCAAGAGGTACATGGTTCAATTCCAGAGACACGTACAGTGTGAGTATTTTACTACTGTCGGGCCCTAAAGCCAGTTTGAATTGAACATCTTGTGTGGGATCTTTGCGTATAATATTCTTAACATAAGAAGCCAGTGAACTCCTAATTTATTTGTTACGCCCCGCACCCTCCGTAGAATAATTAAGAGAAAAAAAAAGAATTAAATGAGATTAATGACGGTCAACCGTAATTAATTACGAATTAAATAATAGGATTAATGGGAATTAATTGAGGGTTTAAATATTGAAATTAATGAGGATTTAATTTTGAATTAAATATTAGGATTTATCCTCTAAGATAAATAGGGAAATAGGGTATAATTTAGAAACTCCAAACTTTTCCCTAAATCCTTATTTAACTGACAAGCGTCAGTTTTCCCCCTCACAGAACAGAAGAGGCGCCGCCCCCTTCATTCCATAGGCGATTTCCTCTCCTTCCAATCCTAGAGAAGATAGCTTCAAGGTCTTCGATCCGTTCTCCATTCGTTCTTCATTTCTTTCTTCGAGCAATCAAAGGCAAGTAATCTACTTATAAGTCTTTACGATTTGCGAAAGAGAAAGGGCCTATTTTGATATCAATTTGGATCACCATGCAGTAATTTCTCTATGTGAATCTATTTGTGAGATCTATGTGTTTTGGTTTGAGATTTGGCCATTATATGTTGAAATCTTGTTCGTTGATTGTTGTTATATGAGATCATGTAAATCCCAAATCCCTTGAACCCTACTTTGTTGATAATGGTGGTTGAAGGGAGGGGAGAGTGAAAAGATGTGATCTTTGGGTTGATTTGATAAGTACTTTGAGTGCTAGGCTTGAATCCGTGAATCGTATGCTAAAGATGTTGTCTTGGGTGATTTTAGGATGGATTGATAGTGGGAAATAGGCTCGGAATGGTTTTGAAGGAAGTTGGGGTCGAATTGGGGGTTAATTCTGCAGTTTCTGCAGAAAATTGCAGAATGGTGTTCTGGAACGGGGACGTCGATCGATCGACGTCAGGGTATGACGTACGTCGATCGATCGACGTATAGCAAGTGAGGGTATGACGTGCCTCAGAAGGACGTAGATCGATCGACGTAGGATGAGTGAGAGTTCGACGTGCCTCAGATGAACGTCGATCGATCGACGTAAATTGAGTGAGAGATCGACGTGCCTCAGATGGACGTCGATCGATCGACGTTAGGGTATGACGTACGTCGATCGATCGACGTCAGGGTATGACGTCAACCAGTTTTGTGGGAAAGCAAGGGAAGAAAGAGGGAAGCTAGGGGATCCTTTGGGTGACCTTAGGGACTCCTTAGGACCTGATTAAAGGTAGTCTAAGTCTTGGGAACATGATTTAGGAGGGTGAATCAACATGGTGACTTCAAAGGATCTTCGAATCGGATTTCGATGAGGATGACCTAGGAGGATTAGGAAATGAACGTACGTGGTGTTATAGAATTCCATGAAGGGAAGATAGGGGTACTCGCATTGGTTGGTGACCTTTTGAAATCAAGGTTAAGTGTTGACGATCTAGTTGAACCTAAGCTTTGATGTGTAAGTTAGGGAAATCTTGTGTGTTGCTCTTACTTGCGCATGTGAATATGCACTGCATATGTGAATGAGATATGTGATTGAAACGAGGAGTCTTGCATCATGGCACTTGCATTGCATATTGTTTTGAAAAGAGATGTGCTTCGGTACATATTTGCGAAGGTGACCTGTAATGTAAACCGGGATGGAAATATAAGCCGGGGCGCATTGCAGGGCACAAAAGGCTGTAACGCAAACCGGGATGGAAATATAAGCCGGGGCGCGTTGCAGGGTATAAAGTCCTCTGCAATGTTAATCGGGATGGAAATATAAGCCGAGGTGCATTGCAGAGTTTTACGAGATCTGTGATGTAAACCGGGATGGAAATATAAGCCGGGGCGCATCACAGAGCATACGAGCCTGTAACGTAAACCGGGATGGAAATATAAGCCGGGGCGCGTTACAGGGTAACGAGTTACGAGACCGGACATTGTGACATGCATTGCACTGATTTGAAAGGAAATGGCTCATGCATTTGTGATGGTGTAGTGTAGTGCATATTTTGACATGCATCACGAGAGTCAATGTGGTATGGACGTGCGTGTTATTTGATAGCCAATGAATTGTTATTTCTCTGTGCGAATTGCTGTACTTGCTTTATTACGTTATTCGCCTATATGTATTTGGAAGTTTACAAGACATGTGCCCCACAATTCCCCTGATTATCTATTACTCATGTCTTGCCATGTGTTGATCCCGTATGTCTTATAAGCGGGTTACTTGCTAGCGTTTTCGCTAAGGGTACTGCTCTTATTGTGCAGATGAGACTAGCTATGACATGATTTTCATTGAAGACGACGGCGAGTGGGCTGAGTGGGATGCTTAGAGTGCCTAATGGCGAATAGTCGAGACAGATGTTGTTTATTTCAGTTATTTCATGTGTTTGAAGGTTTGAGTTGGTGAACATCATGATTAGCTTGTTGGGATTTTAGTATTCTTGATGTACGAGTTGACGGTTGACATTCGTTAGATACATGTTTCCGCTTTTACTTTCGTACGTCACTGATGATGTGTACACGAAAGATGAGACGTCTCGTAGTCTTCTCAGTAAGCTACGACGGGTGCACCGGTTCGGATTCCGCTGTCCGGGTCGGGGCGCTACAGGTGGTATCAGAGCCTAGGCTTCAGATCTACCTCGGAGACCTAGGTTATGACATGTAGAGTCTTAAGTTATGATTTTCACCTTAAGTTGATCTTTAGGTCTAAGTATGTGATCCTATATGTAAGTTTGATTTGGATGGGTGTGTGCGAGCGCGATAAAAGTTAGTCAATAAACGTTACTCTATTTAGGGTACAAATCCTACCTTGTACAACGCATATGGGCTTTCAGTACGTTGTTTTTGGAATTGCTGAATGCTAATAAGCGTTGATTTTGCAGAAAAATGCCTCCCAGAAGAGGTAACCAAGGAAATGGTGGCAATGGGGACGAGAACCCTCCACCACCACCACCAGTGTTAGTACCCCAGGCACTGATAGACGCTATCACAGTGGTAGCGCAAAGTGTTGCTCAGCAGCAGCAGCAACCCCCTACTCTACCACCGCTCGGCGTGACATAAGGTATTACACTGAGGAGATGTGAGGGATGCATGTCCCAACCTTTGAGGGAACCACTCAGAGGATGCGGCTCCACCGCACTCCGTGCTTCTCCAGGCCCTGATGTTAGAAAATAACTTACGATTTTGCCCCTAAGACACAACCTTAGACCTAAGTGATGACTTGAACTTAAGGCGATGATCATGAACATAGGCAATGACCCCAGTTATAAGCGATGATTCTGGACATAAGTCACGATTTTAGACGTAAGTAATGATATTGATTACGAGCTGACTTTAGACATAAATATGGAATTAGTAATAGGTGTTGATTATGTACTAATTATGATTGGGAGATAAAACGCGATCTTAGAGGTAAGAAGGGTGATGCTAGGAACGATCCTAGAGATAAGATATGATCCTAAACTATAGAGGGCCAACGGTTTTGGAGACACATATATCTAAGATACCCCATGCACTTCTCCCTTATGTAAGGCTGATCACAACTCTCTAAGCCGTGATCTTAGCAACCCTAGTTGAACATTATAATTGATTCAAATGAATTATGATGTTAATCAGAACATTCTAGTACAAACCTTAGATCAATATTACCGGGTCAGGCAGTAACTCGGCTACCTTACCATAATTGCAACATAGTACTTGACGCCACTAGGGTAAATTAGAGAAGGTCCATATTCTTACCTGGACGGTATTACCATAGTAGGCTAGGACTAAGTTGGGACCATAGCTACTAAGAATGAAAAGTAGTGGAATAAATACTAAGGGATGATTTATATTAGCATGATAGAAATTAAGCAACGATTTATGAGCATTATGTCAGTAGAGTTAGTGAAAGATATGTCAACGGAGTTTATAGTTTACAATTAAGATGTCAATTTTAGAATTACCAAAATAGGCCGATCCTATTAGATTCATTAGCAATATTGATCGGTAGCGACATACGAGACGATATTTTACACTGTGGAACAATAGAGTGTCACAAAATCTTTTGCTAAGTGATGAACCCCTAGAAACATAGAGTTACTTGGCTTGAGTCGAGTAGGCTTGAAATTGCAAAGAAGCAAGCATGAACAAGTAATAATTGCTGTTCAGGTGAGATTAACTGAATTAGAATTAGCGGTTAAAATAACCCAGTAAAAAGTGCGATGGCTTAGTGTGGCGCACAGAAGTACGGTAAATGAGAATACCTTAAGACGAATAATATTGAATTGCCATGCTAGGATTGGAGTGTCTCAGCTAAAGATGTTATCATGAGTAGACGAACATTAGACCTATAAGTTACGGTACTTAGAAAGATTTATCCCTGACCGTAAGAGTGGATTATAGAAATTATACGAAGTATGGATAAATATGTTTCAAGCGGTTAAATATCTATACATGAGCACGTACCCCAAGATATACCCTATATTTCAGAGATTTTTCAATTTTTCCAAGTATTTTAACTAGTTTTCTTATTTATAGTCTGCTACCTACCTTAACAATGTTGTATCTTCTTCCGTATTCGTATTCCAACCTGATGGAATTTCAACTACTACTGACAAACTCTGAAAAAAAATAGATACATTTAAAATGTTGATGATTTGAAGAGCAATATGTCTATATATTTCTTATATTATTTCACAAATTTTCGTTTAGCTAAGTTTATTTGTTAAAATAATTTGAGTCGTCGACTATTGATATTGCAAGCATTTTATTTTTGGAATTATCAACCGCTTGCCATGAAGTTACCTAATTTTGCGAAACAAAAAGTAGTTTCAAAACATACATTTTTTTTGAGAAAGAGATATACCATTTCCAAATTGTTCTATAAAACGCTACGTCATTGAGTTTCAAATGGTTTTAAGGCGGCCTTACCTGTAACACTTTTGTGAGTAGACTATACCCATATTTTGTTTTCTTGTTTGAGACATTCTTGCGAACAAGTTATTCATTACTTTTATAAGAGATCACGCGAAACGCCACTTGCGAAAACGATTTTATAATATTTTAGATCAAAAAAAAAATAAAAAATTGGGTACTGTGTAAATAATTAAAGCTATGTTTTGAATTATAGCCACATGAGCTATATTTTATTTAGAAGCATGTCCATGCATACATTTCGTATACTAGGCTTATGACGGTATCTCTAAGAAATTAAGAGCATGATCATAGAGCTAGATGGTAAGTATATAAGAACTGTTTTTGAAGACTTAGTTGTGTTAGGAAGGGGTAACGGTTACCATCCTGGCATACGCAAGGACGTTAGTATGGGGAGTATCTAAGTGATAAACCATATGTGATAAGTTATAGATCAGGGGTTGTAGATTGCAATAAGTTGGGTGATACACGTCAAGTGGTGTAAGTGGAAGATTGTAAGCACTCATTATCAAGGACTAAGTAAGGATTGGATCGCATAAGGACTAAAGCACCTTGAGAGATGTTAGTATTGACTAAATTAAATCGTACTAAAGTACCAAGTGTTTCGAAAATATATATATGGCTTCAGGGATGAGTCTTGTGCACAGGGCGTAAGTTAAAGATTCTGCTACCCATAAGAACTGATTTTAGAGGGTTGGTCAGGATGCCAAATATAAGTACGATATAGACTGACGATTAAGTCATGAAGCGAGTATATTGGCGGTACCCTTAAGGCCGATTCGAGAACTATAGAAGGAATAGGATACGATCTATTAGGCGGAGGACAATGGATTTACAAATTACATAGTATGCATACACAAGGAATGGTTTGAGGAGTTAGTCGTGTATCAAGGAAGTAAAAATGGGAAATATCTCAGAATACGAAGGGATACTAAGTTCGGTCATTATCTAGATAAATGAATTATATAGGGATATACTAAGTTATTCAATGCGTAGCACACAAGTTTCGAGGACGAAACTTTTTGTAAGGGGGGTGGAATGTTACGCCCCGCACCCTCCGTAGAATAATTAAGAGAAAAAAAAGAATTAAATGAGATTAATGACGGTCAACCGTAATTAATTACGAATTAAATAATAGGATTAATGGGAATTAATTGAGGGTTTAAATATTGAAATTAATGAGGATTTAATTTTGAATTAAATATTAGGATTTATCCTCTAAGATAAATAGGGAAATAGGGTATAATTTAGAAACTCCAAACTTTTCCCTAAATCCTTATTTAACTGACAAGCGTCAGTTTTCCCCCTCACAGAACAGAAGAGGCGCCGCCCCCTTCATTCCATAGGCGATTTCCTCTCCTTCCAATCCTAGAGAAGATAGCTTCAAGGTCTTCGATCCGTTCTCCATTCGTTCTTCATTTCTTTCTTCGAGCAATCAAAGGCAAGTAATCTACTTATAAGTCTTTACGATTTGCGAAAGAGAAAGGGCCTATTTTGATATCAATTTGGATCACCATGCAGTAATTTCTCTATGTGAATCTATTTGTGAGATCTATGTGTTTTGGTTTGAGATTTGGCCATTATATGTTGAAATCTTGTTCGTTGATTGTTGTTATATGAGATCATGTAAATCCCAATCCCTTGAACCCTACTTTGTTGATAATGGTGGTTGAAGGGAGGGGAGAGTGAAAAGATGTGATCTTTGGGTTGATTTGATAAGTACTTTGAGTGCTAGGCTTGAATCCGTGAATCGTATGCTAAAGATGTTGTCTTGGGTGATTTTAGGATGGATTGATAGTGGGAAATAGGCTCGGAATGGTTTTGAAGGAAGTTGGGGTCGAATTGGGGGTTAATTCTGCAGTTTCTGCAGAAAATTGCAGAATGGTGTTCTGGAACGGGGACGTCGATCGATCGACGTCAGGGTATGACGTACGTCGATCGATCGACGTATAGCAAGTGAGGGTATGACGTGCCTCAGAAGGACGTAGATCGATCGACGTAGGATGAGTGAGAGTTCGACGTGCCTCAGATGAACGTCGATCGATCGACGTAAATTGAGTGAGAGATCGACGTGCCTCAGATGGACGTCGATCGATCGACGTCAGGGTATGACGTACGTCGATCGATCGACGTCAGGGTATGACGTCAACCAGTTTTGTGGGAAAGCAAGGGAAGAAAGAGGGAAGCTAGGGGATCCTTTGGGTGACCTTAGGGACTCCTTAGGACCTGATTAAAGGTAGTCTAAGTCTTGGGAACATGATTTAGGAGGGTGAATCAACATGGTGACTTCAAAGGATCTTCGAATCGGATTTCGATGAGGATGACCTAGGAGGATTAGGAAATGAACGTACGTGGTGTTATAGAATTCCATGAAGGGAAGATAGGGGTACTCGCATTGGTTGGTGACCTTTTGAAATCAAGGTTAAGTGTTGACGATCTAGTTGAAGCCTAAGCTTTGATGTGTAAGTTAGGGAAATCTTGTGTGTTGCTCTTACTTGCGCATGTGAATATGCACTGCATATGTGAATGAGATATGTGATTGAAACGAGGAGTCTTGCATCATGGCACTTGCATTGCATATTGTTTTGAAAAAGAGATGTGCTTCGGTACATATTTGCGAAGGTGACCTGTAATGTAAACCGGGATGGAAATATAAGCCGGGGCGCATTGCAGGGCACAAAAGGCTGTAACGCAAACCGGGATGGAAATATAAGCCGGGGCGCGTTGCAGGGTATAAAGTCCTCTGCAATGTTAATCGGGATGGAAATATAAGCCGAGGTGCATTGCAGAGTTTTACGAGATCTGTGATGTAAACCGGGATGGAAATATAAGCCGGGGCGCATCACAGAGCATACGAGCCTGTAACGTAAACCGGGATGGAAATATAAGCCGGGGCGTTACAGGGTAACGAGTTACGAGACCGGACATTGTGACATGCATTGCACTGATTTGAAAGGAAATGGCTCATGCATTTGTGATGGTGTAGTGTAGTGCATATTTTGACATGCATCACGAGAGTCAATGTGGTATGGACGTGCGTGTTATTTGATAGCCAATGAATTGTTATTTCTGTGCGAATTGCTGTACTTGCTTTATTACGTTATTCGCCTATATGTATTTGGAAGTTTACAAGACATGTGCCCCACAATTCCCCTGATTTATCTATTACTCATGTCTTGCCATGTGTTGATCCCGTATGTCTTATAAGCGGGTTACTTGCTAGCGTTTTCGCTAAGGGTACTGCTCTTATTGTGCAGATGAGACTAGCTATGACATGATTTTCATTGAAGACGACGGCGAGTGGGCTGAGTGGGATGCTTAGAGTGCCTAATGGCGAATAGTCGAGACAGATGTTGTTTATTTCAGTTATTTCATGTGTTTGAAGGTTTGAGTTGGTGAACATCATGATTAGCTTGTTGGGATTTTAGTATTCTTGATGTACGAGTTGACGGTTGACATTCGTTAGATACATGTTTCCGCTTTTACTTTCGTACGTCACTGATGATGTGTACACGAAAGATGAGACGTCTCGTAGTCTTCTCAGTAAGCTACGACGGGTGCACCGGTTCGGATTCCGCTGTCCGGGTCGGGGCGCTACATATATCATACATAATGCTCTTTTAGACTATGACATCAGAGGCCTCACTAGCGAGTTCGGATGAGATCTGAGGAGGTAAAAGTATAAGGCAAAATATGAGCCTCTAATCACGCGACGCCACGTGTACAAAAGGGCCCGCTATTTACTTTTTTTTCTTTTTTTTAAAAAAAGCTTTTTTGTACACGTGGCGTCGCATGATTGATGACCTCATATTTTGTCTCATACTTTACTCCTCAGATCTCATCTGCAAGATGCGACCTTTTGTTCGTGGATATACGCAGAGAGAAACCACCACTATCATACCGTTAAATTTAAACATACTGTGTCGACAAAATTTCAGTAAGTACTGATCTTTCTTCTACAACTTGAAAAGGTATCTGTACTTGAAGAAAACATCCCGTTAACACTAAAGAAAAGTATGTCAACAGTAAAAGGAGAGTCAAGAATGCCAAAGTGGCGTCCAACGCCACCACCACCACCCACTCCCAAAATCCTCAACTTACCCCGCAGCATCGCCACCGCAGAGTACACAAAAAACCCACCACAAAAGCACCACCTCATGAACAATTGCTGGAGTCGCATCCAGACAGTTATTACTATTGCGGCAACGACAGAAAGGGGAAGCTAGAGAGGCTTTTTGGTGAGGAAAAAGAGTTTTCAAGAAACGATAATATTGTTATCTTCAACTCCTCCTCCGGGTTTTCTCCCTCCGCGTGTCATCTGGGAGGAGGGACAGAGTGGAGAATGTGGTTGAAGAAGCAGAGTATGTTGATGGTTGTGTAAAAAGTGGGATTTTGGAGGAGAAATGGAAGTTTCAGACTGAAATATTGAGGGCTGAATGCAAATTCTTGAGAAAGGAGAGAGAGTTAGCTTTCAAGAAGTTGGAGAGAAACAGAAAAGAATGGAGAAAACTCTTCATTCTGCTGTTCAAACTCTCATTTCTGTATGGTTTCTTTCAGATATTTTAAATTTTTTTCTCCCTCCTGAAGTTTACTTCGTCTTTTAATTCTTTTTATGGGCTCAAGGAAACGTTTGCTTATTATGTTTTTTTAGGCAGAAAAGTCAGTAAAATGAACATTGAAACGTTCAAATATTTTCACACTTTGTTTTAGCCGGAAAAATAATGAATGAGATTAATGGATACTTCAAAAAAAAAAAAAAATTTAAAAAAAGAACTGATTATTGGATATGGGATTTTATTCATGTATTAACATTCTGCTTTAGACCATTGGCTTTCCACTTCCCCTTTTTTTTTTTGGAAGATTAGCTAGGGGAGCTTGCACTTAACTTTAAGCTGTTGATTTTGTTTAGGGGAAGGAAAAGATATTTGATGGAAAGGATGCAAATTTTGTGCTGGAAGAAGAGATTGAAAATTTGATAAAGAAACTGGGAGATTTACAGAGGGGCTCTGGAAATAAAGAATTGGAGGTTAAGATCTGCAGCAATTTTGATAAGGAGGCTAGTGTTTTGCAGCGGCGACTAGAGAGGCTTGGAGGATTATCAGAAGATCCAAGTGTGAAAGATTTACCTGCTAAAGTTGGCAAAGAGAGCTCTGTTTCTGTTTTGGTCAAAGAAACCATGTCAGATTCACTGATGTAATAATTTTTTAACACCTCTATTTTTCTTTTTTCTTTTTCTTTTTTCCACTTTTCTTTCTCTACTCTTTTGCTGCATTGCTTATTAGCCTTCATAATGTCATGGATTAGAAATAAAAAGATTTAATCTGGTTAAGCTCTATAGCATAGTCAAGATTCAATCCTTGATGGGTTTGGACCATAAATTTTTCGGTTTTATTCTGGTTTAGCTCTATGGCATATGAAATACTCAATGTACACGCTCCCTCAGTTTATATTTTAGCTCCACCGTTGGTTACTATAGAAAGAATACTATAGTCATGTGAACTTCATAATTGCATTTTTTTAATTATTTTTGTCTATGCATGAGAACCTCATGGAGTTGCATGTTAATCTTAAGCAAAATGAACCAAGATTGAAGTGTATGAAGTAATTTTTTTTATTTCCTGTCGACAACACATCATTTATCTTGAGGTCGCAGAAATAGATTTTTGTATTAAAAAACGTATATAAGGCTGCGTACATCAGATCGCCAAGCGATCCGGCCCCTCCTAGACCTTGCGCAAACGCGGGAGCCTAGTACACCAGGAACGCTCTTAGTTTGTTTTTCAGCCTGCAATATGTTCCTTTTTTCTTTTTGTTGGCTGAGAGGTCCATGGACTTAGTAACTCGCAAAATTTGCAGGTGGACATGCTTAGGATGAAGATGGAAGGAATGTCGAAGGAAATGCTTGACAGGTTTGAGGAGGATTGCGAATCTATTCTTTCCACGGCAGCCAACAGTTCTGTGGCAAGTTCTGCTTCGACATCAAAACAAATCGAATATCCTGACTCTGTGGTTTCCACTGCCCAACTCTCCCAGGTATGTATTTACTTTAAAGCAAATGAAATCCATCCTGTTAGTCCATTCCCTCGAGTCTGAAATGAGTATGCCATTAGCCACTTTATAAACTTGAATCCAGATGTTTATCAGTTTCATCTTATTGTTTGTCTGCTTCTCACCCTCCTTAGACTCTTGCGATAGCTTTTGCTTTCATTGGGATATTACTGGATATGATTGTTGTTGTTGTTGAAGATATATTTATTGAAATGTTACCAAAAGGTTGTGAAGAGTTGTGCAGGTGCACATATTTTGATCTACAAAGAGAGCTCTTTTAGATTGGAAAACATGCCTTTTGGTTTGTGATGATGCTTTTTTGATTTCACGTAATAAGAATATGGACTCACATAAGTTCACTTTTCTTGGTTAGTAATATGAAGCATATTAGAAGTTCCACAGTGTGCTTTGGATCATTCCGAAAAACCTTACATTTGGATTTTTGCTCTGGAACTAGCTAGCTGATTAAATTCCATTTCCAATGGAGTTAAGGGGACGCTCTTCCTTAACTTTGAAATATACTAAAATAAAGCAAAATGACTCACTAAATTGGTTGCGCTTCTTATGTTGTAAAGTACAAGTTAATCGACACAAGTGGAAGCATTCATTATGTGTCATCGGGAAACAATATCTGTGTGTTTTTAACATATGGGTATGGTTGCGTATATCTGCCCCCATACCTCGCCATAGGCGGGAACCTCTAAAGCAATGGAGTAATGTTGTTGTTGTTGTTGTTGTTGTTGTGGAACTAGCTAACTGATTCCATGATTTAGTTTAGTTGTATGATAAGCCGTTCATGTCACCCCTTGTTCAAATGTCTGAATGAAACACACTGGCTCAGGAGTTTCTATGGCACAACCTGTAGTTGGAGGCTTTTACCTAGCCTTGGCTAGATCATTTATGCGAGTAATAATTATTTGATCATTCTTTACATAAAAGGTCGAGTGAATAGGACAAAGCGATAGACATGGAATGCAAAATGTACTCTTTACGATGGCAATGCCTTTCTTCTTTTGGTATGTATTCCTCACTACTGAAGAGAGAATCGCAGGAACCTTTGGCGTTTGAGGATAGCAAATGCTCAGGAAGATGCAAGGCTATTGTGCGGAAGATTGTCGAGCAAGTGAGAGCAGAGACTGAGCAATGGTCCCAAATGCAAGCAATGCTTGGGAAAGTGAGGGAGGAGATGCACGAGCTGCAGGCTTCTCGTGATTCTTGGGAACACAAAGCACTTAAATCAGAGAGAGAAGTCCAAATTCTCCAGTCAAATGTAAGGATTTCCATTCATTTTTTAAGGATGCCCAATCTCCATTCATCAGTTTAACATGAGCACGCCCCATTCACACAATGCAAAACCCATGGAAAAAGACCCCTAGACACACAGTTGATTGTATATTAATCAACAGCCTCTTACATAAAGGGTAGAGTAAGACTGCATACATCAAATCGTGAAGCGATCCGGCCCTTCCCCAGACCCTGCACAAATACAATAGTCTAGTGCACCGACAACGTCTTTTTAGTTTTGTATCAAATAGCAATCACTTGGCAATAGCAAATGTAAGTGGATGGTTGATTAATTAATGACCGCGTAGGCTGCACTCGTGGCTTTTAGATGAGTTATATGAGCATTGCATATTTGAGCCCAAACTAGATTTATACTGTATCCCAAATTTATTGATATCAAAATTACTCTCTGCAGGTGCAGGAATGGAAAGAAAAAGCCATCAGGTTTGAAACTAAGGCCAATACATTGCAACAAGAATTATCATCTGCAAAAGGAGAAATTCATAAGCTGAGAACAGGTAAACGTGTTGAGCCTATCAAAGAAGATGTCAGATGCAAAACTTCCTGTCCTTCTCCATTTAGCAAATCGATCGAGGAGGAAAATTTAAACGAAGCCTTTAAGGTTGATGTTAAATATGCAACGAAAAAGCTTCGAAAAAGCTGAGTTCAGAAGCAATGGGTGAGACAAAGTCATCAACCAAACCGCAACCAATTTCCCTAGGAAAGCAGTTGGAGAAGGAGAAGAGAATGCTGCTACGCCGTTTAAAAGAAAAGCATAAGGCCAATGACACTCAGAGGGAGTTTGTAGCCGACCAGAGGATGAAATTCCATGCGAGAAACAGCGAAGGGCTTTTGATGCGGTCACCATTTCGTGACATTGGGAACTTCTCACCCCTCATGAGGTAGAGCAGGCCTTTT
Source organism: Eustoma russellianum (assembly GCA_036186865.1). Taxonomy (NCBI): domain Eukaryota; kingdom Viridiplantae; phylum Streptophyta; class Magnoliopsida; order Gentianales; family Gentianaceae; genus Eustoma; species Eustoma russellianum. The sequence continues at coordinate 3,325,820 of AP025075.1, read as the reverse complement.
GCAGTATGAACTAAAAGATACAAAACAATACAAGAGATTTTTGAAGAAGGAAGATTATTCGTGCGAAGGTGTTAGGATTCAAAGCGGAGATAACTTAAGTTGGGGGTATTTTGTCATGGCAATGTCAGGCATTGATGGTAGAACTTGCACAGGTTGGTTTGAGTACTGAGCGCTCTTCTTTGATTGCAGGGCCATTACTAAAAAATAGAAATTCTCTTTCTTGTTTAGTAAATTCTAGCTTCTATTTTCTTTCTTGTTTAGTAAATTCTAGCTTTTTTACAGGATTGCTATGACAATTTTCATTCTTCATTCGAAATTAATAGTCAGGTTGGATGTTTCTGTCTTGTTATCGAAAAAAGAGTTGGATACAGTAAACTCCCTCCTTGGGAAAGCACGGACTTAGTCAAGTAGAACCGGTTCCGTAGCTTGATGCTCCGATCGAAAACAAATTAGTAAGGCCATACGGGGTACAACTGAATATGCGTTGGTGGACAGTGTGAAAAAAAAAAAAGCTTTCTTTCATGGAACAACACTAAATGGTTGGTTATTCTTAGCTTCTGCTACATGCCGGCGCTCATAAAACATATGTAAGCAGTATATTTTGACGTTGGTACCACAACTATGTTTCAGCAAAGAAATTCAGTAAATTTGATTAGAAAATCAGGCGACATAAATTGATTAGAGGATTTTCATTTGTGGTGCATTCTTTATGCAGCTAAAGGATTAGAGGATTTTGAAATCTCTTGAAATAATATGGTAAAGATGATGACTGGTTATTTATGGGAAAAAAATAATCAGCATTATCTTTTTATTGAGATATGATTTCATTATAGCTGACTAGATTATTAATAGAAGATAAATCAATATATTATCTCCTCATTTGATAAGTCATTCAAATGATATTCTTATATCTATCTTTGGAAGGATATCTCATATTTCAAGGATATTAGGTTCAACCCTAACCTATCAATCTTCATCTATATAAGAGAGACTGCATTTTTGAAGATTTGGCTTTCTAAACGTGATTGTCTTGAGGGTTTATTCTACATACCATATTTTACATCTTGTTAAGATAGCCGGTGTCTACAAGAGTGGAGGTCAAGAGAGTTGATCGATGCTGGTTTGTGCAAGTGGATCTTGCTTGATCAATTTTATTGTAAACGATTGGTGTAGACTAAGGAAAGTGGGTCTTCGTCTTATGCAATTTTGTATTGGTGACTGTAATCTTTAAATTCACACTGGAAATCGATTTGGGCATGGCGGCACATACGTAGGTGGTATTGACACAAACTGCATAAACAATTGCTTGTGTGTTCTGTTGACAGAATCCCAGGAATTGAGCAGTCATTCCGAAAATTCAGCAATCATAATTTATATGGAAAGATTGTGTTGTAAATGTAATTGGTCTCAGGATAATCATCATTGATCATTACAGATTTAGTTTACTTGTATGAGAATTGAAAACGTGTATAAATCAGTGTGTATGGTAGTGAAAAATTCATTGAGAAAAATATACAAGAAATTTTGCTAAGTCCGGTGCCTTCTCCAATTGTTTCTTGTTCTCTGCTCTTCATCTACGGATGGTATCAGAGCCAGGTTGATCCTATCAATCAAAATAAAATATCTTTGAAATGTGTTGGCTCAGAAAGGGCTTTCATCATTGCCAAGTACCTACCTCTGATCAAGTACCATAGCTGTCCTGTTCTGAGTTTGTGAGGCTCAGAAACCAAGTTTATCAGTTCCCCTTGCTTACCTTCCTTGAACCCGTATCTGTCCTTACCCTTTTGGCTAAATTAACCCAGTATCTGTCATTGCCCGTTCAATACCTGCAATCCAGAAAAATAACATGTCACAAACCCCAGAAACCAGCCCTGAAACATTGAAACTAAGCCTAACTTCCCGGATATCTCTGAACAATTTGCCAGATTCCTACAATAAGACATGAATCTGACACCGCCACCGTCACACCCTGCGAATCTCTCCATAAAAGTGAAACTGAACCATGCACACTACACTATGTGGTGTAGACTTACGAAGATTGCTCTAGGGGGCAGGGGGAGGAGCTCCCACATAAGAGAGGTCCCTCCACCCCTCACCCACTGATCCTGCTTATCTCGTTTGGGAACAAAGTGACCAACTTGTGTTTACATTGCTCATCGATAATATAGATGATAGCCTTATAAACAATGTCTCGAAATATACTACGGCTAAAGCTCTTTGGGATGGTTTAGTGGTTACATATGGGCCAGGAAGTGACCCTCTGCAAAATTTCGATCTCCACAAGAAATGCTATACCATTAATCAAAACAATGGCCCTCTGGAGGCATTATGGGATCAATTTCAGGGAATATGGATGACATTTGATTCTACGGACCCCAACCCTATGGAATCACCAAAAAACATTGCCACGCACAACTGGAAAATTCAAGAACAACGATTGTATCAACTGCTATTAGCAGTTGATGACAAATATAAGGATACGAAGAAAGAACTTCTGAAACAAGACCCACGGCCGACAGTGGAGACGACATATAATGAGTTAAGTCGCTCAGGAGTTCAAAATGAAGACTTAGCCCCATCAGATTCAAGATCCTCATATGGGGACGGCCAGGTCTTGTTTGTGAAGCCATCATCGGACCAACGGAGACAGAGGAGGAAATGAGGCCACACGCTCAAGAGTTCTATCACAGCGTGGAAAGGAAGACAAATCTTCCTTAGAATGCACGTATTGCAAGAAAAGAGGACATACAAAGGACAAATGTTTTTAGATTCATGGATTTCCAGAGTGGTGTGACGATTTCAAGAAGAAATCTCAAGCCTCTACTACACAGGCTGCTAATGAGAGCAGCTCCGGCAACAGGAAAACCACGGAGGGTCAAGATCGGAGCAGAACAGGAGAGTAAAGCAGTGCAGCATGGCGGCTACAGGAGGAGAAACTGAAGACAGAGGTATAAGGGTTAGAGGTGACCCTTAAATACCCCCTCCTTAATTAAATTTGCGTCCGGTACCCTTGAAGTTCGTAATAACATTATTTCAGTCCTTGAGGTTTCTGTGCTGGTCAAATCAACCCCCCAGATATCTGAAATGGTCCCATTAGTCCCTGAGCTCTCTGATATTTCAAGAAAGCCCCTATATTACAAACACTTACTCCTGGCCCCCCAGACAACAAATCAAATTTCAAAAGGACCCTTGGAGTCCAACACCTTATCCATTTTAACCCTTAATCTTATTGACTCACCAAATTCCGCTACCACTTCCTCATGCCACTTAAGCCAAGGAACTCCGCAGTGGATATTTGACTGCCGAGCCACTGACAGCATGACATACGACAAATCAGATCTTACCACATACACTTCACCAACCAAGACCACCGTTGAAATTGCTAATGGAGCCTCCGTTCCGGTCATGGGTGGTGGCTCCATCTCTATTAACCCACACATTACCCTTGATAAGTGTCTTTATGTCCCGTCTTTTTCTACTAAATTACTTTCCGTTAGCCAGCTTACTAAAACCCTAGATTACATTGTTCTGATATATCCTAATTTTTGTCTTGTTCCAGGACTCATATGAGGGAGACATTGGGCGTGGTACTGAACGCCGAGGCTGTGCTTTGTTGATGCAGTGGCGCAACAAGGACATTCTAATCTTGCCATCAGAACAGCTAGTCGACAGGTGTGGTTATGGCATCATTGTCTAGGACATCCCTCATTTGGTTATTTAAATCATCTTTTTCCTACATTATTTACATCTCAGACTGGTAATCTTACTTGTGACACGTGCCTTCGGGCTAAACAAACTAGATCATCCTACTTTGCCAATAATACCCGAGTTGATCAAATGTTTTCTTTGGTTCATTCTGACGCATGGGGTCCCTCACCATATAATACCCCCTTGGTTTCCGTTATTATGTACTCTTTGTTGATGATTTCTCTTGCATGACATGGCTATATATCATGAAACACAAATCATAAGTCTCCAAGAAATTCATTAAGTTTTACAAAATGACACACACTCAGTCCAATACAAAATTACAAATACTTCGTTCTGATAATAGGGATGAATATCTAGACGGGAGTCTTAGACATTTTGTTGCTGATAATGATATTATTCATCAAACTTCCTGCCCTTATACACCTGAACAAAATGGGGTAGCCGAACGGAAAAATCGCATTATTCTTGAAATGACCTGGGCCATGATGTACGACTCACATGTCCCAATGAGTTTTTGGCCAGAAGCTATTTCCGCTGCTATATATCTTATTAATAGCCTACCTACCAAAATCCTTAACTACCAAACACCCCTTTATACATTATCCTCTCAACACAAGATTCCATCCCTCTTTACCTTACCACCACGAGTGTTTGGATGCAGAGTCTTTGTTCACACTCCTAAACATGAACGCACCAAACTCGACCATGTGTTGAGAAATGCATTTTTGTCGGCTATGCTACTACACAACAGGTCTATCGGTGCTATAATACTCGTACCCATCGCATTCATGTAACCATGGATTGCATCTTTCTTGAAACAAAATACTATTACACCTCCCGATCTCGGGTTCAGGGGGAATCTATCTGAGGGAACTCTCGATTGGATGGTGTCATCACCCACCTACTCGACGGCCATTCCATAGCTCCCAACGATGTACCACCCATAGCGCCAGAATCACCTTGTGATCCTCCACCGTGTGAATGAAGAAGCACATGTAACATTTCTTGATACAAATAACAAACAATGTAGTCCAAAGGTTTGCATAATCCCATAAAACAGCCCGAGTAACCTTGATATCAGTACACAAACTCTCAATACAGACACCTCTCCAGATCACTGTACTCCACCAGAAATACACACTGATACTAATGTTCTTACTGAATAGCAGGTACGTACTTGGCCACCCAGAAGCAAGCAAGGAAAACCTTCAGAACGATATTCTACTTAAAGAATATCTCGAGCATCCAGGTACCCAATGAGAACACCTATGGACGGAGTATCAGACCTAGCTCAGGGATTTTTTATGTCGCTTTGTGCAGAACAGGTACCTCGAACCGTCGAAGAAGATCAGGCTCAACCAGCATGGAAGGAGGCCATGGAAACAGAAATGAAAGCCCTGGAGAAAAATCAAACATAGGAAAAGTGTCCTCTTCCCTATGGAAAGATACAAGTTGGATGTCGTTGGGTGTTCACAATCAAGTACATGGCAGATGGAAGTATAGAAAGATATAAGACCAGATTGGTAGCCAAAGGATATACCTAGACATATGGCGTTGATTACTCAGAAACTTTTTCACCTGTAGCCCGTATTGACATAATCAGAGTATTATTCTCCATTGCAGTAACTCAAAATTGGTCTCTCCACCAGTTCAACGTCAAAAATGCTTTCCTACATGGTGATCTGAAAGGAGAAGTATATATGGAGCCATCTCCTGGTTTTTCTGCATGTTTCAAGACGGAAGAAGTTTGTAGACTCAGGAAGCCATTATACGGGCTAAAGCAATCTCCTCGAGCGTGGTTCGGAAGGTTTACTGAAGTTATGAAACAAGATGGTCACCGTCAAAGCAATGCAAATCATACATTATTTATTAAGCGAAAAAGAGGTTTGGTTACATGTTTAATTATTTATGTAGATGATATGGTAATTACAGGGAATGGTAATGAAGAAATGACCCATCTCCAAAAGCATTTGTTCACCAAATTTGAAATGAAGGACCTTGGAGGATTGAAGAACTTCCTTGGCATTGAAGTCCTGAGATCGAAAACTGGGATCTATATCTCGCAGCAAAAGTACATTTTGGATCTTCTGACTGAAGTTGGAATGCGCGACTGTAAACCATGTTACACTCCTTTGGTAGTAAATCATAAATTGCAAGTAACTGATGAAGTTCCCCGTGCAGATAAAGGATAGTATTAGCGATTAGTAGGCAAGCTAATATATTTGTTACACACACGGCCTGACATTGCCTTTACGGTAAGTATCGTCAGTCAGTTCATGCATGATCCTCAGGAACACCATATGGATGCAGTCAGACATCTATTGTGATATCTGAAACACACACCAGGAAGAGGTATTGTTTTCCGGAATAATGAACACTTATAGATTCAAGGCTATACCGATGCTGATTAGGCAGGAGACTTGGCTGATCGAAAGTCTACATCGGGATATTTATGCAAGTGGGAGGAAACCTGGTAATCTGGAGAAGCAAAAAGCAAAATGTGGTTGCACTCTCGTGTGCCGAAGCTGAATTTAGGGGAATCACCAAGGGAATCACGGAGATACTCTGGTTACAAAAGTTGTTCAAAGACATTGGGCTGCAAGTTAATATACCCACATTACTGCTGTGGATAACAAGGCGTCTATTAGCATTTCGGAAAATCCGGTACATTATGATCGGACTAAACACATAGAAATTGACCGACATTTTATCAAGGAAAAGATAGATGGAGGAATTATTGATCTACTGTTTGTTCGATCAGAGGATCAGTTAGCAGATGTATTGACCAAAGTAGTTAATGGAAGGGTGTTTGGAGTTGTCCTATGCAAGTTGAATGTCGTTGATCCCACGAATCAACTTGAGGGGGAGTGTTGACAGAATCCCAGGAATTGAGCAGTCATCCCAAAAATTTAGCGCTCATAATTTATATGGAAAGATTATGTTGTAAATGTAATTGATCTCAAGATAATCATCATTGATCATTATAGATTTAGATTCCTTGTATGAGAATTGAAAACGTGTATAAATCAATGTGTGTAGTAGTGAAAAATTCATTGAGAAAAATATACAAAACATTTTGCTCAGTCTGGTACCTTATCCAATTGTTTCTTATTCTCTGCCCTTCATCTACACATGTTTATTATTCCGCACTTCATTTTCAACAATTATTCGTTTATATGAGAGTACTAACCTTACAAGTGGTATCAGAGCTAGCATACCTTATCACTTTGATTTCAAAGTATGTATCCTTGCGGGCGGTTAGTACTTCAACCATGAGTATGAAATAAGACGTTTCCATCATAAATCACCCATGTTTGATCGGTCGAACGATGTATAGTGGGTTGGCCGAATGCGATCATTCATCAGGGCATTAGATGTAGATATATGGCATGTTGTCCCAACAAGACGAAAACACCAACAATAAAGAATGATAGCAACACTGATGTTGTCAAGCCACGTTGCTAATGGACAGCAGAAGAAAAAAAATTGTCAGTTGCAAATTCTAAGGTTTTATCTGTAATTTTTTCTGCAGGTGTTGATGCGCAGTGCGGTCTTATTATACATTGTGAATCAACGAGAACCATGTAATATTGTTCAAGATGTAAATATAGGGAAACAACTCTGTTAAGATATAAAAATTAAAGCTTATTTCAGTACAAAATAAGGACCTCAAAATGGGAGAAAATGAAGATATAAATTCATATAATTTGAGGTCAAGATATATATATATATATATGTATATATATATATATGTATATATATATGTATATATATATGTATATATATATATGTATATATATATATGTATATATATATCTGTATAATATATATATAATATAATATATGTATATATATATAGTATATATATATATATATATATATATATATATATATATCAAATCAAGCATCTCAACTAGGGAGGAAATACACTGATGAAAAATTGATCAAGAAAACATTGAGTATTCTATGTTGAAAAAAAGTGTTTGAATGATTTATTAATGCATGATTTAAATAGTACGAGTTTACGAAATGCATGAAAAAATTATTACTTGACATGTTTTTGTGATATGCATGCCTCATATGCTTATATATTGTATATATTGTTGCCGTACTAACAGGCTATGAAGCGTTAAAGCTTACATTATATGGCAAACATTTGTTGTCTTTGAACTATTTTCAGGTGCCACAAATAATGAACTAAACTAGTTCATTAAGTAAAGTACTTAAGTTAATGAACTAACTAGTTCATTAAATAAAGATATATTTGGACAAAGCTTGAAGGCAACAAATTGAAAATGGAAAGTCTCCTTCCCACTCAATATTCATGCCATTCATATACCATACATACACATATATATATACATATATATATATATATTCATATTTTTATTAAAAAGGCACAATACACATATATTCCAACGTAGTACCGACACGTTACATATATTACAAACGTACGTCAACTTCATACCACTATGTACACCACATATTTATGAGTATATTCAGGCCTTATATCATATGATATAAGTCATGGTGATGACAAAATTATAACGACACGTTACAATGTTATAAACCAAAAATTATCATACGAGGTGACTACCGAAACTTCACCGACGTGCCACGTACTTGCCATATAATGATGGCCATCCCATATACTTCAAAAATAGCCAAAACTTTCGTGCCTCAAATGTTCAAATAAGCTACTAAAGTATTCCATGTTGGCACGCACAAAACACCCACAAATTAAGCCAAATTTGTTGAGATTTCAAATTCAATTTTTTTAGCATATGGGGCACCTCTTAATCAGCCATTAGAGCTGAATATCTACTTTATTTTCTGTACATTATGTGTGACATAATATATGACATGTACAAAAAGTTTGAATTTAATCGAAGAAAAATCGCGTAATCGATGGAAGTCGAAAATTCGGTTTTCTACGAACACAACACATGGAACGTTTTTTTGTCATGAGTTGTAACATGTATCTAGAAACTTTTTACACATTCAAGACATGTTAAAGTGTTCTATAAAATTTAAATTAGGGCTGATTGGAATTTACCGTGTATGTGTAAATATTGTGCATTATTTGACAAAGCTTACTAAAGTGAAATTTCAGCACATGTACATTCAGCTTACACGCTATTCTCAGCCATGATGGAACCTATGTAGAGCTTAGTTAGCATCTCAATTGGTGGAGAATATACCACACAAGGTTAGCGACATAAAAGAGGGAACTACACAAGGTAACGATTCAAAAGATTTGAAAATGTAACACACGCTGAAAATTCAGCATGTGCTACTATAGCTAGCCGATTTTTAGGATGTTATGGTACTTAATTTGCATCCCAAAATTGAAGGGATTGAATGGTGATTATTTGACAACATTTTGAATTTTTTTTGGCACATGTTTTGTAAGTTATTTTCAGATTTTACAACTCATTAAAATGCTGACAAGTTGGACCAATCATCAAGTGCCAAGTAAGCAAGGCCAAGTCATCCCTCCAATCATAATGTGCCAAATGAGCAAGATGGTGTTATATCTACACAAGACAATCTTCCAAGGGCATTAAATAGATTTTTCAAGAGTGGAAGACACCCTAAGGGGGATGGCCAATGATGATTAAAAAGAAGAAGTTAGTGCAAAGTGAGGCCAAGAAACTACACATTTCTCTCAAGTGCAGAAAGACCTACTACTCTCTTCTCTACATTTCTTTCTTCTTCTTCTCTCAAGCCTATTGTCCATATATTCAGAATATTGCATAGGCTTTGATTATACCACCCACACTCATACATTTTTGTAAAAGGTTGATCAAGGTGTGATCAAACCTTCATTCAATAGGTGATGGTGTTCGTGATTCGTTTGCTCGATTGTCTCGTTTGTAAAAGGATAGAGTTAGTGTGTAACTCCAGTCATCCTTGTGGTAAGGTGTTTTTGGTGTTTATTGATAGCCGAGAAAGGTGTCCTCGAAGACTAGAGTAGGTTGTTTTAACCGAACTAGTATAAAATTCTTGGTGTTCTTACTTTCAGCACTTTACTTTCAGTTTCCACCATTTTGCATCAATTTCATTGCAACAGAAAAAATAGTAAAAGTTTTTCAAAAATTACAAAACTTTTCAGAAACATAGCCAGATATCCTAGCTTTCGTTTGATGCAAGTTTCAACTCATTTGGATAAGTATAAATCAGTCAAACTTGAATAGTTTTGAGACTAGCGCAATATGATTTTCAGAGTTGTAAAGGTTTGAGAACATCAATGTGATTGATATACTTCCCAAAGGAATTTCTGAAAACTGTTTCAACCTACTAAGATACATATATTAAAGGTCTTTTCATTAAATTTTCAGATCATTTGGAGTTACAAATTAATCGTAATAAAATTTTCAAGTCGGAGTATTGTTTCTAGCAGATTTGCGCAATTTGACCAAGAACGTATTTTCAAGGGGTTAGGAGTGGAATTTAAATTTGAAATGTTTTTGAGATACTCAGAATATCTGAGAGTATATTCTCACCGAAATTCATAATTTTTGGAGGTCTGTAACTAGGTCTTTTAATTATTTTAAAACACAATATGGAAACAAAAACTGTTTTCAGAAGTGAGGATTTTGGTTCAAAAGTTTTTAAAAACCAAATTTTCCGCACCCACTATTCAATTCCCTTCTAGTGGTGCTATACAGGTCCTACAAGTTGTATCAAAGCGCAGGCACACTCACGACAAAGAGATCCAACGATCTTTCTGAGATGGCAACCACTAGTCACAAGACCGAACAAGAAGGTATGTCGAGTCAAAGACCTCCTCTTTTGACGGTGATTCTTTCATACAATGGAAACTTCGAATGAAACTTTTTCTTATGGCCATTGGTATAGACTTGTGGTCCATTATAAAAGATGGTCATTTTGTGCCCTATAAGTTATCTACTGTTGATAGTGTCACACTAGAGGTTGTGAAACCAAAACATGAACATACTAGTGATAATAAAAAGAAATTGAGTACGAATGCTAGAGCCGTGCAACTTCTTTTAAACGGGCTAAGTAAAAGTGAATCAAGTTATGTGTTTAATTGCTCTAGTGCCCAATAGATGTGGAGAATTCTTGAGATGGATCATGAAGGGACTAGTCAAGTTAAAGAGTCCAAAATAAATATGCTTATGTCCACTATTGAGTCTTTCAAATTATTGCCAAATGAATCTATTGTTGATATAGACTTACGGTTGACTAACATCTATAATTCTCTTGAGTCTCTTGGAAAAGCTTTTTTTACACAGGAAAAGGTAGAAAAAGGTGCTAAGGAGTCTCCCATCCAAATGGGACCTCAAAGTCACAGCAATTGAGGAAAGTAAAGAAACAAGATCAATAAAAATGGAGGAAATAATCGGATCTTTAAAGGTATACGAAAACAAACTCACACTAAGGAAATCAAAATCAATGTCAAAACAAGGTAAGACTATTGCTTTTAAGTCATATGAATACGTCTCTACCTCCTCCGATCACATAGATGATAGTGATACTGAATCAAACAATGAAGATCTAATACTATTGGCTAAAGGTTTGAGAAAGTTTATGAGAAAATCATTTAAGAATAAACCTAAGGCCATTCCGACTAAGAGAAATAAAAATAAAAATAATGATAAAGACATAAAGTGCTATAAATGTGGAAAATTTGGACACTTGTCATATGACTGCCCGAACAAGGACAAACACACGACCAAAAACCGTGACAAGGACGGGAACAAAAATAGACACGTCTCAAAACCTAAACAAATGAATTCAAGAAGAGCTCCCAAGGCCTCCACTTGGAATGATTCATCTTGACTGGTGATACCGAAGAAGAAGAGACGCCACAAGTATGCTTTGCATCAAAGCATCAAATGAGATTCTGATTCTGATTCTGATTCCGAACCTTCCTATGATGATTTATTTAGTCAATATCTTGAACTACATAAATTCACAAAGACTCTTGCAAAAGAAAAAAAACGGTTAATTGAAGACAAGAAGTTGTTAGAATCATCTAACACGAATCTTGTTTCTCAATTAAACGATTCAAAGAAGAGTCGTCTTGGACAATCAATGCATTGAAATAAGAGGTCTCATCATTGACAACACAAAATAATGAAATAAAGTCCGAGATTTCAAATTTGAAATCAAGGAATGCAGATCTAAAAAAATGGTGAAACAATTTGACATAAGTACAAACATGCTAGATCTCATCATCTCTTCACAAAAGCATTATAGCGACAAAACCAGATTAGGATACATTGAGAAAAACAAGACAAAAAAAACAAACCAAATTCATTCTATCTTCATCTAAAACAACATATCACATAAACAAGGCATAAACTAGTCACACTTCTTTCGTGTCAAATCTTATGCTTCGTATATCATGATGCATGTACTTCTTTAAAACCACACAAACACCAATGCATATGTCTTCTTTCATAAACATGTCATGTGTGTCATTTCACAAAACATCCCATAACTCTTCTTATCACATTCTTCGCGTAGCAGAACTTTATACCCTGCGAATTTACTGCAGAATTTCGGTAAGGATTGCACTTAGATTGACCTTCTTCCTCCCTTTTTCTTTTCTCTTCTTCTTCTTCCTCTCCTTTTCTCCTTCTCTTTTCTCCTGCGGTTTCTCTCCCTTTTTCCTCTGTTTTAACCGTACCCCTTGGATGAATGAGGAGTTATACTATGTGTTGTGTAACTCCCCTATCCTTCAGTAGGGACCTTTTAGGTAATTTTCCTTAATTACCTTTAATTCTACTTTTAACCCCTTTTTCTTATTTTTCTATATTTTAAGTAACTAAGTCTCACATCCTACATCATTAATTGAATTGCATTTAAGGTTGACCTTTAAGTATTGAAAGTCGTGCTTAAAAGTCATGGGGTATGACATTCCACACCCTTACAAAAAGTTTCGTCCTCGAAACTTACGTACCTTAGTCAAAGAGCTGAGGATACCTCTCCCGCATTTGTTCTTCGAGTTCCCAAGTGGCCTCACGTTCTGTGTGGTTGCTCCGCTGGACTTTTACATAAGGAATCACCCGCTTCCTCAACACTTGGTCCTTTCGGTCTACAATTTTCACGTGTATCTCCTCGCATGTAACATCATCCTTGAGTTCCAAAGGTTGAGCTTCAAGTACATGACTTGGATCCGTCACGTACTTTCTTAATTATGACACGTGAAATACATTGTGAACTTGCGCCAACACCGGAGGTAACGCTAACCTATATGCCAAGGCTCCCACCTTCTCAAAGTATTTCGTAAGGACCAATAAAACGAGGGCTTAGCTTGCCTTTTACTCCAAACCTCATAACACCCTTCGTAGGTGATACCCTCAAATAGACTTTTTCACCCACATTAAATTCCAATGGTCGTCGTTTGGAATCTGCCCAACTCTTGTTGCGATCTTGAGCTGCCTTGAATCTTTCCCGGATGACTTTCATCTTTTTTAGCGTTTTCTCCAATAGCTCAGGTCCGGTGATTGTCCTCACACCTACTTCGCCCCAATAAACCGGGGACCTACATTTCCTTCCATACAAAGCTTCAAAAGGAGCCATGTCAATTGCGCTGTGGTAACTGTTGTTATAAGAAAACTCCATTAGCTTTACCACTCCATCCCAACTCCCTTTAAAATCCAACACGCAAGCCCTTAGAATATCTTCCAAGGTCTGAATAGTCTACTCGGACTGTCCATCGGTTTGGGGATGATATGCCGTACTCAACCTTAATTCCGTACCCATGGCTTTCTGGAATGCTGTCCAAAACTTGGATGTAAACCGTGAATCTCGGTCGGACACTATACTTACTGGAACACCATGCAAGCTAACAATATTCTCCATATATAAATTCACTAACTTGTCAAAGGTGCTTCACTTGAAATGGGTAGGAAATGGGCAGACTTTGTTAAACGATCCACGATGACCCAAATCATGTCATATCCACTTCTTGTCTTTGGTAAACCAGCTAAGAAATCCATCGTGATATGTTCCCATTTTATTCTGGAATTTCTAATGGCATCAACAATCCATCAGGCCGTTGGTATTCCGCCTTGACTTGTTGAAAAACTAAGCATCTTTCTATAAATTCAGCAACATGTCGTTTCATTCCGGACCACCAATAATATGCTTGAGATCTCTATACATCTTGGTGCTACCAGGGTGTATTGATAACCTCGAACTATGAGCTTCTTGCAAAATTTCCTTTCTAAGTTTGTCAACATCAGGTACGCATAATCTTTCTCTAAACCATAAGCTCCCATCCTCTTTGGTCCAAAATCCTTCAGCTTGACTATGTTTCACCTTTTTCATTATTTCACTGAGTGTCTTATCATTCTTCTGAGCCTCCTTTATCCGATCAACCAAACTTGGTGTGATAGTCAATGTTGTCAAAGCGTTCACTGTGGAGTCAACCAAATCTAAACTGAATTCCTCTATCTCTCTTCCAATGGTGATTGTCGTGCATGGCTGAACTTCCTACTTAACGCATCTGCCACTTTATTGTACCAAGACGCATTCGTACAACGTGTGCATATGAAACAAAATAAATCAAACCCGGGGCGAGTCGAAGACTCTGTCCTTAAGACGTATTGCTCCGGTATACTGTGCCCAACCGGTGTGAGCAATCGTCTCCCAGGATACAACGGGTACCTGTTCAGTTGAGCGGCACTGCTGAACTTGAACTCTTTCGAACGCTTAGAGTGTCCTGACTTCTCCCGGACAGTATGCAAGACTCACGTGCTACGAATGCAGAATGCGTTGAAATGCTAAGAGCTTAAGGTGTGTCTCAAATGAACACCCTTAGTCCTCTTTATATAGGGGAGTCGGTTGGAGGACAAGGTACCGTGACCGTTGGATCAAAACCGAAGTTTGATTTAGACCGTTAGATTAAAACCTCCCATCTAGATTAGGAAGGTTTAATCTCAGCCTTTAGATCGAAGAAAGATTAGCAGGTTTAAACCTGGACGTTAGATGGAAACCATATTCGGTTAAGCAGTTAAGACAGTTTAAATCTCGGCCGTTAGATTAAAGCTATCTTCCCTGCCACCGTTAGATCACAACAGATTGATCTTATTTTAAACCGGAGGATAGTGTTAGTTTCAAGTTTGAAACCTAACCGCACAATCAAAATGATTCTGCCCGCTGTCAGACTTCGATCGATCACATCGATCGATCGAAGTGACATCGATCGATCGATGTGATCGACTGATGTCTGACTGAGCACTTCATTCGATCAACTTGATCGATCTAAGTGACATCGATCGATCGAAGTGATCGATCGATGTCCTCTGATGACTTAGATCGATCTACCAAGAGATCGAAGTCCTCTGATCCACTTCGATCGATGACATCGATCGATCGAAGTGACATCGATCGATCGATGTCATCGATCGATGTCCGTCAGATGCCTTTTACGCCACATGGACCCCTCCAACGTGGCATTCCTCCACACGGGTGACACGTCACCCATTAACAACATTTCCATCTACTTTGAGCATTAATTTCACATTCACACAATACATAATTGAGTGAGATCACATCCTAACATTAACACTCGTTAAGGATCATTAAGCTCATAGTACGTTGCACAACCAAGTTTTGCAACTTTCATTAACGGGCCGAAGCCCAAATCTTCAATCTCCAACGATGGGCCAAAGCCCAACCTTAAATTCTCCAACAATCCCCCACATGAATGGAAATTAATGCAAGCATATGCAGACTCTGAGGAGAAGTCAGACAAGAAAATATTGCATCAGAAGAGGTAGCTTCTGGCTTTGAACCTTTCTTAGTGATATACCATCGGATCCACTCGGCTAAGTAGTGACTTGATGTCTTGAACTAGTCAGCCTTTGTTGTGAACCAAGACAATGCACTCACACAATATTTCCTTTAACACCCTTTTGGTTCTCATGGTTGTGTTCGTTTTGGCCATGAACAACCTGGTTTCAGAAAGTGTTTTAGAGAAATCTTGCCACCTAGACTTTCTCATAGAAGCGGCCCCACTTCACACTTACATAGGTGATTCCTATCAAGAATATTCTACCATACTCCACTTGACGTATCAAGATATAGGACATCATTAAAAGCCTTAGCTTACCCTCTCTGCAGATAGCACTTTTATCAGACGGAATGAGTAAGTGCTAACTGAATCTTCATAACTTAGTTGTCCCATTGAACCAAGATTCTGGGATCTCCAGTCAACAAGGTTGGGTTACCATTACAAAGACTCATGCATTATGGGCTTCAGTCCCATTCCGTTTGTCAATCTTGACATCTGATCTCTAGGCAAGCCTTTTGTAAGCGGATCCGCAAGATTCTCCATTGATTTCACATAATCAATGGAAATCACGCCATTAGAGATCAACTGTTTAATGGTGTTATGTCTTCGACGTATGTGTCGTGACTTACCATTATAGATGCTGCTTTGAGCACGTCCTATAGCTGACTGACTATCACAGTGTATGCTAATAGGAGCGATCGGCTTAGGCCAGCACGGAATATCTTCCAGAAATTCCGAAGCCACTCAGCCTCTTCCCCAGCTTTGTCCAACGCTATGAACTCAGCTTCCATAGTGGACCGAGCTATACAGGTTTGTTTCGTGGATTTCCACGACACAGCAGCACCACCACCGTGAACAGTATCCACTGGTGGACTTCGAGTCCTTACTATCTGATATCCAATTTGCATCACAGTATCCTTCCACACTGCTGGATATCTCGTGTAATGTAATCCAAGATTCATTGTGTATTTCAAATACCTCATTACTCTGTTAAGAGCTTTCCAATGATCATCACTTGGATTACTCGTAAATCTGCTCAACTTGTTTACTGAACAAGCTAAGTCTGGTCTTGTACAATTCGTTATGTACATCAGACTCCCGATTACCTGAGAGTATTTAACTGGGCAACAGGTTCGCCTCGATTTTTCTTAAGTGTATACTTAAGTCGAGCGGGGTCTTTACCGGTTTCACATCATCCATATTGAACCGTTTCAAACTGATTCAATATAGTGAGTTTGTGAGAGTATGAGTCCCTCAGTCACCCTAGAAATCTTAATTCCTAGAATAACATTGGCAACTCCCATGTCCTTCATATCGAAGTTTCGTGTTAACATCTTCTTTGTATTCAAGATGATCACGAGTATTGCCCATGATAAGCATGTCATCTACATAGAGACACACTATCACAAATGCATCTGTGTGCTCTTAATGTACACACACTTGTCGCATTCATTGATCTTGAAGTCATTTGACATCATTACCTGATCAAATTTTAAATGCCATTGCTTGGGTGCTTGTTTAAGTCCGTACAAAGACTTAACAAGTCTACACTTTCCTTTCTTGTCCTGGAACGACAAACCCCTCGGGCTGTTCCATGTAAATCTCTTCCTCTAACTCACCATTCAGAAAGGCAGTCTTTACATCCATTTGATGGATTTCCAGATCATAGACTGCAGCAATGGCTACTAGCATCCTTATTGAAGTGATCCTAGTCACTGGTGAGTAGGTGTCAAAGAAGTCAAAGCCTTCTTTCTGTCTATAGCCCTTGGCTACTAACCTGGCTTTATACTTCCCAATAGACCCATCCTCTTTAAGTTTCTTCTTAAAAACCCACTTACAACCAAGTGGTTTTACTTCCAGGTGGAAGGTCACCAACTCCCAACCAAGTGTGATTTTGAAGAATTGAGTCTATTTCACTTAATTGCCTCTTTCCAGAATGGAGCTTCTGGAGTTGACATAGCCTCGGAAAATTCCTTGGCTCATTTTCTACCATATAGGTTAGAAAATCTGGTCCAAAAGACGTCGGTATTTTGGCTCGTTTGCTTTGACGTATTTCCTCAGTATCTTGAGGAGTCGTCTCACGCACTCGCTTACTTGAGCTAGCTTCTTCACTTTCTTTGTCTTTCTTTGGAAAGATATTTCAAAGAATACTGCGTTCCTCGATTCCATGACAACATTTTCATGTATCTCAGGAACGTCTGATTTGTGCACTAAGAAACGATATGCACTACTGTTCGTTGCATAACCAATGAATATGCAATCAATCGTTTTAGGCCCAATTTTAACTTGTCTTGGTTTAGGTATGCAACCTTGCCAGACACCCCCACACTTTCAAGTATTTGTAACTAGGCTTATAGCCTTTCCATAATTCATATGGGGTCGTATCCGTCTTCTTGGACGGAATCCTGTTCAAAATGACGTTGGCTGAGAGGATTGCTTCCCCCCACAAGTTCTGAGGTAAACCCGAACTTATCAACATAGCATTCATCATCTCTTTCAGAGTACGGTTTTTGCGTTCAGCAATACCATTTGATTGAGGTGATATGGCGCAGTCGTTTGATGAATAATGCCATGTTCCTGAACAAAATTCATTTAAACGGTGTATCATATTCGCCACCTCTATCACTACGAATTGTTTTAATTCGTTTGCTAAGTTGATTCTCAACTTCATTTTTATAATCCTTGAAAGCATCAAGGGCCTCATCTTTGCTACTTAGCAAATATACATAACAGTATCGTGTGCAATCGTCGATAAAGGTTACAAAATACTTTTTACCACCTCTTGTTTGCACAACTTAAGTCACACAAATCTGTGTGAATTAAATCCAACAATTCAGTGTTTCGTTCTGTTGAAGGAAAAGGCGCTTTTGTTAATTTCGCTTCAACACATATTTGGCATTTTCCTTTATTACTAAGTCCAGTTTGGGCAATAAGTCAAGGTTAATCATACGTTGTATTGACTTATAATTTACATGTCCCAAACGAAAATGCCATAAACAGGAAGACTCAAGCATGTAAGCAGAAGAGGAAACAATTTTATTAGCCTCAACGGGCGTAACATTTTGGATACAATGGTCATAACATTTAACTTAAACATGTTATCCGAAAGATATCCTTTCCCCAGATACACCCCATTCTTAGAAAGTGTAAATTTGTTTGCCTCAAATACAAGCTTGAACCCATGCGTGACTAGCAGCGCGCCAGAGACCAGATTCTTCCTTATATCGGGAACATGCAGCACATTCTGCAGAGTCAACTCCCTTCCTGAGGTCAGCTTCAGGATTACCTTGCCCGATCCTTCAATTTTTCGAGCTGTTGGAGTTTCCCATGAACAATTGATCATTGTTTGTCGTGGGCACGTACTCTCTGAACATTGCCCTGTTCGCACAAACATGTCGAGTGGCTCCTGTGTCCACCCACCATTCTCGTGGGTTTCCCACTGCGTTGCACTCGGTCACCACCGCGCAAAGGTTCAAATCATCCATTGCATCGACCAGATTTGCTTTCGCTTTATTCTGATTCTTTTTGGGCTTCCTGCACTCACTGCTTCGATGCCCTGGCTTACCACAATTATAACACTTACCTGTGAACTTCTTTGCAACTTCCTTGCCCTTGGAGTTCACACTCAAAGTGTTATGCTTCTTCTTGTTCTTTGCCTCAGCAACATGAGCTTTGGCTTGACCAGAAGACATGGATGGCTTTCTTTCGGAGCGACGGTTGTCCTCCTCAATACGAAGACGGACTATCAAATCCTCCATCTTCATCTCCTTTCGCTTGTGTTTGAGATAGCTCTTGAATTCCCTCCACGAAGGAGGCAGCTTCTCAATCACAGCCGCAACTAGGAAAGATTCACTGAGCGTCATGCCCTCCTCTTCCATTTCAGAAACCAACATCTGTATTTCTTCCACCTGCGAAATTACAGTTTTGGAATCCACGAAACAAACATGCATAGCTAGGTCCACTATGGAAGCTGAGTTCACAGCGTTTGGACAAAGCTGGGGAAGAGGCTGAGTGGCTTCGGAATTTCTTGGAAGATATTCCGTGTTGACCTAAGCCGATCGCTCCTATTAGCATACACTGTGATAGTCAGTCAGCTATAGGACGTGCTCAAAGCAAGCATCTATAATGGTAAGTCACGACACATACGTCGAAGACATAACACCATTAAACAGTTGATCTCTAGTGGCGTGATTTCCATTGATTATGTGAAATCAATGGAGAATCTTGCGGATCCGCTTACAAAAGGCTTGCCTAGAGATCAGATGTTAAGATTGACAAACGGAATGGGACTGAAGCCCATAATGCATGAGTCTTTGTAATGGTAACCCAACCTTGTTGACTGGAGATCCCAGAATCTTGGTTCAATGGGACAACTAAGTTATGAAGGTTCAGTTAGCACTTACTCATTCCGTCTGATAAAAGTGCTGTCTGCAGAGAATGTAGGGTAAGCTAAGGCTTTTAATGATGTCCTATATCTTGATACGTCAACTGGAGTATGGCAGAATACTCTTGATAGGAATCACCTATGTAAGTGTGAAGTGGGGCCGCTTCTATGAGAAAGTCTATGGTGGCAAGATTTCTCTAAAACACTTTCTGAAACCAGGTTGTTCGTGGCCAAAACGAACACAACCATGAGAACCAAAAGGGTGTTAAAGGAAATATTGTGTGAGTGCCGTTGTCTTGGTTCACAACAAAGGCTGACTAGTTCAAGACATCAAGTCACTATTTAGCCGAGTGGATCCGATGGTATATCACTAAGAAAGGTTCAAAGCCAGAAGCTACCTCTTCTGATGCAATATTTTCTTGTCTGACTTCTCCTCAGAGTCTGCATATGCATTTGCATTAATTTCCATTCATGTGGGGGATTGTTGGAGAATTAAGGTTGGGCTTTGGCCCATCGTTGGAGATTGAAGATTTGGGCTTCGGCCCGTTAATGAAAGTTGCAAAACTTGGTTGTGCAACGTACTATGAGCTTAATGGATCCTTAACGAGTGGTTAATGTTAGGATGTGATCTCACTCAATTATGTATTGTGTGAATGTGAAATTAATGCTCAAAGTAGATGGAAATGTTGTTAATGGGTGACGTGTCACCCGTGTGGAGGAATGCCACGTTGGAGGGGTCCATGTGGCGTAAAAAGGCATCTGACGGACATCGATCGATGACATCGATCGATCGATGTCACTTCGATCGATCGATGTCATCGATCGAAGTGGATCAGAGGACTTCGATCTCTTGGTAGATCGATCTAAGTCAATCAGAAGACATCGATCGATCACTTCGATCGATCGATGTCACTTAGATCGATCAAGTTGATCGAATGAAGTGCTCAGTCAGACATCAGTCGATCACATCGATCGATCGATGTCACTTCGATCGATCGATGTGATCGATCGAAGTCTGACAGCGGGCAGAATCATTTTGATTGTGCGGTTAGGTTTCAAACTTGAAACTTACACTATCATCCGGTTTAAAATAAGATCAATCTGTTGTGATCTAACGGTGGCAGGGAAGATAGCTTTAATCTAACGGCCGAGATTTAAACTGTCTTAACTGCTTAACCGAATATGGTTTCCATCTAACGGTCCAGGTTTAAACCTGCTAATCTTTCTTCGATCTAAAGGCTGAGATTAAACCTTCCTAATCTAGATAGGAGGGTTTCAATCTAACGGTCTAAATCAAACTTCGGTTTTTGATCCAACGGATCGATCAAGTTGATCGAATGAAGTGCTCAGTCAGACATCAGTCGATCACATCGATCGATCGATGTGATCGATCGAAGTCTGACAGCGGGCAGAATCATTTTGATTGTGCGGTTAGGTTTCAAACTTGAAACTAACACTATCCTCCGGTTTTAAAATAAGATCAATCTGTTGTGATCTAACGGTGGCAGGGAAGATAGCTTTAATCTAACGGCCGAGATTTAAACTGTCTTAACTGCTTAACCGAATATGGTTTCCATCTAACGGTCCAGGTTTAAACTTGCTAATCTTTCTTCGATCTAAAGGCTGAGATTAAACCTTCCTAATCTAGATGGGAGGTTTTAATCTAACGGTCTAAATCAAACTTCGGTTTTGATCCAACGGTCACGGTACCTTGTCCTCCAACCGACTCTCCTATATAAAGAGGACTAAGGGTGTTCATTTGAGACACACCTTAAGCTCTTAGCATTTCAACGCATTCTGCATTCGTAGCACGTGAGTCTTGCATACTGTCCGGGAGAAGTCAGGACACTCTAAGCGTTCGAAAGAGTTCAAGTTCAGCAGTGCCGCTCAACTGAACAGGTACCCGTTGTATCCTGGGAGACGATTGCTCACACCGGTTGGGCACAGTATACCGGAGCAATACGTCTTAAGGACAGAGTCTTCGACTCGCCCCGGGTTTGATTTATTTTGTTTCATATGCACACGTTGTACGACTGCGTCTTGGTACAGGATTGATTGTGCTAACAATGGATTGTCAAATCATAGTCTTTTAGCAACTACAACCATCTCCGCTGCCTCATGTTTAAATCTTTCGGAGAGAATAAATACTTTAAACTCTTGTAGTCCATGAATACCGCGCACTTTTCTCCATATAAATAGTGCTGCCAAATCATTAAGGCAAATACAACTGCGGCGAGTTCAAGATCATGTGTTGGGTAGTTTTGCTCATAAGGCTTTAGCTGTCTTGAGGCATATGCAATGGCTCGTTCGTTTTGCATCAAAACACAACCTACAAACAAGGTATTAGTCTAAACTTAATTAGTATACAAGATCATAACCTTATACTACAGTTTACGTACCTAAACCGTTCTTCGATGCATCACTATAAATCACAAACCCATCAGTTCCGGAGGGTTGAGCCAATACTAGAGCTGTCGTTTACCTCTTCTTAAGCTCCATGAATCTTTGCTCGCATTCCGTCGTCCACTCAAACTTGGACTTCTTTTGAGTAAGGCGATTGAGAGGTAGGGCTATCCTTGAGAATCCCTCAACAAACTTTCCGTAATAACCCGCTAGACCCAAGAAACTTCGCACTTCGGTGATGTTGGTAGGTCTAGGCCATTCAGTTATAGCTTCCATCTTCTTCGGGCCAACAACAATCCCCTCCTCCGATATCGCGTGACCCAGAAAAGCCACACTTCTTAACCAAAACTCACACTTGCTAAACTTAGCGTATAGTTGTTTCTGCCTCAAAATACCTAGAACGGTTCTCAAATGCTCAGCGTGAGTTTGTTCATCAGGAGAATACACCAGAATATCATCTATGAATACCACTACAACTTGTCCAACTGTTCTCGAAAGACAATATTCATAAGGTCCATAAAAGCTGCAGGGGCATTTGTTAATCTAAACGGCATCACCAAAAACTCATAATGGCCATATCTTGTGCGAAAGGCTGTCTTTGCGATGTCCTCGGCCTTCACTCGCAACTGATGATACCCCTGATCGAAGATCAATTTTAGAGAAGATTTTAACACCCTTGAGCTGGTCAAATAGATCCTCAATTCGTGGAAGGGGATACTTATTCTTGATGGTAACTTTATTCAACTCTCTATAATTGATACAAAGTCTCATGCTACTATCTTTCTTCTTTACAAACAAAATAGGTGCTCCCCAGGGCGATACACTAGGGCGGATAAACTTCTTGTCTAATAACTCCTGCAGTTGTTCCTTCAACTCTCTCAACTCTGCCGGAGCCATTCTATAAAGGGCTTTAGAGATAGGTTCAGTTCTTGGAATCAAGTTTATCTCGAACTCGACTTCCCTCGGGGGTGGTACTCCTGGTAAATCTCCCGAAAACACATCAAGAAATTCATTAACCACTGGAATTTGCTTAATAGACGGTACTTCCTGAGTAGCATCCATGGCATACACTAGAAATCCCTCAGCACCCTTCCTCAAGGCTTTGCGTGCTTGTGCAATGGTCACATATACCTTCTTGGGAACTTTCTTTCGTTCCGCATCTCCTTGAAACATTACCTCTTCCATCTTAGCACTCTTGACTGTCACTTGCTTCAATCGACAGTCAATGTTGGCGTGATACTTGGCCAACCAGTCATTCCCAATATCACGTCAAAGTCATACATCTGAATAGGGATCAGTGTGGCGGAGAATGTTTGTCCTTCAAACTCTAATTCGCAATCCCAGTACTGATGATACGAAACCATAATTTGATCTCCGGCTGCTTGAACACGATATAGAGTTTCTAACCATTCAGGCAAACTACCAAGGTGTTTAGTGAATCTCTTTGCTACGAAAGAGTGGCTTGCGCCGCTATCAAAGAGCACGTTGGCAGGTACCTTATTTACTAAAATCGCACCTAAAGCCATATCAAGTTTTACACAGAAGATTAAGCACGTAAATACTTAATTCAACAAAGATTTAAACTTAGTTTAAATGGTATCTGCTACTACATCGGTAGCCTCCTGCACATCAGTGTCCGTCATGAGATGTACACGGGCATTTGCTCGTGGCTTTGCTCTCGGTTGCTAAGCCGCCTCTCTAGGAATATTTTTCTACATCTCCAGGCAGTCCCTAATCATGTGACCCACTTGACCGCATCGGAAGCATGCTCCAGCCACCTTTCTACACTCTCCGATGTGATTCTTGTTGCAATGTGGACAAACTCCTATAGCCTGCTGAACTACTGGATTCTGGGTGGGAGTCTCTGAAAATTTCCAACTGGGCCTCTATTCGGAATCTTGACCCAACGTCTGGGTCTTCCACCAACTCTCACATCATCTCTTGGCCTTTTGCCTTTATCAGACCCTCTAGCACTAGCTGCTATTGCCGCTACTCTGCAGAAATCGCTCTCAACCCGAAAACATGCATCCAACATGTCCTCGTAAGTTTTTATTCCTGCATTCACTATTGCTGACTGTATCCTCGAGTCCAAACCCCTCTCAAACTTCGTCATCTTACGGTGATTATCAGACATATTCGCCGGGGAAAACTTACCCAAGGCATGAAAACGATCCGCATACTCTGACACCGTCCTCCTTCCTTGCTCCAATCTGTCAAACGCTCTTATTTTTTTCCCAATATTGCAGTCTCCGGTACGTAATACTTTAGGAAAACATTACAAAACTGTGCCCATTAGATTGGTGGGGTCATCCTCAACATCATTCCGTCCCACCATTCACCAGCCTTGCCACTTAGAAGGGGTGTGGCCACATCAACCTTTATCTCCTTTGGCACTTGCACTAATCGAAAACATTTCTTCACCTCAGCCAACCAATGTTGAGCCTCCTCCGGATCAGTACATCCTTCAAACTCCGGAACTCTCACCTTCCTCATCTCTCCGTAGAAGAACCGGATATTGTGCTGTGGTGGTGGAGGCGGTGGAGGCTGATGCTGCTGAGCAAATCCTTGTGCGACCACTGTTAGTACATCAGTGAGCACCTGGGGTAAAACCACTTGTGGTGGCTGGTTCTCCTGTCCATTGCCAGAGTTTCCTGTGTTCTCTCTTCTTGGAGGCATTTTCTCTGAAAGGTCAACATTGCATTAGCATTCAGTAAATACAAGATGTTACTGAAAGCTTGAATGCACAAGAATGAGTGGGGTATAAAATAAAATATTAATGCAAAAATTAGATGCTAAAAGCGCTCGCACACACCTAACCCTGATCATACTTAAACTCTAAAGAAATCAACACTTATATCTAAGGATCAAACTTAAGGGAAAATCATATCTTAATTTGCTAAAAGATCATGAACCTAAGTTTCCGAGATAGATCTAAAGCCTAGGCTCTGATACCACCTGTAGCGTCCCGGCCCGAAACTGTCATCGGAACCAGTGCACCCGCCGTAGTCTACTATGAGAACTACAAAGCGTCAAAGCAGATCAAGCATATATCATCCATGATGTAAGATAAATCATTGAAAATGTTTGTAAATTTTAAAACTTCACCATCATTAATGTAACCAGAAAGTACAGCAGAAATAAAAGGTGTTTGATCAACTGTCTAACATAACTTCCAGTACAACATAATAAACATGGAGATTCCAAACTTAAAGAGAGTAATCCAGCATCTATCTACTTCCATGCCCGTCATCCCATTGAGCCCACTCGCCATCGTCTTCGACAAATGTCATTTCATATTCCAGCTCACCTGAAAAGGAATAGAGTATCTGTTCTTAGCGAAAATATCGCCAGCAAGTAACCCGTCTATACACCTTACGAGATCACACACGACGAGTCACCAGTGTATAAGTCATTGCCCAAAATAAAGTGCTCGGGTTAGCAAATATCATCTTTATGAGAATTCCTCAAAAAAGATAAATCATATAAATGATACGCGGATACGAGAGCAAACATGTACTAAAACAACATATCACATAAACAAGGCATAAACTAGTCACACTTCTTGCATGTCAAATCTTATGCTTCGTATATCATGATGCATGTACTTTTTTAAAACCACACACAACACCCACGCATATGTCTTCTTTCATAAACATTGCATGTGTGTCATTTCAGAAAACATTCCATAACTCTTCTTATCACATTCTTCGCGTAGCAGAACTTTATACCCTGTGGGTGATCAGTCCACAGCAAACAGAACTTTATACCCCATGATGAAAGGTCCACGGCCCCATAACATATAACTTTATACTCCGTGCTGAAAGGTCCACGACCCCATTACATACATCATATATCCGTGCTGATAGGTCCACGGCCCCATAAAATATTTTATACCCTGCTGTTGATTCACAGGTCACGCTTTTATACCCTGCTTTCGCAGGCGTGACTTTTATACCCTGTGATCAACCAACAGCCATAGTTTGCCTTTCGAAAGCTTTAAACTTCTCTTGTAAACAAATGTTCTTTCGCAAAGCAATTCTCAAGTCAAATGCAAGTGCCCATGTCATGATGCAGGATGCTCATGCAACTTCGTATCAAACATGTAACATACACACGCACATCTTACATATCAAGTATACGGTCTTGCACCTCAAACACTCTATGTTCGTATCTTTCCAAGTCCGTTCGTCTCACTAATCCACTTGGGATTCAAATACTCTAGTCAAACTTACCATCTATTCCTCAATTACACCTCAAATACCCTTGCATTTTATGTTCAAAAGAAGTGTATAGAGTTACTACACATACATAGGGCGCCTAAAGGGTCAAAAAGGCTTTCAGTATACTTCGAACGCCACATGAGGTGCCTAATGTGGACATGGGGTGGCTATACTAGGCATTCGAAGTGTTCAGGGAGGTGCCGTATACATCGAACGCCTACATAAGGCGCCTAATGTGACTTGAAGCGCCTAATGTAGGTGTTCGAAGTGTACGGGGATGCTCTAGGACACATTGAACGCCTACATTAGGCGCCTAATGTGACTTGGAGCGCCTAATGTAGGTGTTCGAAGTGTTCTGACGATTCAGAATTGTAGTTTTTCTGCAGTAACTTCTCTCCCTCACCTTCCTCCTTCAACCTTTGCATGTTTACACTTCAAGATCCATCTTAGCACCTAGATCCATCATGCTTAACACCCAACTAACATGAGTTGATTCTTAAACACATAAACTAGTGTCCATCCTAAGCCCTCTATCAACCACACTTCCAATCTCTTCAAACTTTCCAGCACAACAAACCTACAACAATGTCATCTTTACTCCTTCAATCTTCTGCAACTACACTCAAAAAAAACTTAGGATGTACTTAATAAACACAAGAACTCATACCAAAACAAGGAACACATTATGGATAAACACTTTTATGGGAAAATTATCAACAAAAATCACCACATAACCATTTTTAGAAATTGGCCCAAAGAACGTGACTATACACCATCAACAACAACAACAATTACATATAGTAAAACATTTAACATAAACAAACCAAAGCTACTAATGTGTGATCTAAGTTTTCTCTTTGTAAGAACATAGGGCCTATGGTACCAAAATTTACGTAAAGCATATAGAAAGATTACTTGCCTTTGTTTCTAGTTAAGCTTACGAATTTACTACAGAATTTCGGTAAGGATTGCACTTGGATTGGCCTTCTTCTTCCCTTTTTCTTCTTCTCTTCTTCTTCTTCCTCTCCTTTTCTCCTTCTCTTTTCTCATGTGGTTTCTCTCTCCTTTTCCTCTGTTTTAACCGTCCCCCCTTGGATGAATGAGGAGCTATACTATGTGTTGTGTAACTCCCCTATCCTTTAGTAGGGACCTTTTAGGTAATTTTCCTTAATTACCTTTAATTCTACTTTTAACCCTTTTTTCTTATTTTTCTATATTTTAAGTAACTAAGTCTCACATCCTACATCATTAATTAAATTGCATTTAAGGTTGACCTTTAAGTATTAAAAGTCGTGCTTAAAAGTCATGGGGTATGACAGAAATATCCTAATCACGTGTACAAATTAAAGATGGCACTATATGGTTTAAAACAAGCACCTAGGGCTTGGTATGATCGTTTTGCTACTTTTCTTTTAGAAAATGGATTTAAAAGAGGCACCATAGATAGCACCTTATTCTTGAAACAAGATAAATCGAATTTACGTATTATTCAAATTTGTGTTGATGACATTATTTTTGGATCTACATCTCATAAACTTGTTGAAGAATTTGAAATTTGCATGAAATCCGAATTTGAAATGTCTATGGTTGGTGAATTGAATTATTTTCTTGGCTTGCAAATTAAACAAACTAGTAAAGGCATCCATATAAGTCAAGTCAAATATGTGAATAACATGATTAAAAAGTTTAACTTTGAGAACTTAAAACCCATCCCTATGAGTGTCACCACTAAACTAGATAAAGATGAGAATAGAAAAGACTTTGATAATGGTTTGTATAGGTCTATGATTGGTTCTTTGCTTTATCTTACCGCAAGTAGACCCAATATCATGTTTAGCGTTTGTATGTGTGCACGTTTTCAAAGCAAACTTAAAGTATCTCACTATAATGCCGTAAAAAGGATATTTCGATTCATTAAGCACACTCCCACTTTAAAAATTTAGTATGATAGGAATTGTGAATTTGACTTGCATGCTTATACTGATGCAAATTATGGCAGATGCAAAATAGATAGAAAAAGCACAAGTGACACTTGTCAATTTATAACAAATTCATTAATATCTTGGTTTTCGAAAAAGCAAGTGTGGCATTATCTACTACTGAAGGTGAATACATGACACTTAGTCTTTTTTGCACACAACTCTTATGGTTAAAACAACAACTATATGATGTTGGAATCACGAAAAATCACATCCCCATTTATTGTGATAGTATGAGTGCTATTAATTTGTCTAAGAACCCCGTACTAAACTCTAAGGCAAAGCACATAGAAGTACGATATAACTTTCTTCGTGATCATGTAAACAGCGGTGATATCGTTATAGAACATGTTCGCACTGAAGCACAAGTAGCCGACATATTCACCAAAGCACTTAATCAATCCATGTACGAAAATCTACGCTCAAAATTAGGCATGATTTCTGCTGATTTTCTATAGATTGATATTTCTTTCCATCTTTACATGCATTTTTTATATTATTTACAAAATAAAGGAGGAGAGAGAGTGCATGATTTAAGGGAGAGAGGGAGCATGATTGCACAATTTAAGGAGGAGACAACGATACTATAAAATTCAAAATTCGAATTTGTGCCTAATTGGAGGGGAGCAATTATATTTAAATCATGAACCAGTGTTATTTTGTAAATCATCAAGAGGGGGAGATTGTTGAGAAAAAGTTTTTGAATGATTTACAAATGCATAATTTAAATAGTACGAGTTTACGAAATGCATGACAAAATTGTTACTTGACATGCTTTTGTGATATACATGCCTCATATGCTTTATATATATTGTTTCTGTACTAACAAGCCATGAAGCGTTAAAGCTTACATGATATGGCAAACATTTGTGGTCTTTGAACTATTTTCAGGTGCCACAATTAATGAACTAAACTAGTTCATTAAGTAAAGTACTTAAGTTAATGAACTAACTAGTTCATTAAATGAAGACATATTTGGACAAAGCTTGATGGCAACAAATTGAAAATGGAAAGTCTCCTTACCCACTCAATATACACGCCATTCATATACCATATATATATATATATTCATATTTTTATTAAAAAGCACAATACACATATATTGCGACGTACTACCGACACGTTACATATATTACAAACGTACGTTAACGTCACACCACTATATACACCTCATATTTATGAGTATATTCAGGTCTTATATCATATGATATAAGTCATAGTGATGACAAAATTATAACGACACGTTACAAGGTTATAAACCAAAAATTGTCGTATCGGGTGACTACCGAAACTTCATCGACATGTCACGTGCTTGCTATATAAATATGGCCAGCCCATATACTTCAAAAACAGCCAAAAATTTCGTGGCTCACATGTTCAAATAAGCCACTAAAGCATTCCATGTTGGCACATCCAAATCACCCACAAATTAGGCCAAATTTGTGGAGATTTCAAATTCAAATTTTTTAGCACAAGGGGACGCCTTCCAATCAGCCATTAGAGCTGAATATCTATTTTATTTTGTGTACATTATATGTGACATAATATATATGACATGTGCAAAAAGTTTGAATTTAATCGGAGAAAAATCGTGTAATCGACGGAATTCGAAAATTTAATTTTTTACGAATATAACACATGGAACATTTTTTGGCATGAGTTGTAACATGTATCTAGACACTTTTTACACATTCAAGACATGTTAAAATGTTCTAGAAAATTTAAATTAGGGGATTATTGGAATTTACCATATATATGTAAATATTGTGCATTGTTTGATAAAGCTCACTAAAGTGAAATTTCATCATATGTACATTCAGCTTACACGCCATTCTTAGCCACGATAGAACCTATGTCGAGGTTAGTTGGCATCTCAATTGGTGGAGAATATGCCACACAAAGTTAGGACATAAAAGAGGAAACTACACAAGGTAACAATTCAAAAGATTTGAAAATGTAACACATGTTGAAAATTCAGCATGTGCTACTATAGCTTGCCGATTTTTAGGCTGGTTATGTGCTCAATTTGCATTCCGAAATTGAAAGGATTGAATGGTGATTGTTTGGAAACATTTTGAATTCTTTTTGGCACATGTTTTGTAAGTTATTTTCAGATTTTACAGCTCATTAAAATGATAACAAGTTGGACCAATCATCAAGTGCCAAGTAAGCAAGGCCAAGTCATCCCTCCAATCATAATGTGCCAAGTGAGCAAGATGGTGTCATATCTACATAAGGCAATCTTCCAAGGGCATTAAAAACATTTCCCAAGAGCGGAAGACACCTTAAGAGGGGTGGCCAAGGATGATTAAAAAGAAGAAGTTAGTGCAAAGTGAGGCCAAGCAACTACACATTTCTCTCAAGTGCAAAAAGACCAACTACACTCTTCTTCTACCTTTCTTCTTCTTCTTCTCTAAAACCTATTGTTCATATATTAAAAATATTATATAGACTTTAATTATACCACCCATACTCATACATTATTGTAAAAGGTTGATCAAGATGTGATCAAAACTTCATTCAATAGGTGGTGGTGTTCGTGATTTGTTTGCTCGATTGTATCGTTTGTAAAAGGGTGGAGTTAGTGTGTAACTTTAGCCACCCTTGTGGTAAGGTATTTTTGGTGTTTAGTGATAACCGAAGAAGGTGTCCTCAAAGACCGGAGTAGGTTGTTTTAACCGAACCAGTATAAAATTCTTGGTGTTCTTACTTTCAGCACTTTACTTTCAGTTTCCAGCATTTTGTATCAATTTCGTTACGATAGAAAAAATAGTAAACGGTTTTCAAAAAATTATACAACTTTTCAGAAACATAGCCACATAGCTTAGATTTCAATTGGCTCAAGTTTCACCTCATTTGGACAAGTATCAGTCAGTCAAACTTGAATAGTTCTGAAACTAGTGCAATCTGATTTTCAGAGTTGCAATGGTTGAGAACATCACGTGATTGATATATTTCCCAAAGGAATTTTTAAAAACTGTTTCAAACCATTAAAATACATATATTAAGGGTCTTTCCATTAAAGTTTTAGATCATTTGGAATCACAAATTAATCGGAATAAATTTTTCAAGACGGAGTACTGTTTCTGACAGATTTGCGCAATCTGACCAAGAACATATTTTCAAAGGGTTAGGAGTGGAATTTTAATTTGAAATTTTTATGACATACTTAGAACATTTGAGAATATATTCTTAATGAATTTCATAATTTTTGGATGTTAGTAACTAGGTCTTTTAATTATTTCAAAACAGAAACTGTTTTCAGAAGTGAGGTTTTTGATTCAAAAGTTTTTAAAAACCAAATTTTCCACACCCACTATTCAGCCCTCCTTCTAGTGGTGCTATACAGGTCCTACATTCTACCCTACAAATTTGCTGCAAAGGCCATGGCTATTGGAGATGCCAAAGATCGCTCAAAGATGACACTAGACGAACTCATGCGCTCTCTTAAGGCATATGAAATGACCAAAAGTTATAACGAGAGAGATAGTAGCATTGTCTTACAAGCAATATCTGTAGTTGTGAATGATGTTGACCTGGATGAATATGTTGCACCACTAACCAATAATTTTGCTAAAAAGCTCAGCAAATTTGGGAGAAAACCGTCAGCCTCAAAAACTGTATTCGATGTTTTTAAATGCCGCCTTCAATCTAATTGTAGAAAGGTTTGATGATGAAGCAGATCTTAACAGAAACATTCATGTTGTGACAACATCAGACAAAACACTGACCCAATTGTAGTGTATAATAGACGCCGAGGCAGAGGATAGTGATGATGAGGTGAGCATTGAAGCTTTGAAGGTAACCTATCTATTATGTCGAAATTGAAAGAATATAAAAGTCACTCAAGTTAATTTAATTTATAAAGTGTGTTTATTTTTTTTATAGGAGTTTACATGTCTTCCAACGGCTTTATTTTTTTCTACAGTAACTTGATTTAATGTCTAATGGCTATAATGGTAACGACTAGTCACCTGCTCAGCTCGGACACATGTACAATTAAGATTCTAAGCTACTATATTTCCTGTAAAACATTAAGTGTTGCATCTTGGTTTCAGCTTTGCTGCCTAACTGGTTGTGACTTCATCTCATCACCTCGGTTCTACACACCTTTATTAATGCTCTTCTTCTCCGTTCTTCTTCACCTCGGTCATTTACAGTTTTGTGCCGCTCTTCACCTTGGCTCTTCACTTCTGTCTTGGTCACCTTAGCACGGTAGTATTCCTTCATCTGCTCAGCACAGCATCACATCGGCAACATATATTTCTTACTTCCATAGCACGATTGCTACTATGTTCACTTCAGCACAGTCTGGCTGAGCTCGGCTGGGATAATATTTCTACACTCCCCTTAAGTTTAGTTTTATATATTTATACAATCAAGCTTGGATACTAACATTAGAATATACTTGTTGAAACTGGTTTTGTCAATATATCACCGACTTGATCTTTAGTGGAGATATGTTCCAGGCTGATTTCTCCCTTTCAATTTTTCTCGGATGAAATTTCTATCGACTTCAACGTTTTTTTGATTTGTCTTGCTGAGCTAGGTTCTCAGCCATACTTATAGCTGATACACTATCAAAGAGTACCTTGGTGTTTTTAGACCAAGATCTTCAAAAACTCTTCCCATCCAGATGCCTTTGCATATGCCTAATGCAAGAGCCCTCAATTCTGCTTCTGCAGTGCTTCTTGATACAACTGGTTGCTACTTGCTCTGCCAATTAACTAGATTACCCGATAAATAGGTTCCATAACTAGTTGTTGATCTTATATCAATATTGCATCCAACTCAGTCAGCATCTGTGAACACTCTAACACTTAGGTTTGTATTCTTTTTGAAACATAAAATTTATCCTGATGCATTTTTAAGGTACATGAGATTCTCAAGGCAGCTTGGAGATGTTCATTAGTTGGATCATGTATAAATTAAGACACAAAACTCATATTATAACAAATGCCGGGCATAGTATGTGATAAATAGATCAATTTGCCAACTAGTTTCTAATAACTAAGTTTATCAGTAGGTGTAGTATCCCACTGTTCTCTAGGCTTATGTCCAGGTTTTACAGGGATGTTTGTGTTGGATCGTAATATCTACGATAAACACCACTAGATGGGGGATGAGTTGAATAGTGGTTAGCAAAAATTACACTATTTTCAGCCCTTTGAAAAATTCCCCTCAAAAGAGAATACAAAACCTTTCAAAAAGAGTACCCATTTTTTGAAAATTTAAAAGTCTGAGTACACAACTCCAATCAGAAATCAATTTCAAGGTATTAAGTTTATATTGTCCAAAAATATCAAAAAATAAAGTCTTGTGGCCATTCAAACAAATAAAAAGATTCAGATGATCAATCTGGGCAGTTTTGGACATAGTGTTGTCAAATTTTGAAAGACTATAACTATTTGTTTACTCAGCTAAAAAGATTGATTTTTATGTCAAAATACTCCTTAGAATGTCTAGTTTAAGTTTTCTAAAGGTCTCGACCATAAAATATGCTTAATAAAATAAAAAGGTACATTTCTTCGAAACTGGTCAGATTGCTGGCAGAATGGAGCAATAATCTTTCAAAGGCTGAAAGACTAACTTTTCTTTGCTTAAATCAAGTGATTGTTGTTGCAAATAAAAGCCAACAGTTTGAAGTTTAACTCCATCAAAAATCATTAATTTTAAAAATGTTTTTCTATTTTTTACAATTGTGTAAATTTGAGTGAAAAATGCAGTAAAAAAACGGGCAGAATGCAGAAGAAAAGAAGAAGAAGAACACACAAGATTTATCCTGGTTCGGCTAATGTGACCTACTCCCATCCCGAATAACACCTTTCGTTGGATTTTCACTATGAATGATCACCAATACAACGAATATCAAGCTTGATCATTGGGTTATACACCACCCTATTCAAAACTTGGCTAATCACCTTTATGCAACTTGTATTGCAATACCTCTACCACCTATTGATGTAGCCTTATAAAAACGGCTAATCAATCTTACAAAATACATCACAACAGATGTAAAGTGTAGCTCTACAACAATTCTCAATGAAACACCTTAGCTACACAAAGAATGAGCAAGAATTAATAGAAGAGAAGATAGCAAGAAAATGTTATTCAAGTTGTAGTTCTCAAGTTGTGTGTATTGCTTCTCTTCACCTTGCCTTCTATTTATAGTGTGAGACACCCCTTGAAGATAAGAATGCCAATGTGTCACCTTCATCATTATCAAAGCTTGTGTGTCTTTATTTTATTGGGTGGCAATCTTAGCATCTTGTACACTTGGCAACTTCAAGAAATATGATTTGTCCACCTTGCATTTATCTTTGGCCGATTTTTCCAACTTAAAAAATGATTTGGAATTTCTTGAAAAATAAAGATAATATGGAATGTCATATTCCTCCAAGAATGCCTCAACTCCTTTGTATGAACATAGGACATGTGCTGGCTACTCCTTTTGGATAAAAACGGCAAGTATAGCCGTTGCCTTCAAATTGAATTTCCAAGTCGGCTACTTTTACCAACTAGTTTGTATTTGGTTGGTGCAGCTGGCATAATCTTGTACACAAGTCAAAACATGAATGAAACACCTTTGCCACATGTAAGAGCACATTTTTAGGTAAATATATGTGTATAAACACAGATTTGTTGAAGAGAAATAAGTAGATGAAAATTGACAAGACTTTGTTCACAAATAATTCAAAATTCTCACATTTTTCTCCTTGTAAGTTGTGGCGAATTTCCCCCCCCAAGAATACCCTCAAATTCTCTGCAAAAAATATAGATAAGAACCTCCAATAACATATGCATAAATGCCTTCAAGAAGAAATAAAATTTGACATCGAAAACAGTCACATATCTCGTCGATGTCGATAACGTCTTCAATTTCAAGAATAGAATGTATAGTCGCATAACAATCTTCAAGAAAACCATATATAAGCTCCATAATAAAGATAATATCATACTCAAGCGTTGTCCTTGAGTAAAAAGACCAAAACACCCTTGGGGATAAAATGACAAAAATACTCCTGAAGATAGAAAACTGCAAAAATATCCTTGTTGGCCATAAATAAATATAAGAACACCTCTGTAGTCATAAATATGTCAATAAGAAGTCCTTGAATAATTTTCTCTGTGTCAAGTACCTACGAGAACTCAAAATACCACTTTTGCCTTTTTGGTAAGTTATACATATTTCCAAGGTATATTAGCCACAAGACATAATAATATTCATCAACTTCAAGTAATAAAATCACAATAATCATTTATAAAATATTAAAAACATATATGTCAATGAAAACAACTATTTTACCACATTTTAAAGAAATTTTTCAAAATCCTAGTGACATCGATCGATCGAAGTGCCCTACTTGAGAGATCGATGTCTCCCCAATGCGATCCGGTTTTTGAATCTGTCTTACATCGATCGATATGAGAGGCTAATGTGCATCGATCGATCGATGTATCTCAAGTCTAGAGATTGATGTCTCACTGTAAGGTTTTGGTTTTATTCTGCCTTACATGGATCGATCGATGTAAGGGGATGATGTACACCAATATATCGAAGTGTCTCAATCTGAGAGACTGATGTCATTTTTCTCACTTTAATATATTTCAACTCCTTAAAATTTATAATATCATGTGTGACACTTTTATAACATCCCTTGGTATTATTTAAGTATTGAACACTTAAAATTGTTGGAATACAAGCTTCATCTGATGAATACTCAGACTAGACACAAAGAAATGATGCCAGCGTGCCAAGCATTTGCAAATCTCTATGAGGCATTTTATCGAATAATTTCTTCCAAGCATCGAATAATTGTTCTTTCCCATAATTCTCCATGAATTCTGATTACTTTCATCAAGTTATTGTATAAAATTGTTGTTTAATCATAGGACAGTAGATACATCATTAGTTTGATGATTTAGCCTTTGTTTATCCAAAGGATTTTACCCGGCAAAGACAACCGTTGGGCAGTCTCATCGAAAGACTAGCTGTTAGACGCTTCCCCTTGTATATATATGGAATTAACAACAACAACAACAACACATACCCTGTATATTCTAAAAACAGCAAAAGCTAGTGCTAGGGTCTGGGGAGGGTGAGAGACAGACAAACAATAACTCCATCCCAAAGGATAGAGAGTTCGCTTCCAGCGGGACCCTCGGCTCTATATTTATCTGCATAGACACTTAATGAACGACAAATAATGCAAGACAAAGACAAACACAAAAAATGCAAAGTCAACCTAACGTTGAGCGAGTATCTAAGCTCCTTTTCATACTCTAAGCTTCCCCTATATCCTGCCTAAATCTCGCTAACCTTAATCCTTCGTCTACATGAGCTCCTATCCTGGACCATGTCCTCAGAGAGGTGCAAATCTAGTAGGTCATGTCTAATCTGTTCCTCCTAAGTCAATTTGGGTCTGCCTTTACTTCTTTTCTCCTTTACAAGGAGGCTTTCAACAGCTCTGACGGACGCCATTGTCTGTCTCGGTTTGACATGCTCAAACTATCTCAGTCTTTCTTCTTTTATCTTATCTTCTATACTAGCCAACCCTAGCCTTTCCCGAAATGTCTCATTTCTGAGCCGGTCAGCCTTCTATGCCCACACATCCACCTCAACATCCTCATCTCTGCCACTTCCATCTTCTGCGACTGTGTTCTCTTCATGACCCAGCAATCTATCGCATATAACATTGCCGGCCGCACTACCATCCTATAAAATTTTTCCTTCAATTTAGTTGGAAAATTCTTGTCACACAGCACCCCTGAGGCCCCTCTCCACCTACACCAGCTTGCTTGAACTCGGTGCACTACATCACTATCTATGTCCCCATCCTGCTGTATAAATGATCCTAGGTACTTGAACTTACTTATCTGTAGTACCATTTGCCCCTCGATGGTGAGCTGGATATTCTCACAGTCGGCTATGCCCTTGAAGCTGCATTGCAGCTACATAACCGACGGTGAGAATAGCCAGCTCACCATCAAGGGGCAACTGGTACCACAGGTAAGTAAGTTCAAGTACCTAGGATCATTTATACAGCAGGATGGAGAAATAGACAATGATGTAGCATTTTAAGTGAAGTGTTTATCTCATTTTTAGTGGTCAAACTTCTAGAACGTGAATTGGGTTGGGGACATAACGCCGAAGTTGGGACACATGAAAAACATTGTTTACTTGAGGTAATGCTAAACAATACGTCAAATTTCTGATGATGTCAAGTATTTCATAAGGTCCAATATACCTCGGACTTAATTTTCTATTCTCTCCAAACCTCATGACTCCTTTTGTTTGAGAGACATTAAGATATAATCTTTCACCCGCATCAAACTCCAATGGTCGTCTTTTAGAATTCGCACAGCTCTTGTTTCGATTTCAAGCTATCTTGAGCCTATCTCAAATGATCTTGATCTTTTCTAGTGTTTGTTCAACTATATCAAGTCCAGTAATAAGCTTCTCACCTACTTTATGTACTCCCTATACACCAGGCTGCAATTTCCTGGGTAGACAGTTTTGTTTTTTTGTTTGTTGTTCGTCTAAAATTGCTAAAAAAAAATTGGGCTGGGCTTGAACTGGTCTTATGGCATAGATCAAGATTTGGGCTACACAGATGCACATCATCAAGCCTAACACATTAAAATCCAAAATAAGTTCCTACAATCAAGGAGCAGGATCTGAAGACACCAACATAAACACCAAATGAATTAATATAACTATTTCACTGTTGCGCCTGCCATAAAAACGTCAAGGGAAGGAGAACATGCAGATGGTGATTTCTAAAAAAATAACATTCTTTAATTTGCTGAGGTAGAATCCTTGCATAAATTTTCATCGATCTATGACCGTTAAAAAATAATCTAACAATCAATGCTCAGTAGTCTTACCACGAAAATGTTCGTGAAACTGCAAGGATTTCAAACCCGTCTTTGGTTCTTGATTCCAAAAATGTTTGCTTGACCAGATTGATAAGTGAAACTTGGAATTTTTCCCTTTCGAGGCCGTTTCTGTTCCCCGCGCTGCATTCCACCCTTTTTTGTTCGTTTTTTATGGGTTTGGAGTTGATCCCATATTTATAAGGAATTTTTCATTAGGTTTCCAATTTCAATAAGATTCCTTTTTCTATTATAATTGATCTTTGTTGTTGTATGCGTCTTTCACACAAGTAATATGCATCTATTTCTTCCCATAATTATCATCTAACAAGTTTATACATTGTAATCATCTATCCCATGTATTTTCCTTTAATAGCTTTTTATCACTGACCTATAATTATGATTAATATTATATCCTTCTTTCATAGAAACACCATATATTACATTTTCCTATCAAAAAACTTTGCACTAATATGTCTCGAATCATAAAAATGTCGTTAACCATATCTATGAAGGTGTATTCGATTACATTCTAAATTACGATAGGTTGAAAACACTAAATTACAATAGCACACTCCTATCAAAGCCTTTTATACACTTATTCCTCAACATCTATTATATATGTTAAACTATTTCCCATAACATTAAAGTTTTCATTCTAATAGGAAAGAGTTTTTAGTATAATGTAAAGGCAATTTTAAGAGCAACTAACGGTTGTGCTAATATGAAGCAAATAATTTCATAACTAAATCATAAGGCTAAAGGGGTAAATAATATCCAACAGTCTGTAAAGTCAATATCAATGTGTACTATGATTCTAAAAACAACTTAACTTATAATAAGGTCAAGCTAAATTATTCAATATTTATGGAAATCGCCACATGAATTCTATTTTTTCCACTTACTCACATCTGGAAACTTTCTCCGCTGCAAAAGAGTCACTAATAACAGTCAATTCCTAAAAGGAAAGACATAATCTTATTTTTTTTGTTATGATAACTCCTACCACCTCTATTTTGTATCGGATGAACTCTTTCTTTACATCTATTAAAGTTCTCCTGAGTGTCTCGTCCTATAAATTAAAATCAGTACTTTAAAAAGAAGAAATACGGGTACTACAGTATAAATCTACTTAGGCAACACTAGTATCAAGTAAATGTAGAAAAGATTAAGGCTTGAAGAAGAGATTAAGGGACTAAGAAACGAATGAAATATACTTCTTTTCATTGAGATTATTTTGACACAATTGGTCCTATTATATAGTAGTTCCTGATCTATACAAATAGTAAGTTCAAATTTGATTCTATCTAATTTGTGATTTGATTTGCTACGATTACAACTTATCCTCAATTAGGTAGGATTTGATTTGATTATCTCCTCAGATCGCTAACGAATTGCTAACGCTCCCCCTCAAGTCGATCCGTCGGTTCTCGGATGCTCAACTTGCCAAGTGTCACCTCGAAAATTCTCCCAGTTACTACTTTAGTAAGTATGTCGGCGAGCTGGTCCTCCGATCGTACAAACGGAACTTCCAAAACCCTTTCGTCATGTTTTTCTTTTATGAAGTGCATATCCATCTCAATATGCTTGGTACGATCATGTTGTACCGGGTTCTTCGAAATACTAATGCTGCCTTTGTCACACTTCAACTTTGCTGTGCTATCCCTCTGGACTCCGCCTTTATGCTTGACAGTGCGATTAACTTTTGCTTTTTTGCTTCGCCATGTCACAAGATTTCCTCCTACTAGAGAGAAATACCCTGATGTTGACCTGATATTGATGTTGACCAATCTGCATCAATATAAACTTCTATTTCCATGTGTCTATGTTTCCGAAACCAGATTCCTCTTTCCAAAGTCTTCTTTAGATAC
This sequence comes from Eustoma russellianum, assembly GCA_036186865.1. Classification (NCBI taxonomy): domain Eukaryota; kingdom Viridiplantae; phylum Streptophyta; class Magnoliopsida; order Gentianales; family Gentianaceae; genus Eustoma; species Eustoma russellianum. The sequence continues at coordinate 3,285,603 of AP025075.1, read as the reverse complement.
ATTACGATGCGCAAAACAGCCTCCATATGATCCTCTTGTGCCTTATGCATAAACTGACTGACCACCCCAACTTCATACGCAATATCAGGTCTTGTATGGAAGAGATAAATAAGTTTTCCTACTAACCTTTGATACCGCTTCTTCTCTACTACCGGGGCTTCCTCTTTAATGTCCAGTTTCGGATTGGTTGCTGTGGCCGTATCACTCGGCTTACAATTCAGCATCCCTGTTTCAGTCAAAAGATCCAGAATGTACTTTCTTTGGGATATAAATATGCCCTATGATGATCGTTGGACCTCAATTCTAAGGAAGTACTGAAGTTCTCCCAAGTCTATCATTTCAAATTCGGTGAATAAACTCTTTTGAAGTTGCTCCATCTATTCCTTTCACTCCCTGTAATAACCATATCATCCACATATATAATAAGGCGCGTGATCAACTAACCCCGTTGTTTGAGGAACAACGTGTGATCTGCATTACTCTGCCTATATCTATTCTTCTTCATAACCAGTGTGAATCTCCCAAACCACGCTCGCGGGGACTGCTTCAGCCCGTATAAGGCTCGTCTTAACCTGTATACTTCATTTTTACTGAATTCACTTGAGAGTCCTGGTGGAGCCTCCATGTATACTTCTTCTCTCAATTCCCCATGCAAGAAGGTATTCTTGACGCCAAACTGATATAGCGTCAAATCTTCATTAAACGCAATGGAGAACAACACTCGGATTGTGTCAATCATTGCTACAGGAGAGAATGTCTCATAATAATCAATCCCATATTTCTGTGTATAATCTTTTGCTACTAACCTGGCTTTGTATCGTTCGACAGTTCCATCAGCTTTGTACTTGATAATGAAGACCCACCGGCATCCTACTGGCTTTTTTCTGTTGCGTAGTACGCATTTTTCCCAGCTATTATTCTTTTGCAATGCTTCCATTTCTACCTCCATCTCCTCCCTCCACTTTTTCTGTTTGATAGCATCGTTGACATTCCTCTAAATATCCTCAGAGAATAAGGACTTAGGAGAAATAGACAAATTTACTGGATACCTGGAACTCTGAGACAGTCAGGTGAATACCTTCGGGGTGGCACACCTCTGTTCCTCCTGGGGGGAAGAGTTCGTACCTGTTGCTCATTAAAAGGCTCAGGCTCTCCAGTTAGTTCAGAGATAGGGATAGGTTCAGGTGAATCTATATGTATAAATGGAGCAGGAAGATTACCAGAGGAAGACTCACTTATGTAATGTAGGACATCCAAGGAGGGAGAATCATTGGTCGATGGTATTTGAGCAACTGGACTATCTACCTCGGAGTGGGCATGCTCGTTGGCGCCACCTGCTTGCTCTTGTTGGCCAGCTTCAGGCCAATTGGGATTATGTAACCAGTCGAAAGACTCACTGCAGGTCTCTCCCTGGGCCTGAGTACTGGTAGCAAAGTAAAATTTTTTTCAAGAAAGACATAGTCGAGTGTGATATGGATACGATGGATATGGGGATTGTAACACCGATAGCCCTTTTGGTGTGTAGCATACCCAACAAAAACACACTTCAGGGCACAAGGGTCAAGTTTCATGCGTTCATGTTTGGGAATGTGAATGTAAACAGTGCACCCAAAGATTTTGGGTGGGAGAGTCATAATGAAAGGAATGGTAGTCTGAGTAGCCAGCACGTGAAGACGGGTTTGATGATTCCGAGTACGTGTAGGTAAGCGATTGATAAGATATGCAGAGGTAGCGACAGCCTTAGGCCAGAAGTATTTAGGAACACTGGCTTCAATCATCATTGCCCTGGACATTTCAAGTAAGAGGCAATTTTTGCGTTCCGTAACACCATTTTGTTGTGGGGGTATTGGGACACAATGTCAAATGAATAATACCATGAGTTCGAATGAATGTTTGTAAGTGTCGTGACATATACTCACCTCTATTATCGGAACGGAGAATTTGAATGTTTTTCTCCATATTGTGTATTTACCATGTGAAAGAAGTCTATGAACCGGGCAGGAACATCAGATTTCTGTTTGAGGAAATAAAACCCAAGGCATTCGAGAATAGTCATCGAAAAACATAACAAAATATTGGTATCCCTTTGGTGTAGTAAGAGGTGCAGGACCCCAAACATCAGAATGAATGAGAGAAAAACAGTGATCAACTCGAGTATTGTTAGGGCGAAAAGTGCCCTTGTGATGTTTAGAAAGGATGCAAGTGTCACAAGAAAAATGCTGATTAGACTGAGAAAACAATGTAGGAAATAAAGTATGGAGGTAACCAGAGGAGGGGTGACCTAATCGACGGTGCCATAACCACAGTTGGCGATCTGACGTCCCGTGAGCAAGCATAAACCGGCCCTGGTGAGCATCCTCCTCCACGTAGTATAGACCATTGCTTTCAATGGCCCGTCCAATGACCTTCCCTGTATGAATGTTTTACAATAGACAAAAGTCTGGATAGATGAGCACGAGACAGTTTAATTACTTGGTTATTTGACTAAGGGAAAGTAATTTCGACGACAGTGTAGGAACGTAAAGACATTGAGTTAAGTGTAGGTTGGGAAAATGCAAATGGTGCCACGACCTTTGACTGGGACTAGTTCACCATTGGCCGTTACAATATGAGTTTTATTGTGAGTGGAGTAATCTAGACTGGTAAAATCTCGAGGGTCAAAAGTCATAGTGTCGGTGCCCCACAATCGAGGATCCACCGGGAAATTTTTTGGTGGCGAGGGATTTTTTTAACTGATTTTGTGGATAGGGTACGCCTAGGATGATAATTATGACAAGCAGAGATATTTTTGGAAGAGGGTGGCGCAGATCTTTTAAAAGAGGGAACATGGGGCATTTCGGGTATTCGAGCAGGTTGGATATTCCCTGGTGGTATAAACGGTAAAGAACCATTTGGGTTGGGACCTGAGTTTACTGGAGAGCCCACTGCTTCCCCTATTCTTCCGCCATTTCCTTCTTCGTGACTGCTGTTTGCGGGTTCTGCTGGCGAGTGGCCAGAAGTAAAGCCCACTGCTACTGCCCCCCTTCCTGGTGGCATTGTCTCCTCTCTTTCCCCTTGCTTCACTGTTTGCTGCTGATTTCCCCCCATGGGTCTGTCCATCACAGTAGCCCAAAATTTATAATCTTCTCCACTCATTCTTATCCCCAGTGAGAGATTATCAAGATTTGTGTTGGATATTTGGATGTTCAGGCTGTTTCTTAGCAAGTCTCCTTCTCCTGACATACTGATTTGGACCTTGTTGCAGGTGAGAAATCGTGACTATGTGGATGGGAAAGGTAATTCTGGCTGAGGAGGAACACATCTTTGCCTATTTGGCTGAGAAAGGTATTTTTTTTGGGACAATGATGCATGCTTCTGAGTCCTGTAGGAAACACGTTAATAGATCTTTGGCTATTTGGCTGAGAAAGGTACCGTTTTGGGACAATGATGAATGTTTCTGAGTCTTAGGAAAAACAACGTTTTCCTGTTCTTTGTTTGAGACAGATGTTGGGAATCCCTCCTAGTTGGAGTCCCAAAGATTGAAGTCAAAGACAATTACAAAGTTGAAGAGTTCCAACTCAAGGAAGTTGGAATGTTGCTTTGATTCTCCAAGGTTGTTTATTGCTTGGAAGACTTTGAAGGCCTTGTGCATTGGAAATGCACAAGATGGAGACTATAAATAGAGGTATTGTGTGGAACAAATAGTAAGAGAGAACAAGAAAACAAGAAGAAAAAATAAGAGAGGCAAATACAAGTGAGGAAGAGTGAAAATTCGTAGGTGCTGGAAAGTCTGACAGCATCCGGAAAAATTGCATTTGCCAAGTATTGCACCGTTGGATCGTCACCAAATTTTGACAAATTGTTCCCAAGACACATTAGTACATTCTGAACGGTGAAGATGTGTTTTAGAGGTGTCTAAGTGTGACCGATTCCGGCATTTTTGAGACTGAAATTTTCTGTCTGAAAATTTCAGTTTTGTATTTTGGTTCCTCTCTTGTATCTTGTTGTGTTCCAAGATTGTTTGGTTGATCTTGATGATGTTGTATTCCTCTAGCTGAGTCTAGAGAGACTTGGTTGTACCCATTATTGATTATAGTGGAGATCGTTTAAGTGGCCTACGGGTCCCGTGGTTTTTTACTCCTACTTTGGGAGGTTTTTCCACGCTAAAATTGTTGGTGTTCTTGTTCGTGTTTCGTTCGATTATTTCTCTATAGTTGCTGCATTTGGGAGAGATTATTTCCTATTCCGCTGTGCTATCTCGCGGTTTCCTCCCAACAAGTGGTATCAGAGCGAGGTTCTCTTGACTGTTTGCAACTATGGAAGTAAACACATCCAGGATGGTCAGTTTGAATGGCTCCAACTATAATATTTGGAAAGGAAAGATGAAAGATTTGCTCTATGTCAAAGGCTTTCATGTTCCGGTCTTCTCTACCGAGAATCCCGAAGGAAAAAGTGATGAAGAATGGAACCTGCTCCACAGACAAGTTTGTGGATACATCCGCCAATGGGTCGATGATAATGTATTGAATCATGTAAGCAAGGTGTCTAATGCGAGAACCCTCTGGACAGCCCTGGAAGAGTTATATGCTAAGAAGACGGAGAATAATAAGTTATTCCTGATCAAGCAGAAGATGTCTTTGAAGTATGATGATGGTTCATCAATGGCCAACCACCTGAATGCTTTTCAGGGAATTATGAATCAATTGGCGACGATGGGCATAAGCTTTGATGATGAGATTCAAGCTTTATGGCTTCTTGGCACTCTGCCAAATTCATGGGAGACATTTCGGACATCGTTATCAAATTCTGCTCCGAATGGTGTTCTCACAATGGAATCGGCTAAGAGTGCCGTTCTCAGTGAAGAAATGAGATGCAAGTCTCTTGGTTCCTCTTCTCATGCAGAGATGCTAGTCACTGAATCACGGGGAAGAAGTCAGAGAAGGACTCAGAATAATCGTGGTGCCTCAAGAGGAAAGAGTCAAAACCAATCTTCGGATCGTGGCAAGTCTCGTGGGAGTTCCAACAAATGGTCAAATGTAGAGTGCCATCACTGTGGCTTGAAGGGTTATATCCGAAAGCATTGCCGAAAGCTGAAAAGAGAAATGAGAGACAAGAGTAGCCACAATGATGTCAAGAAAGAAGGTACCAACAATGATGATATTGCCGTTGTTGATGATTTCTTCATTATTTGCGATGATTGTGTAGAAAGTGTTAATATATCATCTGAAGAGATGGATTGGGTGATTGATAGTGGTGCTTCTACACATGCTACCTTTTGGCATGATCTTTTCTCAACCTATGAGGCAGGTGATTTCGGAGTAGTACGTATGGGAAATAGAGGACAATCAAGCATCATCGGAATGGGAAATATTTGTGTTGAGACTAGTAATGGAACTGCACTAGTTCTCAAGGATGTGAAGCATATTCCCAATCTTTGGTTCAACATCTTATCTGTTGGAAAGCTAAGTGGTGAAGGATATTGCAGTTCATTTCCCGGTAATGAATGGAAATTAACGAAGGGCTCAATGTTAGTTGCGAGAGGAAAGAAGTGCTCAAATTTGTACGTTGCCGAATTTGGGATTTCCAAGTATTACATGAATACTTGTGAAAATGATAGCTCCTCGGAATTATGGCACCAGCGTTTGGGTCATATGAGCGAGAAGGGATTGAGCATCCTAGCCAAGAAGAATGTGTTATCCGGTGTTTCCGATGCAAGACTGAGGCAGTGTGCACATTGTTTTGTTGGAAAGCAAAGACGTGTGTCTTTCAAGTCCTCCGAACCAAAAAGAAAGCAGGAGATTTTGGACTTGGTGCATTCCGATATGTGTGGACCGATGAAGACCCGGTCACTTGGCGGTGCTTACTATTTTGTGACGTTTATTGATGATTATTCTCGGAAAATTTGGGCCTATACCTTGAAGACGAAGGACCAAGTGCTTGATACATTCAAGTCCTTTCAAGCATCGGTTGAAAGAGAAACTGGAAAGAAGCTCAAGTGTATCCGAACGGATAACGGGGGAGAATATATTGGTCCTTTCGAAGAATATTGTCAGAGCCAAGGTATATGCCACCGAAGGTCTCCTCTGAAGACACCACAGTTGAATGGGCTAGCCGAAAGAATGAATAGAACCTTGATTGAAAGAGTGAGATGTTTGTTATCTCAGTCAAGGTTGCCGAAGTATTTCTGGGGAGAAGCATTAAATACAGCGGTGCACGTGCTGAATCTCACACCTTGTGTGCCTTTGAAGTTTGATGTTCCAAACCGTGTTTAGAGTGGAAAAGATGTATCCTATGACCATCTTCGTGTGTTTGGGTGCCTTGCTTATGTGCACGTTCCAAAAGATGGGAGATCCAAACTTGATGGCAAGACAAAGAAATGTGTATTTGTGGGATACGGACTTGATGAGTTCGGCTATCGCTTCTTTGATCCAGTTGCAAGAAAGCTTGTTCGCAGACGAGATGTTGTGTTTATGGAGGACTACACCATCGATGATATTGAGAAGGTTGAGAAAGAAATTCCTACACATGCAGATGAAGATCTGGTTGGTGGTCAACCAACTACAACTGCTCCCACACCAAATGTTGTAGTTGATGAGCCTGATGTGACTCCAGGTGTTGAGAATGAAGTCCATCATGAGGAGGAGGTGGTTGAGCAGCCTGCTGGTGCTGTTGAGTTGAGACGGTCTACCCGTGACAGAAGACCTTCCGTTCGCTACCCCCCGGACGAGTATGTATTTCTTACTGATGGTGGAGAGCCTGAAAATTTTCAAGAAGCTTTGAAAGATGAAAACAAAAAGCAATGGATGGATGCCATGGAGGATGAGATGCAGTCCCTCCGTGAGAATAACACCTTTGAGTTGGTGAAGTTGCCAAAGGGCAAGAAAGCATTGAAAAACCGATGGGTCTATCGAGTGAAGAAAGATGAAAATACTTCACAAGTTCGATACAAGGCTCGCTTGGTGGTAAAGGGTTTTACCCAAAGGAAGGTTGTTGATTTTAGCGAGATCTTTGCTCCGGTGGTGAAGATGCAATCCATTCGAGTTGTGCTCGGGTTAGCTGCTAGTCTTGATTTAGAAGTTGAGCAAATGGATGTCAAAACAGCTTTCCTTCATGGTGATCTGCATGAAGAGATTTATATGGAGCAATCTGAAGGTTTTCAACTGAAGGGTAAAGAAGATTGTGTCTGTAAATTGACAAAGAGTCTTTATGGATTGAAGCAAGTGCTAAGACAGTGGTACCAAAAGTTCAGCTCAGTGATGGTTAGGCATGGTTACAAGATGACAAAGGCCGATCACTGCGTTTCTATACGGGATTTTCTGATGATGACTTTATCATTCTTCTGTTGTATGTTGATGATATGCTGATTGTTGGAAAAGACTTTTCCAAAATCAATGAGTTAAAGAAGACCTTGAGTGAATCCTTTGCTATGAAGGATTTGGGGCCAGTGCAGAAAATCCTTGGGATTCAGGTCATACGTGACAGAAGTGCAAAGAAGTTGTTTTTGTCACAAGAAATGTACACTGAGAAGGTTCTTCAGTGTTTTGGCATGGAAAAGGCCAAAGCAGTGAGTATTCCGCTTGCTTCTCATTTTAAGCTCAGTCACGAGCAGTGTCCATCTACCGATGATGAGAAATCGAGTATGAAGAATGTTCCATACTCGTCAGCAGTTGGTAGTTTGATGTATGCCATGGTTTGCACAAGACCCGATATAGCAAATGCTGTGGGAATTGTGAGCCGTTATCTTTCAAATCCGGGAAGGCATCATTGGGAGGCTGTGAAGTAGATTATGAGATATCTCCGCAGAACATCGAATCTGAGGCTAACTTTGGGATGTGATTCTCCTACATTGGTTGGTTATTTGGATTCTGACTTAGCCGGGAGCTTGGATGATCGCAAGTCTACTTCAGGATATATGATGACTTTTGCCGGGGGAGCCATGGCTTGGCAATCAAAATTGCAAAAGTGTGTTTCACTTTTTACTACCGAGGCCGAGTTTATAGCCGTTGTGGAAGCAGCGAAGGATTTGTTGTGGTTGAGGAAATTATTAATGGAGCTAGGACTGAAACAAGCTAAGTATGTCTTGTTTTGTGATAATCAAAGTGTCATCCACTTGTCTAAGAATTCCTTATTTCATTCGAGGTCCAAACATATTGATGTTCGTTATCACTGGATTCGTGATGCTTTGGACACCAAGCTATTCGAGCTTGAGAAGATTCATACGGATGAAAATGGTTCTGACATGTTGACAAAAGTTTTGTCAAGAGGAAAGTTTGAGTTTTTCCGCATGACTTCCGTGTTGATGCCGTCCTCTAACTAGTCGGTCGGGGGAATTTGTTGGGAATCCCTCCTAGTTGGAATCCCAAAGATTGAAGTCAAAGACAATTAAAAAGTTGAAGAGTTCCAACTCAAGGAAGTTGAAATGTTGCTTTGATTCTCCAAGGTTGTTTATTGATTAGAAGACTTTGAAAGCCTTGTGCATTGGAAATGCACAAGATGGAGACTATAAATAGAGGTATTGTGTGGAACAAATAGTAAGAGAGAACAAGAAAACAAGAAGAAAAATAAGAGAGGCAAATACAAGTGAGGAAGAGTGAAAATTCGTAGGTGCTGGGAAGTCTGACAGCCTCCGGAAAAATTGCATTTTCCGAGTATTGCACCGTTGGATCGTCACCAAATTTTGACAGATTGTTCCTAAGACACATTCGTACATTCTGAACAGTGGAGATGTGTTTTGGAGGTTTCTAAGTATGACCGATTCCTGCATTTCCGAGACTGAAATTTTCTGTCCGAAAATTTCAGCTTTGTATTTTGGTTCCTCTCTTGTATCTTGTTGTGTTCCAAGATTGTTTGGTTGATCTTGATGATGTTGTATTCCTCTAGCTGAGTCTAGAGAGACTTGGTTGTACCCATTATTGATTATAGTGGAGATCGTTTAAGTGGCCTACGGGTCCCGTGGTTTTTTACTCCTACTTTGGGAGGTTTTTCCACGCTAAAATTGTTGGTGTTCTTGTTCGTGTTTCGTTCGATTATTTCTCTATAGTTGCTGCATTTGGGAGATATTATTTCCTATTCCGCTGTGCTATCTCGCGGTTTCCTCCCAACAACAGATTTCTGGAAAGGTCCTGTTTATGGTGTTATTTTCAGTAGGATTGGTTTGTGGAACAATGATGACTCTGTTTCTGAGTTCCAAAACAGAAAACGGGTTTTTTTCCTGGCTTCAGTTGCAATTTGTTTGTGGGTTTGGACTGTGATGAGCTTGTGTTATGAGTCCTCAAAATCGAAACACGCTCTGATACCATGTAGAAAAGATTAAGGCTTGAAGAAGAGATTAATGGACTAAGAAACGAATGAAATATACTTTTTTTCATTGAGATTATTTTGATAGAATTGGTCCTATTGTATAGTAGTTCCTGATGTATACAAATGGTAAGTTCAGATTTGTTTCTACCTAATTTGTGATTTGATTTGCTACGATTACAGCTTATCCTCAATTAGGTAGGATTTGATTTGATTATCTCCTCAAATCTCTAACAAATCGCTAACAGTAAAATGATTTGATAGTGAAAGAATTCAACATCTAACCCATTTATGTAAGTGTCATTTCACTATACCATCCTCGATCGTCAAAGCGTATTTAAGCAACAAGTTTATAATCAAAGCGTATTTAAGCAACAAGTTTATGCATTGTAATCATCTATCATTTATTTTTTTCACTATCTTCCCTTTCTGCGTAATAACAGAGGATCTTAGAGTAATTGGTAAGGTTGCTGCTTTGTAACCTCGAGATTACGGGTTCGAGGCGCGGAAATAGTCTCTTGCACAAAGTGTATGGTAGATCGTGAAGCGATCCAGCCCCTTCGTGGACTTTGCACAAACATGGAGCCTAGTGCATCGGAAACGCCTTTTTTGGGTAATAGCATGACACTTTCTGCTGATAAACATTTCACACTGAAATCTGCCTGTGATGCCTGTAGTCAATCTAAGCTCAGCTTACTCTGTCATCAGTTTATTGGGAGAAGATGTGAAATTCTCAGCAATCAACGAATTCAAACGAGGCAAAGGGCATCACAGATGCATCTCGTTGGAAAAACTTAATATGAAAAATCAAAGATACAAAAATGAAACTGATAGCAAGAAAATGCAGAGGAGAAGGAGGATTTGAAGAATATGAGCATTCTTGATTATTCTTAGGCAAAACGTCGAACAGGCCTATATGAATAACAGGGAAGAAGGAGACAATAACTGCAATGCTGTAATTACTTAACTACCCTCCTAACTAACACTGAACAATCACAATTAAAAAGGGCAAAAGGGTCATTTCTTATGTTTTAAATCCTTTCCCACTTGTTCTTCCTTCTTCTTCCTTCCAGCGTTGCATTTGCAGCTGCACTCTCACGTAACCAAGCTAGATCAACTAGCTCCACGTGCTCTTTTTGTTTCCAATCATCAGCAGCCATAGATTAAAGATTTAATCCAATGATCCTGGTTCAATTCGTCATAGATCAAGTCTTGTATTGCCAGCTGCAGCCTTCTTCCCTTAAGTGCTGCAAAGCTACTTCCTTGAACTCTATTTGCAACAGAAGACACATCAACAATCGGTGAAGCTGTTCCTATGGAAATTATATCATCGAACCTTACCTATCCTGGATAACTTAGCCAGGTTCATTTTCAGCCAGACCTCGAGATGTCTTTTCTGCTACTACTCCCACATGGACCTAAACCATATTTTCTTGAAGTTCCTAGAAATCAGAGCTATTCGAAATATGTACGCCATCATACAGGAGGGGCAACATCCCAATCATACAGGTATTAATTTCTATCTTACACATTGGGGGATGCATGCTCATAGAAGGAGCCTGACTGGTCTTATCCGCATCGTAGCCCCAGAGATTATCTGCTGGGGTATAAGGGAAGTTATATAGAAATACTATGTGGAAATGATAAATGGAGTCACATACGCACATTTGTACAAATTCAATCCTCTCTATACATGTTGAATACAGTAGCAATGGAAGCCATGAAGCAGCAGTAAGCAGTTGAAGTCCATTATCCATGTCAAGCAAGTTGAATATGTTGGAGAAAAATTTGTCAATGGGTTTGTCCAAAGTTGGTGAGCAACATACATTGAGCTTAATTAAGATTAGTTTTCGTTAATCAAAAATGAAAACTAACGAATTCTAAATTATCTACGTAATGAGTAGATGATTTTATGCTTTTAATCATTCAATTTCGATACTGGGTGAATGAGAAATTAATGCTCAAAGTGAGAATAAAAATTGGTTGCAAATTAGAAAATTGGTGATGTGGCTTCATGAAAAGAAGACACATCACCTTTTTGCAAATATATCACATTGGCAAATTGAAGGAAAAATGCCACCAAATATAATGCTAGAAGAGGCACTTTAGATGTGCCCTATGGGCATGAGTGGGAACACCTAGAAAGTATCACACGCGCGCACACCGCCGCCGCCCGCCCGTCCGGATGGCCGGCCGGCCGACTCGGGCTCGGGGCACGTGGCTCGCCCGCCCGGTTCTTAACTTTTCGGATAAAATTTTTAAATTTTTCCAGAAAATAATTTACTTGATCCTACGGTTATGATTTAATCAGGGTATTCCTACCAGTCGTGGGTTATTGGCCGATCAGAGGCAGTCGTGGGGTGCGTGGTGAACGTGGGGGTTACTAGCCGATCAGTGACGGTCGTGGGTTGTCGTAACCTCCAAGATTTCCCTCTATAATTAGAGGCAGTGCACAGCTTTTGAAAAACACAGAAATTTTCCTTCTCTTCTCCTACTGCATACGAGCATTCTGCATAAACTACTGCTGCATATTGCATATACTGCTGCTGCATTTCATCAATCCGAGAAGTCAAAACATTTGTCAGGTTCGTGGAGTTATTGCATAGTAGTGCCACTCGTACGAACTGTTAGCCGTTGTATCCTGGGAGATGTTTGTAATTTTTCAGTTGGGCACAGTATACTGGAGCAATTCGTCTTAAGGACAGAGTCTTGGACTCGTCTCGGTCTCTGTGTTGAGCTCATCTCTGTGTTAAGTTCATCCCTATGTTGAGCTCATCTCTGTGTTTAGCTCATCCCTATGTTGAGATCATCTCTGTGTTGAGCTCATTAGTTCGGCTCATCACTGTGATGGCACTTCAGCTCATCACTGTGATGACCTCGGCCTCTCAGTTCAGCTCATCACTGTGATGGCACTTCTGCTCATTACTGTCGGCTCATCACTGTGAAGGCACTTTGGCTAATAATTGTGATGACCTCGGCCTTTCAGTTCGGCTCGTCACTATGATGACCTCGGCCTTTCAGTTCAGCTCATCACTTGATGACCTCAGCCTCTCAGTTTGGCTCATCAGTTCGGCTCATCACTGTGATGA
>AP025075.1:3183684-3269567 GCA_036186865.1 Eustoma russellianum | reverse complement strand
TGAAGGGTTCGCTGTACCAGGGCAAGAGAAAAAGGTGGGTAAACTTGTTAAGTCTTTGTACGGACTTAAACAAGCACCCAAACAGTGGCATTTGAAGTTTGATAATGCAATATTGTTAAATGGCTTCAGGATCAACGAGTGTGACAAGTGTGTGTACATCAAGAACACACTAGACACTTATGTGATAGTATGTCTATATGTAGACGACATGCTTATCATCGGCAGTACTCGTGGTATCATCTTGAATACCAAGAAGGTGTTAACACGAAATTTTGATATGAAAGAATGGAGATTGCCAATGTTATTCTAGGGATTAAAAATTTCTCTGATAACTGAAGGCAGTGTTATGTCGCAAACTCATTATATTGAATCTGTTCTTAAACGATTCAATATGTTTGATACAAAACTAATAAAGACCCCATTAGACTTAAGTATACACTTAAGAAAGAATCGATGTGAACCTATAGCTCAATTGAAATACTCACAGGTAATTGGAAGTCTGATGTACATAACAAACTGTACAAGACCAGACTTAGCTTGTTCAGTGAACAAATTGAGCAGGTTTACCAGTAATCCAATTGAAGATCATTGGAAAGCTCTAAATAGAGTGATGGGGTACTTGAAGTACACAATGAACCTTGGATTACACAATACAAGATATCCAGCAGTATTGGAAGGATATTGTGATGCGCATTGGATATCAGATAGCAAGGACTCTAAGTCCACCAATGGATACCTATTCACTGTTGATGGAGGTGCTGTGTCATGGAAATCTACAAAACAAACATGCATAGCTGGTCCACTATGGAAGCGGAGTTTATAGCACTAGATAAAGCTTCAGAAGAGGCTGAATGGCTTCGAAATATCCTAGAAGATGTTCCATGTTGGCCTAAGCCAATCGCTCCTATTAGCATACACTGTGATAGTCAGTCTGCTATAGGACGGGCACAAAGCAGCATCTACAATGGTAAGTCACGACACATACGTCGGAGACATAATACCGTTAAGCAAATTGATCTCTAATGGCGTGATTTCCATTGATTACATAAAATCAAAGGAGAATCTTGTGGATCCGCTTACAAAAAGCTTGCCTAGAGATCAGATGTCAAAATTGACAAACGGAATGGGACTTAAGCCTACTACGCAAGAATCTTTGTAATGGTAACCCAACCTTATTGACTGCAGATCCCAGAATCTTGGTTCAATGGGACAACTAAGTTATGAAATTTCAGTTTAGCACTTACTCATTCCGTTACATAAAAGTGCTGTCTGCAAAGAATATTTAGGGTAAGCTAAAACTTTTAATGATGTCATATATCTTGATACATCAAGTGGGGTATGGCAGAATGCTCCTGATAGGAATCACCTATGTAAGTGTGAAGTGGGGCCGTTTCTATGAGATTCTATGAGGCAAAGAAATCTCTAAAACACTTTCTGAAACCAGGTTGTTCATGGCCAAAACGAGCACAACCATGAGAACAAAAAGAATTTAAAGTAAATGTTGTGTGAATATTGTTGTCTAGGTTCACAGCAAAGGCTGACTAGTTCAAGACATCAAGTCACTACTTAGCCGAGTGAATCCGATGGTACATCACTACGAAAGGTTCAAAGCCAGAAGCTACCTCTTCTGATGCAACATTTTCTTGTCTGACTTCTCGTTAGAGTCTGCATCTGCATTTGCATTAATTTCATTCATGTGGGGGATTGTTGGAGAAAATTTGTAAATGGGTTTGTCCAAAGTTGGTGAGCAACATACTTTGCTTTAATTAAGATTAGTTTCGTTAATCAAAAATGAAAACTAATGAATCCTAAATTATCTACGTGATGAGTAGATGATTTTAGGCTTTTGAATCACTCAATTTCGATACCGGGTGAATGAGAAATTAATGCTCAAAGTGGAATAAAATTGGTTGCAAATTGGAAAATTGGTGATGTGGCTTCATGAGAAGAAGACACATCACCTTTTTGCAAATATACCACATTGGCAAATTGAAGGGAAAATGCCACCAAATATAGTGCTAGAGAGGCACTTTAGATGTGCCCTAAGGGCATGAGAAGTTTTTGACCGGAGGAAAGACCTAGAAAGTGCCACACGCGCACACACCGCGCCGCGCCGCCGCCGCCGCCGACCAGCTCGGCTTGGCTCGGCTCGGGCACGTGGCACGCCCTCCCGATTCTTATCTTTTTGGATAAATTTTCTTTTAAATTTTTCCAGAAAATAATTTACTGGATCCTACGGTTATGATTTAATCAGGGTATTCTTACCATTCGTGCGTTAATGGCCGATCAGAGGCAGTCGTGGGGTGCGTGGTGAATGTGGGGGTTACTGGCCGATCAGTGACGGTCTTGGGTTTCCGTAACCTCCAAGATTTCCCTCTATAAATGGAGGCAGTGCACAGCTTCTGAAAAACACAGAAATTTTCCTTCTCTTCTCCTACTGCATACGAGCATTCTGCATAAACTGTGATGACCTCAGCCTTTCTGTTCGGCTCATCACTGTGATGACCTCAGCCTCTCAGTTCGGCTCATCACTGTGATGGCACTTCGGCTCATCACTGTGATGACCTCGATCCATCAGTTCGGCTCATTACTGTGATGACCTCGGCTTATCAGTTTGGCTCATCACTGTGCTGAGCCCTGCTCTGTCTTGTGCTGTTCAGAATGTCTGTTTCGTTCTCTAATAAATCTGAGTTCGTATATGGTTCAACAGAATAACCGTTGGATCATTACAAGAATCAACGATACAGATGCTTGGAAGTTGTGTTTGTTTGTTAGTTGGAGAAGATGCAAAGCAGCATGTGGTGAATTCAAGCTTGACGCGGGGAGTAGTGCGAGGGTGCTGGAGGAAGAAGAAGTAGTTTGGCGCCAGTATTGTTTAAAAGGGTGAAAAGACTATCATGCTCTTTCAATTGTGTTATATTCATTCAGTTAGAGGACATTCTTGTCTTTTTTCTGTTTCTCCTTCATAAGGACGACAAACGCATTGTAAAGAAATAGTTTTGCAATTTTGGCATCTATGAAATTCTCTCAGCTTCCTTGATGGTTTCTTCTATTTTTCTTCTTCTTTCTCTTTGATTTCGCTTGAGCAATTCTCCGTTGTTATCAATTTTGAATATCTATCGAGATTTTTCACGTGGTATGAGAGACATTTTGATGAATTTTTGCACATTTATGGCTTCGAATAACAATAATCATTCTCCTTAAACTTCTAATTTTCATGATCAAAATCCTATCATGAATGATCCTTCAGAGGATCCATACTATATACATCCTAGTGGTAGTCCGACGCTAGTATTGGTGCAACCATTACTTGAAGGTAGCGATTATCATTGTTGGAGTAGAGCGGCAAGACGAGCATCAGAGGCCAAGAACAAGGTTAGTTTTGTGGATGGAAGCATTCCTAAGCCAATAGATGGTGCAAGGAGACATAATGCTTCGCTTAAGGCTAACAATATGGTGGCCTCGTGGTTGGTTAATTCGTTGTCTTCTAGTATAGCACAGAGTGTTACCTAGATAGATGTGGCAGCAGATATATGGAGTGACTTGAATTTCAGATACGGAAGTGCAGATGCATTCAGGTTATCAGATCTGCAAGAGGAATTCTACGGAATAAGAGGAGGTAATAACTCTGTGACTGATTATTACACCAAGTTAAAGGCAATATGGAAAGAGTTGTCTGTATTAAGATGTGTTCCTAGTTGTGCGTGTAGGAGGTGCACTTGCAACTTGGCTGTTCAATATAATAAGTTCTTGGAAAATGATTGTGTAATTAAGTTTGTAAAGGGACTTAATGATGAATTTGAGGCTGTTAAATCCAGATCCTGTTAACTACTCTTTACCTGATTTGAAGTCATCTTTCGCTATGGCTGTAGAACTTTAAAGGAAGCTTGCCTATATTTAAACATCCAGACATTTTGTTAACAATCCATCAACTGTAATGAACGTAAGTTCTAATTCCAGATTCAATTCTTATGTCAATCCAATGCCCTCTGGGACAGTGGCTCTCAAAGGCCTTTTGGTAGGGGGTACAAAAGAGATGGTGGTAGGCTTGTATCAGGAGGTGCTAAAGTACCATATTGTACTTATTGTAATAAACAGGAAATACCATAGGTAGATGTTACAAGAAACATGGGTATCCTCCTGGTTTCAAAACCAGGGCACAAGTGAATATGGTAAATAGAGATGTTTGCAGTAATAATGGAGGACAACAATTTTGTGAGACAGGGAGTCATGAGGATTGTGAGTTGTATGAGGCTTATGAAGGATATGAGCAGGAGCATTCTAGTCCTGATGCTCAATTGCCACAGGGACTAAAGTAAGAGCAATATGCCCAGCTTGTTAGTTTGCTACAGGAGATACATGAAAAAGGCAGCAAGTATGTTCCAGAGGGTGGTACAAGCAGTAACACATCTCATGCTACAATGTCTGCTCAGAAGGTCACTGTGGAAGGTAATGTGTCAGGTAATCTGTATGCTCAAAACTTAAATACATGGATTCTAGATGCTTGAGCTAGTGATCATGCCTCCTCCTTTATTGAATTGTTTGATAACTTTTATCCAGTTTCTTTTCTCTGTGTTAGATTACCAAATAAAACTTTACACCAGTGACTCATATTGGGACAGTCATAGTGAACCCACAGTTGGTGCTTACTAATGTCTTTCATGTGCCTGATTTTGCCTTCAATTTGATTTCCGTCAGTCAACTCACAAAACACAACTCCTTTGCTATCACTTTTTGTTCTAACATGTGCTTCATACATGATGTACATACCAAGCAGATGATTGGTTCAGCTGAGGTGAACCAGGGTCTGTATCATCTACAAGGTCCTTACAAGTCTCTCTCATCAACAATCCCTTGTTCATTCCTTACCTCTACTGTATGTGCAACCAAGATGTGCTCAGATTCACTACTTTGGCATTCAAGGTTGGGCATATGTCAACGCCAAGAATAAAAGAAGTTCATAAGTTGAAGCCCTTAGTAGTAGTGCCAAATGATGATTGTAATTGTGAAGTATGTTCCCTTGCAAAACAAAAACGGATTCCATTCCCCATTTCAACTTCAGTCACACATTGTTTTTTTCTATTGTGCACATAGACATATGGGGAGCCTATAAATACTCTACAATGTACAGTCAAAAATTTTTCTTTACTATTGTAGATGCTTATTCAAGATTTTGTTGGCTTTATTTGTTGAAATCTAAATCAGAAGCAAGGCATATAATGCAAAGCTTTCATCAATATGTTTCTGTACAGTTTGATGCTAAGATAAAATTATCAGAACTGACAATGGGTAAATGTTTAATATGCCTTCATTTTATTCCACTTATGGCATTGTACACAAAACTAGTTGTGTAAATACGTCCCAACAAATGGACTGGTTGAAAGAAAGCACCAACACCTTCTATCTATTGCTAGGGCCCTCAGGCTTCAATCCAGTCTTCCTTCTTCCTACTTGGGTTCTGTGTCTGGCATTCAGCCTACCTTATAAATATTACCCCAACACCTGTTCTTAATAATTCCACTTCATACCAACTTCTATATAAGTCAGCCCCTTGTACAATAATCTCAGAGTCTTTGGATGTCTGTCTTTTGGAAGCAACACCCAGCTACATAAAGAGAAATTTTCTCATAGGGCCAGAAAAAGTCTTTTCTTGGGATTGTCTTACACTACTAAGGGTTACGTCCTGTAGTATATTGAAACTAAGGATATATATGTCCAAAGATGTTGTCTTTCATGAGGAAGTCTTTCCTTATGCCCCTGATGCAGCAATGATTTCACAATCCATTCCTGTTAGTAATCGCTCTCCTCCTATTCTGACAACTCCCTTCCTTAATGCTCCATCATCCTTTTATTCTTCTCCCTCTTCTTTTGCCTCCAATGGTTCATTACATCTTGAGGAGCCTGCCACAGTAGTTGTGCCTTCTTCTCCTTCCTCCTCAGATGCTAACTCTTCCTCTTCTTCAACTCCCATATCTTCATCTTCCTCAGCTTCCAGTCTATTTCCTCCAACCTCCCTTGCTCCTCCATCTGTTGATTTACCTCATTATGAGTTGGTTATTGACTTGCCGTTACCAACTGTTACCTCACAACTTGAAGACTCTGTGCTAAACAGATCCAAATGCTCTAAGGCTGTCCCAACATACTTACATGACTATTACTACAATCAAGCTTGTATTTCTCCTCATTCTTTACAACATTTTATGTCCTATGATTCTTTAGGTCAAGAATATAGATCCTATGCTTTAAGTCTTGTTGCACATAGGGAACCTAACAGTTATGCAAAAGCAGCTGGTTCTTCTGACTGGCAAGAGGCTATGAGCTATGAGCTTGCTGCTTTGGATGCTAATTAGACATGGAAACTGGTACCATTACCGCCAGGTAAGACACCTATTGGTTGTAAATGGGTTCAAAAAGTCAAGCTAAATCCTGATGGGCAGGTGGAGAGGTAAAGGGCCAGACTTGTAGCAAAGGGATACACTTAACAATATGACATTGATTATCAGTAGACATTTTCTCCTGTAGCAAAATGACAACAGTTAGGGCGATTTTGTCTCTGGCAGCTCAACAACATTGGCACATCGACCAACTGGACATCAACAATGCTTCTCCATGGACACCTACATGAGGACATTTACATGACACCACCCCCTGGCATTATCTTACCTAAACCTGGTCTGGTATGTAAGCTCCAGAAGTCTTTATATGGTCTTAAACAGGCTAGTAGAGAATGGAATACCACCTTGACTAAGTTTTTGTTATCTCATGGCTTCCAACAGTCCAAGTATGATTACACACTTTTTCTAATGATAGTTATCTTTTTGTTTATTAGTTTATGTTGATGATATGATTGTCACTTGTGACAATGAGGGGTCATTGCGGGTGTGAAAAGAGTCTTACATGATGAGTTTAGGATTAAAGATTTGGGAAGGCTCAGGTACTTTCTGGGTATTGAAGTGGCTCAAGCCAAGGAAGTGATACACATTAATCAGAGGAAGTACACTATTGAGCTTCTTGAGCAGACAGAATTTTTAGATGCCAAACCAGCAAAAAGCCCAATGGAAAGTCATGTCAGCATAGCTAAAGATGACTCATCTTTGATTCCAGAAGCATCAGAGTACATGAAGTTAGTTGGCAAGCTTATTTATCTCATTATAACTAGGCCATACATATCCTTTTCTATTCAGCAATTGAGTCATTTCTTGGACTGCCCAACAGAAAACCACTTAAAGGCAGCTCATAGAGTCTTGAGATATGTAAAGGGGACAGTTGGTCAGGGTCTGTTGTTTCCAAGGAGTAAAACACTTGACCTCAAGGCATTTGTAGGGTGCTGATTGGGGAGGTTGCAGTGATACTATGAGGTCAATTACAGGGTATGCTGTGTTCCTTGAAGAAGCATTAGTGTCTTGGAAGACTAAGAAGCAGACTACAGTTTCAAGATCTTCAGCTGAGGCTGAGTACAGGGCCATGACAATGGTGACTTATGAAGTTGTATGGCTGCTAGCGTTGCTGAAGGACCTTAAGGTGAAGGACCAAACTCCAGTTGAAGGTTTCTATGATTGTAAGAGTGCTATATATAGTTGAAAATCCTGTTTTTCATGAGCGTACTAAGCACATAGAATTTGATTGTCATATTGTTAGAGGCAAGATACAAGATGGGATACTAAAATTGATGCCTATTAGAACAGAGTTGCAAGTAGCTGATATATTCACAAAGGCACTTGATATTAAAAGGTTTAACCAATTAGCAGCTACAATTGGATTGCATAATCTGTATACCAAGCCTAGCTTGCGGGTGTGTGTTGAAGACAATAACAATGGAAGCTATGAAGCAATAGTAAGCAATTGAAGTCCATGATCCGTGTCAAGTAAGTTGAATAACCGTTGGATCATTGCAAGAATCATCAATTGAGATGCTTGGAAGTTATGTTTGTTTGTTAGTTGGAGAAGATGCAAAGCAGCACGTGGTGAATTCAAGCTTGACGTGGGGAGTAGTGCGAGGGTGCTGGAGGAAAAGAAGTAGTTTGACGCCAGTATTGTTTAAAAGGATGTAAAGACTATTGTGTCCTTTTAGGTGTGTTGTATATTTGTTCAATTAGTAGACATTCTCGTTTTTCTTTTTCTTTTCTCCTTCATAAGACGACAACGCAATGTAAAGAAACAGTTTTTGCAATTTTGGCATCTATGAAATTCTCTTAGCTTCCTTGACGGTTTCTTCGTAAATTTCCTTGTCTTTGTTTCGCGGTTGTGATTAATTTTGAATGTCTATCGAGATTTTTCACAATACACTTGGTGCATGCCTTTTTCTGGTACAAAATTAGCAGTCAACATGGCCAAATTCACTCAAGCTCGCATATCCCCCACTTTTAAATGTCCATCTATTCAAATAATGAATTGGGTCTTATCTGCAAATGGGAAGCTCAAATTGAACACATGCGATGCTTTCGATAAATCATCTGCTGCTAGAGGAGCAATACTGAGAGACACAGCTGGGCGATGCCTTGGAGGCATGTGTTTCCCCTTATGGCGACATCCTCAAGATGTAGAACTTTAAATGTCGATGCTAGACCTCATTTTCTTCTCCATGCGCAGTCTGCATATTATTTTGGAGGTTGATTGCCTTTGGGTAGCATAGCTCTTCACGGGAATGGAGGAGCATGAAAGATGTTGAAGGAATTGAAAAGAGATTTGAAGAGAATGAAGATGCTACTCAAGCCAGCGGCACTTCTATAGTTTATATATCCCGGAAAACTAATACAGTAGCACACTTCTTAGATAATTTCGAATGCTTGTTTAGAAATTTTGTTTCTTTCATTCCTTAAGTGTCCTTCCTATAATTGTAAGAGGACGCGTCATCACTGCTGTAACTACATTAGTTATTCGACAACAATAACAAAAAAGATTATTGCTTAAAAAAGTTATACACACATATACGTATATATGTATCTTTTTTTAGATAAAGTCTATTTTATTAGAGCTGTGACTCTCTTATGGCAGATGAAAACCATATTACATCAATGTATATCATATGTAAATAGAGAATGTAAAGCAGTGATGATTGTCATCCTCCAATCATATATGATATGCCGCATTAAAACCTTGCCAAGTAAAACCACCCTTGTGGATAAAACCTTGGTGAAGGAAAAAAGCGTACATATTTATATCATTGGAAAGACGACCCAAGACAATTCCCATCCAAAGATACAACAGGAAATATACAACATATGTGTACGTGTCTTCAACCAGCGGTCTCCTATTAGAAGGCCGCGGTGTCTCCCTCCTAGTACCAGATCCACTGAACCACTCCATCCATTCTTGTATATGCCTCCAATATTAATCCTCATCAAAAGATATTCAAACATCAGCAGGATGACCAAAAGCTTAAAAACAATGAATGTAAACATTTTATGAATAACGTAGCCAGCCGCCTGCATCCAGATAGGAGGAGATGTCCAACATAGATGTCATCGACGTATATATGGTGTGTGAATATCCGTGATGAAGCTTCCACGAACCATTGGCGGAAGGTCAATCAGCCGAACAAAAGTACATAGACGCCCGCTCATCAGTCCATGCTGTTCTAGGAAATGTGCAACACTGTTCCCCTCCCGCAGTATATATGAAATGGGAATGTCCATGCATAATCTCATCATCAACACACGCGCATAATCCCGTCCCAGTCTTGATGCTAAAGGCACCAAATTGTTGAGCGTGTCGAGCAATAGTTTGCAATCTATCTCAATGTCAAACCCATTGAAGGCACGAGTCGCAAAATAAATAAGAGAGAATAACATTGCCTGCAACTCTGCATGTAACGGAGGCAAAACCGGCAAAGGAAAGCAAATAGCAAAGATAAGTAGACCTTCATCATTCCGCAAAATCGCTCCTCCTATGCCCCCGACGTCCTGCAGCAGCGTCAACGTTAAGCTTTAGCTTGCCTGAAGATGGTAGTCTCCAACGTATAATCTGTATTTTCCGTGCTCGTAAAGGCGGCGAGTAGCATGTAGAAATCAAAAGCTGAATGGAGGCGGCGAATTTACTCCCTGAAGCAGCCAAACACCAAGTATATATAGCTACTCTTATTCGTTCTTGAAGACGTAAAATGGAGAAGGCTTCATTCCCAAAATATACTGCTACATACTCTTTCCAAATGGACAAAAATGTCAGCATAGGAACAACAACCGCTATTTTCCCCATCATAGTAGCCCTCGTTGCTCTACTCCACTAGACCATAAGATATTGTTTGAAAGAGAAACCTATTGGCATTGGCACCAAAAAGATCAGAAAGAGATGTCTCCATATGTCTCGGATCACTGAACACATAAAGAATATATGATTTTGGTCCGCTGAGTGCCTCCTACAGAAAATGCAACACGTGGGATTAGCAACTAGCCACTCACCAATATTATCAGGCATAGTACCACAATCGCCACAAGAACACTTGGCCTTGAGGAGGAGTCCCACACCACCATATATACCTGCTATAAGGAAATATATTCCCTGGAGTTCGACATGTAGAATATCCATTGCGAAGTGTGAATTGACCATACTCAGCTTCTAACCAAGATAAACCATCCTGTGTTGTGCGGATGTAGCTCACAAAAGGGATGAATATTACACAATCGTTTCCAATCCGCAGAATCAATAGTGACACACACATTTCACCTCTAATCCCATACTTCTGTCGAAGATACTGAGCCCAAGACGATTGCGAAGTTTGATTCATCCACCACACTTACATTCGTATGCCTTTTGCAACACCTTGAGACTCCGAATTCCTAGTCCTCCTTCTTCCTTAGGACGACAAATAGTGACCCACGCTCTCCATTAATGTCGACCTCCCCATAAAAGCTAAGCCATTTTGCGATTCAATTCTATGATAACACTTTTAAAAAGTTGAGCACTAGCCATTATATGCAGAGGTATGGCCGATAAAACCTACTGGATGAGGGTTAATCTCCCTGCCATACTGAGAATTTTTTGCGACCAGCCCATTAACCGTGCATCAAAATGAGCCAACAGAGATGTGATCGATTAATGCTCTTGAACATGTAAGAACCCAAGTATTTAATAGGAAGGGCAGTCACACGCATATTCAATACCGATCACCCGCTGAGGGGATGCATTACCACCAACCACCAATTGACTTTTATAGTAGTTAACTAATTGGTTGGAGGCAAGTTGATATTACTCCAAGAAGCTCTTGAATACCTGCAAATTATGAACCAAGCCATTCACGAAGATTAACAGATCATCGGCAAACCGAAGATGTGACACCACCGGCACATGACCACTATGAAATCCTGTTAAACGTCCAGTTCGAAATAAATAATTCAATCCCATAGATAACCCTTCAGAAGCTAGAATAAAAAGTATAGGGGATAAGGGATCTCCTTGCTTCACCCCTCTGGATGGTCGAAAGAAGCCACACTGCTTGCCATTAATTAGAACTGAGCAATGATCCAAATCCAAATTATTTAATATGAGCCGGACAAACCAAGAATGGAAGCTGAACCGTAGGAGCACTCACTCTAAATATAGCCAGGATACGCGGTCGAATGCTTTGACCATATCCAACTTAATCATGACCTGCCCTCCATGACATTTATGATCTAATATGTGTACCATTTCCTTTACCATCAACACTTGTTCTGCGATATTTTGGCCAGGCATAAAGCCTGCCTGCTTTAGAGATATAAAGCGAGGTAATAGCGTTGCGAGCAGAGAAGAAATCTCAAATAACAACCCTGGAAATAAAATTAGTCAAACATATCGGGCGGAAATCTGCGAATGTGTTTGGGCTAGACGTCTTGGGAATCAAACATACCAATGAAGCGGACATCAGCCTAGGAACTCGAATACCCAGAAAGAATTCCTGAACTACAAGTAACACATCTAATTCAAATACCTGCCGAAAACGACGGTAAAAGGAGCCAGGAAAACCATCAGGGCCTTCTGCGCTGGAGGGACTCAACTGCCACACTGCTGCTTTAACCTCATCTACCTGTGGCAATGTTAATAGACCATCATTATACGACGCTGTCAAAATATGAGGGATATTCTGCAATATTATGCTGGGATCATTTGTAGGCTCACCACTAAACAAGGACGAGAAAAAAAACGGGCGGCTTCCTCTTCAATATCCGACGCGGACTCACTGACAGTCCCGTCTGCCTGTTGAATAGCAACTATAGCTTGTCTTATCCTCCTTGTCTTGACTAGTTGATGAAAATACGATGTATTAGCATCGCCGTCTTTAAGCCACTTGACATTAGCCTTTTGTTTCCAAAAGCGATACGACTGATTTTGCAACTTTAATAGTTTGGCCTTGGCTAAATGATATGCAGCCTGAGTATGCTCATTTGGAGATGCATCATAGATTGTCTTCACTCTGACTGTGTCGTGTTCTGCTATAAATAATTTGTTATAAATATTTCCAAAGACTTCTTTTTTCCATTGTCTCAAAGCCTTCTTTAAGCGCCTTAGTTTATCATAGAAACCATACATTCCACCCAAGGTTAGATATGCCGCCCAGTGGGTTCAAAAAAAAGTATCAAAATCCGCATGTGTGAGCCATACATCAAGATAACGAAACGAGGATGGTCCAGTAGAGTCCATCAGTGTGCAGTGCAATAATAAAGGAGCATGATCTGATGTGGATCGATGCAAATGGGTGACCGAACAGCTACCAAAGATATCTGGAAAATCCTGTGCATAGAAGAACCGATCCAGACGACGCCACACCTGTCTTAGGCCCCGCCCATCCGACCATGTGAATTTAGAGCCGCGAAATGGGATGTCCAGCAATTCAGCAGCTTCCACAAAGTTTTTAAAATAAACAAGTGTACGTAAAGATGGAGTAGATCGACCTTTATCTCATCCAAAGAAATGAAAGTATTAAAATCTCCCCCAACAAGACAAGGGCTTGCAATGGCTGCCCTTAGCATCATCAAGTCAGTCCACAATGGTCTCTGGTCCGCCATCGTATGCCTTGCATACACTGCGGTGAACCAAAATTTCTACCCATTTGCTAGCCATTTCATATACACAGATGTGTTTTGAACTCCATGTCGAATGTCGAGAAACTCAAAGAAAGATTCACGCCAAAAAAACTAAATATTATCATCACTAGAAGAGCATGTATGAGAAAAACCAAATTGCAGTCGAAAAGATTCAAAGCGTGTGCAGCGAACTTTAGGTTCAATCAAAACGAGTAAATGTAGAGGATACTGATGAATGAGAGAAAGGATGCGCGTGAGCAAGGTCCGAACAACCCGAACATTCCATAATAGTAAATATCAGCGGAAAAATAAGTGCTCGCCCTACTTACTGAAGCCCATGTAATAATGGATGATGGGGGAGCCGTCGACATGTCTACTTTCCTACGTCTTGGGCGTTGAGTATAGATTTGCATCAAATTATCAACTGCCTGTATCACATCAGTGTGTTCGACATTAAAAGATCCATCTACAGAAGGCGGCGTATTTGCCACCACTTTCGCGACATCCAAAACAGCCATTCGTAAGTCATCGGGATCGAATACATGATCCTCATTAATCTCTGAATCTGAAGAATGCAATAATCTATGTTGTGTATCTTCATCTATAGGTTCCAATACTATAACTGATGAACAATGAAGGTGAGACAAATCTTGCACGTTGGAAATGCCTGCTACCTGAGCAGTTGGTGAGCTGGAAGGGTCTGGGTTCAAAACCGGATGGACAATAAGTTCTGCACCACTGTCCTCAACTGATGGATCTTGTACTTCTTGTTGTTCGACACCTACTAATATCACGGCAGGGTCTACAGAAATCCCATGATCAATATTGTTCATTTCACCCGTTAGCATCTCCTGTGGCATCTTCTTGGGCATCCATCTCTGGGCTTGCGATTGCAGCACTGACTTAGATTTCTGCAGCATCCTAGGAAGCACTGGATCTGCGGCATGATGAGAGATCTAATCTGCTGTGCATGCATATAACAAATGACCCAGCAACCAGCAGGAAGAACAATAAGAAGGTAGTACTTCATACTCCACTGGTTGGAAAAAATTTTAATTCTCACACTGAATATATAACCGCTGGGGAAGTTCTTGGGAAATATCAATCTCAACATAAACGCGAGCAACAGAGGGCCGTAGCAATTGCATGGTGGTGGAATCAGCTTTTAATGGAGTTCCTAACATTTTGGCAATCTCAAACAACTCCTCTTTCTTATGTAGGTATATTGGTAGTCCTGGCAATGAGAGCCACACTGGTACGATTGGAATATCAACTTTGGGATCATAGTCATATGACCATTTAGTGACACGCATGTGAAACCCTAGAACAGTCCATGTCTGTAGAGCAAAACATCTATAGTAATCGGCTTCATCATCGAATTGCATTAAAATATGAGTAGAATCTAGCAATGTGATCTTAACGGAGACCAAGAAGCCAATTCTGTCGAAACACTTACGTATAACATCGATCTTTGAACGTCCATACCAAAATCTTCCCGCCAAACAATATTTAAAGGAATCAGCCAAAGTGGTTACCTCCTCCTGAGTGAATTTGATTGCAGGGACTCCCTTGTAGCGAGCTATCTCCCAAGGAGGCAAAGCAGACGCTGACGCCTCTGTCCGAAATAATGAAGCAAAAGTTACGGCCTTTTGCACCATAGCGACGTTGATCAGCAAAGAGTCGCGAACAGAAGGAAAATAATGTTATAGAATATTAAAACAAAAAAGGAAGCAGATTGCATAATGTCAGAGTACAGATCGTAGGACCGGAATCACCACTGTGCTAAATTTGTTCGTCGTTGTAGCGCCGTCCTCGCCATTTATGTATGTATCTTTATTTATATATGTATATGCATTTGTTTACGCATACATATACATATACGTATACATTTAAATCTGCATATGCATATACAGATACATATCAATATAAACTACATACATATACATATATATACATGCATACATATATATACGCGCACACACACACATAAATACAAACACACACAAAGTTTGGATGATGTCTCCTTCCTTTCTTCCCGGTGATCATAGGAAGCTGGCGGCCTAGAGCCGTCGCCGCATGTTTCCCCTCTCTCTACTCACCGATTCTATTCGCTGAATTCTGCATGCTACGCCAATTATGGATCCTGCAGCTAATTAGCCATTGGAATCAGATGTGCCACCTTCGGCTTCGGGGAAGCGATCGTTCGCATCCCTCTTTTCTCCATCATCTACCACCGCCATTGCCCCAAAGCCAACATAGAAATACAAAGGTAGCCCTATGATCATATTCACATAGGAGGAGATCACCACTCTTGCAGCCCCATATCGCTTCACCTTGGTCGACACTTTCTGGTATGGCTGACCGCCGCTGGCTACCATTTGCTCCACCATTGATCGTATCAGATTTACAACACAAGTACGCGTTGGTCTTCTAGATTCAACTATATGTTTCTCTATTTTGCGCAAGAGTCAAATTATCTATGATGCTTTGCACGGCAAAGCAGAACGATTGCAGGCAAGTATATGCGAGTTATGAAATGGACCCCTGATTATGATCCAAAAGTGGATGTTCTGATTGTTCCGGTGGGTTTCACCACCAGGATTGCCTTTTCATTTCAATCAGAAGGACGCATTATTTCAAATAGGCCGAATGCTAAGGACATCGATGATATTGGATGCAGCCACTGCTGAAGTTATTCAGCCTTTAGTAGCAAGATTATGTGTTGAAGTGGATATTTTCCAAGAACTTCCCTCGAGAGTTTTTATTCAGGTATCTACTTGCTTAATTGCACAACCTGTCATTTATGAAGATCTCCCATTGTATTGTGCAACGTGTTGTCACCTAGGCCATAAGGCGTCTAGTTGTTGAAAACAAGATTCCCTAGAGAAGCACACTCATAGTTATGATTTGGTAGCCAAGCGCATGGAGCATACGAAAAAGGAACAATAACAACGATGGACTCCTAAAAAGCCTCATCCCGAGACCGCGGCTCCACACTCCCCGAATGCCCATGTCACCACGGCTTAGCCATCGGGTATGTTATCTACAGATATGACTCGTATTCCTTCGGTTTCTTATCCTCAGGATATTTCTGAATTGCAGGGAATTGATGACAATATGCTTAGTGATTTGCCTGCTAATTCTGCATCCTTTTCACTCTCTGATGGTGAGGTTGAGCTAGCCCATTGTCGTAACCAGTTGTGTGCTGTATCTTCAGATGGTGCTATTGTTACTTTTTATGTAAGCAAATACAGGAGGTTTTCATTGATATGGCACTGCAAGATATTTTGGCTGGCTCTCAGGAATCCCCCACCCTGCCTAAAGACTTGGGTGGAGATGGGGTTTTTTGTGTTCCACCCAAATTATTACGGTGACCACATAAGCCCCTCCCGCCGATTTCCCCTTCATTTACCAAATCACGGGCAACCCTCTCCAATTCTTTTGATATTTTTTCCTCTCAATGAAGATTATGGTTTGGAATGTCAGAGGTATTCGTACTTTGGTGGATCGATTTTTATCATTAGTTCATCATTATCAGTTACATCTTTTGGTTGTTATTGAACCTAAGGCTCGGTTTTCTTCCTTGGTTTCATATCATCTCAAGTTTGGTTACCCTCACGGGTGTCAGCCTGTGATGATCACATTTGGATTTTTTTGGAAGGAATCGGTATTTCAGCTGGAAGACGAGAGCGGCATACAAAATCATTTTTAACGTCTCTTTTGCCTGCCTTCGGGGGATTCTTTTTGGTGTACTTTTGTGTATGGACTCCATTCTATTGTTGCTCGCCGTCCTCTATGGGCGGATCTTATTTCTTTTCATGCCACTTTAAACGTCCCTTGGCTTGTGGGAGGGGATTTTAATACGTTTTTGAAGCTGAATGAGCACAAAGGGCGCTCTACTCCCACATTTCAGTCTCTTCAGGATCTTAATAATTGTTTATCTGTCTACTCACTTCAGTCAATTAATTTTCATGGTTCTCCTTATACCTGGTGTGACGGCCGCGGCTTAGGGTGTGTATGGCGCCGTTTAGATTGTTTTCTCTGCTTCTAGAATTTTTTTGATTTATTCTCTGTAGTACATTATCAGCATTTTAATCGGACTACATCACATCACTCATCACTTTATCTCTTTTGTTCGAATGAGGAACCGGCCAGTGCTGCTTCTTTTTGCTACTTGGATGATTGGGCAACTCATCCGAATTTTCACAGTTTTTTTTCACCATTTGAATTCATTTCCAACAGTGGAAGGAATTTGGGGCTTTTATGACAAATTGCATAAGCTCAAGTACCCTTGCAGTGGAATACCGATGTATTTGGTAATATTTTTGATGCAGTGCTTGAAGCTGAGACCGAGGCCACACGACGGGAAAGAGAGTTTGATGCCGACCCTTCAGATTCTACACACACTACATATAACCAGAGTATGGCTGTGTTACGACTTGCACAATCTCGTGCTTTATTATTTTGGAAGCAAAAAGACAATGTAAAATGGCTACACGAAGGGGATGCTAACACTTGTTTTTATCATCTGATGGTTAAGGATCGTCACCGCTGTCAATCAATTCATCGGATTATACGTGATGATTGGGTGGAGTGTGATAAACTGTCTGACATTGAGATGGAGGCGGTCCGTTTTTATCAGGCTTTATTCTCGGCTGACACTGCTTCCCAGATAGACGCTATTCTACAGTATGTTCTCCAGCTTGTATCTGAGAATGATAATCACTATCTGATGTATATGGTGACTTTGCAGGAAGTGACACAAGTAGTATGAGATCTTAGTCGTACGGGTGTGTCCGGAGCTGATGGTTTTCCTTGGTCATTCTATCGTCGCTTTTGGCAGATTATACATTAGGATGTTTTTAAGGCGGTTAAGGAGTTTCTCTTAGGCGTGCTAGTCAGGTTGCATCACCACTGATTACTCTTATTCCTAAGGTGACGACTCCTCAATCCTTCTCGGACTTGCGACCTATTTGTCTAACAAATTTTTTCTAAGGTGATTACTAAAGTGTTCGCTACATGAATTTCTTCATTACTTCCCTGTTTAATCTCTAGAGCAGGCTGGCTTTATGAAAGGCCGTGATATTACAGAACAGAGTTTATTGTCTCAGGAAATGGTGCATGTTTTAGATCGGCCTGTCAGAGGAGGACATGTTATTATTAAATTAGATATGGCCAAAGCTTTTGACAAGGTGTGTTGGACTTATCTTGACCAGCTTATGCATACAATGGGATTCGATGTGCGACATGGTACGCATTCTTTTAAACAATTTATCAGTTACTTGATGTTCAGCCTTAATCAATGGAAAGCCAGTAGGTTATTTTCCGGTGACACGTTGGGTTAGACAGGATGATCCATTGTCTCCGTTGCTATTTATTTTAGCTTCTGAAGGGTTTTATTGAGGCATTAATGCGCTTATGGAGACTGGTTACATTCGTGGATTCCAGACAGGCCGCATGCCGCAAGCTTCCCACTTGGGATTCGTAGATGATCTGGTTATCGTTTTGAGTGGTTCCATCCAGAACTTGTAGCGTTTTAGACAATTCCTGGATTTTTATTAGCAAGCTTTGGGCCAATTGGTCAACAAAATCACCACCACCTCAATAACAAAGGTTTCATCACGTCTTGATCAACCCTTTACAAGTATGGAACGTATATATGTGGTCTATATGAAGCCTATACAGAACATGTAAAGTTGTTTGATAGGCTTAAGGCTTTGTGCAAGAGAAGAAGATAAGAGATGAAGAATTCTTGCTTTTCCTTGATAGAATGTAGAATGTGTGTCTTATCTTGTGTTTGATCATCCTTCTCCCTTTTGTAAGGTGTTCCATGCCCTTAGGGATGAAAAAAATCTTGAAGAAATGTCTTGAATGCCCTTGGAAGATGTCTTGCAAAGCCTAGTGACATACCTTTGCTTATGACATAATTCTTGAATGTTGAAACATTACCTTGTGTATCTTGATCTTCATAAATACTTGAATTCTTTTATGGATCATTTCCACCAACCATAGCGCAAGATAAGCTCCACCTAGGCTCCAAATAAGCTCATATCAGCCGCCGTACCTCAGCATATATGTGCTGAAAATAGTGTTTGAATTTTGAATGAACAATAATGTAGCATCTTCGTAAACATGGTAAATTTCAATCACCATTTAACCTTGTCTTCTAGAACACTTCAAGATAGGTCTTGGATGTGTAAGACATGTCTAGATATATGTCACACATGTCAAAAAAAACCTTCCTTTTAAATGATGTAGAAACTTGAATTTTCGAATTAAGCCGATTACACGATTTTTCTCCAATTGATCACGAACCCTTTAGACATGTAAAATATGATATACACCATATATTATACATAATAAAATGTATAACCTCATCTACAAATGATGTAGAAAATTCGTCCATGGGGTGTAACAATTTCGAATTTGAATTTTCAAGAAATCAAGGAAAATGATGGATAATTGATGCATGTAATTATGGTATGACTTTGGTATTGAATTTTCCATGTAGTGCACAAAATGTTGAGGTGCTTGGAGTGCATATTGGCTGGCCATCTTTGCATGGTAAGTATATGACATGTCGGTGACGGTTCGATAGTCATTTGATGTGGTGATTTTTGGTTTACGAACTTTGGACGTGTCGATATATTTTTGGAAGATTGATGACATGGAATATATAACTTGGAATAACTTGGATATGTATGTACACATAGGATGACGTGCATATAATTGCTTGACATTGAAATATGTCCTTAAGCACTTCATTTAATAAACTAGTTTAGTTCATCTCCTTAAGCACTTCATTTAATGAACTAGTTTACTTCATTTAATATGGCACCTGAAAATAGTGTAAACACAACAAATGTTTACCATATGATTTAAGCCTTAGTGCTTCATGACACGCTAGTACAACATCGATATATAAACATATAAAACATATTTATCATGCACGCATATCATGTAACAGTTAAATCATGCATTTTAAAATCACTAACTTTTAAATCATGCATTTTGAAATCATCCAAACCAGATTTCTCAACAGATTTTTGGTGGAGATTGTTAGGTGCAGCAATTGTCCCTTGGCGCGTAGGCTGGTGGGCCAAGTCACAGTCGAATGCCGTGGGTGCTTGTGTGTGCTGAATGCACTATAAGGCCAGGGTATGCGCATCTCCTGTCACCAATTGGTTTTGGGAGAGTTGGTAGCGCTTGAGGTCCTGTAAGTGGTATCAGAGCCAAGGTCACGGGTTCAATTCCCAGTGGGAGCAAATGCTGAGGGGGAGATTGTTAGGTGCAGCAATTGTCCTGTGGCGCGTAGGCTGGTGGGCCAAGTCACAGTCGAATACCGTGGGCGGTTGTGTGTGCTGAATGCACTATAAGGCTAGGGTATGCGCATCTCCTGTCACCAATTGGTTTTGGAAGAGTTGGTAGTGCCTGATGTCCTACAGAGATATGTTCTAGGATGAGCTCATTCCCTTCAATTTTTTCTCAGATGAAATGTCTGTCGACTTCAATATGTTTTGATTTGTCGTGTTGAACTGGAATATCGAATATACTTATAGCTAATACAACATCACAGAATACTTTGATGGGTAATAGTGTCTTTATACCGAGACCTTCAAATACGCTTCTGAACTAGATGCCTTCACATATGCCTAATGCAAGCGCCCTTAATTCTGCTTCTCCTATGATC
This sequence comes from Eustoma russellianum, assembly GCA_036186865.1. Taxonomy (NCBI): domain Eukaryota; kingdom Viridiplantae; phylum Streptophyta; class Magnoliopsida; order Gentianales; family Gentianaceae; genus Eustoma; species Eustoma russellianum. Next base: position 3,248,879 of record AP025075.1, on the reverse strand, counting down.
CTTGATACAACTGGTTGCTTCTTGCTCCACCAAGTAACTATATTTCCCCACAAATAGATTCCATAATTAATTATTGATTGCATATCAACCTTGGATCCAGCCCAGTCATCATCTGCGAATACTCTAATACTTCGGTCGATATTCTTTTGAAATATAAACCTTGTTCTGGTGCATTTTTAAGGTATCTGAGGATTCTCAAAGAAGTTTGGAGATGTACATTAGTAGGATCATGTATAAACTGAGACACAAAGCTCACAGTATAATAAATGTCAGGCCTAGTGTGTGAAATAGTATAATTTATCAACTAGTTTTTTGTAATTCAATTTATCGACAGGTGTAGTATCCCACTATTCTCTAGGCTTATGTCCATATTCTATAAGGGCGTTTGTTGGTAATTATCCAAGCATTCCAGTTTCTTTTAGAAGATCTAATGTGTTTTTTTAATATATATACATCCCTTCTTTATTTTTAGCAAGTTTCATTCCTCAGAAATACCTTAGTTTTCCTAAACCTTTCATTTCAAACTGTCTTGACAGCTGCATCTTAATGCTTTCTGTCCCATGATTATCATTCCTTCTTATTAGTATATCGTCCACATATACTATTAGAATAGTGAGCTCCTCCTTAGGTGATGTCTTGATGAACAATGTATGATCCATATGCCTTTGAGTAAACTTAAGGTCTTTCATGGTTTTAGTGAATGTATTAAACCAAGCTCTTGGTGATTGCATTTGTCCATACAGTGATTTCTTTAGCCTGCAGACCTTATTTTGATTGGTTATGTCACTGAATCCTAGAGAAATGAGCATATAAACTTCTTCTAAATCTCCACTAAGGAATGCATTTTCAATATCCAACTGATATGATTCCCATTAAAGATTAACAACTATAGAGAAAATAATCCTAATGGTGTTAAGTTTGGCAACTGGGGCAAAGATGTCTAAATAATCAATGTCGTAGGTCTGGGTGAATCTCTTAGCTACTAATCTAGCTTTTTACTTATTAACAGATCCATCATTGTTGCATTTGTTGAGAAATATGTTTGGATAATTTTTTAAAAAAATATATTTGAAATAATACATACTTAAGTAATACGAAGGGATGTTATAGAAAGTGTCACATATGTTGTTATATGACAAAAAGTTGGAATATATCAAATAAGTGAAGAAAAATGACATCGATCTCTCAGGAAAGGATACATTGATTGATCGATGTACATAAATCCCACACATCAATGAATCGAAGTAAGACAGGATAAATTCCAAAGCTTACTGTAAGACATCGATCTCTAAACCTGAGACACATCGATCGATGTATACATGGATCCCTCACATCGATCGATCGATGTAAGGCAGATTTAAAACCAGGATCTCACCGTGAGACATCGATCTCTCAAGTAGAGACACTTCGATTGATCGATGCCTAGAAGTTTGAAAAGCTTTGTCTTAAATGTGATAAAATGATTGTTTTCATTTGCATATATTTCATATATGATTATTTTTGATTTTATTACTTGTTTTTTATGATTATAAATATGTCTTGTGACTAATGTGCTTTGGAAGTTTCTACAACTTACTTAAAAGGGAAAAAATGGTATTTTGAGTTCTTGTAGGTACATGACACGGAAAAAATCATACAAGGACTTCTTTATGTTTTATTTATCATCACAAAGGTGTTCTTATATTTATTTATGACAATCGGAGTCATTTTGGAGTTTTCTATCACCAGGGGTATTTTCGTCATTTTACCCTTGAGGTCAATTTGGTCTTTTTACTCAATTATAGCACTTGAGTTTGATATTATCTTTATTATGGAGCTCATTCATGGTTTCCTTGAAAATTATATCATGGTTATCTATTCTGTTTTCTATTTGGTGATATTATCGGCAATGGCGTGATATGTGACTGTTTTCGATGTCATATTCTATTATTTTTTTGAAGAATCTTACAGATATATTATTGGAGGTTCTAAGTCATATTGTTTTAGAGAATATGAGGGTATTCTTGGTTTAAAATTCACCACAACTTACAAGGATAAAAATGTGGGAATTTTGAGTTATTGGTTGACAAAGTCTTGTCAACTTTTATCTATTGTTTTCTCTTCATTAAATCTGAAGTTGTACATGTATATATGCCTCAAAAACATGTATAATCACTTGGTAAAGATTTTTTATTCATTTTGTGATATGTTTACGAGATCATGCAACTTGGACCAACCAAATACAAGCTAGTTGGCAAAAATTGCCAACTTGGAATTCAAGTTTTAAAACCAACAGCTAGTTGGCTGGGTTTATCCAAAAAATGCAGCCATCACATGTCCTATTCTCGTGCCAAGGAGTTGATGGTTTATTGGAGAAATATGTCATCTTATCTTTGCTTATTATCTTCACAATTTCCACGTAATTTTTGAAGACTAAAAATCGGCCAAACAAGATTACAAGGTGGACTAGTCATTCTTCTTGAAGTTGCCAAGTGTACAAGGTGTTAAGGTGGCCAACCAAAGATGTGAAGAAACTTAAGCTTTGATGATGAATACTATGACATATTGACATTCTTATCTTCAAGGCTCGTTTCATACTATAAATAGGAGGAAAGGTGAATAAGAGAAGACACGCGCTTGAAAGCAAAAGTTGAAGTTCGTACTCTTCCTATTATCTTTTCTCTCATTTCTTATTCATACTTTGTGTAGCTAAGGTGTTCCATTGATAGTTGTTCTATAGGTACACTATACACCTCTTGTTTCATATTTTGTAAGATTGATTAGCCAATTCTATAAGGCTACATGAATAGGTGTTTGAAGTGTTGTAACCAAAGTTTCATAGAGGTGATTATCCAAGTCTTAAATAGGGTTGGTGTGTATCTCAAGTATCAAGCTTAGTTCTTGTTATATTGGTGCTTGATTCATAGTGAAATCTTAGGAAATGTGTTCCTTGGGACTGGAGTAGATCACATTGTCCGAACCATGATAAATTCTCGACGTTCTTGTCTTGCTTCTTCTTTTCTGTATTCTGCCCGTTTTTCACTCCAGTTTTCACCCAATTTCACACAAATTGACAAAATAGCAAAACATTTTCAAAATTCGGAATTTTTGGTGGAGTTAATCTTCAAATTGTTAGCTTTCATTTCCAACAAGAATCACTTGATTAGGGCAAAGAAAAGTTAGTTTTTCAGTCTTCAAAAGATAATCGCTCCATTTTGGCTGCAATCTGACCAGTTGCTAGAACACGTGCATTTTGATTTTATTAAGCATACTTTCATGTCACGGTCTTTTGAAAACCTAAACTAGGTATCCTAAGGAGTATTTTAACATAAAGATAAACTTTTTTGGCAGAGTAATTAAAGAGATATAAGTTTTCAAATTTGAGCAAATTTTTGTTCAACTGTCCAGATTGACCATCTGAATCATTTTTATTTGTTTGAAGGGCCAAACGATTTTATTTTTAGCTTATTTAAGGATAAAGTATACTAAAGACGTTGAAATTGATTTCCAGAAATTTTTATAATTTTTGGAGTTGTGTAAGGATACTTGTGAATTTTTCAAAAACGGATACTGAATCTCAGTAGCTCTCATATTCTGTTTTGAGGGAATTTTTGTTTAAGGGTAGTAGTGTAATTTTTGCTAACCACTATTCACCCACTTCAGTGGTGTTTATTGCAGATGTTACAGTCCAACAGTATTTATTTGTGAACACCCATCTATATCCAACAGATTTCATAGTTGCCGACCTGGGCATTATCTCTCAAGTATGATTTTCTCTAAGGTATTCATTTCTTAATGCACAACATTCTTCCATTCAAATCGGCTTAGAACTTCTTGTATATTTTGGGTATGACTTTATTATCAAGTGAGCATATAAATGTCTTAAATTTATGATTCAACCTGTTATAAGATACAAAGTCTTTTATAGGATATTTACTATAGAAAGGATTGTTTGTGTATTCTCTTGTTTCTTTCCTTAAATCTATTGGTCTATCATCTATCTGAGGTCCAGTTTCATATTCAGTCTGAGTTTCCTCTAAAGAACCTACTTCTCCCCATGGGTTGTGTGTTTTGATTAGTGTATTCAGGTGTACCAGGTAGTCTATCCCATCCAAAGGTTTCTTGATCGTCATAGGTCATAGGACAATTAGTTCTTAGCTGAGAATTTGCCGTGTTGAGCTTTGGTATCAAGTTGGCGAGCTGCGGTGTTGGGCTCGATTGAGTTGTTGAGTTTGGCTAAACTTGCGGTGTTGAGCTCGCCTGAGTTTCACCTACAATGTTTATTATATTCCTATATGTATGCTTTAGGCCTTTTGTTTTAGTAGAAAAATTGTAGAAGATATATTGTTCGTCAAAATGTTGTATCAAGTATGGTAAAGATCTTCCTATTACTTGGGCAATAATACTTATAACCCTTTTTGTGGTCTAGATTATCTTAGAAAAATGCACTTAACTAATCTAGGGTCTAATTTTCCCCTTAGGCTGGGTTGGATGTGTGTATGCTACACATCCGAATAGTTTGAACGGCAATTCTGAAAGTAGTTTAGTGCATGAAAAGTAGTTGTAAAGCATTTCTCTTGAAGTTTTAAACGATAAAGTTCTAGATGGCATGCTATTTATTTAGTATGTGGTTGTTAGTAAGGCTTCTCCACAATAGTGTTTGGGTACATTCATTTATTTATTTAGTACGTTCATTGGAAGCATAATAGTTTTCAACTCTTCTCTAAGCGACACCATTCTGCTGTGAAGTATAAGTAGAAGAAGTCTGATGGTATATACCATTTTCATGCATAAATATTTGGATTGTACTATCTAAGTATTCTGCCCTATTATCTGGCCTTAATATTTTAATAGTGCAGACGAAACTGATTTTTAATAAGTTTGAAGTATCTCATAAATATTTGTCTGACCTTAGTTTTACTCTTAAGAAGGTATACCCAAGTGACCTAAGTGTGATCATCTATAATGGTAATAAACCATATTTCACCATTGATATTAGCGATTCTAGATGTTCTCCCTACATTAGAGCGAACAAGATTAACAGATGCAGATGACTAGTATACTTTAGTAGGGTAACTCTGTTGTGTGTCTTTAGCTAACTAACAAGTTTCACATGTAATACTTTTAAGGTAGGCAGTGCTGAATAAATTTGACATAATCGTTTGAGGCATACGAAATTGGAATGACCCAGTATGTTATGCTATGGAAAAATATCATTTATACGCGATTTTCTAGGGTACATTATACTAATGGTATATTCTTAGCACTGACAATCATCCCCTTTGTTTTGTTTTCCTAAAAACAACATTCCAAGGATTGTACGACATGTAAGTCACCATTAGAAGAGGGGAGGAGGTTGAATAGTGGGTGCGAAAAATTTGGTTTTTAAAATATTTTTACCCATAAACCCAAATTCTGAAATCAGTTTCTGTTTTCAGGTCCTGTTTTTCAATGTTTGAAAAACTAGGTTACAGGCCTTCAAAAATTCTGAAATTTGGAGAGATTGTACTCACAGATGTTTGAGTATCTCCTAAAAATTTCAGATCAAAATTCAACCTCTAACCCTTTGAAAATCCGTTTGTGGTCAGATTGTACAAATATGCCAGAAACAGTTGTATGATTTGAAAAATTTATTCCGATTAATCCGAGACTCCAAATGATTTGAAAATTTAAAGACAAACCCCTAAGTATATGTATTTAAATGGGTTGAAACAGTTTGAAAAATGCCTTTGAAAAGTATGTCAAATACGTTCAAGTTCTCAACCTTTGCAAGTCTGGAAATCATATTGGACTAATCTCAGAACTATTAATATTTGATTGACTTATACTTATCCCAACGGGTTAAAACATATGCCAAATAAAACTTAAGAGGTGTGGCTATGTTTCTGCAAAGTTTGGTAATTTTTGAAAGTCATTTGGTATTTTTACTAATGCAATAGAAACGATGCAAAGTGCTGGAAACTGAAAGTAAAGTGCTGAAAGTAATAACACCGAGAATTTTATACTGGTCTATTTAACACAACCTACTCTAGCCTTCGAGGACACCTTCCTCGGTTATAACTAATCACAGAAATAACACCTTACCACAAGAGTTTCTTGAGTTGCACACCAACTCCAACCCTTAACAAACGATACAAACAATCACAATGATCACGAACACCACCACCGAACGGATGAAGGTTTGATCACACCTTGATCAACCTTTTACAATTGAAATATGTATGGTGGTCTAATCAAAGCCTATTCAATATATTCAATATAAGAATGATAGGCTTGAGAGAAGAAGAAGAAGAAGAAAGAAATGTAGAAGAGAAAATAGAAGACTCCTTTTTCACTTGAGAGATTATGAGAATTATCTCGCTTTTGTTTGGCTCTCTTCTCTTCTTTTTAATCAAGTTGGCCGCCCCCTTAGGGTTTTCTTCACCTTGAGAATTCTATTTTAAGTCCTTGGAAGAATGTCTTGTATAGATGTGACACCATCTTGCTTACTTGGCACAACTTGATTGGATGATTGTCTTGGCCTTGCTTACTTGGCGCTCCTTGATTGGATGAGATTTGTCATCACTTTGTGGCTGAAAAAAATCTGAGAATAAAATATAAAACATGTGACAAATTGAAGTTCAAAAAGTTGCCAAATATTCTATAATCAATCCCCTCAAATTTAGAAGCAAATTAATCTTCATCTAAGACCAAAAAATCGGCCATATTATTGTCTCACATGCTGAATTTTCAGCATGTATTTCATTTGATAGATAGTTTGAAATATATCTTGTGTAGTTTCCTCCATTATGTCACTAACCTTGTGTGGCTTATTCTTCACCAATCAACATACCAACTAAGATCCACATAAGCTCCACCAAGGCTAAGAATGGCGTGTATATGCATCTTGAACATGTGCTGAATTTTACTTTTGTAAACTTCGTCAAATATTGCACATGTATGGTATATTCCAATCAGCCCTAATTTGAATATTCTATAACACTTAAGTATGTATTGAATATGTAAAAAGTGTCTAGATACATGTTACATGTCATGCCAAAAACGTTCCATGTGTTGTGTTCATAGAAAACCGAATTTTCGACTTTTGTCGATTACGCGATTTTTCTCCGATTAAATTCAAACGTTTTGCACATGTTATATATTATGTCACACATAATAGAAATAAAATAATTTGAATATTAGCTCTAATGGCTGATTATATTAGGCGCCTATATGCTTAAAAATTGAATTTGGAATCTCCACAATTTGGCCTTAATTATGGGCGATTTGTGTGTGCCAACATGGAATGATTTTATGGCTGAGTGTACCATATTAGCCACGAAATTTGTGGCCATTTTTCAAGTGTAGGGGCTTGCCATCTATATATGGCAAGTACGTGACACGTTGACGAAGTTTCGGTTGTCACCCGATAAAACAATTTTTGGTTTACAACCTTGTAACATGTCGTAATAATTTTGTCATCACCATGACTTATATCATATGATAACATCTGAATATACTCATAAATATGAGGTAAGTATAGTGGTGTAACGTTGACGTACGTTCATAATGTATGTAACGTGTCGGTAGTACGTCGGAATATATGTGTATTGTGTCTTTTTACAAAAAATCTGAATATATATATATATATAAACGTTTTTAATATATGAATAAGAAGACTTTTCATTCTTCAATTTGTTGCCATCATGCCTTCTCCAAATATATCTCCATTTAATGAACTACTTAGTTCATTAACTTAAGTACTTCACTTAATGAACTAGTTTAGTTCATTAGTTATGACACCTGAAAATAGTTCAAGCACAACAAATGTTTGTCATGTGATGTAAGCTTTAAAGCTTCATGGCTTGTTAGTACGGCAACATATATATAAAATATATAAGGCAAGTTTATCACAAACACGTGTCAAGTAACGAATTTTGTCATGCATTTCTTAACACGTTGTATTTAAATCATGTATTCGTAAATCACTCAAAGCCTTTTTGTCAATAAGGATGAGAAGTAGACTATACAATTATTGTCCTTAGTTAGTTTACTTACGGATAATAGATTGAAGCTTAAGCTAGGGACATGCAAAATATCTTTTAGGAAAATCTTATTATTCATCATACCAGAGTTTATTACAATAACTCCTAGGAAAGTACCATTAGCTATTTTAGCTTTCTTAGGAATACAGTTTAAGGGGTAGGAGCTTAGAAGGTTGTCGTTATTTGTCATGTGGTCTACAGCTCCTGAGTCTACGATCCACAAACTATTTATACATGGCTTAATGTAACCTGCCATGGTAGCTTGAATGGATTTAGCACGACTACGTTTTTTGCTCTGCAATTCGATTATGAGTTGTAATCTGATCCATTGTAGGAACCTTTGCCTTAGTTGTCAGAGCTAAGCTGAGCTTGCTGTGCTTTGCCAAGCTGCTCCGAGCTGCATCGTGTTATTGACCTGATATGTAGCACTCTGTCCAGCAGCGAGAGGTTTTCAGTGTGGCTTCCAAGGAGCGCTGCTCGGCTTAACTAGAGGTTTACCTTCCCGTACAAGTTTTTCTTGAAGTTTCCAATAGTCATCGATTGTATGACCTTCCTTTTTGCAGTATTTGCAGACTTTACTTCCTCCATGATTGAATTGTCTTTTAACAGCCATGCCAGACCCTTCTACTGGTTATTCACTGTGTAAGATATAGGTCTCTGTATTTGGATTTCCTCCTATCATGACCTTCTTGCTACTTTCTTCATGTTTGACCTCGGGAAAGACAGCCTTGAGACTTGAAAGGGGTTCATTGCTAAGAATTCGACTTTGAGCACTATCAAATTCTATATTTAATCTAGTAAGAAACCAAAATACTTGTTTCCACTCTGTAATTTCTTTGTAGAGAGTTGAATCAGCGATACAGGACCACTAATGTGTTATAAACGTGTGAAATTGCTGCCATTCCTTGGTCAATGAGATGAGCTACAATTTTGTGAAGTCCAAAAATGTTGTTTTGCGTGGAATACATCTCCTTTACTGCAACCCAGATTTCTGCTACAGTGTCGTACATCATAAAGTCATTAGAGATGTCAGGTTGCAAAACGCATGAGTCATGACATTGGCATGCTGTTTTCCGACTTCCATAGTCGATAATTTGCATCAGTTTTTGCAGGAACACTAACTGTTCCATATAAGTAATCTTCATTGCTTTTACCAGTGATGAATATTTCCACCCATCGACACCATGAGAGGTAGTTATCTCCATTTAATTTGTGGCTGGTAATAACGATGGAAGAGTCAACAGATATTTGAGGACTACGAACTACTCCTGATGATTTATTAGAAGTAGAAGTGGCCTCAATATATTCAGCTAGGCTGAAAGAAGTAGCCATTAAAAAAATTGAAGGTAGTGGAAGAAGACAGATTGTAGTTAATAAAAAAAGAAATCAGTTTAGCTCCGATACCATGTTGAAATTGAAAGCATATGAAATTCATTCAAGTTAAGTTTAAATTTACAAGGTGTTTCTCCTTTTATAGGAGTTTACATTGTCTATAACGACTTTATTTTTTCCTACATTAAATTCTTTTCTTCTACAGTAACCTGATTTGATGCCTTACAGCTATAAAGGTAACGTCTAATCACTTATTTTGCTTGGATATATGTACAGTTAAGATCCTAAGCCACTATATTTATATGTAAGAGACTAAGTATTACAGCTTGGTCTCAGCTTTGCTGCATAATTGTGCCTTCGCCTCATCATCTCGGTCCTACACACCTTTATTTTGACTCTTCTTTGTTCTTCTAAACCTCGGCTATTTATAGCTCTGTGCTACTCTTCACCTCGGTTCTACATTTCTTTGTCTTAGTTACCTCGGTAACTTGTCTTTCTTACTTACCCAGCAGGGCCGCACTATAATCATCTCGGTACAACTACAATTTGTTGGTTGGCACTGTTGGAAGGGGCCGTGATTTTGCACAAACCCGACGCTATTGGGCTTCAATCTGCCGCTTTCATTCTTGGGAAAGGAAAGATGGCTGCTCTTTCAAGACGAGAAAGTGAAGGGTTTGGTAATTATATATTTGTATCAATCATTATGTCCCAGTTGCACAAACCCGAACGGATGACATCCCAGTTGAATATATCAAAATAAAAGAGTGTAGCAAGAAGGACTCTGACTTTTATTGATATGGTAAGATTCAATAATGAGTTATTCATATTTGTCTAATTCGTTTCGAGCAGTGGCGGACGCAGGACAAATTTTTGGGGGGCAAAATTCACACTATGAATCACCATCTACTTTTTCGGACTCAATATACATTCCATCGAAAATCCGGCAAAAACTCCCTTACAATATAGATATATGCAAATATTATAACATAAAATCTAAACCAACACATCCACTAATCAAAATGCAACAATAATAAGCAACCATCAACAATATCCAACAAAAGTTATTCATAAGCAACATTAACAAGAAGCAATATCCAACAAAAGTTATTAATTTAACGCTCGACATACCTTTTATTTACGAAATGAAGGACGAGCAGCATGAGGGATTATCGGTAGCCACAAATTTTGAAATTGTTGCATAATGTTTTCATTTGAAATGGTTCCAAAAACTTCCTTCTCGATGTAACACAGTAAACAGTCCGATAGTAAGTCGTCTCCCAATCGGTTGCGCAGATCAGTCTTTATTATATTCATCGCAGAAAAACTTCTTTCCACACTCGCTGTTCCGACAGGTAAGATCAGTTCTAACTCGATGAGCCGATATATTAAAAGAAAGTAATTGTGATAATTCAACTCCACCATCTTCTTTGCAAGAACTCCAAGATTAGTATTATGAGAGAATACTTCATTTGATTTCATATCACCAATGTAACTTTTAAGTTCATGGTTGAGCTCAATTCGATCATTGGTACTGAAATCGTCTGGATATAACTTAACAAGATGTAGTAATTGACTATGATCAAAATTTGCAAAAGAATTGGAAGGATCAAGGCACATCACGCAGCTAATTAAATGTGCTGGCTTCGGTGAAGTGTGTATCCATTTCCGTAGCAATGATGTCAATTACTTAGTAACACACATATATCACATATCATGAGATAGTTTTGGGATTAAAAAACAGATACATTAAATTTAGATAATCAAAAATACAACTGCATCTACCTACCAACTAAATTTTTTCTCCGAGTTGGGGGGGCGGCTGCCCCCCGTGCCCCCCCTTGTGAACGCCCCTGGTTTCGAGGATATATTTTAAAGACTGCAATATATATTCAAAATTTGGTACTTCCTAAAGAATTCTTCATTATCCAAAATAACTGTAGAAAGCATAAGTCTCCTTACGACATTTTCATGTTTGGAGATGACACTGTTTGTTTCTTGAATAACCCAAGGAAATGAAAGGTGGTTTTTTTTATAGTCTTAGGATAAGAAGGTCATAGTTAGTAAGAATGCCTGATTCTTACAAGAAGGTTCTATAATGACCCTATACTTAGAAGTAAGATTGTTCTAGAAGATCTAATAAGAGACTTGCGAAAGTAACACTGTCTCACTAACCGTCGAACCAGAAAAGGTAGAAGGAAGCAACTGAGTACAACAAAATCTTAGTACACAAATAGTACAGCATCTTAGTAGGAGGGTTATAAAACCTTCGGCAATGTATACATTGATGCAAGAGCCTTTAGAGATTATAACTGACAGGATCGATGCCAAACTAGTATAACACAAGGACATTATTCAAGATAAGATGCAGAGCTTTGGAAAAAGGACATGAAATTAGAGATAATCAAGTCTATGAACTTGTAGAACCACCCAAAGAGATATAAACCACCGGATGCAAGTACATCTGCAAAACAAAAAGAGGAGTAGATGGGAGGTTACCTTCAAAACTAGGATTTTACCAAAAGAATATAATCATAAAGATGGAATCATTTATGTGAAAAGCTTTTTGTAAGTGGCCATGCATAATTTTATCCAGAATCTGTTATCCATAACAATGCATTTCGATTATGAAATATGGTAAATGGATGTAAAAACCACTTCCCTAAACAGAAGCCATGAATAAAGCCTTACATCCACTTTCCTAAACAGAAGCCATGAATAAAGCCTTTATATGGGCAACTACATGGTTTAATAAAAAATGGTCAAGATCATTTTGTGTGCATGCTTAGTTAGAAGTTTATTTATGAACTGAAGCCAACATCTAGGTTTCGGAACTATCATTTGTTAAGTTATAAATTGTTTTGATGATGAAAAGATGTTTTAAATTTGTTAAATTAATGTTTGAGACTTGATGCAAGATGAGAAAATTACACTATGTCAAAAATGGTTGAGATTGGAACTCACTGTCCAACATCGATCTCTCAGGCAGGGGACATCGATCGATTGATGTCACTTCAGCCTCTGACATCGATCAATCGATGTCAGTCAGAAAGGTTTCTGTCCAACATCGATCTCTCAACCCATGGGCATCGATCAATCGATGTCACTTTAGTCTCTCCTCGGAGAGACCTCGATCGATCGATGTCAGTCAGAAAAGTTTATGTCCAACATCGATCTCTCAGTCCAGGAGACATCGATCGAATTGACATCAGTCTCTCCCAGAGGGACTTCGATCGATCGATGTCAGCAGTTTCAAAAACTGCAAAGTTTCTGGAGGGCATCGATCTCTCACCCCAGGCACTTCGATCGATCAATGTCTCCCAGAATTCAAATTTTTTTGAACGTTGGAACAAAATCCAAGAGAGATTCATGGTTGGCTATTGAGGATCAAATCGCTCCATAGGGTGGCTAAAGACTATTTGGGCATTATCTTGATATTTGGAGTAGTTCAAGACATGGTGGAGAGCTCAAAAACGTGGTGAACTTCATCTATAAAAGGAAGAGGCTTGGATGAGGCAATTACAACACTTTCAACCTTATCTAGCTTCATTATCCATTGTTTTATAGTTCTCTCACATTTGTAAAATTGCTTAAAGCTTGTTAAGCTTTTCTTTGCTCTTCATTGTTGTAAATTGAGAGATAGAGAGTCTAGCACAAGAGGAACCATAAATATTTGATCTCTTGCTTGTGCTTAGACTAATGAGAAAGTGTGAACCTTACTATATTCATTAAACCCACTGTGAGAAAGTTCTTAAGGAAACTTTGTTGAATTTGTGAGGTAGCAAGAAGTTGTTCTTGCTAAAGCTGTAGTTGCTGTAGTTGCACAAGTGTATTGTGCAAGAAGTTGTTTTTGCTTACACTAAGGTGTTAGTGTAAGTGTTGCTGTTGTTGTTCTTATTAGCTTTAATAAGAAGAGTAGTTGTTGAAAATCCACTTTGGAAACAAAGTGGTAGTGGAGTAGAATCATTTACGATTCAAACCACTCTATATCCGGTGTACACATTCATTACTTCTCATCTCCATTCTTGCTTTGACTTTGAATTTTTTGAGTTGAGCCAAAAAGAAAATTCCGCAAAAGTGCCAAACACTCTATTCACCCCCCTCTAGAGTGTATTTCGACCTAACAATTGGTATCAGAGCCTAACCTTGATTGCTTGCCTATCTTTGCAAGTAGCAAGGTTAAAGATCATGGCAATGACAACCTCAACCTCAACCTCTTCATCTCACACTTCATCTCTCAAGCCTACTGCACTATTTTCAGGATCAAACACTAAAGCACCTATGTTTGATGCCCAAAATTATTCTTTATGGAAATTTCGAATGATCAATCATTTGAAAGGCTGTGGATTTGATATATGGAGAGCCATTGTCAAAGGAATTGAAGTTCCTATGATTACCAACTCAAAAGGGAATCAATGTTCAAAGATGAGGATGACTACACCGACGAAGAGAAGATAAAATTCGCCATCAATGGCAAAGCATTTGATATTCTCTCAAGTGCTCTTACCACCACCGAACTCATAAGACTTCAAGTCTTGAAACAGCCCATGAGGCATGGAAAAGGCTTGAAATGATACATGAAGAGACTAAGCAAGTGAGAATGGCCAAAAGACTCATGCTCATGAAGGAGTATGAGATGTTCTTAATGAAGAGCGATGAGAAGATTGAGGAGACAATCGACCGATTAACACGAATAGTTAACAACTTTCCTTAGTGGTCAAAAAAATCTCAAATGAAGACCTTGTCTCAAAACTCCTCAACTATTTTAAAGAGAATGGATACCTAAAGTCACCGCCATCACTGATCAAAGAATCGCAAGACTCTTATCCTTGATGAGCTATCCGGTAATCTTCTTACTCATGAAATTCTTATTGATGAACAAAATAGAATGAACCATATCAAGCCCACACAAACATCACACAAAGGGTTGGTGGAAGAGTTCGATGAATCAGATGAGGAAGTTGCCCTTCTAGTAAGAAAATTTAGAAGAATGGCAACTAGAAACAAAGCTCAAGCAAGAAAATTTTTCAAAAGACCACCCAAAGAAAATGAAGCAAGTGAAAATTCCAATAGATGTGGTCGACTCGATCACTTCATTGCCGATTGCCACATCAAGGAGCAGCAAAAACAAGAAAAGAAGATCTTTCCTCAAAGGAAGAAAAACTCTTAATACGGAGTAACCACGTGGGATTATCTCCTTTCCGAATCAGAAGGAGAAGAGAGTGAAGATCAAGGTGTTAGACTTGTAGCAATAGTTGACAATCCAAAGATTCAACATACTTGTCTCAATGCAATTGAAGATGATCTTGAGGAAAATTCTAATCCTTCAAGTTTGCAAGATGAAATAGGAGATTTTCAAGATGATTTTGAGAAACTGAATTTAAATATAAACATCTGAAGAAAGAGTTCAAGAAGTGCATCTTAGAAAATAAGCGTGCATGATAAGAACATTTTGATATTTCTAGACCGTGACATCATACTCACCATGCATAAGACCGTAGCTCTTGAAAATATAGAAATTAGGAAAGAATGTGAGAAACTAAGGTTAAATTTACAAAGATTAACAAATGGTAAAAATAATTTAGACATACTACTTGGAAATCAAAGAATTGGAAATGATAAATCCGGTTTAGGATTTAATTCATCACATTCTTCCATTAAGCCTAAGTCATTAAAGAAAAAGACAATCAAGAGAAACATACAACATAACTCATCATCTTCTAAACCAAGGCATGTACCTACTTGTTTTCTTTGCAACAAAGTAGGACATGTTAAGAATGAATGTATAGCTAGATTTTGAAACATGTATGTTTGGAAGCCTAATTGTCAACAAACTAATCCTAAAGGACCCAACCATCAAAGGGTACCAATGCATAAATCTTTTGGTTTGTAGGCACTCAAGATAAATGGAGTAGCCAAAGAAGAAGGAACCAAATGGCTCATGGACAGCGGATGTTCAACACACATGACCGGAGACAAAACGTTGTTCACCAAGCTCAAGCTCCAAGATGGTGGAACGATGCATTTTGGCAATGGGAAAGCCAAATACTTGGACATGGAAAATTGGTAACTCTTCTTTTACTATTAATAATGTACTATATGTAGAAGGGCTTAAGTTAATTTGATAAATGTTAGACAACTATGTGATGCTAATTTTCAAGTTGAATTTGTGAAAAGAAAATGCATTGTGAAAAAGAACGAAAAGATGTTTTTGAGGCTATACGTAAAAATGATGTTTACAAATTTAGCACACATGATTTGATTTCACAAAATGTTTCTTGCCTAGTTGCCAAAAAAATTTGACTCAACTATGGCATAGACGACTTGGACATATTAGCTTTAAAAATTTTAAAAGAGATTTGCAAAAATGAAAAAGTCCAAGGTCTTCCAAAATTAATTTCGAAAAACCATAGCTTATGTGACACTTGTCAAAAGGCAAAGCTTGTTAAAACAACTTCAAGCCCAAAAGTGAAATCTCCACCACCAAACCCCTATAATTACTTCATATGGATTTGTATAGGGATATTGGTACGGCAAGTCTAAGTGGAAAACATTACACCTTTGTGGCGGTAAATGACTTCTCTAGGTACACTTGGATAATGTTCTAGCTAAAAAGATGTATGCCAAGAATTTATAAAGCTTTAGGAGATTAGAAAATAAAAAAGAAGACATAATTAAGAAAATTAGAAGTGATAGAGCTGGTGAGTTTGATGGAGAATTTCAAGAATTTTGTGTATCCAAAGGGTATGGACACAATTTCTCGGCTCCAAGAACTCCTCAACAAAATGGTGTTGCGAAAAGAAAAAATAGAACACTTTAAGAAATGATTAGAGCCATGCTAAACGAATTTGAGCTAACCCAAATATTTTTGGTCGAAGCGGTAAATACCACTTGTCATGTGATCAATAGAGTTTTATTTGCGATCATTCTCTCAAAAAAGACTCCTTATGATCTTGGAAAGATAGAATACAAAATATTAGTTTTTCAAGGTATTTGGTTGCAAGTGCTTTATACTTAACACCAAAGATAACTCGGATAAACTCGACTTCAAAGCGGATGAAGGAATCTTCATGGGTTATGCTCAAAATACCAAGGCATTTAGAGTATATAATAAAAGGAGCATGAAAGTTGAAGAATCAATTCATGTCAAGTTTAGTGAACTCATTGAGGATGAACTAAATGCTAATGATGATGATGATGAAATAATTGAAGTAAGCCATATAGAGAAATTTGAGAATCCAAAAGGTAATATTGTATTGACCTTAGGATTGATCCACTTCAACCTAAGTTTGAAGATGAAGAAGTAGGAGGAGATACCTCAAATTTACCAGATTCATATAAGTATAGGAAAGATCACCCTAAAGAGTTAATATTAGGTGAAACTAGTCAAGGCATAATGACTAGGAGGAAATTAAATGAAAATGCCTTCATTCACAAGTTGAGCCTAAAAATATAAAGGAGGCATAAACGATGAAGATTGGGTATTAGTCATGCAAGAAGATTAAATCAATTTGAAAGAAGTGATGTTTGAGAATTAGTTGCTAAACCTAGTAATCATCCCGTAATTAGCACTAAATGGGTATTTAGAAAACAAAATGGATGATAAAGGAAACATCACTAGAAACAAAGCTAGGTTAGTAACTCAAGGATATAGACAAGAAGAAGCAGCATAGACTATGATGAGACCTTTGCCCCTGTAGCTAGTTTAGTTACTATAATGATGCTACTATGCATGCTATAAGGATTTCAAACTATATCAAATGGATGTGAAATCCGATATTCTTGAATGGGATAATTCAATAAGAGGTGTATGTAGCTCAACCACCATAGTTTGAACAATCATGATTATCCAAATCATGTATTTTAAACTCAAAAAGGCCCTTTATGAACTTAACACAAGCTAGTAGGGATTTGTTATGATAGGTTTAAGTAACAACCTACTTGAAAATGAGTTTTCAAGAGGAAAGGTCGACACTACTCTTTTTATTAAAGAACAGGAAACCATCAATTGCTTGTTCAAATTTATGTGGATGATATAATATTTTGTGGTACTAATGATTCTTTTTGTGAGCATTTTTGGCTAAATAATGGAAAGGAGAATTTGAGATGAGCATGATGGGTGAACTCAACTACTTTCTTGGCCTTCAAATCAAGAAAACTCAAGATGGAGTGTACATATCTCAAAACAAAGTATACAAAAGATTTACTCAAGAAGTACACGTTGAGGATGGAAGAAGTGTAAGCACACCAATAAGCCCAAGCACAAAGCTTGACAAAGACGAAAAAGGAAACCCGGTTGAGGTAACCACATATAGGGGGTGATATTGGTAGTTTACTTTATTAACTGCTAGTAGGCCGGATATTTGCATGCTGTGTGCTTATGTGCTAGATTTCAAAGTATTCCTAAAGGAATCGCATCTAGTTGCCATTAAACGTATCTTTAGGTATTTGAAAGGAACCTTGAAACTTTGGATTGTTTTATCCCAAAATGGTTGTTTGATTTAAGAGGGTATAGTGACTCCGACTATTGCCGGAAATCTTGTTGATAGAAAAAGCACATCCGTGGACATGCCAATTCCTTGGAGGATTGTTTAGTTTCTTGGTTCTCCAAGAAACAAAATAGTGTGTCACTTTCAACGGTGGAATCTGAATATGTATCGGACGCTTTGTGTGTACACAACTGCTTTGGATGATCAGCACCTTAAATGATTACAATTTAAAGTTTGATAAAGTTCCCATCTTGTGTGACCACACTTCAGCCGAAAGTTATAGCACAAAATTCGGTTCATCATAGTAGGACCAAACACATTGAAGTGAGGCATCACTTCATAAGGGATTGCATTAAAAAATGATTGGTATGCGTTGAATTTGTTCCAACAAATGACCAACTAGCGGATTATCTTTAAAAATCCCTTCTTATCTGAGACATTTGAATCAATTAGAACAATTAGGGATGATAAACAATGGTTAGAGGGTCAAAAATGATAAAATCTAGATTCCTGCATACATCGATCGATCTATGTGGCCAGTTCTCAGAGACTGATGTCTATTACAACATCGATCGATCAAAGCATAGGACATCGATCGATCTAAGTCTCAGACATCGATCGATCGATGTCTACGGGCAGGTAGGAGTATAAAACCTTCGAAAAAATCAGAAAAACCTCATTTTTTTATCTTCTACCTTGCGGTTTCAACCCTAAACACTAAGATTCTCTCTGAAATGCAACCTCGGTATCTTCAATCTCTGGCCACCAAATATCATTTATTGTAATTCTTGGTGATTTCTACTTCAATTTCACATATCTCTTCCTCCATTAACAAGAATCCGTGCCCTAATTTTTCAAATGGCTCCCAAACACAAAAATCTCACCAAAAGACAAAGAACTTCTCAGGAGGAAGCTAATATGCCACCACAATCACATCCTCATGTTCCAACGGGATCAAGGACGCTATTTTGAGGAAGAAGGCCATCTTCCTCTCATGGAGCTATGTTAAGTCAGATAAGGAGTAGGCTAAGCATCAATAATTTTCTATGGCTCCAGAGAATACAAAGATGCCTTGAAAGAGCCTGTGGGAATAGGTAAATTCGCCTACATAACACTTAGAGCCCAATTACTGTTTATTGAATGGGAGCAAAAGAAGAGGTCTACCATTCCATTAAAATTGCTCAAAATTGAGGATATTTTGAGCAATGAGGAATTAAAACCAATCATTGATTGGTTTGATGTCCAAAAATGGAGACCTGTTTGGGAGGTGTCACAAATGACCAATATGTCTACCCGATACACTAGAATGTTTTATGCCAATATGTGGGTAGACTATAGAAATGAGGTGCCTTATGCTTTGAATACGATAGTAGAAGGTCAATTGTTGATGTTTAAATCTAAGACATTCAATGAATTACTTGAGGTTCCTGATGAGGGTTGGGAAGACTTTGACCCCTAGAGGTGGGGATACCTATAAGTACCAAGTCTTTGAGGACGAGATAAAAAGCATTTCTTAGATTTCACCCCCAACAAGAACACAAATGACATGCCTCTGGTATATAGAGTGTTGCTCGCATTGTGATTTTTGTGTAAACGGTAAATCGGATAAACTCCCGAGCAATTTAGATTTTTTACATTGCATACCGCATTGCCTATAAACGAGATTGTGAACTTTGGGGAGATAGTATTTGCAAATATGATAGAAGCAGGTCACAAAGAAATCCAATCGCTTCCTTATAGCAATATCATCTATAGATTGCTAAAGAAAGCAAATGTAGAGTTGAATGACGAGTACACGGATCAGATAACCAACAAGGACTATTATACAAAGGAAAATATCCAACAAATCCACAAGTCCCGGAAGAAGAGGCACAAAAGCGGAGTGTACAACCGGAACAAGAAGAAGAAGAACTCGAAGATCTCATTCCTCCACCATCACCCACTGAACCTTCCACGGCACCCTCCTCTCACCCTTTCACCACAACCGCCCCCACAACCCAATATCCACTTCCCAAAAGGACAAAGGAAAAGCCCCAATGGAAGAAGCTAGTGACTCAGACGAAGAATTCAATGCGGAGGCTGAAATTGACGACATCTGTCATACACTTGGTCAATAGGGGGAGGACTTGACCACGGAAGCAGTACGCATTGATGATCTCCAAAAGGAATTTAAGACCATTCATGATCGTGTCAAAACAATAGATTCGAAGGTTGACACTCAAGTCACGACATTGCAAACGGAGCTGAACGTTCAAAAGATGAAATATCAAAAGTTGAAGACCAACCTCAAGGCGGCTCTCTCCGGTTTATGCTTCTCTTCTGATGAAAAGTAGTTCCTCTATTTTTTCCCTATTATCATCGTAGCTATGAGATTAGATTGGAAGTTTGAGTTACCTATTATCTCAAAACATGTTTTATCCTTATTTTCGTGTCTCTTATTTTTGATGCTTTCAAAAAGGGGAGAAGTCTTGGTCTTTGGCATGGTTTGGTCTTGGGTGAACATGTTTGGCATGGTATAGTTTTGGTATGTTTTTGGTTAAGCATGGTTGTCTTGAGTTGGCTTTATTATCTTGATATGATGTTGATGTTTTGTATAACCATAGCTTGATTTGAGTTGTTGGATTTGGCATGACATGGCATGAAGTCTCTTGATATGCATGTATAAAATGATTGATAGTCTTTGTTACTTGGTTATGCCATCTTACATATTGAAAAGATAAAAAGATGAAATTTTGGTGCATGGGTTGAGGAGGAGCATTTTGGTATTGATATCAAATTTATTGATCTTGGGTAGATTGCATGTTGAAAAGAATTTTTGATGTGTTCATATGATGAGGGAGCATGAACTAAGGGGGAGTTGTAAAATATCAAGTTTAGATGAAAATGTATCATGTAAAAACAACATCGATGAAAAGATGTTTTAAATATGTTAAGTTATAAAAAATCATGGATTTGAAATCATGAAAAAGAGGAGATTGTTAAGTTATATATTGTTTGATGATGAAAAAGATGTTTTAAATATGTTAAATTAATGTTTAAGACTTGATGCAAGATGAGAAAATTACACTGTCAAAAATGGTTGAGATTGGAACTCACTGTCCAACATCGATTTCTCAGGCTGGGACATCGATCGATTGATGTCACTTCAGCCTCTGACTTCAATCGATCGATGTTACTCAGGAAGGTTTCTGTCCAACATTAATCTCTCAACCCATGGGACATCGATCAATCGATGTCACTTTAGTCTCTCCTCAGGGAGACTTTGATCGATCGATGTCAGTCAGAAAGGTTTTTGTCCAACATCGATCTCTCAGTCCAGGGGACATCGATCGATCAAAGTGACATCAGTCTCTCCCAAGGGGACTTCGATCGATCGATGTCAGCAGTTTCAAAAACTGCAAAGTTTCTGGAGGACATCGATCTCTCACCCCAGGGCACTTTGATCGATCGTGTCCCCCAGAATTCAAAATTTTTGAACGTTGGAAAAAAATTCAAGGGAGATTCATGGTTGGCTATTGAGGATCAAATCCCTCCATAGGGTAGCTAAAGACTATTTGAGCATTATCTTGACATTTGGAGTAGTTTAAGACATGGTGGAGAGCTCAAAAACGTGGTGAACTTCATCTATAAAGGAAGAGGCTTGAATGAGGCAATTACACACTTTCAACATCATCTAGCTTCATTATCCATTGTTGTATAGTTATCTCACATTTGTAAAATTGCTTAAAGCTGTTAAGCTTTTCTTTGCTCTTCATTGTTGTAAACTGAGAGATAGAGAGTTTAGCACATGAGGAACCATAAATATTGAATCACTTGCTTAAGCTTAGACTAGTGAGAAAGTGTGAACCTACTATATTCATTCAACCCACTGTGAGAAAGTTCTTTGAGGAAACTTTGTTGAATTGTGAGGTAGCAAGAAGTTGTTCTTGCTAAAGCTGTAGTTGCTGGTAGTTGCACAAGTGTATATTGTGCTAGAAGTTGTTTTGTTGTTGCTTACACTAAGGTGTTAGTGTAAGTGTTGCTGTTGTTATTCTTATTAGCTTTAATAAGAAGAGCAGTTGGTTGAAAATCCATTTACAATCACTCTATATCCGTGTACAACATTCATTGCTTCTCATCTCCCATTCTTGCTTTGACTTTGAATTCATTTTGAGTTGAGCCAAACAAGAAAATTCTGCAAAAGTGTCAAACACTATATTCACCCTCCCCTCTAGAGTGTATTCAGACCTAACATCATTTTGATCCAGCAATAAAATCATATGGTTTTGATCAAAGCTATAATAATCTTGTGCTTAAAAAAAAACGATGGGAATATTCTAACGTTCTTAATAATTTATGTTGATGATATTCTAATATTTAGAAATATTGTGAGTTGTACTCAGTTCTGGACAATTCAATAGGAGGGATTTGTGAGAAACCCATTCACATTCTTAAGATCAAGCTGGTGCGAGATCGTAAGAAAAAAAATATTAGGCTCATCATCACAAATTGTGACCTGATATAGAATACAACACTCCAATAATTATTTCAGTGGTCTGCTTCTTGGTCAAAAAAATATTAGGTTTTCTGTACAACATTAATCTCTAACCCATGGACATCGATCAATCGATGCTCTTTCCTAACGACAACTATGGTGGAAAGAGCATTATTCATGTCTTGAGAAGTCAAGATCCCATGATATTCGGACACCACCTGGCATAAAGGGGGAAGCTTCCACAACTGTAATATGAAAAAGTAACGAAGAAACGTAGGGGCACATCAGTGTAACCTGCAACCCCAATTTCATAGACCACAAGATTAAAGAATTAGTCTGATCATTAAAGTTGTTTTCGAATTATATTTATATTTTGTGATGTTACTTTCTTATCATTAATGTATTACGTTTGTTGGTTATCCATAAAGTATTATCTTTGTTGGTTAAGCATAAAGGTACATTTGAGTTAAACTTAAATTGAAAGCTTCAATATACAAAAGAGACAATTGCATTTCGTATCTATAACTTATAGCGAACTTATGCACAATTATGGCTTAGGAGGTTTATACAAATTTTTAAATGTTTTCTCAATAGTTATCTATGTTTTAATATTGACAACGGTTATTCATATGTCTGCGTTTTTTCTGGTTAAATTTACCCAATTTAACAACAACGACAATAACATCACACCATTATCTTAGAGGTTTCTGCCTATGGCGGGGTATGGAAGGTCGAATGTATGCAACCATACACATATGTTAGAAACACAGAGGATATTTTCCGATGGCCCCTAAAAAAATTGCGTCAAACTGTGTAGATCAACTGCTACTTCATAATATAAGAAGAGCAGCCAATTTAGTGAGTCATTTTTGCTATATTCCATCATATTCCAAAGTCCAGGAAGAGTGTCCTTGCCTATATTAGAAATGGAAAGATAATTTACCCAAACAAAATAGTCTAAACAAAATTGGATGATCATTATGAAAAATCTGTAAACATTCTGATATACATACTATATATCTATATATATATATATATATATATAGTTGTTGGAAAGAAGATAAAACGGGGAGTAGAAGATTTGAGTCTGAATGAGAAGATTTGATAGATAGGGATCATTAAAATCAAAATCAAATCATATTCTGTTGTGTAAATTTAAACTTACCATAGATAGGGTGATTTGTAACTATAAAGTGATCACTAGATACAGTTTACGAAAACAATGAAATGAGATCCTTCTTCATTCGCAGTCTAAATTCTAACATGGTATCAGAATATAAGGTCTGATATGTGGGAACTCAGATGGACTGTCTGTCCTAATCATCAGCGTTCTCAACCCTTCTCAGCCATTAAAGGACAAACCAGGCAGCAGAAAAAAAAAAACAAAACCCAAATTGGTCTACTCAGAAAAAGAGACCTTTTTTCTCATCACTCTTCTTTACCTTTTCCAACCAGTCAACCACGATCAAACTGCATGAACTCATCATCATCGTTCTTAGAGTTCTCAATAAACCAATCGAACAATGACAGAACCTGAACCCTCAAAGACTAAAAGCGATGAATCGGCACTCCAGTTGGTCAATCTGTTAAAAAAACATTTTTGGTACTCATAGAACCAATTCTGAAGATTTATCATTGGGCTTTAAGCTCGATGGAGCGAACTACCCTCTGTGGGCTACCTTGATCAAGAAAGTAATTGGAGGTAGGGGAAGGACGGCACACATTATTGGTTTGCCTTCTCCACCAACTGCAGCAGACCCGAAGTATCCACAGTGGGAACAACAGTATCAACTCGTGTTTACTTGGCTGATTCAAAATATAGAACCTAGCCTTGTAAACAACATATCTCAGTACCCCACTGCCAAAACACCTGTGTGATGGTTTTGCGACCACCTATGGTTTAGGGGGGACACATTCCAAGTGTTTGAACTACACAGGAGGGCTCACTCCACCCGACAGGGGGAAGGAATCCTCGAAGATTGCTGGACTCGTCTACGAGGAGTCTGGATGGCAATAGATGGATGGGATTCAAACCCAATGAAGGATCCTGAGGATATTGCCATATACAACAAAAAAAACTCCAGGAACAGTGATTATTTCAGCTTTTGACAGTGGTTGATGATAGATTTGAGGAAGTAAAGAGGGATCTTTTGAAGAAAGAGCCTTTTCCTTCTGTAGAGACAGCGTACGCACCCATTCGGAGAGAAGCAAGGATGGGTATTCTGAGAGGAGCCCCTTCAGATACAGAGTCATCACTAGAGATTGGCCTTGGATTAAAAATCCAAGCCGGATGGAGGGACCTTCGACGGGACAGCCCGCTCCAAGGGTCATTGCATAGCACCAGAGACAAGGATGAAAGAGCGAAACAGCGGTGCAACCAATGCGGGATGAAGAAGCATACGAAGGAGACATGCTTCCAATTAGTAGGTTACTATGACTGGTAGGAAGCTCAGGGCAAAAAGAAGCCAGAAAAGAAGAACTTACCTCCGGGCAGAGGAGCTGCCCCAGTCAGCAGTGGGGAGGCCATCGGCGGCACAGGCGGCACACAGGATGAGGCCAACAACGCCTACTCAAATGACCAGGGCCAGGAAGGTAAGGAGGGAAAACAGCGAGCACAGCTACAGAAAGGAGGGGCAAGGAAAAGGTGCCTAGGGAGGGGTATTTAACGCCCAGCCCTAGGACCGAGAGTTTGACATTTTGCCCCCAGCTTAGGGGGCGCATGCTCTTCACCCAGAAAGTCTATTTTGCCCTCCTGTTTTAATCCGTCAAATATTGTGTGCTTATACTCCTCAGCAAAATGGCGTTACCGAAAGAAAAACCGGCTTCTCCTCGAAATGGCTCGTTCAATGATGATTGAATCTGTTGTTCCCACTTATTTTTGGCCGGAAGCAACAGCTACCTCAACATATCTTCTGAATCGTCTTCCTATAAAAATCCTTGATCATGGTACTCCACTTCACGTACTTTCCACTCAAGCCAGCATACCTTCTATTCTTACCCTTCCTCGCATATTTGGTTGCTCTGTCTTATTCACACTCCAAAAAGTGAACGTACCAAATTCGATCCTTGTGTCAAGAAATGTGTCTTTGTGGGGGTATGTTACCAATCAAAAGGGATATCGTTTTACCACCCATCAACCCAACGCATCCATGTCACAATGGATTGTGTCTTCCTCGAATCTGAATATTACTACTGCTCCCAGTCTTTGGCACAGGAGGAGAATATAACCAAAGATGAGCCACTGAACTGGTTAAGTAACTAGAATATGCCAGAGATTGCCCAACAAGGGCGAGCAGGTGGCGCCAACGAGCAGACCTTCGAACAAGTAGCCAGTCCGGAAGTGACAGGGTCGGCCCTTGAACCTCCGACAATGAATGCTCCTACCGAGGTAACTGAAGTACTTTCTAGTTGTTTTCCCCTATTGTAAAGGAAATACTAATGTGTCTACTGAAGTACATGTATGAACTCTTTATCTCAAAGGCAATAGAGGAGTGCCACCCTACAGATACTCACCAGAGTTTAAGTCTCGACCCAGACCCACATGATACCCAGTACATGTTAAACATGAAGAAGAGTAGCAAGGACGGACTGATGTAGCATGCTTAGCTTCTGTTCTTAGAACCGTTGAAGAAGCCAGTCAGGTCCAGGAATGGAGGAATGCAATGGATATAGAGATGGAAGCCCTAAAAAGGAATGGAACATGGGAGAAGTGTACACTACCAAAAGGCAAGTAACCTATTGGATGCCAGTTGGTTTTCACGGTCAAGCAAAAATCAAATGGATCAATAGAGCGATACAAAGCATGGCTAGTGGCGAAAGGATATACTCAAACATATCGGATTGATTACTCCTAGACGTTTTTTTCGGTGACTAAAATTGATATAATCAGAGTGTTATTTTCTTGGCAGTAAATAAATATTGGCCTCTACTACAGTTCGACGTGAAGAATGCTTTCCTCCACAGAGAGCTGAAAGAGGAAGTTTGCATGATAGCACCCCCAGGATATTCAAAGGAGTTCCAAGAGAATGAGGTGTGTCAGCTAAAAAGGACGCTGTATGGCTTGAAACAATCCCCTCGAACATGGCTCGGAAGATTCACAAAAGTCATGAAAGAAAGTGGGTATAAACAGAGCAATGCAGATCGCACCCTGTTCTACAAGCGTAAGGGCAAACTGGTAACATGTTTACTTATTTATGCAGATGACATGATTATCACAGGAAGCAATCAAGAGGAAATGAATAAACTACAACACCGGTTGTTCACTGAGTTTGAAATGAAAGATCTAGAAACTTGAAGTATTTTCTGGGAATTGAAGTGCAACGGTCTCCGAGTGGAATTTTCATAACACAATAGAAGTATATTTTAGACTTGCTAGCTGAAGTGGAAATGATAGACTGCATACCAACTGAAGTGCCGTTGACAACTAACTTAAAACTAAAGTTTACAGAAGAAGCTCCATTGGTTGACCGAGAACAATATCAGAGTTTGGTATGCAAGTTAATCTATCTGTCTCTCACACGCGTAGATATCGCCTATGTAGTTGGAGTTGTAAGTCAGTTCATGCACAGACCACAAGAGGACCACTTAGAAGCAGCCTTGCATATTGTACGATATCTAAAAGGAACGCAGGTTGGGGGCATACTGTTTCTACGACAGGATCACTTGGATATAGAGATATATACTGATGCGGATTGGGCCGGTAATCCAAACGATTGACAATTCACGTCTGGTTACTTTGCCTTAGTTAGGGGAAATCTTGTTACATGGAGAAGTAAAAAATAAAAGGTGGTTGCATTATCAAGTGTGGAGGTAGAATTCAGAGGAATTGCCACAGGAGTAATGGAAGTTATGTGGCTATGGAAGGCGCTTTATGAGTTAGGTTTCCCTCACACTCAACCAGCACGAATAAAGTGTGACAATAAGACAGATGTAAGAATTTCAGAAAATCCGGTACAACACGACATAACCAACCACGTAGAAATTGATCGGCTCTTTATTAAGGAGAAACTTGAAGATGGAATGCTAGAAATCCTGTTTGAGAGGTCAGAAGAACAGCTTGCCGACATACTTACCAAGCCAGTGATTGGAAAAGTGTTTGGGAGCGTACTTGGCAAGTTGAACATTGGTGATCTGAATAATCTACTTGAGAGGGAGTGTTGGAAAGAAGATAAAACGGGAAGTTGAAGATTTGAGTTTGAATGAGAAGATTTAATAGATAGGGATCATTAAAATCAAAATCAAATCATATCCCTATTCTTTTGTGTAAATTTAAACTTACCATAGATAGGCTGATTTGTACTTATAAAGTGATCATTGGATACAGTTTACGAAACCAATGGAATGAGATCGTTCTTCGTGCGCAGTTTAAATTCTAACATATGTGTGTGTGCATATACATATATAAAATATGGATAACCGTTGTGAATATTAAAGACATGGATAAATCATTGAAGAAAACATGTAAACATCTAGATAAACACTGCTAAATCGTAAATTATAGATAATTTTTTCAGCGATCCTATAAGTTATGGATATGAAATGCGATTGACTCTACATAGAAAATCAACAGATTTTTGGACTCCCAACACGGAAAGGTAGATTATAAAACTAGGGAGGGAGGAGTAATCAATGGAAGAATATTTGACCTTCAGTTATTCCCAGCTGGAGGACGGTTCTCATCGTTAACACATAGCATGTTACCAGCATCATCGGCAGCATCACATGTGCAAATAAGCCCAAATAACTCCTCTAATTGAGTACAGTCTGTTTCACTCTCACATACGAAGTGTGAGCACACATAGCTTCTTGCCAACGTAATCATTTGTAGTTCAGCTGTGAAAGAAATCTTAGGAGTATTATATTACTGATGAAAGGAAAACGCTTCATATATAAAGAATGACATGAAGGTAGAAGCACAGACCAGAAAGTATTAGTAGAAAGCAGAAAAACAGAAAATTGAGCCTTGCCATTTCCTCCTCTTTTGCTATATATGTGAAGTATACACCGGCTGGAATGCTTCTGTTTCCATTGCCATTGGGTTATATTTATAGGGGAAAACTTTTCTAATTGCAGGGGCTCAATTGTCTAATTTTAGTGAGCATTTGACTCCACCTGAACTTTACAATCCTGTAGTAATCATATACGACAGAAACATCAACAAAAAAAGTATCCACGCAAGGACGGTTAATATAACTTCACATTGTTTTAATAAAGAGTTTGGGGTAAGAGAAGGCTTCTCGAGTGCAGGACATATCACCAGAATCATAGTTGACTTACAGAGAAACTTACAAATTGCCGGCAAAAGATTGCTAGCAACGGAACTTGAACATAAGACTTCACAGATCGAGGTGGATGAATCTTACTAGCAGAGCTAATCCTCTTTGACCAACATACCTTTACATTTAACAATAAAAAATTATCAATATGCAAAAATCAATGGGAGTAACTAAATCCAAAAGAAAAATGGCGTGAAAAACTCTCTACTTTCTCTCTAGAAAAGAACCACATCATTCCTGCAAACCTTGTCAATCATCAAACTCTTCTATGTTCCTCTTATCTCCTCTTCACCTGTCCCTCCTTTCCAAACATGCCTAAAACTAAAGCAGCAAAATATGCACTCAAGCTGAAGCTTGCGGCAAAAAAACATACAAACTCAGTGTTATGCCCCGTACCCTCCGTAGAGTAAAAAGTCAAAGAAAAAATTTACAGAAATTAATGACGGTCAACGAGAATTAATTAGGCATTAATATGAAGATTAATTAAAAATTAATGAGGAGATTTAATATTAGAATTTATTTATGTTTAATTTAGAATTAAATAATTAAGGTTTATCCTTTAAGGTAAATTAGATAGAGGATATAAATTAGAAACACCAAACTTTCCCCTTCACATATAAAAACTGACTGAACGTCAGTTTTCCCCATTCCTCAGAAAAAGCGTCGACTCCTTGCTCCCCCTAAGCCCTAGCCGTTTTCCAAAAGGTAGGAGAGGAAGACATCCTCAGGTTTTTATCCAAACTCCGTCCGTTCTTCAAGCCGTCTTCGAGTAATCAAAGGCAAGTAACTTTCTTATAAGTTCCTACGATTTGTGAAAGAAAAACGGCCTAGTTTGCTAGCAAATTGGATCACCATGCTGTAGTTTCGTTTTGTGATTATTTGCATATGATTTATGTGTTTGATTTCAAGATTTGGCCAACGTATATGTGAGAAAGCAATTGTTGACATTGTTGATTTCGTGAAATCCTGCAAATCCCTACCCCGGTATCCCTTTTTGATGTGATTGCGTGGTTGAGAGGGTCGAGGAAAGGATGAGGCTTTTGGGGATTGGAGAAGTTGGAGGGTTTGCGTTGTAGGCTTGAATCGTTGTACGGTATGCGTATAAGTGTGTGAATCTAAAGTTAAGCATAAATGATAGCGGGATTAGGACTGGACTGAATGGATCGATGTTTGGATTTGTTGGTGTTTTTGGTTCTGCGGTGGTTGCAGAAAACGCAGAGCAAATTTGGGAAGAGCGCAGACATCGATCGATCGATGTCAGAGATCGATGTCTCCAGAAGGACATCGATCGATCGATGTATAGGTTGCTGAGAGATCGATGTCCCCAGAAGGACATTGATCGATCTATGTGCAGGTGGTCTGAGAGATCGATGTCCCCAGACGGACATCGATCGATCGATGTAGGTACAGGCTGAGAGATCGATGTCCCCAGTTGGACATCGATCGATCGAAGTGGAGGGATCGATGTCCCCAGCTGGACATCGATCGATCGAAGTATAGGGGATGAAGTCCGTCAATTTTGTGAAAAATAGAGGAAGAAAGAGGGAAGTTCGGGGAGTCTTCGGGGGACTCTAGAGACTTCTTAAGAATTGATTAAGGGTAGTATAAGTCTTGGGAACATGACCTAGGATGGTGAACCAATGTCGGTGACTTCGATGGGTTCTCGAATCGAGTTTCAACGGGAATGACTTAGGCGGTTTGGGAGATGAAGATACGAGGGGTTCGAGAGTTCAACGAGGAATGGTTAAGGGATGTTTGTCTTAGGTTATGGATCTTAGGATCATGACTAAGTGTTGACGCGATAGTCGAAGCCTAAGTGATGACGTGTAAGTAAGTGAGAACTCGTATGTGTGTTTGTACTTGCGCATGTATACATGAATGACTTATATGAATGTGAATGGCATACGAGAATGAGAAATGAGAATGAGATGAGGAGTCTTGCATCATGGCACGTGCATTGCATATGGTTTTGAAAAGAGAGGTGTTTCGGCACTGATTTGCGAAGGTGACCTACAGTGTTAACCGGGATGGAAATTTAAGCCGGGGTGCACTGTAGGGCACCAAAGACTGTAACGTTAACCGGGATGGAAATTTAAGCCGGGGTGCGTTACAGGGTATAAAGTCCTCTACAATGTTAATCGGGATGGAAATTTAAGCCGAGGTGCATTGTAGAGTTTTACGAGATCTGTGATGTTAATCGGAATGGAAATATAAGCCGAGGTGCATCACAGAGCATACGAGCTTGTAACGTTAACCGGGATGGAAATATAAGCCGGGGTGCGTTACAAGGAAATGAGTACGAGACCGGACATTGTGCACGCATTGCATTGATTTGAAAAGAAATGGCTCATGCATATGTGATTGTGTAGTGTAGTGCATTATTTTGACATGCATCACGAGAGTCGTTGTGGAATGTGTGCTTATGTTATTTGATTGGTATTGAATTGATTATTTGCGATTTGAATTACTGTACTTGCTATTACGTGATTCATTCTATATTTGGAAGTTACAAGACATGTGCCCCTTAATTCCCTTGATTTATATATTACTCATGTCTTGCCATGTGTTGATCCCGTATGTCTTATAAGCGGGTTACTTGCTAGCGTTTTTCGCTAAGAGTACTACTTTTGTCATTGCAGATGAGCCTAGTTACGACATGATCTTTATTGAGGACGACGGCGAGTGGGCTGAATGGGATATCTAGACCATGTTTGTGGAGCTGGATTAACTAGTGAAACTGTTTTCCTTTATTTCAGTTAGTTGTGGTTCATTTGAGGTTTTAGATGGTTGCGACCACATACATTTGATTATTCGCGTTGTCTTTGACGTATTAATTCGATGTTTTAGATTGACGAGATATGTTTCTGCGCTTATTTCTCTTACGTCATCGATGATGTGCATTCGAGAGATGAGACGTCTTGTAGTCTTCTCGGTAAGAAACCGGTTCGGATTCCGCTGTCCGGGTCAGGGCGCTACAGGTGGTATCAGAGCCTAGGCTTCAGATCTACCTCGGAGACCTAGGTTATGACATGTAGAGTCTTAAGCCATGATTTTCACCTTAAGTTGATCCTTAAGTCTAAGTATGTAATCTTGGATTTAAGTTTGATTGGGATGGGTGTGTGTACTAGCGCGATTAAGTGTAAGCGATAAATGTTAATTATTTTAGTTCGTAAACTCTGCCTTGTACACATTTTGGATTCCAAGCCCTGGTTTATGTCTAAACTGCTAGATACTGATAAGCGTGACCTTGTAGAAAATGCCTCCTAGACGTGACAACCAAGGAAACGGTGGCAACGGGGACAATAACCCTCCACCACCACCAGTCCTAGTCCCACAAGCATTGATAGACGCTATCACAGTGATAGCGCAAGGGGTTGCTCAGCAGCAGCAACAGCCACAACAACCTCCTCCACCACCTCCCCAACAAGGCATCAGATATTATATTGGGGAAATGCGTAAGATGCATGCCCCAAACGTTCAAGGGACCACTGACCCAGAGGTGGCTGGGTTCTGGCTCGATGAGGTAGAAAAGTGTTTCAGGCTTGTGCAAGTGCCTGAGGATTTGAAGGTGGATGTGGCCACGCCATTTCTGACTGGCAGAGCAAATGCCTGGTGGAGCGGCATCCTGCCAAAGATGACCCCTCCTATTCAGTGGAGGCAGTTTGTGAAAGCCTACAAGGACTACTATGTGCCGGAGACTGCCATTTTGGAGAAAATGAGACAATTTGACAAGTTTGAGCAGGGAAGGATGTCCGTCTCTGACTACGAAGATAGGTTCCACGCCTTGGGCAAATTCACACCCATGGTACTGGAAAACAACCGAATGAAAATGCTGAAGTTTGAGGAAGGATTGAATCCCCGCATACGGACAGCAATCGCGGGGTCAAGTTTGAAAACATTTGAGGAAATGCTAGACGCATGTTACCGGGTGGAGAGTGACATGCGCAGGTCACAACCAAGAGAGGCTCGAGAGGAATCGAGCAAGAGACCAAGATTGGAGCAAAGTGGTAATAGACCCGGACGTTGGGTCAAGATCCCCAGAAAAGGACAAACGGGGCCAGTTCAGAGGGCACCGCAACAGAATCAACCCAATCGACAAGCTCCCGCAGAGTGCCCACACTGCCAAAGGAGACACGTGGGTGAATGTTGGAAGATAACTGGTGCTTGCTTCAAATGCGGAAAGGCAGGCCATAGGATCAAACATTGCCCGGAACGGAACCCTAAGCCAAAAACAGGAGCCGGGCCGGCTCAGCAACAGAGAGGCAGGCCCAATGCGAGAGTCCACGCGATGACGGACGCTAAAGTCCAGGAGGATGCAAACGTGATGACATGTACGACCTAAGTTAAATAATAGTAGTTTAAGCTGGATTTTAGTTTTCTAAGTTGATAATTGAATACGTGTTTTGTGTGAAACTTTTATGTGTTACCCTTTGGTGAATAGGTGTGATCTTAGTTAACAACGTGCCTGCAAACGTGTTATTTGATAGTGGAGCTACCCACTCTTTCATCTCTAAGCGTTTCGCTAAAGGACTCGACTGGTTACCCGAATGGCTTGAGAACCCATTTAGGGTACAGGCAGCAGGAGAACAAGTACTGATTTCTCACCATCAGTACAAAGACTGCGATTTGGAATTAGATGGAAAACTATTCTCAGTGACCTTAGTCCCAATCCCGATGAAGGACTTTGACATAATATTGGGCATGGATTGGTTGACCAAGAATCATGCCAAGATCGATTGTAAACTCGAGCGAGTAACCCTCAAGGACCCTGAGATGAATGACGTCACGGTGCAAGGAAATACCAAGATAACCAAAGCTCCAAGGAAGATATACATGACGGCAATTAAGGCCTTTAAGGCTTTACAGAAGGGAGCAGAGGGGTTTATGGTATATGCTCTAGATGCGAAGCAGGAGGTTCCCTCTATGGAACAAATTCCGGTGATCAACGAGTTTAAGGATGTATTTCCGGACGACTTACCGGGAGTACCGCCATCAAGGGAAGTGGAGTTTGAAATCAACTTGATTCCTGGAGCAGAGCCTATATCTAAGGCACCTTACAGAATGGCTCCAGCTGAACTTAAGGAAATGAAGGGGCAACTTCAGGAATTGTTGGACAAGAAGTGGATTCGCCCCAGTGTATCACCCTGGGGAGCTCCTGTATTATTTGTAAAGAAGAAAGATGGCAGTATGCGGTTGTGTATTGATTACCGCGAATTGAACAAGATCACCATCAAGAACAAATATCCTTTGCCAAGGATAGAGGACTTATTTGACCAACTAAAAGGAGCCCGATGGTTTTCAAAGATCGACCTTCGTCAAGGGTATCATCAGCTGCTTGTGAAAGCGGGAGACGTCCCTAAGACCGCTTTTCGGACGCGATACGGGCATTATGAATTTTTAGTGATGTCTTTTGGATTAACTAATGCCCCAGCAGCCTTTATGGACTTGATGAACACTGTGTTTTGAGAGCAGTTGGATCAATCTGTAGTGGTGTTCATCGATGACATTTTGGTGTACTCCCCAGACGAATAAACTCATGCTGAACATTTAAGAGTGGTGTTGCAAATTCTGAGGCAACAAAAGCTTTATGCCAAATTTAGCAAGTGTGAATTTTGGCTAAGAAGTGTAGCCTTCCTTGGTCATGTGATTTCTGAAGATGGGATCTCTGTGGATCCTAAGAAGATAGAAGCCATCACTGAATGGCCAAGACCCACAAATGTGACCGAAGTCAGAAGCTTCCTAGGCTTGGCAGGCTACTATAGGAAGTTTGTTGAGGGTTTCTCAACTATAGCAGTGCCATTGAGTCGACTTACATAGAAGAAGACCAAGTTCGAATTGACTGTCGAATGCGAGCAGAGCTTTACCGAGCTCAAGAAGAGATTAACCACAGCCCCGGTGTTGGTACAACCCTCCGGCACCGACGGTTTCGTGATCTATAGTGACGCGTCCAAGAAAGGACTAGGGTGTGTCTTGATGCAAAATGAACGAGTCATTTCGTACGCGTCAAGACAATTGAAGTCATATGAGCAGAATTACCCGACGCATGACTTGGAACTCGCAACCGTGGTATTTGCTCTTAAGATCTGGAGACACTATCTAGATGGAGAAAAATGTGCCGTGTTCACAGATCATAAGAGTTTGAAATATCTGTTCTCGCAGAAGGAGTTAAATATGAGACAGAGAAGATGGTTAGAGCTACTCAAGGATTATGACCTGACCATCAATTACCATCCGGGTAAGGCCAACAGAGTGGCGGACGCGCTGAGTAGAAAGTCTAGCCACGCGAGACAATCTCCACTAGAAAGGGAGATCGAGGAATTTGGCCTCGCATTGGTGGACTCAGTGGCAAATGTCCTTACAGCGCTATCTATCAGCCCAGACTTGGTAGACAGAATTAAAGAAGCGCAGTACGAGGACCAAGCACTGAAAGAAATCCACGACAAAGTATCCACAGGACCAGTGAAGGACTTCCGGTTGCGAGAAGATGGAAGTCTATGGTTTCAAAACCGGTTATGCGTGCCAAGTAAAGATGAACTCCGAACAGAATTACTCCAAGAAGCGCATAACTCAAGGATGTCTATCCACCCGGGAAGTACTAAGATGTATAAGGACCTCCGAAGAAACTATTGGTGGATAGGGATGAAAAGGTCAATAGCAGCATATGTTGAAAGGTGTTTGATATGCCAACAAGTCAAAGCGGAACACCAACGACCTGGTGGTTTGATGAAGCCACTAGAGATTCCAGAATGGAAGTGGGAGCACGTGACAATGGATTTCGTAATGGGACTACCCAAGACCAGAAATGGAAATGAGATGATTTGGGTAATCGTAGACCGATTGACAAAGACGGCTCACTTTATTGCTATGCCACATGGTACGTCGTATGAGAAACTTTCCAATATATATGTGGATAACATTGTGAGCCTACACGGAGTCCCAGTCAGCATTGTGTCGGACCGTGACACCAAGTTTACCTCTAAATTCTGGAGGGCATTTCAGAAGGCGATGGGTACTGAGCTGAGGATGAGTACCGCATACCACCCGCAAACCGATGGACAATCCGAGATGACCATCCAAACATTGGAAGACATGTTGAGAGCATGTGCCCTAGATTTTAAAGAGAACTGGGATAGCATGCTGAAGTTAATGGAGTTCTCATATAATAATAGCTATCACAGTGCAATTGGCATGCCGCCATTTGAAGCTCTATATGGACGTAAGTGCAGGTCCCCGGTTTGTTGGGATGAAGTCGGAGAAAGGACAATCACTGCACCCGAGTTGGTTGAGCAAACTATTGGAAAGGTCAAAGTGATAAGAGAGAAGCTCAAAGTGGCTCAAGATCGCAGTAAGAGTTGGGCTGACACAAAAAGGCGACCTTTGGAGTTCGAGGAAGGTGAAAAGGTCTATCTACGGGTCTCACCCACCAAAGGGGTTGCAAGATTCGGAATGAAGGGCAAGTTAAGCCCAAGATATATTGGACCTTATGAAGTACTTAGCAAGGTTGGGGAAAGAGCATACCGATTAGTCTTGCCTCCGAGCTTATCCCAAGTCCATAACGTATTTCATGTATCTCAATTAAGGAAATACGTATCGGACCCCAGCCATGTCCTTGAAGCACAACCATTGGATGTTAAGGAAGATGTCTCATATGAAGAACATCCAATAAAGATTATGGATAGGAAGGATCAAGTCCTGCGCAGGCGTGTGATTCCGTATGTCAAGGTTCAGTGGAGTAACCATACGAAGCGCGAAGCCACGTGGGAGCTTGAGGAACAAATGATGGAGCTTTACCCACACCTCTTCCAATAAGGTATGCCAGTTTCGAGGACGAAACTGTTTGTAAGGGGGGTGGAATATTATGCCCCGCACCGTCCGTAGAGTAAAAAGTCAAAGAAGAAATTTACAGAAATTAATGACGGTCAACGAGAATTAATTAGGCATTAATAGGAGGATTAATTAGAAATTAATGAGGGGATTTAATATTAGAATTTATTTATGTTTAATTTAGAATTAAATAATTAAGGTTTATCCTTTAAGGTAAATTAGATAGAGGATATAAATTAGAAACACCAAACTTTCCCCTTCCTATATATAAAAACTGACTGAACGTCAGTTTTCCCCATTCCTCAGAAAAAGCGTCGACTCCTTGCTCCCCCTAAGCCCTAGCCGTTTTCCAAAAGGTAGGAGAGGAAGACATCCTAAGGTTTTGATCCAAACTCCGTCCGTTCTTCAAGCCGTCTTCGAGTAACCAAAGGCAAGTAACTTTCTTATAAGTTCCTACGATTTGTGAAAGAAAAACGGCCTATTTTGCTAGCAAATTGGATCACCATGCTGTAGTTTCGTTTTGTGATTATTTGCATATGATTTATGTGTTTGATTTCAAGATTTGGCCAACGTATATGTGAGAAAGCAATTGTTGACATTGTTGATTTCGTGAAATCCTGCAAATCCCTACCCCGGTATCCTTTTTTGATGTGATTGCGTGGTTGAGAGGGTCGAGGAAAGGATGAGGCTTTTGGGGATTGGAGAAGTTGGAGGATTTGCGTTGTAGGCTTGAATCGTTGTACGGTATGCGTATAAGTGTGTGAATTTAAAGTTAAGCATGAATGATAGCGGGATTAGGACTGTATTGAATGGATCGATGTTTGGATTTGTTGGTGTTTTTGGTTCTGCGGTGGTTGCAGAAAACACAGACCAAATTTGGGGAGAGCGCAGACATCGATCGATCGATGTCAGAGATCGATGTCTCCAGAAGGGCATCGATCGATCGATGTATAGGTTGCTGAGAGATCGATGTCCCCAGAAGGACATCGATCGATCTATGTGCAGGTGGTCTGAGAGATCGATGTCCCCAGATGGACATCGATCGATCGATGTAGGTACAGGCTGAGAGATCGATGTCCCCAGTTGGACATCGATCGATCGAAGTGGAGGGATCGATGTCCCCAGCTGGACATCGATCGATCGAAGTATAGGGGATGAAGTCCGTCAATTTTGTGAAAAATAGAGGAAGAAAGAGGGAAGTTTGGGGAGTCTTCGGGGGACTCTAGAGACTTCTTAAGACTTGATTAAGGGTAGTATAAGTCTTGGGAACATGACCTAGGATGGTGAACCAATGTCGGTGACTTCGATGGGTTCTCGAATCGAGTTTCAACGGGAATGACTTAGGCGGGTTGGGAGATGAAGATACGAGGGGTTTGAGAGTTCAACGAGGAATGGTTAAGGGATGTTTGTCTTAGGTTATGGATCCTAGGATCATGACTAAGTGTTGACGCGATAGTCGAAGCCTAAGTGATGACGTGTAAGTAAGTGAGAACTCGTATGTGTGTTTGTACTTGCGCATGTATACATGAATGACTTATATGAATGTGAATGGCATACGAGAATGAGAAATGAGAATGAGATGAGGAGTCTTGCATCATGGCACGTGCATTGCATATGGTTTTGAAAAGAGAGGTGTTTCGGCACTGATTTGCGAAGGTGACCTACAGTGTTAACCGGGATGGAAATTTAAGCCGGGGTGCACTGTAGGGCACAAAAGACTGTAACGTTAACCGGGATGGAAATTTAAGCCGGGGTGCGTTACAGGGTATAAAGTCCTCTACAATGTTAATCGGGATGGAAATTTAAGCCGAGGTGCATTGTAGAGTTTTACGAGATCTGTGATGTTAATCGGAATGGAAATATAAGCCGAGGTGCATCACAGAGCATACGAGCTTGTAACGTTAACCGGGATGGAAATATAAGCCGAGGTGCGTTACAAGGAAATGAGTACGAGACCGGACATTGTGCACGCATTGCATTGATTTGAAAAGAAGGCTCATGCATATGTGATTGTGTAGTGTAGTGCATTATTTTGACATGCATCACGAGAGTCGTTGTGGAATGTGTGCTTATGTTATTTGATTGGTATTGAATTGATTATTTGCGATTTGAATTACTGTACTTGCTATTACGTGATTCATTCTATATTTGGAAGTTACAAGACATGTGCCCCTTAATTCCCTTGATTTATATATTACTCATGTCTTGCCATGTGTTGATCCCGTATGTCTTATAAGCGGGTTACTTGCTAGCGTTTTTCGCTAAGAGTACTACTTTTGTCATTGCAGATGAGCCTAGTTACGACATGATCTTTATTGAGGACGACGGCGAGTGGGCTGAATGGGATATCTAGACCATGTTTGTGGAGCTGGATTAACTAGTGAAACTGTTTTCCTTTATTTCAGTTAGTTGTGGTTCATTTGAGGTTTTAGATGGTTGCGACCACATACATTTGATTATTCGCGTTGTCTTTGACGTATTAATTCGATGTTTTAGATTGACGAGATATGTTTCCGCACTTATTTCTCTTACGTCATCAATGATGTGCATTCGAGAGATGAGACGTCTTGTAGTCTTCTCGGTAAGCTACGACGGGTGAACCGGTTCGAATTCCGCTGTCCGGGTCGGGGCGCTACACTCAGCATCGAGCTCCAGTCAGAACCCTTGTGGAGCCAGAAACGCCAATGAGACTGGGTTCTACAAGAATTCAAGCTCTAAAAACAATGACTACTTCTACTATCATGACAGTTTTGAGGATGAAGGCTTAGCCATGAAGGCCGAGGAAGATATCAGAGATACCGCAGGTGGAAATTTTAAATCTGTACATATCAAAGTAGTAATTGTTGCATTGAATGAGATGGAAGAGGTTGCAGCTCGACCTTTGACATTGAACAACCTAGAAGAACAGGTTCAAGAAAGAGAGACCCAAAAAACAATTGCCCAGTGAGCGATACCCAGCTTGATGTGACGACTCGAGACGGTCAACATCCAATCTGCCCCCATCACATGACTTCTCCACTACCTCTCTCATCCACACGCAGTAAAAACACGACACCTGACATTGTCATTGTTAGTAAGCCCCCTGCTGCAAACTACCCCACAAATATTCAAACAACCACTCCTCCCGCCTAAAATCCAAGCAATGCAGTAATCCAGCCCGGCACTCAGCTAACGCCGGGCAGAGATTGGAACACTCTCTTTGTGAACAACAGACGACCTGAGCATGGACTCAGGCTCAAGAAGGTAAAAGTGTGTATCCCAGGTAAGGTGCACATCAACATTAACGAGCTCCAAATTGATGAGGAAGTAGATCACTGTCTTGTTGACTGTTTTGTCAGCAGATTCAAGGAAGGCAAGCTGTGCACAACCTTTACAAAGCATGGAAGGTCAAACACAAAGTGGAAATCCATGCGTCTGGGTGGATAATCTTCAAGTTCGAATCTACCAAAGAGATGGAAGAGGTGCTCTGTGCTGGCCCATATTTTGTATATGGCGGGTCCCTCGTCCTAAAGAAAATGCCCCACATTTGGGGCTACGGAAATGGCGCAGGTCCCAGTCTGGGTGAAATTTTCCAACCTCCTTATGATGCTCTAGCTAGATCAGGTACTTTATGGCATCTGCTCGCAGCTCGGCACACCACTTTATGCCAACCAACTGACTGCCAATAGAAGCACTTGGAACTGCGCCCGTGACCTAGTCGAAATTGACCTCAATAAAGAATTACTGACCTCGGTGGAGCTGGTGCTCTCAAATGGCACCAATATAGTATAGAAGGTGGAATGCGAGAGAATCATGTTCTGAAGAGACTGCAGGTAGCTCGGCCACAGTGTAGAATCCCACAAACAAACTGGGCCGCAAAAGACAACAAACCCCCAGTGAGGCCAAACTGCGCACAAATCAGCTTAGCTCGGCCACTACCATGTTATCTCATCCGCAACTCATAACACTTGCTCCCATTCCTCTCACAGAAAAATCATCCAGACCTGAATCCAGCTCAAGTCGACCAAAGCACCCCAGCTCGCCTAGCAACACACCGGCCCAATCCTAGCCAAGGCACCACTAGAAACTGCTCGGTCGTCTGCTAGCTCAGCTCGGCTCGCCATCACTAGCTTAGCATGGCCTTCCAGCTCAACACAGCCACCCACTTGTGATCAAATAATGCAGGCACAAATGGCTTAGTTGAACTCAACCCAGTTGAGCTATGTCAGGGTCAGCAACATAATGTCTATGTGGAACACCACATGGAGAGAATCAACTCTCTTCTCCAGAATGGGCTCACTGAGGTAGTGTCGAAATCAAAGGCGCTTGCACTGAGAAAAAAGCTCAAAGGACCTCAAGGCAAGGTCAAGGTACGACCAAACACCTAAGTCAATGATAATAAGTTTTTGGAATATTAAGGGATGCAATAAGCCCCTAAAACACAATGGTGTCTATAATTTTGTTAACAAACACAAAATAGATATCATCGGATTATTAGAAACTAAATTAAACGACAAGATGTATCTGTTCCTTAAGCAAAATTTTTCAAGATGGGAGTTTGTAAATATTTTTGACTCTCATGCAGGCAAGCGATTTTGGTTTACTATAATCCGTCATGAGCTGCTATCCAGGTCATCTCAACTGATCCTCAGACGATGCATTATAGAATCACATCTCTGGTAACTGGTCTGAAAGTGCAGGTCAAACTTGGCTATGGATTTAACACGCTTGTTGATAGGCAGCCACTATGGAGCTCTATCCTCACCTAGAGTCAAGCGATAAATGAACATTGGATTGTCCTAGGTGATTTCAACTGCATTGTAAGTGAAAAAGATAGAATATGGGGCAGATGGACTATGAACTATGAACTTCAGGACCATCTCAGATGCTTCCTCCAGAGCGGCTTAATAGAGCTCAGCTCCTCCGGTTGTTTCCACACGTGGGATAACTGCACTATTAAATCTCGTTGAGACAGGGTTATGCCAACAATGAATTCATGGAGACAAACCCCTTGGCTAAGGTACATTTATATCCTGCTAGATGCCTTTCTGACCATTCACCTGATGTGTCATCCTTGGCAGCTCCATCCCAGCAGACAAGAGTTTCTTCAAATTCTTCAATATGTGGTCTGACCACAAGGAATTTCTTCCTCTGGTCAGCGTGCTATGGAGTCAACGGATTCGCGGTATCGCTATGTTTCAGATTTACAAGAAGATGAAAGCCCTGAAAGGCCCCCTGCAAGAGCTGAACATTAAATCTTTCTTTCACATCTCTAGCAGAGTTGACCAGGCGGTGGAAGAGCTCCAACACATGCAGGAGCACCAAGAAGGACAATGGGGCACACTAGACTGGAAGGACAAACTGCAGAAACAAAGGCACTTGACCTTCAACCTTTTAGAGGCTGAAAGGAAATTCTTTGCTCAGCTCTCAAAGGTAATTACTTAATTTCGAGTGACAGAAATACATAATTCTTCCACTCTATGATTAAAAAAAAGGTAAGGAATAGTATCATAGGAGTCCAGCCCAGTAGTGGTACTATGTCTTCGTCTATTGAGCAAGCAGCTGAGCAGTTTGTATATTACTACACTGATCTGCTTGGCTCAGCTTAGCTAGTCCAGTCCACCAGACTAGAAGTCCCGAATAGTGGGCTAAGGCTATCTAAGAAACAAGCTGAATCGATATTGTACCAATGCAGGAAGCCAAGACCAAAGCAGCTCTGCACTCCATTGGGAAGGACAAAGCCCCTCGTCCTGATGGCTACTCCTCCAAGTTCTTCATCAAAGCTTGGGAGATAGTATAGGCCAACCTGATTGTAGGAGTGCATGAGTTCTTCAGGAATGGCCAATTGCTTAAACAGGTCAATCATGCTACCATTGGTCTAGTCCCCAAGGCTGCTCATGCAACCAGAGTTGAGGATTATCATCCAATCCCGTGCTACAACGTGATCTACAAGGTAATTTTTAAGATTCTTGCAATGTGAATGACGTTAGTCATGACCCCCTTCATGGATCCTGCTCAAGCCGGGTTTCTCACAAACAGATCCATCATGGAAAATGTCTTCTTAGTTCAAGATATGATCAGACACTATAGAAGGAAAAAGACAACAAAAAAAT
Organism: Eustoma russellianum; assembly: GCA_036186865.1. NCBI lineage: Eukaryota > Viridiplantae > Streptophyta > Magnoliopsida > Gentianales > Gentianaceae > Eustoma > Eustoma russellianum. The sequence continues at coordinate 3,206,393 of AP025075.1, read as the reverse complement.
GCATGCTTAATGTGGAAATCAGGAAAGCATTCGACTTCGTCAGTTGGTCCTTCCTCAAACAAATGCATAATGGACTTGGATTTCCCTCTATCTTCACAGGCTGGATCATGGAGCGTGTGAGCATTACCAGCTACTTTGTTTCTCTCAACGACATGTCTTATGTGTTCTTCTAGAGCAGACGTGGGTTGAGACAGGGGACCCTATTTCCCCTTTCCTATTCGTAATTGGTAAGGAATAGCTATCAAGACTGCATACATGGACTGCGTAAGGAGCTTCATTACCATGCCGGCTGCGTTGAGCAGAAAATAACTCATCTCTGCTTTGCAGATGATCTTATTCTATTCTCCAGAGGTGATGTCAGCTCGGTAAAGAAAATTATGAATATATTGGCCGACTTTGGTGATTGTTCTGGTCTTAGAACAAATTTGGCAAAAACCCATTTCTTTCACGCTGGCATTGGTGGAGCAACTAGCTTTTTTGTTGCAGGTCAGCACAGGATTCTCGGAAGGAACCATCCCTTCCAGATATTTAGGCATACCTATAGCAGGCTGGAAGCTGCAGAGCTCACATTATTCACCTTTCATCAAAAAACTGATGGATATAGGACTATGGAACGCATCAAGTCTCTCATACGCTGGCAGAGTACAACTAATCAGGTCAGTTCTACATGGAGTGAATTGTTTCTGACTCAGGGCATTACCTATTCTAGCAAAAGTTAACACTCCGGTAAACATGATTTGTCTGCATAAGTATAGACTACAAGGCATGTTATGGTCAAAAACGAGGTGCAGCTCCGGCTCACCCCTCCTAAAGATACTTATGGAGATCCGAGATCAATTCTTTTCTAGGGAAGGCTCCTGCAGTTCGGCAGTAGAGACAATCATCTCATGGACAGTGGAAGATGCCCTCAAACCTCGTTTGGCATATGACTATTTCAGAGAAAAAGACAGTAAGGTCAGTTGAAGCAGGATTGTCTAGGACACAACAATTATCCCCAAACACCCCTTCACACTCTAGCTTGCTGGGATGAACAAACTGGCCACTAAGGATCGTCTCGTTTATCTAGAGCACAGAGAACGTCTCCTCTGCTTCGCTGAACATGAGATGCTATAGCACCTCTTCTTCTCTTGCTCAGCTACCAAACAAATTTTGCATGCTATCTCATCATGGCTGGCATTTCCACAGAGATTTCACTCCATAAACAGGATTCTGGCCTGGGGATCGAGAAGACTCAAAGGAAAAACATTGAAAGCCATGACAGCGAAAATTGCCTTGGCTGCTACTGTATATTTTATATGGCAAGAACGCAACAGATACATTTTTGGAGGAGAAGCATTTGTATCTAGGGATGTAACGCATAGATTATGCACTCATGTATATAGAGTGATGTATAAGCTCTACCCACATATCTTAGACATAGGCGCCGCTCATATGTTTTAAGATATCTATACATTACTAAATAGAACATGTAGGTCGGCATATACACCTACAAGTAGTGCTATTGTATGGGTCGCATCTCCTTGATGTCTTGATTTTTATTGTTAATTTTAACCAAAAAAAATCATTGAGAAGGAACATTGTGGTATGTTATAAGAGTTAATTACATTTCAAATCCGTGCCTTGTGCCGTTGTTATAAGTTTTATCCATATCTTCAGTATCGAAAACGTATATCCAAATGTTTTATATTGTTTTTCAATTGCTATCTATATCTTCAGTATTTGCAATGGTTATCTATATGCTTGTCTGTTTTACATATATTTATCCAAATTTTTTACATTTTCGTTTAAATTGGATAAATTTTGGAATAAACAATAAAACTTTTGGGTAACCACTGTCAATGTTGAACATATAAGCAATTATTGAAAAGAACTATAAACATTTGAATAAAAGTTATCAATACTGAAAATATAGATAAAGTTTACTACATATAAGATAAAATATGAAATATGATTAACTCTATGTTATACTATCCATTGGCTTTATCAAATTATAATAATAGTCCGCGACAATTAATAGCTTTGTAACATATGTTTTTGTTTCGGTCAGGGTCATATGTCATTTATTTCACTCTAATGGATGTGGTTTTGTATCACAATAAGCTGATGGCTACAAAAGTCACATGCTATTATTATAGCCAATACCAATGTGGTTCTATGCCCGAATTCGTATAATTTATAAGATAAATCACTGTTTAGGCTCTTCTCAAGTTCGCTGTAATATGACATTTATATTTTTCAATAAGGATTACTTCAAATGCACATCACTTTGTGAAGTAGCAATTGACCGTCACACAATTTTCATTATGGGTCATCAGGAATCAATCTCTGTGTGCTTTTAACATATGTGTATAGTTGCGTACATCTGATATTCTCATATCATGCCATAGGCAGGAGCCTCTAAGGCAATAGAGTAATGTTGTTGTTGTTACACTAAGGCTTAACATTTTCCCCTGAATAATTCACATACTAGGGTTCTGAAGAAACAAGTATATGCTCTAAAGTCATCGCAGATGAAATTCTTAGTGAACTAATAACAACAATAACAACATTACACATTTCTTAGAGGCTCCCGTTTATTGCGAAGTATAGAGGATTAGATGTGCGTACTTATACTCATATATTAAAAACACATACAGTTTGTTTCCCGATTTCGGTAATTATCGGAATTCACATGATGAGTATTTGTATATCGAACGAAAATATACTTCCTTCTAGTTCAAACTATTACATTTAAAGGCACACTTAAAACTTGAACATAAAATAATAAACATTCTTTAACAGGCTTTCCTTCGATTCAGAATAGTCAAATCAATTTCATGATAGCTTTGTGGATATCTCTTTTGGGTCAAAAGATGTGGAATATCTTTGATTCTGGTAAGCTGTACATTAGCATGAGGGAATGTGTCGGGAATGTGTCGGGAATGTGTCGTTAGCAGGAAAAGTTAACAGCCAGAGAGTCACAATTTGCGGTACTCATTTAATTAATGACGTGTTTCAGATTACTTTACTACTATTTAAATATTATATATTTCTTACTATATTTAATTAACCTAAAGGACAAATTCAATGGAGTTCAAGATGCAACAATATTTTTTATTATTCTCCACCTCCTATTTGTTACTTTGCATTCGCTTCCTTCCAGAGTTTTCGATATCCATTTAATACATATTCTCTCTTGGATCAGTGCACCGGCCGCAACGGCTTTGAGATGCGACTGAGAAATCGAGGACCACATCTAATTTCTTAAGTTGACTTGGCTTTGTTATTAATTTTTCTTATGTTGACTCGGCTTTGTTATTAATTTTTGGTAATTGAGCTTATAAACCATTTTAGCCAACCCTTGTGAGGACTGGGATCACCTACGATGGCTGGATTAAAGCTGGGTGTGCTTCTCTTTTCGTATCTTGGACATTAAGATTCTAATCTAATTCATTTTCTGATTGCGGAATTTTGACACGGATATAGCCCCTGGGATGTGTTTGGAAAATTAGACAAAATATCGTAACCAAATAGAAAGAAATAAAAACAAATGATAAGAGAATAGATGAGACGTAACAAATGTTGTACCGTTTTTAAAAAAAACTTCGTTCCACTCATGAGCAAGGTAGACTACACGACAAATGCGTCTCAGGATATAACAGGTTCTTCCTTTCATTTGTTCTACAAGAGAAGATTAAATTTGTCTATTTGAAGTGTTTAATACGAGAGGAAAAGGAAAATACAAGAAAGACTCAAAATAAGTTTTCAAACATCATTTTAAAATATATCAAAAACCATTTAAAAAGTATATCCGAAGTTTATATCCAAAACCTTGTCATCATTATATTTATAGAATTTAATTCACGAGAAAGAAGTTAATTTGACACCTTTCTGCATAATTTAACTTACAAAGTTAGTTTGTCACTGTTCAAGATTGAAATGAGGTTGTCAAAGTTGTATCATTTCATCAAAAATAGTAGAAAAATTCCGTTGTCTAAAGTTACTGAACGTTCGGCCAATTTTAATGAATGTTGGATTCAAAATTTTTGAATGTCACAACTCAGAACTTGTTACCAAACTCTGTACCGAATGTTTGATAAACGGTTTTACCGATTGTTCAGTGAAGAGCTTGGTGACAAGACAAAAACATTAGAATTGGACGGGACTCCAAGACCACACTAAGAGGTCACCACTGAATGTTTGGTCTTACTCATCAAACATTCGGTCACCTCAGAATCCAGAGTATCTTCTCACCCATCCAATCCAAGTTTCAATTCATTCTCCAATCAATCTTCTTACATGTTTTTATATAAATATAGAGTACTTTCTAATGCACTTTTATCTACTTTTTTCAACAACGCCTACATGATAAGCCATTTATAAAACAATATCCATTAATAATTATAAACTAACATCTCTGATATTGAACAAAGACAGTGACGCCTAATAGATACGATGACTTATGTCTTGAATCACTGATAGTCAGATGGGGTTATATAAACAAAAGACGAAATAGATGTCCTGAATCATATTCCATTACTGTCTAAATCAAAAACCAAAAGTCATGCCATTCTCTACTTTATACAAGTTTGCGGTTTGATGTAATTTCGGTCATGCATCCAGTCATAGGTTTTCATAAGCGCTCTAATGAGTTATCCTAAACTCTCATAGGAAGCAAGACCACCTCCACGATTATATAGGTGAAATTCATCATGTGCGTACTGCTCACATTCCCATAAACATGCCATGGGTTTTATTATGAGATTCTTAAAATCTCACCCTCATAAATTTTAAGCAAGCACCACCTTACATCAACTCCATAAGAAGGGATAAGTTGATAGTACTAATTAGAACTCTTCTACGACTTGTTTTTATCACATCGAATCTCGTTCGTAGGATTTCTACTAATAGTAAACCGTGATCATAGAGATCTCACATCAAATGAAACAATTCCATCCCCCTAGACATCAAAAGAACTAACTTACACTTAGTTCTTATAAGTCTATTCTTATAGACCTCACATTGTTTATGATTTACCTCAAAGAAATTTTACCCAGACACTATCATAGACTCACGTTTTCTGTGATTTACCAAAGAAACTCATGAGCATTCGCACCTTTGTATTAATTATGAAATGCTAGCATCTTCTCAAATTGTAGCCTTTCGATGATTTATATCAATGCATCACTTAACAAAACATCTCATTAGTCCACAAAAACTAACTAGGAACAAGCTTGGAAGCAAAATTTTGTTTTTATCAACAAACTCATCAAAGCCAAATACATCCAACGTTTTCATATCAATCAACTCTTCAAACATGCATATTCAACATTCATCATAAACACATTTATCATGAAGTTAGTTATATCAACCAGCAAAATGAAATTACTTTCATTTACATAAAGAAAGCCCATCATATACACAAGCTCAACCAAAATCTTCAGTCAATTAGAACAATAAGCTAACAAATATTAGTATTAATCTAATTTTCTTCATCAACCTTCTTAACCTCTTTAGTAGTTATACAACATATACGGGCTATTCACATGTTAAACTTCACATATTAAAAGTGAAGTTTCACTTTCACACAAGCGTGAAGGACTAAATCCATATATTTCTCGATAACTTAAATTGAACATTAATCACAAAACTTCATTCTTTATGCCAAATTGGCCAGAGAGTCACATTTTGCAGTACTCATTTGATTAATGACGTTTCAGATTATATTACTACTATTTAAATATTATATTTTTTTAATATTTAATCGACCTAAAGGACAAATTCACAAAACAATTTATTATTCTGCACCTCCTATTTGTTACTTTGCATTTGTTTCTTTGCAGGGCTTCTTATATTTAATTTCATACAACTTCCTACTGAGAAATCGAGGATCTGAGGAAAAGTTCACATCTAATTTCTATGTTGACTAGCTCGGCTTTATTATTAATTTTTCTTATGTTGACTCTGCTTTATTATTAATTTTTCTTATGTTGACTCGGCTCTGTTATTAATATTTGGTGCCAGAGGTTATAAACTACTCTAGCTAACCATTATGAAGACTGGGGATCACCTGTGATGGTTGGATTAACGCTGAGTGTGCTTCTCTTTTCGTATCTTGGACATTAACGATTCTAATCTAATCATTTTGTTATAGTAGAATATTACATGTATGTAGATCTTAGAACTCGTTGGAAATTTAGACAAAATATAATATCCAAATAAAAAGAAATGAAAAAAAGAAAAGAGAATAACCAAGACGCAGCAAATGTTACACCGTCTTTATAAATAATTTTGTCTTCACCAGTGAGCAAGGTAGACTCCGTCAAATGATTCATAGGATATAACGGCTTATATTTGCTCCACAATAAGAGATTGAAATTGTCTATTTGAAGTGTTTAATACCAGAGGAAGAGGTTTTCACAAAAGAATGAAAAAGGGTTTTCAAGGAGCATCCCAATGTACATCAAAAACCATTTCAAAGTATATCCAAAGTATATATCCAAAACCTTTTCATCCTTGTACTTATGAATTAATTCACGAGAAAGTAGTTAATTTGACATCTCTTCATAGAATTTAACTTCGAGAGTTAGTTTATAACCATTCAAGATTGAAAAATAGTGTCCCAAGTTGCAAAAGTTGCATCATTTCATCAAAAGACACCAGAAGCAGAAAAAGTTTGCTATCTAAAGTCACCGAATTTTTGGTCAATTTTACCGAATGCTATATTCAAAATTTTTAAACATTGTAACTCAAAACTCATTGTCAAGACTTGGAACAAAATTTTGGCAAATAGCATTATCGAGAGCTCGGTGAAGCATTCGATGATAAGACAGAAACATCAGAATCGGGCCAAACTCATAAACCACATTCAGAGTTAACGTCAAAGTTCTGTCTCGCTCACCGAATGTTCGATCAAATCAGAATTCATAGAATTCAAGGTATCCTCTCACCCATGCAATCCAGATTTTACTTTATAATTTCAGATGAACAATAATCAGAAACCTTCATTCTTTGTGTCAAAATTTAACATTCATTAAATGATTAATATTAGCTTCACAACTTTGAATGAGTCATCATGTCCTCAACAAAAAGCTATGGTATTGTTCAACACAAAAAGCTTTCAACAATGAATATAGACTTAACTCTCTATGTCACTTTGGATTAAACTACAACAACTTTCTTATGATCAAAGAGACATAAGAACGAACCTTTTGATCTTCTAATCATATCATAGATTCAAAAAAGTCATATTTCATCACCAACTATACATTTAGTTTAGTGTTCAAGTTTAGCCGTATAACTTCAAGTAATTGCTATCTATGTTTAAGAAATATAAGCACTAAACTTATATAGACATTCACATGCGGCACTAAATGCTGAGTCTTACAACTTTTAAAAACATATTTATTGATGATGAAATAGATATCGATAAACTTCTTTACATCCTTATTCATGCTCATGATTCAAAATCATTGTTTGTTAATCAAATGACAACCGGCAATCGTTAACTCAACTATTTATTCTAAAATCATGTCCAAAGAGGCCAAGTGTAATCTATCCCAAAATATAATTCTTAGTCTTTGAAAATATTCTATCAAAACCTTTGTCAAATAAGAACAATTAACAACACTTAGATAATATTAGACTAAATGCTAGCAGCAAACCTACCATCCATCTTAAAAGATTTTCTAAGTTTTCTGCAAAGCTCCTTTGCATTTTAACACAATCATCAAAGGCCTAAGGCAAGAAAGCCTCACGTACATATAAGTACCGTCATAAGATCACAAAAATAACTAGTTTTATTTATTTCATTTTCAACAAGAATCTCTGTCTTCAAAAAGATGAAAGAAAGCTATCAATCTCTAACTCTTAGATTTTTCATTTACCAAAGAATGCTTTCAATATTATATACGACTAGCATGCTTCATATTTGAATTTCTAGAAACATTTCTTTGTAACATGAACTCTCAATTTCTATGACAAAGCCATCTAGAAACCTCGTAAGATTGGTTAATTATGTCATATATTTAAACACTTTTAAATACATTCATAGACTTTTCATAGAACATGAACAAAAACATGTATTGCATGCTTTTAGTCATTCTAATAGTAATGATATTTGTCTTCTATATTCTCTTAATAATATTAGGGTTTTCATTATCTTGTCTTCACTGTACAAGACAACTGAATCAATCACATATAAAACTAAATGCAAACCTATTAAGAATCAAAAGGTCACATACATAGTACAAAAATCGATAAAATTAGCCTTGTTTTATAGTGATTCGGAAACCATATTCTTAATATAGTAGGAACACAAAACACATTGCCAACTTCAGCCTTATATACAAAATCAACTTTAGGATCACTTTTAACTTTTAAACTACTTGGATTTATTGTGCCTTGTCAAAGAAAATTTGTTTACTACTTTTTATCCCTTGAATTTCAAGAAATAAATATCTACTGATTGCAATGTACTTGGTAGGCATAACATCTATCTTTTATTCTGTTGCACTACCAACAAGGTTACCTCAAACAAGATGATGACTGTAGTGATTATCTTTTCTTTCACCAACTTGATCTTCTTGTTGATTTTTTTCTATGTTTGTTGCCGATAATCGAGTTGATGCAACTTCTATTGCATGTTTATTTGAACTTTTTTGCCTTCTTTTGGTTGACGCTGGTCTTGTTTACGTCCAAGTCCAATGTTGATAAAAACCGCCATTTATGGAATGAGAGTTCCACAATTAATAGCCATAAATCCAATCATGTTCATGTAGTCATCGTGGCTCCAAGCTTTATGTGCTGCCTTCTTTTGACCATCTCTCTTTGAGCGACTTTTTTTTTGCTCAAACTCAATATGCCTTCATAGAATTCTTTGAAGATTCAACCCCCATAGTTTACAACATAGATTCCTTTGTTGGATTTGACTAATTCATATCTATCATCATCCACAAAAAATTTCTTTAGATTGTTACCAATTTGATCATAGAGTTTTGGTGTACATCGACATCTCTAAATGAATCTCCTGGCAGAACGTATTTCTTCATATGGTTCTAACATGGACATACTCGTCGATCTCTACGTAGATATTGAAAACAAAGATTAATGTATACATTATACTATACGTAGATCAATGTATGTACATATCAGTCCCACAAAATTGATGTCAATTGATTAATGTATAGAATGTGCAATTTTGAAATATACACTGTCCAACATCGATTTCTAAGGATATAATTAATCGGTCGATGTATAAACTAGTCTTTAAGAAAGAGACATCGATCGATTGATGTTTCAAAGGTGCAAAGAGGAAAGCACACTATCAAATGTCGATCTCTCAACCTGGAGAACATCGATTGATCCATGTAAACACCTATCTCAAAGGTAGAGACATAGATGGTCAACATCATCTTAAAAGTGTTTTCTCTCTTCAATGCTTCTCCAAATTGATTGTGCATCTTCCCCAACGTCTATAAAATTATCTTGATTATTCTACACCTGTCTAAGCTTCTCTATGATCGCTACAAATCATCAAATTATAGAATAGCGTGGTTGAAGACAGGTTGGACTTATCCAAAGGAATTAATGAAGTTTGAAACTTGTATGGAGGATGCAAACAAGTTTCACACCTTCTATATATTTAATAAGCTTAGAGGATGTATTAGCACACTTTCATCCTCTTCAAGCTTCATCCTCCATTGATATCAAAAGCTCTCAAAGTGCAAAAGTGCTTAAATCTCATTAAGCTCTTGTTTCACGTTTTTATGATTATATTGTCAAAATATTATAGTGTGACATCAGAGGAACTAGACATACTTGATCTTTTTCTTGTACTATAGACTTATCAATTGGTATCAAAACCTACCACTGATCGCTTAGCCAAATTTTGCAAGTAATAACGTTATCATTGAAAAATACCGCAATCACAACCTCCACCTCCACTAGCTCAACTCCCAAACCATCTACTACATTGCGAACATTGAACAATAAAGTTCCCTTATTTGATGTTCAAAACTACTCCTTATGGAAGTTTCGAATGATAAATTATTTGAAAGGTTGCGGTTTTGATATATGGGGAGCATTTGTCAAAGGGATTAAAGTTCCTATGGTTATGAACTCAAAAGGTTAAAATGTCTAGAAGGATGAAGATGATTACACCAATGAAGAAAAGTTCAAATTTATATCAAAGGAAGGCATTTTATATTCTTTCAAGTGCTCTAACCACTATCAAATTTGTTAGACTTCAAGGTCTTGAAACAACCATGAAGCATGAAAAAAGTTGAAGATTATCCATAAAGGAACTCGGTAAGTGAGAATGGACAAAAAACTAATGATTATAAAAGTTTTGATATGAAGAGCGGTGAAAGGATTAAGGAGGCTATTAATCGATTCAAATGAAGATCTGGTCTCAAAATGACTTACCTCCTTACCAAGAGAGTGGACACCCAAAGTGACAGTCATCAACGAGTCCAAAAATCTCAAGACACTTTCTCTTGATGAATTATCCAGAAATGTTTTACATGTGAAGTCTATATTGATAAGCAACATAGGTTGTATCCTATTAGTCTTCTACAAGTGTCACACAAAGGGTTAGTTGTAGAGTCTGAAGAATCAGATTAAAAATTTGCACTTCGAGTGGGAAAATTTAGAAGGGCTGCAAGCAGAAACAAATCTCAAGCAAGGATGTTCTACAAAATTTCACCCCAAGAATAAGAAAAGGGTAAAACTGTTATAGGTGTGGTTGAACGGATCACTTTAGTATTGATTTCCACATCAAGGAGCTGATAAATCATAATAAGAAAATCTTTCCTAAAAACAAGACTTTCAGCGTATAGGTCGCGACCTACGATAATCTTCCTTCCGAATCAGAAGGTGAAGATGATGAAGGCAAATATATTGGACTTGTTGCTCTAATAAATGATCAAAAATGAAACGCATTTCCTACAAATATGATCTTGGTACATTCTAAATATTCAAATTTTAAATCATAAGATAAATCACAAGATTTATAAGATGATTTTGAAAAACTTAATTTCAAATATAAGAATATTAAGAAAGAGCGTAGGAAATGCATATTAGAAAACAAAAGCATGCATGAAAAGAACATTTTATTTATCAAGGTTATTTTTGGTCAAAATGTAAATGTATATTAACCATGGTATCAAAATATCTAGGGGATGTAACCCATACAAAGTCCCTATCTATGCGGACAACATGCTGGCTCAACGTCTAGACTACATAAGTAGCTAACACAAAGTGATCAAACTAATACATAGCTAACAAATGAGGGTAAATCTTATACATGGCCCTATAAACATGGGTACATATTCTATGTATTACATCCCGAGATGAGAATGAAATGCCTTTAAAAATACGTTTGTTTCTGTCTTGCCAAACAAAGTAGACATTGGCGGCTAGAGTGATCTTGGATGCCTTGGCACACAAGCTGAGCATGCTAATTTTTGTTGGCACGTCAAGCCAAGTTGCAATGTAGGTCCAAAATTCATCCACTTTGGCACACTGAAATGGTAGATGATCACTTGTCTTAAGATCCCCTGAACATAGAAAGCAAGTGTTGTTTTCTATGTACACTAGTCTTGCTCTAATGGTCAGTTTGGCAATGACTGCAATCTATAGTGTGAACGCATGCATGGGCATGATGGCATGGTCTGATACCAACCCATGCCATGTCTTGGTCATGCCTTTATGTCGAAAGTACTCATAGGCGAGCTTTGGCCGCATCTCTTCCTCAGGGGCCCAACTTGCTAGAAATTCTTTGGCAACCTCAAGTGACCCTTCCTTAAATGTGATTATGCCCCGAATATCCAACAGTTTCTTCAGAAGCGGAGAGTCAGCCTTTCTGGCTGCCCTAGTCCATATGCTAATGTAGAGTTTATACCAATGGCACGTCCATTGCACCCATAATGTGTCCTTCTTGTGATGGATGTCACATAGGTATTTCATGAAGATGGAGATGTTCAATGCCTTTAGATCTATGATCCCAAGTCAACATTCGGCCTTTGGTTGGCACACTTGTTTCCATGCCAATCATGCCCTCCTCTTGCTTGCCAGGTTACTCCCCAAAGGAAATGTAGGCATATCATATCCACTTGTCCCAACACCGAGAAAGGGAGTGGAAGAGAACTTAGCCAAAAGCAGTTTATGCCATCGATAATGGATTTGATTACCTCAATTCTGCCAGAATATGATAATGTTGATGTGCTCCATTAGTTCACCCTTTCCATTAGCTTGCCAAGTTAGGTAGAGTAGTGAATTTCTTGGAGTTTCTGACCAGCTATGGGTATGTCCAAAGAGCGAAAAAGGCATTGGTCCAAGGGCTCCTCCTATATCCCTGCCAAATAAACATGAGATTTCTCCATGTTGGCTTTTCAGTCCTGAACATTCCCCAAAGGTTTTGAGTGCTGCCGATATCTTTTGAACAGATGAAGTGGTTCCACGGTCAAAAAGAATTAGATCATCCGCAAAACACAAGTGAGTGATCCGCTATTCCTTGCACTTAGGATGAAATATGAAGTTGGGGTCCCAGTAGAGATTCCTTAATATAGGTATTCTATGTCAATAACAAATAGAAAAGGAGAAAGTGGGTCATCTTTTCTCAACCCCTTATTCCCTTTAATGAATCGACAAGGCACTTCGTTGACTGCCATAGAGTAAGAGGCCATTGTGACACATTCCATAATCCATCCAACAAGTCTGTTTTGAAAGCCAAGTCCTGTCAGCATGTCATTGAGGAAATCCCAGCTTATGGAGTTAAAGGTTTTTCTTATATCCACCTTAAGCATACATTTTAGCGGGTGCGCTTTTTGCCATACTCCCTAGCCAGCTCTTGGACTAGCAATATGTTATGCATCATAGACCTTCCCTAAGGAATCTCGCATGGGCATGATCCATGACATCGCCTAAAACTAAGGTCAGCCTAGTTACTGGAATTTTTGATTTGCCCTTGTAGATCACGGTGCAACATGAGATAACCTATAGTCCTCAACTCTAGTGACAATCTTGGCCTTAGGGGCTAGTGCAATTAGGGAATGGTTGAGCTGTTTCAATAGCATCCCATTTCAAAGAAATGCTTAATTGCCTGGATGACTTGCGTGCCTACTACATGCCAGGCTTCAGCGAAGAACTAGGAGGAGCAGCCATTAGGTCATGGGGACTTATCATGTCCTATACTGAAAATGGTTGCTTTGATCAGTGATCCTAATATCCACTTGTTGGACTGGCTTAGTTTTCCTAACAATTTGGTGTAGTAATGCACAAACTGTAGGGCTACTTGGTCCAATAATGTAGACATCATGCCATCTTCCGATTAGATGCGAGTGATAGAATTTCTGATCTTGTTCCTCCTAAGCAATGAGTGAAAGCACTTGGTATTCCTATCACTGAGGTGAATATAGTTTCCCTTGGCTAAGTGAGCAAAGTATTTCCTCTCAGTCTACTTAGATTGAATGACAATGCCTTTGGGTTTGGATCTTGTCCTTCCATTGTGGGGATCCCTATTGTTGGTCAGTTGTATCTTGCATCCTTTCTAACTCCTCTTTAGCCTTGTTCGCCCTTAAAGAGATGTGAGTGAGCTCCTTCTTGTTAAGGTCATTCAGTGGACCCTTAAGGGCTTTCAACTTTTGCAAAAGTAGGAGCATGGCATTGCCCCGTATCCTGTTGGCCTAGACTTGCTCAACCAATAAGATGAATGAGCCGTGATCCACCCACATATTGTAGAATTCGAAAGGGAGTGGGGACGTAGGCGTACTCTCTAGCAAGTTTAGCAAACATGGAGAGTGGCCAGAGAGACAACCTGGCACTTGGAAGTGAGCCTTTGTCAAGGGGAATTCTTGGGCAAAGTGATTGTTGGCCATGACACGATCAAGTCTGGATTTGTTGGTGCCGTCATCCCAAGTGTAGGTGCAACATGTGTAGGACACTTCAAACAAGACACAATGCAAGAAACAATTTAGTTGTTCTTTAATCTCATAGAAAGTAATTGCCGTAAATCCTAGTCTTTATTCATCATTTAGAACACAATTGAAGTCTCTCAAGACCACCCATAGAGAAGTTTGTCCATGGCTTTGATTCTCCAACATATCCCAGAATGGCCTTCTATTTACAATTTTGTTTAAGGCATATACAAATGTGACATATAAAGATGGTCTAGTGACCAGGCTTTCTACTAAACAAAATATAGCCTGGGCATTTATACTAATGTTCGTGAGCTTAGCAAAATTAGGATTCCATACTATTAGGATCCTTTTGCTAGGGTGTGAGCCAAAGTTATACACATGCTTCCAATGCCCAAACTTTTTTTTTTGTACAAGATGCACTAACATTGAGCTATTCAATTTAGTCTCTGATATTCCTAGGACATGCTTATCATGCTTATGTACAAAACTGAGGAAACCTTGCTGCTTAAGGGGCTTATTACATCCCCAGATGTTCTAGTTTTCTATGTTCATGGGGGGCTGGAGGAGGCCTCTCCCCTTGTCATCACCTTCGCCCTATGCATATTGGCTGCTTTTTTAGTGCCAAGGCTTTGGTTCTAGTAATGACTTTCTTGAAGCCATCAAAATGGCTCAACTCCTTCATCCTCTCAATATGGTGCTCCTTGTACAACGTGGTTTCAAAGACCTGTTGGGTTGGCACATCTCCTAATGTGGAGTTATTTCCTGGATCTTCGTCTTATTGGTATTGCTCCATTAATTAGACAAAGCCTGGTTGAGCTAATGCCATGACTAGGGCGGGTTGGTGCTCATAGCAGTCTGTCTCTGTAGAGTTGGCACAGGGGTGCCCATGGCATGCTAAAGTGGGGGTGCATTGGTAGGGTGTGCTAAGCCTCATTAGCATGGCGCGCCAGGTCGCCCTTGGCATGACTGGCACACCAAAACCTGGCAAAGGCTTGTCTACGTCTTTTGTTCCATCCCTTGCTTGGTGGCTTAGGGGGGATGATTACCACCTATTATCTGTTTCTTTCCTCTTTTCCTCTTTTCTCCATAGCAACTACCAGCTCTCTTTGCTCCTTGTGTATTGCACTATTATGCCCCAGTTTCTTACACCTTAGGCAGAGCTGATGGAGCCTCTCATATTCTACTTTTTGTGCAAAGCATTCTCAATTTGAGAATTCAAACTCTACTTTCCTGGTGAGCTCCTAGCTGAGTTCGACTTCCACGAACGCTTAGTATAGTTCTATGTGCCTTTAATGGATGTATATTGGTCCGCCATAAGGGGGTTGCCAATTTGGGAGCACATGTCAGACATGACTTGTTCCTCCCACACGTTCACAGGCAAGCCTGGGAAGTTGACCCATACTAGAACTTCGGTCATCTCTGCCTCCCAAAACTTGAAGAATCTTGGCATTTTCTTAAGGATTGAAGATCTCCATGCACAAACTAAGGTCCCGAATAGAAAACTTCATGCAAGTCTTGGATTGTGCCAAATTGGAAATAATGCAGCCAGAGGCATAGAAGTGTATACCGTGTTTAGGCTTCCAAGTCTTGGCCAGATTATAGACAGCCTGTCTTCCAGTGAATTTGCCGACAAAGCATCCTACCAAACATCTTTCCCATTCATCATCATGCTTCAATATTATAAAGATAATCATATTATACTTACCATGTATAAGGTCGTATCACTAGAAAATATAGAAACTAGGATGGAATGTGAAAGACTAAGATTAGATCTACAAAATTTAACTAATGGTAAAGAAAATTTTGACAGATTACTGGGAACAATTCGGAAATATTAAAGTCAGCTTAGGATTTGAGGCTTTATATTCCAAGTTTGACAAAACAAATAATGATTCGTTTGTTGAACATAGGCGATTACAATCAAAGAAAAATATAGTAAAGAGCTTAAATATTGAAGGAACAAAAATGCTTCACTATCTATAAGCTCAAAAACGTTCAAACAAAGTATGTCCCTACATGTTCTTATTGCAACAAGAAGAGACATGTAGTAAATGTGTTTAGAGCGAGACATGTTGGTATGTATGATCGAGAACCTAAGAGTCGAAGACTAATCCTAAAGGGCTCAATCATCAAAATGTACCAAAATATAAACCATTTGGTGTGGTAGGAACTCAAGATAAATAGAATAGCCAAAGACGAGGCGACCAAATGGCTTATGGACCATCGATGTTCCGCTCATATGACGGGAGACAAAAACCATATTCACCAAACTCGAGATCAAAGATGGTGGAATGGTGCATTTTAAAAATGAAATAGCCAAACTCCTCGGAAATAGAGAAATTATTTGTTGGGCCATACTCCTCCAATAAACACCACTAGAGGAGGGTGAATAGTGGTAAGCAGAAATTACACTGCTACCTTTGAATAAAAATCCCCTTTGAAAACAAAATCTGAGAGCTACTTAGATTCAGTACCCAATTTTGAAAAATTTAAAAGTGAGTGTACACAAATTCAAAAATTATGAAATCTTCTTGAAGTCAACTTTAATGTCTTGACTAGACTCTGTCCAGAAATGAGCAAAAAAAATAAGATTGTTTGGCCCTTCAAATAAATAAAAATATTCAAATGGTCAATCTGGACAGAATTGGACAGAATAGTGCTGAACTTTGAAAACATATTTCTCTTTAATTACTCAACCAAAAATGTTGACTTTATGTAAAAACACTCATTAGGATGTCTAGTTTAAGTTTCCAAAAGGTCCTGACCTGAGACTATGCTTAATAAAATCAGAATGCAAGTTTTATTGTGACTGGTCAGATTGCAGCCAAAATAGAGCAGTTATTTTACATTGACAGAAAGACTAACTTTCCTTTCCTCAAATCAAGTGATTCTTGCTGTAAATAAAAGGTAACAGCCTGAAATATAACTCCACCAAAAATCAAGAATTTGGAAAGTGTTTGATATTTTTTCAAGACGAGTGAATTCGGGTGAAATGTAGTGAAAATGGGCAGAAAATAGAAAAGTAGAAAGAAAACAAGAACACAGAAGATTTATCCTGGTTCGGTCAATGTGACCTGCTCTAATCCCAAGGAACACCTTTCCTTTGATTTTACTATCAAATAAACACCGATAAACCGAGAACCAAGCTTTATCATTGGGTTCAACACCAACCCTATTCAAGACTTGGATTGTCACCTCTGTGCAACTCTTGGTTGCAATACCTCTACCACCTATTGATTTAGCCTTATAAACTTGGCTAATCAATCTTACAAAAACACCAAGAAAGGCGTGTAGTGTAGCTTTATAACAACTAACACTAGAGCACCTTGGTTACCTAAAGAAAGAATCAAGAACAAGAGAAGAGAATAGCAAGAATGATCTTTAACTTTTGCTTTCAAGTGTGTGCTTCTTCTTCATCTTTGCCTCTTATTTATAGTGTGAAATAGGCCTTGAAGATAAGATTGCATATGTTTCAACATCTTCATCATCAACTCTTAGTTTTTTTTTCACATCATTGGTTGGCCACATAATCACCTTGTACACTTGGCAACGTAAAGAAGAATGATTGGTCCATCTTGTCATCCTTTTGTGGCCGATTTTTGTCATAAAAAATGATTTGGAAATGTTTGCAAAATAAAGATAATTGGAAGGCATATTCCACCAAGATTAACTCAATTTCTTGGCACAAGAATAGGGCATGTGAGAGCTGACTATTTTGGATAAAATCAGCTCCAACTTCAGCCACATATTCGTTAGTTTCAAACTTGAAAATTCCAAGTGGGCATTTTTGCTAAATAGCTTGTTCTTGGTTGATCCACTTGTCATCAAGTCATAAAATAAGTACACCACCTTTACTAACTTTATATGCATGTTTTTTGGCTCATATATATGTGTGCAAACTCAGATTTAATGAAGAGAAATCAATAAATAATAGTTGACAAGATTATGTCAACATAAAATCCGAATTTCTAACTTTTTCTCCTGTGTATGTTGTGATACATGTTGCACCAAAAACACCTTATAATCTCTGCAAAATGATGAATTAGAATCTCCAATAACATATATAAGAAGGTCTTGAAGAAAAAATAGAATGTGACATCGAATACCGTCATATATCCTGCTACCGTCGATAATATCATCAAATAAAAGATTATAGTAGAAAACCACCAAATAATCTTCAAGAATACCATAAATAAATTTCAGAATGAAGATAATAACATACTCAAGAGATTCCTTAAGTAAAATGACGAAACTACCCTCGGGGGTTAAAATGACCAAAATCCCCTGGTGAGAGAAAACTTCGAAAATGACCTCAATGGTCAAAAATAAATATAAAACCACCTTTTTCATAATAAACAAGATGAAGATAGGTCCTTGAATCATATTCACCATGTCAAGTATCTACAAAAACTCAAAATACCACTTTTGCCCCTCTTGGTAAGTTGTAGAAACTTCTAGGGTACATTAGTCACAAAACATAATTATAATCATTAAAAACACATAATAACAACATGATAAACATATATAAATCATGACAACAACCATTTTATCACATTTTAAAAAACATTTTCTAAAAACCCTAGACATCGATCGATCGAAGTGCCTCTGCTTGAGAGATAGATATCTCACAGTGAGGTTCAGAGTTTGTCTCTGACCTACATCGATCGATTGATGTAGGTATCGATGTACACATCCATCGATCGATGTGTCCCAGGTTTAGAGATCGATGTCTCACAGTAAGGTCTTGGTTTTTCTCTCCTTTACATTGATCTCTCGATATGAGGGATCGATGTACATCGATCGACGAAGTGCGTTAGCCTGAGAGATCGATGTCATTTTTCTTCACTTATTCAACTTTTTATCATTTATAACACCGTGTGTGACATTATTATGCATTCAATACTTAAAATCATGACTTTGAAAATTATCCAAACATATTTCTCAATATTATTAAATCTTCTTTTACTATGATTGATGTACTATCCATAGAAGGTCTCAAGCACAATTTGATAAGTGATAGCCAACTATGTGTTGCTAATTTTCAAGTTGAATTGTGAAGAAAAATGTTCTATGAAAAATAATGGTGAAGTGGCTTTTGAGGCTTTAAGGAAAAATGATGTTGACAAATTTAGCTCACATATTCAATTTCTAAAAATGCTTCAAGCCTTGTAGCTAAAAATGATTTGGCTCAACTATGGCATAGATGACTTGGACATACTGTTTTCAAAAATTTCAAGTAGATTTGCAAAAAAAAAATCCAAACGTCTTCCAAAATTGAATTTTGGAAATCATGGTTTGTGTGACACTTGTGAAAGGAGAAGTTTTTTAAGTCAATTTTATGCCCAAAAGTGAAATCTCCACCACAAAATCTCTATATCTTCACATGGATTCGTATGGAGATATTGGTACAAAAAATCTAAGTAGAAAACATTACACCTTTGTGGTGATAGATGACTTTTCTAGATTTACTTAGGTTATGTTCTTAGCTAAAAAGGTGATCCATGCCACAAGCTTATTAAGCTTTAAAGAGATTAGAAAATTTGAACGAAGATACTATCAAGGAAATTAAGAGTCACTAAAGTTGGGAGTCTGATGGTCAATTCCAAGAATTTTTTGTATCCAAAGGGTATGGACAAAACTCGTCGGAGCCTACAACTTCTCTACAAAATGGTTTAGCGAAAAAAATAGATTGTTCCCAGAAATGCGTAGAGTCATCTTAAGTGAATTTGTTTTCCTAAGTATTGTTTGGTCAAAATGGTCAATACCGTCTGCTATGTGATAAACAGAGTTTCATTAAGGTCATTTCTCAAAAAGACTACTTTATGAACTTTAGAAATGAAGAGTACCTGGTATTAGTTATTTCGAGGTTTTTGAGTAAGTTTTTATACATAACACTAAAGGCAACTTAGATAAATTTTACCTCAAAGCGAATAAAGAAATCTTTATGGGATGAGCAAACATTAGCAAGGCTTTTAGAGTGTGTAATAAAAGAAGTATGAAAGTTGAATAGACCATTCACGTTAAGTTTAGTAAATCACTTGATAATGAAAAAAAACTTAATGACGGTAAGAAAAATGAAATAGTTGAAATAAATCCTACAGAAAATCTTGATGACACACCTGAGGGAGATTTGTGTTTTGCTCTTAGATTGAGCCACATGAAAGCACACCTCCGTCTAAGGTAAAAGAAGAAGAAAAAGTTAAAAGTGATACATCAAATGTGCCAAAATCATTTAAACATAGGAAAGATCATCCTAAAGAATTGATAAGCTTAAGAACATAAAAGAATCCATAATCGATGAAGAATAGGTAGTAACTATGCAAGAAGATTTTAAATCATTTTGAAATAAGTGATGCTTGGGAGTTAGTTCATAAACCTAACCAACATCTTACTATTTGAACAAAATGCATGTTTAGAAATAATGATTAACCAACGAAATATAACAAGAAATAATGCTAGATTGATAGCACAATGATATAGACAAGAAGAAAGAATTGATTATGATGAGCCTTTTGCTCTACATCAAGGTTGGATGCTATTAGGAGGCTTTTAGACTATGAATGCTTTCGAGACTTCAAATTATATCAAATTGATGTAAAATTGGCCTCTTAAATGGGATTATTCTAGAAGAAGTATATGCAGCCCAATCACTGGATTTCGAAGATCATGATTATCCAAATCATGTCTTTAAACTTAAAAAGGATCTTTCAAACAAGCTCGTAGAGATGGGTATGAGAGTTTGAGTAGCTCCTTTCTTGAAAATGGTTTTCAAAAGGAAAAGCATGCTACAAGGAAGTGACCATTGACTTGTTCACATATGTGCTAATGATATTATATTTGTTGCTACTAATGATTTTTTATGTTAGCATTTTTCTAAGATAAAGGAAGGGGAATATGAGATGAGCATGATGAAATAGCTCAACTATTGTGTTGGGCTTCAAATCAAGCAACCTAAAGAGGGAGCATACATTTTTCAAACAAAGTACACAAGACATTTAGAGAATATAACAAAAAGAATATGAGAGTTAAAGAATCTATCCATGTTAAGTTCATTGAGTCTGTTGATGATGAGCTACAACTTAATGATGATGAAAAAAATGGTATGCTTTGGGATAAACCTCATACATAACTTAGGGATACACTTAAAGGAGATTTTTTTTTATTGATCTTAGAATTGAGACGCTAGAGGAAACACACCCATAAAGTAAATGAAATAATAGAAGTTAGAGTTGATACTTCAAACTTGCTGAAAACATTTAAATACAGGAAAGATCATTTTAAAGAGTTAGTACTACGTGGACTAAGTCAAGGTATAATGACAACAAAATTTTATGAGAATACATACATCTATTTCACAAGGTGAGGCTAAAAATATTAAATAGCTATAATTGATGAAGATTTGGTAATTGCGATGCAAGAAGAGTTCAATCGATTTGCAAGAAATGATGTTTGAGAACTAGACCATAAACCAAAAGATCACCTATTATTCAAACTAAATGGCTATTTATAAATAAAATAGATGACCAAGGTAATATAAGATGGAATAAAGATACACCAGTAGCACAAGAATATAGGTAAGAAGAAGGAACTGAGTATGATGAGACTTTTGTCTCCGTAGGCAAGGTTACAGGCTATTAGAATGCTTTTAGACTATAAATGCTTTAGATATTTTAAATTGTATAAATGGATGTAAAATCCTCTATCTTAAATGGTATTGTTCAAAAAGAGGTATATGTAACTCAACCTTTGGTATTTAAAGATCATGATTATCCTAATCATGTCTTCAAACTTAATACAGCTCTTTATGGGTTTAAGGAAACTCTTAAAGGTTGGTATGAGAGATAAAGTAAGTGCTTACTTCAAAATGGCTTTCAAGATGAAAAGTTGATACTAGCTTGTCCATATGAGAATACTACTGATCATTCACTTACATAAATTTATGTTGATGATATTATATTTGGTGCTGGTAATAATCTTTTGTGTGATTTTTTTTCTAGTCTTATAGAAGCTAAGTTTTAGATACGCATGATGGAGGGCTCAACTACTTTCTTGAACTTCAAATAAGCAAACCAAGGTAGGAGTCTACACTTCACAAACCAACTATACCATATCAAAGATCTCCTCTAAAGGTAAAAATTTGAGGATGGTAGAAGTGTTCTTATGCCAATTAGCACAAATGCCAAGCTTGGCAAAGGTGAAAAAGAAAAGGCGGTTGAGGTAACAAAGTATGCAGGCATGATAGATAGTGTGCTCTACTTGATCGCTTGTAGGCAAGATATACTACATGCAGTGGTTTGTGTGCAATATTTCAAATTATGCCTTAGGTATCGCATCTAGTTGCTATCAAATGTTTTTTTAGATATTTGAAAGTTATATTGAATCTTAATTAGTTTTATCCAAACAATGAGTTTCTTTGGTATAAGTTGTTAATAATTAGGATTATGTGTGTGTATATGTATATCCATTACATATACATACATATATATATATATATGCATACACACACACACATATATATATGTATGTATGTATATATATGTGTGTGTGTGTGTATATCTCTGTGCGTATGTATATGTGCATATATATGCATATATATACAACAACAACAACCATACGCATTACATCCCAACGACAGCAAAAGCTATAGATAGGGTCTAGGGAGGGTGAAAGGAAGGCAAACAATACCTTTATCCCAAGAGATAGAGATCTTGTTTTCAGTGAGACCACCGGCTCTATATGTACGAAATGTACATATACATGCATAAATACATACATACATACATACATGCATATATATATATATATATATAT
>AP025075.1:3165632-3183674 GCA_036186865.1 Eustoma russellianum | reverse complement strand
CATACATACATGCATATATATATATATATATATATGTGTGTGTGTGTGTGTGTGTTTAAGTATAACATATATATATATATGTGTGTGTGTGCAGAGCTCTGGTGATTGGCAGTGGATAAGGACAACACACCCATGGCCCATTGGCAGTTTCGGGTGATGGCCAGCAAGGTGCGTCCGCAAGGACTGACTATGTCCTTTGTGGTAGTGGTGGCATCGATAGTGGGACTTGGCGGCGGTTTCACGGTGTGTGAGAATTAGAGATACAATGGGGTGCCAGCGGTCTCATTTTCAACGACGGAGATACACACTGGCCAATCGGTTACCTTTTGTGCTTGTGACAAAATTGATCAAACTCAACTCCAAGCAGCATCACAGCAATGGAAAAACACAAAAACAATAGAGAGAAAGCATGTGGAGAAGAAGAAACCGTCAATTCTTCATAGCTTCAACTGTGTAGTGCATTCGGTACATATAGAAGAAGAAGGAGGGAAAAATTCAGTTATTAGACCTCGAATTTACAATTGTACCCTTACTCATATAACTAAACGTTTATAACCACCAGGGACTTTCTTGTCTTTTCACCCCTTTTAAATCAGTTCCCGCGTGCACCTTCTTCCTCCCACTTCGCTCTGTTGAGCTCCTTCTGCAACCTTTGGCCCGCTGCACTTGATTCTCCTAACCAACTTCAACCTTCATCAAATCAACCTCCACTGACACGCTTACTCTGGCAAACTAGTTAGTTATTGATTCCTCTTTGATTGAATTGTGACCTCGTTCTTCCTTACATCAACGCCACCACCTTGTTGTCCGATAGCATCAAATTCTTCAACACCCCCCCTCAATTCTGACTGAGAGTAAATGTTGCACATCCCCAAACTATCAGTCAGATTGCTTAACCTCTTAGAATCCAGTGGCTTAGTCAGCAAATCAGCTAGCTGCATGTCTGTCCGTATAGGCATCGGTACAATGATCCCTTCTTGGTACTTGTCTCTCACAATGTGGCAATCAATCTCAATGTGTTTTGTTCTCTCATGGAACACTGGATTTTCGACTATATAGATGGCACTTCTATTATCACAAAAGATCTCAACCGGTTCCTTATGATCAACCCCCAAATCTTTCAACAAATAGAGAATCCATTGAACCTCACAAGAAGTTGAGGCAAGAGCTCTATATTCAGCCTCTGATGAAGACTTTGAAACTGTCGTCTGCTTCTTAGCCTTCCAAGACACTAAAGCATCTCCCAAGAAAATGCAGTACCCCGTTACAGATCTTCTACTCTCTGTACATCCTCCCCAATCAGCGTCTGAGAAAGCCTTTAACTTCAGATCTCCAGAGCTTGGGAAAAGTATGCCTCTACCTGGACTGTTCTTAAGATACCTTAGGAGTCTATGTGCAGCTGCCAAGTGTAATTCTGTTGGTTTGTCTAGAAACTGAGATAGTTGCTGTACTGTATAGGTAATGTCGGGTCTTGTAATGGTTAAATACAATAATCTGCCAATGAGCCTCCTATATGCAGTCACATCTGCAATCAAACATGAATCATCATGTGCAAGCTTAACTTTTTGCTCCATTGGTGTCTTTGCAGGCTTAGATGCCAGGAATCTCGTATCCTCCAACAACTCAAGCGTGTATTTCCTTTGACACACCATTAAGCCCCCCTGAGACCTGGCAATCTCTAAGCCCAGAAAATAGCGCAATACACCTAAATCCTTAATTTTAAATGCATTGTGAAGGGCCACTTTGATATCTTGAATAGCTTGGAGAGAATCACTCGCAAGGACAATATCATCAACGTACACCAACAGAACGAGAAAGAATGCAGAAGTTCTCTTAACAAACATGGTATAATCATGTTTGGATTGTGTAAAGCCAGTGGAGAGTAGAAAAGCAGTCAGTTTAGCGTTCCATTGCCGGCTGGCCTGCTTAAGACCATAAAGGGACTTGTTGAGTTTGCAAACAGTGTTAGGCATAGGAGAAGAAAATCCTTCAGGCAATGTCATATAGATATCTTGGTGGAGATCCCCATGAAGGAAAGCATTGTTGACATCTAATTGATGTAGATGCCAACCCTGCAATGATGCTAAAGCCATAACAAGTCTGACGGTGGTCATTTTGGCTACGGGGGAGAAGGTATCTTCATAGTCAATGCCAGGCACCTGAGTGTATCCTTTGGCAACCAAACGTGCCTTATATCTGTCTACACTGCCATCTGCTTTCCTCTTAATTTTGTACACCCATTTACATCCAATGGGCCTCTTATCTGATGGCAAAGGCATCAGTGTCCAGGTATCGTTGGCTTCTAATGCTGCTAGTTCCTGGGCCATGGCTTGCTGCCATTGCACTGATTTGGCTGCTTGCTGATAAGTGACAGGTTCTTGCTGCAAGCTAAGATTAAGCACATAGTTTTTATATTCAGGAGCTAAATGAGCCATGGAGTAATGATGTTGGATAGGATAAGTAACATTAAGATTAGTGAAGATAGGCATATCAATGAATGCTTGATTACAGTGATAGTCTTAGAGGTAAGCAGGTCTTCGTCTTTGTCTAATGGGAGGTTCAGCTGGAAATACTAAGGGAATATCAGGAATTAGAGTAGGAAGATTGGCAGCAGTGTCTGGAGTCAATGATCTAGGAGGTGAAGGTGACAAAGACACAGGTGAAGGAGATGAAGGTGTGGATGGAGAAGCAGACATAATAGGAGGTGAAGGAGAAGGAAATGCAGGTGGTACATGAACATGTGGTGAGTCTGAAGATAAAGGTGGTGTAGGAATTTGATGTTCATTATTGGAATCAGGACTAGTGAATTTGGGTGATGAAGCGTGATGGCTAGCTGAAGGAAACATTTTGACAGGATGGAGGAACTGTGGTTCAGAAGGATGATGAATCTGATGGTCAGGGGTGATTATATATGGAAATGAGAGCTCATGAAACTGAACATTTCTAGATGTAAAGATGGCTTTTGTAGTCAGGTTCTGAAGAATGAAACCTTTTGTATGTTGGGCATTTCCCAAATACACACAAGATATGGCTCGATGAGAAAACTTATGCTTGTGGAGATCTGTATTATGTGCATAGGCTTGGCATCCAAAGACTTTCAAAGTATGATATGCAGGGGTGTCATTGTACAGAACTTGGAAAGGAGACTTATGTTGCAGCAATGGTGTTGGAAGAATATTGATTAGGTATATAGCATGGAGTACGGCAAAGCCCCAAAGAGTCATGGGCAGATGGGCTTGAAAGAGTAAAGATCTGGCAACGACCAGGATATGTTGATGTTTCCTTTCTACTACCCCATTTTGCTGTGGGGTGTAGATGCAGCTCGTTTGATGGATGATCCCATGCAACATATAGAAGTCATTCATTTTGAACTCTTTGGCATTATCTGACCTTACCACTTTTACATGCCTTTCAAATTGGGTATGAACATGTATGCAGAAACTTTGCAATATGTGTTTGACTTCTTCTTTTGATTTCATCAAATATGCCCAAGTGTATCTAGTACAATCATCAACTATGGTCAGAAAATATCTTTGAGCATACAAGGTGGGGCGCCTGTTGGGACCCCAAACATCAACATGAATCAAATCAAAGAGCTTTAAGGAAGCAGAAGTGGAAACAGGGAAAGGGAGTTTATTTAGTCTAGCTAGAGGACATATGGTGCAGGGAGAAGCAAGAGGATCCCCTGAGATTGATGAGTCAAGTCTCTGGATCTCTTTTATTCTGGAATTTGAAGCATGCCCAAGTCTATAATGCCATATCAAGGAAGGTGTGTCATGTACTGAAATACAGGCAGCATGCTGTGGCATCAAGTCATCACCACACAGATAGTATAAGCCATGGATTAATCTAGCTGAACCAATCATCCTCTTGGATAATTGATCCTGAATCAAACAGTGAGATCCATTAATCATGATGGTCAGTCTGGGATCAGAGGCCAGTTTGCTCAAAGAAAGGAGATTAAAAGAGAAACAGGGCACATATAATACATTATTCAGAATCAAAAACTCATTTATGATCACTGTGCCCTTGTGTGTGGCTTGCACGGACATGTTGTTTGGAAGCTTTATAGAGACATGGGTAACAGGCTCAAAAGAAGTAAACAATGACAGATTATATGCAATATGGTCAGTAGCTCCTGAATCTAAAATCCATGTGTTTAATACATTAGTTGTAGAATTACCTGTCACCTTCTCAGTTTTAGCAGACAGAACAGTGCCATGACCAGCAGAGACCACGCCTTCCTCTTGGCTATCATCTAATTTGTTCAGCCAAGTCATGAGCTTCTGATTTTGTTGTGGTGTCAACATCAATGACTGCATGGCTTTCACAGGCTGATCAAGCTGAGATGTCTGCGAGTCTGTGTCTGTGTACTCGGCCATATTGGCTTGATTCTTGGGCTTAAAACCAGGTGGAAAGCCAAATTTTCTGTAACATCTTTCGGCTGTATGCCCTATCATGCCACAGTGTGTGCATTGAAAGCGTTTTGATCCGTCCGCATAGAACCTGCCACTTCCCCTTCTATATCCTCCAGCCTGCTGCCTCCCAGAATAAGTGTTTGCTGCAAACACATCACCAGTTTGCTCCTCCGTCATTAAAGCAGTAGGACTGTTCTCAAACATCGTGGCTCCTAAGTCAGAGACCACCTTCCTCTCGTATTTCAGTGCCATAGAGAATGTAGTATTTATATCCGGTAATGGTGTCATCACAAACACCTGGGACTTAACTTGATCAAAATTTTCATTCAGACCTTTTATGAACTTTATAACGTAATCACTCTCAACAAACTGCTTCATCTTTCCAGCTACATCACACCTGCACCCTCTGCACACACATGTAGGTATAGGCCTAACAGACATCAATTCTTCCCAGACAACCTTCAGCTTTGTGAAATACTCATTGACACTCAGTGCCTCCTGCTTGATTCCATAAAACGACTCTAACAAATCTGATAGTCTAAACGGGTCAGTACTACCATATCTCAATTTCAGATCATTCCACGCATCAACCGCACTATCAAACCACATAATGCTTTGTGCAATTGAATGTGATACAGAATTCATAATCCAAGACTGCACCATTGTATTAACTTGTCTCCAGATAGAAAATTCAGGATCCGTGGGTGCAGGTTTAGTTATAGTACCATCGATGAATCCAACCTTGTTCTTAACTACTAAGGCCATCTCAAATGTACGACTCCAAGTATGATAGTTATGAGGAGTGAGTGCAGGTTGTGCTAAGACAATCGCAGGACTGTCATTCGAATGCAAGTAATAAGGATTTTGATGCGGATTATCTACACCATGCGGTTGAGTTCCTCTCGAAGAGGAAGCATTCGAATTCGAATTCATCATATATCAATCAATGCAACAGCAACAATAATCAATTCAACAACGCGTACTCGAACGAAACACAATCAATCAACAACAGACACCGAGAATCACTCAAAAGGAAACAATCGAAGAAAACAGAAACAATTCAGAGGAACCTAACCTCTCTCTGATACCATGACAAAATTGATCAAACTCAACTCCAAGCAGCATCACAGCAATGGAAAAACACAAAAACAATAGAGAGAAAGCATGTGGAGAAGAAGAAACCGTCAATTCTTCATAGCTTCAACTGTGTCGTGCATTCGGTACATATAGAAGAAGAAGGAGGGAAAAATTCAGTTATTAGACCTCGAATTTACAATTGTACCCTTACTCATATAACTAAACGTTTATAACCACCAGGGACTTTCTTGTCTTTTCACCCCTTTTAAATCAGTTCCCGCGTGCACCTTCTTCCTCCCACTTCGCTCTGTTGAGCTCCTTCTGCAACCTTTGGCCCGCTGCACTTGATTCTCCTAACCAACTTCAACCTTCATCAAATCAACCTCCACTGACACGCTTACTCTGGCAAGCTAGTTAGTTATTGATTCCTCTTTGATTGAATTGTGACCTCGTTCTTCCTTACATCAACGCCACCACCTTGTTGTCCGATAGCATCAAATTCTTCAACAGCTTGTGAGTATGTTTTGGCATGGGCGTCTGATGGTGGCAGCAATACGCTGAGCAATAGAGGTGATCAGTTTTTTTGGGTCGGTTACGGTAGGGCTGATTGACGACAGCCATGTATTGCTCAATTTCGCTATGGGGGAGGATTATACGCGATGTTTTTACCACGGCATATGGCGTATTATAGGGTATGAGATGTGGGTTACCAAGAGGATGCCTGATTACAATTCGAAATATGAGATACCTGTGTTTGCCCATCCATATCCATGATCAACGTTCACTTCATGAAATAGCGAGGGCGGTCATCCAGTCGATCAAGGTGGATTTCGCTACACTCAACTTCCAGTGGACGTCGGTGGCAAGGGTGTGTGTGGAGGTGGATGTTACATAGGACTTACCATGAAAACTCTACATTGACTGTGGGACGAATTCCTTTCTCCAATCAGTCGTGTATGAGGACCTGCCACTACACTGTATGGAGTGTCTCATATTTCGACATAAAACGTGCAAATGTGCGAAAGATCCCTCTGGCGGTGGTGTGACTGAGACGACAGTGGACAGGATAGGTATAGAACTGGAGCGACAAAGGGATAAAGCGTCGACAAAAATACGGCAACCTAAAGCTCAAACAGTCCGAATGTTTGGCCTTCAAAAGAGATTTTAGCAGGTGCGCCTATGGATGAGTTGCTTCAGCTGAGAAGGGTGTAGGATATTGCGCGTTTGGGATGGATGAAAAATATCATCCAGCTTTGGCTTTAGAATCATTAGAGGATTGGAACACGATCATTGTTCGGATACAGAGGTCACCACTCTACCTTGTGGGAGCGCATTGATGTTGCACTACAGACAGTTTCACGAAGCTTTAGATGCTATAGCACGTCAGTTCTTTTCGACCCTCTCTGTCAGATAGAGACCTACTAGCTCGTTTGGAGTAGCCCCTTGATGGCGACGGCTTTATTACTATATTTTCCAAGAAGCAACATCGTTCTCGAAAAGAGTTGCCTCCTCGTCCACCTTTTACCATCTTTACACGTAGCGCACGTCGGGCTCTCTCTTCAGATAAGCATCTTCCTATCTCTCAATGAATATACTTACATGGAATGTGTGGGCTTGACACCATCGTGGTCAGGACCTAAACATCTTATACAGTTTCATCAGATTACTTTACTTACAGTCATTGAGCCTAAGCTACCGGACCGTTAACTTACCACTTTTCGGCTCCAGTTGGGTTTCTTGAACTTTTTGGCAGCATGCTGTGGTAAGATTTGGTTGTTTTTGCATGATGTTTCCTTTCGACTCAAAGTCATAAACGGGTTTGAGCTTGTGCATATACATTTACAATATCTTCCGACCAACATTGGTTTTTGGTGGACAGTGGTATATGTTTCTCACACCATTGCAGCTCGTTGGCCTTTATGGTAGGTTATTTGTGACCATGCTGCTGTGTCTGGGGATCCATGGATTTTATCAGGTGATTTTAATATATTTCGTGAGCTTGATGATCATCAGGGATGCTCCACCCCTACTTTGGCAAGTTTGGTGGATTTCAATACATGTATTGAGAGCTACAGGTTGTTGCAAGTACCATACCATAGCAGGAGATTTACTTGGGCAGATGGGAGAGGTCTCAGTTGAGTGCAAAGACACATTTATTGGGTATTTTATAATGAACGTTTTGGTGATGTTTTTGTGGATATCCGGTTCGATCATTTGCCGCGTGGCAGTGTAGATCATTCGCCATTATTACTCGAGTGTTGCAAGCATAGTCTAATTGGCCTAAAATCGTTTTGGTTTCTAGATGCATGGCTATATCATTTGCACTTTTTCAAATTTATGAAGAATTTATGGTCCTCCTACCCTACCGTGGGCGGCATATATGGACTCTGTTATAAGTTGCGGAGGTTTAAACCGGATGTGAAGAGGTGGAATGAGAAATTTTTTGGCAATATTTTTCGAAGACTTGAAGTAGGTAAGCAGGCAGTAAAGGTGTCGGAGGTACATTTTGATGCCGAGGACACTCTGGAGCACTGGGCGGAATACCATCGAGCCAAGACCAAGAATGTGGCTGCGGCTAAAAGTGAGCTTCTATTTTGGAAGCAGAAGGCTCACGTCCGCTAGATGTTAGATCGGGTTGACAACATGAAGTACTATCCTCAGTTGTAAAAGGTCGATGTAGTCGGCTGCAAATTCACCAGGTGGTAGCAGCTGATGCTATTCTCCATGACACACAATCTGGCATCCAGGATAAGGTGTTTGCTTTCTATTTTGCACTTTTGAGAAGAAGTAGACGGAAGAGTACTTGATTATATACCTTCCTTGCTAACAGAGAAAGATAATGTATAGTTGGTATGCTTGCCCACGGAGCAGGAGGTCCGCCAGGTGGTGTGGTAGCTTGACCCTTAGAGTGCGGCTAGCCCGGACATGTATCATGGTTAGTTTTATCATCCATGTTGGTCTATCATTCATACTGATGCCTAGAAGGCTGTGTAGGAGTTTTTCATGGGAGTTCAACTATCGATTGCTATGTCGAGTATGTTCATTACGCTTATTCCCAGGTGTGATCCGCCTTCTTCCTTTGGAGATTATCGTCCTATTTTTTATCTACTTTTATAAGGAAGATCAACACTCGTATACTTGCTACTCGGATTAGTCGTTTGCTCCCTCTCCTTATTTCATCGGAGCAATTGGGTTTCATGAAGGGATATGATATCTCCACCAAGGTTCTTGGCTAATAAGATGATAAGATACATATGCCTGATAAGGGAGGTTTGGGTGCGCATGCGTGTTTGAAGCTGGATAAGTTGGGAGTATTTGGAATAGATGATCGTCGAATGGATTTCACAGCACTTTTAATTCGTTCAGTAATCAACCAGCTCCAATGAACGCGTTTGTCGGTGTTGGTAAATGGAGTCTCTTGGGTTTCTTTAGTCCGAGATGGGGTGTTAAACAGGGCGATCTTTTGTCTCCATTATTATTCATATTGGCTTCTGAAGACTTTAGCTAGGGGCTGCAAGTGCATGTTGAGACAGGCGACACACGCACTTTTTGGTTGGGGCAGATGCCTATTCCCATATCTCATTTGACATACGCAGATGATTTATTGGCATTTCTGCATGGTGATGTAAGGAATATGTTAGCTTTTAAGGTTTTGTCACAATATGAAAGGGTCTCGGGCCAAAAATTTAATTTTGCCAAATTTCAATTTGTTCCATGCTCGGGCACTTCTTTGCCACGGCTTCGTAGAATGGAGGCAACGCTTATGAGGACCTCCACCACTTTGCCTATGTGTTACTTGGGTTCATATTTACATAAAGGTATCAATCATGCGCAGTACTGTGTGACTTTGTTAAAGCATTCTAACAGGCGCCTAAATGGTTGTCAGCATAAATTGCTTATGCAGTCGGGCAGGTTAGTAGTGATTCGATATGTTTTGAGATCTTTGCCCTTACATATGATGGTGGTAGCTAGACTCCATAAATTGGTGATACATGAGTTGTAGCAGAAAATAGCGAATTTATTTGGGGGCAGTAGCCAATCGGCAAGCGTCACTAGGTATGCTAGGGGACCATATGTTTCTACGGGTTGAAGGTGGCTTGGGGTGCGGGTCTTGTCTGCACTGCGGGACGCTTATACTTGCCGGGTGTGATGGCAATATCATCAACAGGATACCTTATGGAGTCGATATGTATGCCATAAATATGGTCGTCAGAGGGACTACCGGCCATGCATTACGGATTCAGTCATGGCATGCTATTTGCCGCTTTCACCAGGTACGTGCACCATATTACACCCGAGAGTAGGAGACTATGAGGTGGTCATTGACAGCCTTGATCATTTTATGCTGAGATCCGCGTACGACGTTTGTTAGGCGTTTTGGCCAAAGTTATTGTCGCATACTTATATTTGGCGTACTCGCCATTGGCCGGCAGCTAGTCCTATCTTATGGCGATTGTTTCATGGATCCTTACTGATGATGACTATTTATGTCGTATTATGCCTATTATGCCTACTCAATGCCCTTTTCATCATGTGGCATCGGCGATTATAGACCACGCCTTTTTGTGTTGTCTAGCTATAAAGTCTATATGCAGATATTTTGCATATTTATTGGATATTTCATCACCCTGATTTTCTTCCCTTCGCACTTATCTAATGTCTTAGTGGTTATCATCCAACTCATCCACTCTATCGAGAGTGTTGCGAGCTATACTGTCTGGCATCATCATGCTTAATATTTGGCGCTCTTATACGGCTGTGATGTATGATGATCGTTCATGGAGTACTATGGCAGTGTTGGCGGCGATACATGTTGATGTCTATATTTGGTGCTGGAGTATGGATGTGACTAAGTTGGCTACCAATATTTTGAAGTTGATTCAGGCCGGTCTAATGCCTAGTATTCTTGCATGCAGAGTGCATGTGCTGTGATGGTTACTACCTTACTTGGGCCGTATGAAGTTCAACACGAATGCAGCGGTTGGACATCCAAAAGCAGGAGCGGCGATTCTCAGGGATTTGAGTGGTGTATGCCATGGTGCGCTATACTTCCATTTACCGCATGTACTGCCATTGGAGGTTGAGGCTTAAGAGGCTCTCTTTGGTTTGATCTACTTCCGACCACGACATCCTATGTTGCTCTTGGAGACAGACTGTTTTGATCAAGTGCAGATGATGGCCATAACTTCTCTACCACAACGTATGCCTATCTTGCATTGATTGCAAAATATCCTTCAGGCGGCTAATATTGAGTTACACCATACCATGCGTAAGACTAATAGTACAGCACATTTTATGGCGCAACAAGGATTGGCAGATGACGTTTGTCGTGTTTTCCATGCAGCATCTACTTTACCCTCCTTAGTTAGAGGTTGTGCATCTACAGATGTTTCTGTTGGTTCTTTACGACATGTATAGTTATCTTACGCTTGTATTTTCAATAATGTGCGAGTTCATGTAGTGATCATGGTTTTCCTCTGCCACAAGTGAGGGTTTTCACTATTTTATAATAAAATATAGGTAGGCACTGCCTTCTTGCATTTAAAAAAGAAAAAAATATATGTATATGTATACATATACATGCACACATAAATCATCATCATCATTTGTACCCAGTATATCCCAACGACAGCAAAAGCTATCGCTAGGGTCTGGGGAGGATAAGTGTTTGGCAAAAGAGGGATTATTCAGGGCGGGCTCGCTGGATAAATGGGATGGAATATGAGTTGAGTGCTAACTCTTCCTACACTTCTTGTCTAGGCTAACTTCTAATATGTATATATGTCTGTATGTATGTATGTATGTATGTGTGTGTATATATGTGTGTGTGTGCCTATATTGGACAGGCTATTTTTTTAAATCACAAGAGGTGTGTTTTATTTATATAACCCTCACTTGTGGCGGAGGAATACCTTTTTACATAGTACTCGTCATCATATGCAAAGTGTGAATATAATGCAGTGATAATTTGTGTTCTCCAATCATATATGATATGTGGCATTAAAACCTTGCCAAGTAAAACCACCCTTGTGGATAAAGCCTTGGCGAAGGAAAAAGCGTGCATATTTATATGAAAGGAGTGTAAATCTATAATACCAGACGAAAAGTAAAACATTTGTAAACAGCACTTCAGTGTCTTGTTGCATGAGAAAGGATTCAAGTTGATGTGATCCACGATGACTTGTCTGCCATTGAGTGAGTATGAGGTTCCTGATTGTGCAGCTCCTTGATCATAATAGCTCCTCCCATAATCCCAGGAAATGAACATGTAAAGAATGAAAAACATTGTGAGCAACTGTGAATATTCCAATTCTAAAAGAATGTATCCGAATTTGGAGGGAACATTACCCGTGTTGTCTGTATACCAAGCTACAGACAACCAGCCAAAAACACATGTATTGAAAACGATAGATATCAATCATACCCGGGTTGCCCATACCATATGGTGGCATGGGCAACTGTCTGCAACAAAGCTTTTATCCATGGCGCAAGTTGGGTATGGTGTCATTCTGTATTGTTGCTCGAACTAGAGGTGGTAAGTCCCGTAAATCTGAAAATAGAGTGAGTTTTGGATGTTGTTGACCATATTGAGCTAAGTAGTGTGCCGCCTTATTAATCTCCCTTGGGATGTAATCTACTGTAAATGCCTGTGATACCATAATATCATGTAATATGCCCGTTAACGCCGTTCCCGAAGCTTCGTAAGGACACCCTGAGCATCAGTTTCCACATCCAAATGATATCCATAGCGAGCGAAGTATAGAACTGCTAACATTACCGCTTGCATTTCTGCCTGGTCTGGTGTTGAAATGGGCAAAGCAAACGATATAGCTCCAATTAAACCACCTGTGGAATCCCATAACAGAGCTCCTGCAGCTGCAGTTTTTTTCCCATGAGCTGCATCCACATTAAGTTTATGTCTGCCTGGGGGTGGAGTTTTCCAACGAATCACCATACAACGGGGTCGGGTGTTGATAATTTTGGTATTAGTCCCAGCATAGTCAGAGTATTATCTGGTAGCATGTGTTTCTTTCCCTTCTGTCCAAGCGTCCACTCATATATTGAACGCCGAGTCAGCTCAGTCACCCTTCGGTTATCCCATCGACCTTCTCTGAATACAATAGATGAATATGCTTTCCAAATTTCCCACATAAGATGGGCTGGTAATATAATTCGTAGTTGACCTTTAAGTGATTTACCCTGAGAGGATATCCACCACTGCATTAAGTATGGCCGTATCCTTGCTGATGTATAGAATGGACCATCCAAACAGAGACTATAGTATTCCCAAATTGGTGACACCTCTGGACATGTTAAAAAAATATGATCAGCAGTTATGCTATCTCTTAAGCAAAAAGGACACTGTGTGGGAAAAATCACTGTAAATTTTGCCAAGTTTTGCGGGATGGGTAGATTCTTATGATATAATCTCCATAGAAAAATCCTCTGCTTTGGATGAAGCAGTTTATGCCATACAAAAGTGTGTGTGAATAGTTTAACTCCATTAGGCTTTAGCTGTTCATATGCGATGTTCAAATTGAAGGATTGCTCCATCATACCTGGCCAGATGATTGTATCAGATACCGGTGATGTAAGTTCGATACAAGTAGGATGGATTCTACATATACGCTTCCACACTGGTGAGTCTGTGATTCTAATAGTTAATGAACCTCGTCCCCCATATTTGGATTGTAAAAAAGACCAGAGGATTGTTGACTGCGTTTGGTACCTCCACCATAATCTACAAGAGTAAGCGAACTGCAAATGTGTCAAACTTCGAATTCCAATTCCTCCCTCTTCAGTTGGCTGAAAGAGTTTCTCCATGGAAACCCATGAATGTCGTTTGATACCTTCCGTTTGTCCCCAGAAGAATTTGGTCATCATTCTATGCAAGATTGCAATCAGTCCTGTTGGCAGCAGAGAGACTGCGAAGTGATGTAAAGGAATAGCTGCCAGTACATGCTTGATCAAGATTAGTCGACCTGCATAGTTCAAGAATTTATTTTGCCACATACTCAGCTTTGATTGAAAAGATGTGATCAAAACATTATAGTAAGAGACTCGGGCCTTCCCTTTGAACAATGTTACTCCCAAATACTTAATTGGTAGTGAAATGGCGTGCATACAGAGACATCTTTCCATTCTATGTCTTTGCGTATCAGAGACAGAGGAGGAGGCTACAAACTGGCTTTTTTGATAATTAACTGCTTGCCCTGTCGCATTCTGATACAGTTGTAGATATTGTCGAAAGTTGTCAAGATTTTTTAGATTTCCGTGGATGAATATGAGAAGGTCATCAGCAAATGCAAGGTGTGATAAGCAGGGATGTGCTCTACCAACATTATAAGGTTGTAATGCCCCTTGACTTATCAAGTTATTTATTCCCCAAGAGAAGACTTCTGTGGCTAGTATAAATAAGAGAGGAGATAGCGGATCTCCTTGTTTAACTCCCCATGATGGCTGGAAGAATCCTGCAGGTTCTCCATTAATGAGAATGGAAATATAGGTTCCTTTTAAATGATTGAAGATCATCGTAATGAATCGCGAGCCAAAACCAAAGCGTTGAAGGAGCTTTCTCAAAAATTGCCAATTTACTCGGTCAAATGCTTTCATCATGTCTAATTTAATCATTACATTCGAGCCACGGTCCTTTCTATCCAAGTAATGTGTCATTTCCTTTGCCATCAAGATATGGTCAGTGATGTCTCGTCCTTTTAAGAAACCTGCTTCTATTGATATAATGCGTTGCAAGGTTGGCTGGAGTCTTGTTGCAAGGATGCACGTGGCCACCTTGGAGATAAAATTTGCCACGCTAATAGGTCTGAAATCTGAGAATTTTTTTGGTGCCTGCTTTTTTGGAATGAGCGTGATAAACATGCTTCCCATCGCACGGGGAAGAGGTAGTCCTAAGAAAAACTCCTGCATTGCCATTAGCATGTCATCTTTTATAAAATTCCAGCATGTGCGAAAGAATTGACCATTGTAACCATCTGGCCCTGAGGCACTTTTTGGTTTAAGTGACCATACAACCTCTTTAACTTCAGACATTTGCGGCAATGCTGATAATTGTGCATTTTCCTCTGTGGTAATCAACGAAGGTATGACATTAAGCATATACTCTTCATCTTGAATATCCTCTGCGGTAAATAATTTGGTATAAAAGGAGACTGCTTCCTGTTTTATAGTATGTGAGCTATCGCATAATTCACCTTCTTCCGTGTATATATTTGAGATGTATTGCCTTTGTTGGCGATCTTTAACTATGTTGTGGAAGTAGGATGTGTTAGCATCTCCTTCACTCATCCATTTCAATCTTGCCCGCTGTTCCCAGAACTGTTGTTCTCGTTTTGCTGCGATTTTATATTGTGCTTGTGCTTGTTGGTAAGCTTGACAATTTTCTGGCGTAGGTTGATTGTCATATCTTTTTTCTTGTTGTATTGCGCTTTTCTCAGCCTCCTGCAACTTGTCAAACACATTTCCAAATACTGTAGTATTCCACCTACGTAAATCCCTTTTTAATAGGATTAGCTTGTCATATAAATCGAGCATGCCTCCACGAGTGGGGTAGGATGTCCAGGACGCTTGAACATAAGGCATAAAATCCGTATGGTCAATCCACATATTTTGAAATCGAAACGATTTTGGACCCTGCTGCTTGTGATGCATACATTGTAATAACAAAGGGGCATGATCGGATGTAAGGCGAGACAAATGTTTCATTCGCAGAGAGTGGAACCGATTATTAAAGGATTCTGAGCAGAGTATTCGATCTAACCTTCTTTTGACAATTCCCAATCCCCTTCCATTAGACCAAGTGTACATGCTTCCTTCAAATGGCAGGTCAATAAGAGCACAGCGAGTTACACAGTCTTGAAATTCTTCCAAAGAAGAGATATTTGGTGTTGATGATCAGCATGTTCCTCAACTGTGAGGAAAGTGTTAAAATCACCCCCCCCCACAAACCAAGGTTCAGAATGTGTATCATGATGATCTAATAGCGCATTCCATAATTTTCTGTGCTCTGTGATTGTGTGAGCTCCATAAACTGGGGTAAACCAAGTGATATAATCTGACGCAATGAAGTGGAATCGAAAGAAAGAACATTGTTCTGCTTGTATAATATCTAGCAGTCGGCGAAGAGCGATTCCAAAACACCCAGATCTTCCCTTCATTGACTGCTTCTGCGTTTGAAAAGTTGAGTTTAAGACGAAAATGATGTATTTGTGTAGTTGATTTTTGGGCTCAATAATCGTAAGCAATTGAATTTTGTGAGTTTTGAGAAGCGCCTCAATCTGACTAAGGATGTGGCTATACCACATACATTCCAGACCATACAATTCATTGATCAGATTGTGTTTGAGAGCTTGAAGAGCGGGTAGTTCTGTCTGCAAATGGTTGGTATCCTTTTAGCATCTCCTGTTTTGTTCGTCTTCTTCTTGTTTTAGGGAGGGGAAGATCTTGCTCGATATTTAATAATTCTGTTAGAGGACGAGGATTGCTTTCTCAAGTTGATGATATCCGTTGAAATCCCTCTGATGTTGCTAGCATCCATGCCTTCAAAGTTTCAGACTGTTTTTGCATGGAGCTCTCAGTAATTTGGTCATTTTGAATTGTGCGCTCTTCTGTGGGGAAAAATAGTTCAGTATCCGATATCGTAGCACATAGGATGTTGTCATGTTCAATCTCTGTGTCTTCTATGGATTGACCTACAGTTGATAGGAGTACATCTTTGATTTGTTCATTTGCCGAGGTTGTGTCATTGGCGTCTGTTTCATCAATCTTGTTATATAATTCTGTAGCTGTAGCTTCTAATGGCTCTATATCCGAGTTTGGCATTCTGTCCATGATATCCCTCATATTCTGATCAAACACTGATGGATCCTTACAAGGAGAGTTTGTGTTGATCTCTTCTTGTCTAGTGATTAATACTGGCATATGAATTTCTAATGTAGGTTGTTGTTCCAGAGTTGGGTGATCCACTGAAGTAATGTGTTCCACCGTATGTGCCATCTCTACATTTGGCTCTTTGTTTGTTGTCTTTGGCTTGGATTTTTTTGGTGTCCATCTTTGAGCAGCAGGGACATCAATTGTGTTTATGTGAGGTACTATTGTTTCTGCAGCCTTTGATGTTGTAGTTTGAAGACAAGTTTTTTGTTCGTGGCCCAGTGTTCGACATGAAGAGCAAAATAGAGGTATATTTTCTTATTCTACCGTGGGGTAGAACTCTTTATCTCCTCCCTGTATATGAAGTTTTGGTGGCAAAGATTTAGAAATATCCAACTCTAGGCATATTCTGACCACGGATGGTCTTAATCCCTGTGCCGTAGCAGAATCCATTTTAAGTGGGTGACCTATCATATGCGCTATATCCCATAATGCTGATTTATTATGAAGATAAAGAGGAAGGCCATGAATTGACACCCATATTGGAACAATAGGCTTGTCCACTTGAGGATCAAAATCAGGTGTCCATTTTGTGATTCGCATCTGATAACCATTCCACGTCCAAGTGCGTCGCAGAAAACATCTTTGATAATCATCAACATTCGAGAAGGTGATTAGTATATGCTTGTCATCTAATAATCCCAATTTTGGTGTGTTTTTGAAACCTATTCTCTCCATGCATAGCGCCAACTGTTTCATGTTTGGCCTCCCATGCCAAAAAGATCCTATGAGTGTGTGTTGATAAGGAATAGAGTATTTTGTTACCTCTTCCGCTGTGAAGTTAATTGATGTTAAACCTTTGTAGCGATTTACTAGACAAGAAGGTGTTGAGGGAGGCGGCTCCAGGTTTTTTGATAAAGCTTGCAAAAAGGATTTCTTCCCTGCATGATCCGGTAGAATTTCATGCGATTCCAAATGTTTCTTCGAGAAAGGTCCTAGCTTCGATCAGTAAGATTGCAACTTGAATGAGAAATTGCAGGTTGAGATGATTTCCTAGCATATAGCGCGATTGAAAGCAAAGCTTATGCTCGATCGCCATGGTCGCCTGCGCCGTCTCTAGCCATGGTTATATCTACATATGTATATTGGACAGGCTATTAATGCACACACACACACGAATATATATATATATATATATATATAGACACACACACATATGTATGTGTGCGTTTTTTTGGCAAGAAAGACGTGATGTATATTATTGGGCCTCACTCATGGCGGAGGAATACTATGGTACAAAACGATGGAAAGTAAAAGAGGAGATAAAACGTGTTATAAAAAGAAGAAAATGAACAATGAAAGCAACTTTCAATCGTATATGATATGCTGCATTAAAACCTCGCCAAGTAAGACCAAACTTGTAGAAAAACCTTGGACGAAGGAAAAGGAGTACATATTTATATACATATATGTATGTGTGTGTATACATATATATATGTATATGTATAAATACATACATATATGTGTATACATATATATCTGTATATGTGTGCGTGTGCGTGTGTATATATGTGTGTTTATGCGTGTCTATAGTGTTTTTATTCTTTTCAATGAATAGATTGCCTACTGCACATTTTGAATATAGAGGGAGTGAAAAATGCAA
>AP025075.1:3079115-3155660 GCA_036186865.1 Eustoma russellianum | reverse complement strand
AATGGGATCCAAAGGTGACTGCAATCGAGGAGACAAAGTCAATCACCAAGATGGATGAATTGATCGGGTCTCTTAAAGTCTATGAGGTAAAACTGAACCAACGAAAGTCTGAATCGTCTAAGTCATCCAGTAAGTCAATAGCCTTCAAAACAACTGAAACACATGCTAATAACGATGATAGTAATAGTGATACTGAATTAGACGATGACTTGATATTGATTGCTAGAAAACTTAGAAAGTTTTTCAAACGCCCAAATAGGAATAGACAACATAATTCTTTTTCTTCTTCTTTTTC
Source organism: Eustoma russellianum (assembly GCA_036186865.1). Classification (NCBI taxonomy): domain Eukaryota; kingdom Viridiplantae; phylum Streptophyta; class Magnoliopsida; order Gentianales; family Gentianaceae; genus Eustoma; species Eustoma russellianum. Next base: position 3,155,365 of record AP025075.1, on the reverse strand, counting down.
TCAACCTAAGAAAAATAACACAAACAAATGGTATAATAAAGAATTAAAGTGTTATGAATGCGGTCAAAAAGGACATATTTCATACGATTGTCCAACAAAGAAAAATAATAATAAAAACAACAATAATAAACAAGCCAAGGACAAGGAAGCTCAAACGTCAAAGACAAAGGAGTCTAAGGCAAGAAAAGGGAAACGAGCAATGAAGGTGAGCACATGGAGCGACTCATCCGACTCAGAATCCAAAACTGAGGAAGCTCAAGTGTGCTTCGTATCCAACGAGGTATGTTCTTCTTCTGATAGTGATTCTGATAGTGACATGACATTTGATGAAATGTATGAAGAATTCCTACGAATGCATGCTCACTGTAAGAGGCTCTCTAAAGAAAAGAAGAAACTAGTTGAAGAAAATGACAAGTTGAAGACGTCCAACTTGGAATTTACCGATCAACTAGAATCTCTTAAACAAGAGTCTACTAATACTCTTGATTCTTTAGAGAACAAAATTGAATCATATAGGAAAGATGAACAAAAGTTACAAATGGAAAATAAAATGTTGAAATCCAAGTTAGAAAGTTGTGAAAATGAAATAGTGCAACTTAAGTCTTCTAAATTTACCTTAGAAAAAATGATAGAACAATTTAAATCGGGTGCAAATATGTTAGATACACTTATCTCATCACAAAAGTATGGCAATGATAAAACCGGCCTAGGCTATAAAGAAGAAAACGAAAAAGTAAATGAAAAGACTAAGTTTGTTTCATCTAGTACAAAGTTGCCATATAATACAAAATCAACTTTGCCTGCTACATCTTCTTCTACACCTTCTTCTACTCATATCAAGGCAAAAATACAACACAAACCCACCAATATGCACACGCATAAACATACATCTAGGCCAAATTTTGCATCTAGACAACCTAGAAATCATGCCTACATGTATACAAATGCAACTAGACCAAATAAAATGCATCCAACTTTTTATGAACCTAAGCATAAGCAACTCTCATACAAGTCTTATAGAAATACACATGAATATACATATAGAGCACCATATAAGAAACAAAATCGCATGCCTTATACACATTATAAGATTCGGTCATCCTATAATGATTATCAACCATGGCGCAACATGTATAACAATGCATCCTCACTTATGTGGAATAATCATCTATATGCTTATCCTTCTTACTTTAACCATGCTAAAAATGTGCCTAGAAAGTATATTCAAGTTTGGATACCTAAGGGTTATCTAAACAAGAATAATGCCCCTAACATTCAAGGACCCAAATAAAGGGTACCTAAAACTTTGTCTCCATTGTAGGAAAAATGCAAGGAATGCAAGAAAGAGGCAAAGTCAAAGAATCTAAAAACCTAATGGTTTTTAGATAGTGGATGTTCGAGGCATATGACGGGCAACCCCAATCTATTCACCGAACTTGAACATATTGATGGTGGAAAGGTAACATTCGGTGACAACAACAAAGGAAAAATTGTTGGAAAAGGAACAATCGGGGACCCAAACACATTTCAAATACGAAATATGTTGCTAGTAAGCAATCTCTCTTATAATTTACTTAGTATTTCTGAACTTATAGATTGTGGTTATAATGTCTCCTTTCTTCCCAATTCTTGTGATATAATAAATAAAAAAGGAGAAACGGTTTTAAAAGGAAATAGAGATGGAAATATTTATACCCTTACCTTAGATAACATGTTAAATGCTAAGGTTAAGTGTCTAATATCACATGACTTAGATGTGAATTTATGGCATAGAAGATTAGGCCATATAGGAATTTCAACCATTAGGAAATTATCTAAAAAGAATTTAATTAGAGGTATGCCTAAGTTAGACTTAGATAATTTTCAAATGTGTGAAACATGTATTAAGGGAAAACACATTAAAGAAACCTTAAAACCGAAACATGAAGTGAGTACTAGTCATGTACTAGAATTGCTTCACTTAGACTTATTTGGTCCAAGTAGGACAAGAAGTCTAGGTGGACACTACTATGTGTGTGTCATAGTAGACGATTACTCACGCTACACATGGACATTGTTTTTAACACACAAAGATGATGCTCCATTAGCAATCGAAACCCTTATCAAGCAACTTGAAAACATTTACGAAGAAAATGTCAAAAGAATTAGAAGTGATAGAGGTGGAGAATTTAAAAATAAAGACGTAATCAAATTTTGTGAACTTTATGGAATAAAACATGAATTCTCACCACCTAGAACACCACAACTCAATGGAGTTGTTGAACGTAAAAATAGAACGATTCAAGAAGTTGCAAGGACAATGCTGTGTGAAAATAAATTACCTAAGTATTTATGGGCTGAAGCTGTTAACTGTGCATGCTATATTATAAATAGGCTCACTATTAGAAAGAAATTAAATAAAACGCCTTATGAATTGCTAAACAATAAACAACCTAAAATAGATTATCTTAAAGTATTTGGATGTAAATGTTTTGTGCTAAACACTAAGGATAATCTAGATAAATTTGAACAAAAGTCTATTGAATGTATATTTGTTGGATATTCAACTAACTCAAGAGCATATAGGTGTTATAATCCTGTATCTAGAAAAATAATTAAATCCATACATGTGAAATTCAATGAAAATGCATGCTTTGAAGTTAGTGATAAACATCAACATAAACAAGAAACAAATGTTGAAAATATGTTTGATGATGAAATATTACTTGAGCCTGTACTTGATCATCTAGAACCAACTCCCCCTGAACAAGACATGCATGAACCCTTAGATGAAATGAATCAAGAAAATTTGCAATTGGATGATGATACAACTAATGATCCAATTACATATGATAACATTCACACTAATGAATCTTTTGAACAAGATGAGGGTGAACCTAGTCAATCTAGGAATTGGTGGCACCCTAGAGAATTAATCATTGGGGATCCAAGTGTTGGGGTTAGAACACGTAGAAACATAAGTCAACTTGAAGGACATAGCTTAGTCTCACACATAGAACCTAAGAATGTTAAGGAAGCCTTAGGTGACATATCATGGATAGATGCTATGCATGAGGAATTAAATCAATTCACAAGGAACAACGTATGGGACTTAGTACCTAAACCTGAAGACAAGTCTATCATAGGAACTAAATGGGTCTTTAGGAATAAAATGGATGAACAAGGAAATATTACAAGAAATAAGGCTAGACTAGTCGCAGAAGGTTATAATCAACAAGAAGGAATAGATTATGAGGAAACCTTTGCACCCGTTGCACGACTAGAAGCAATTAGATTGTTACTTGCGATTGCAAGTCTAAGTAACATTAAACTCTTCCAAATGGATGTCAAGAGTGCATTCTTAAATGGATACATCCAAGAAGAAGTGTTTGTCAAACAACCCCCTGGATTTGAAGATCCAAAGAATCCTAACCATGTTTACAAGCTTAAGAAAGCTTTATATGGTTTGAAACAAGCTCCAAGAGCTTGTATGATAGATTTGCAAACTTTCTTATTGCGAATAATTATGAAAGGGGAACCATAGACAACACATTATTCCTAAGAAAAAAAGGTAATGATTTGTTAATAGTTCAAATATACGTAGACGATATTATCTTTGGTTCAACTAACCCTACCTTAGTAAAAGACTTCAAAGAATGTATGAAGTCAGAGTTTGAAATGTCAATGGTAGGAGAGTTGAATTATTTCTTAGGACTCCAAATCAAACAAACCCCTCAAGGAATTCACATTAGCCAACTTAAGTATGTCAATGATATGATTAAGAAGTTTGGCTTTGAAGATTTGAAACCTACAACTACCCCCATGAGTGTTAGTACCAAACTCGATAAGGATGAAAATGGTAAACCTTTTGATGACACACTCTATAGGTCTATGATTGGCTCATTGTTATACTTAACTGCATCAAGACCTGATATCATGTTTAGTGTGTGTATGTGTGCTAGGTTTCAATCTTGTCCTAAGGTATCACATTACAATGCAGTGAAAAAGATATTTAGATATCTTAAGCATACACCTCACTTAGGACTATGGTATGATAGAAATGCTAAGTTGGAATTACACGCATATAGTGATGCTGATTATGGTGGTTGCAAGTTAGATAGAAAATCCACTAGTGGCACATGTCAATTCATAGGAACCAATTTGATCTCTTGGTTTTCTAAAAAGCAAGCTAGTGTAGCTCTTTCTACCACTGAAGCCGAGTATATTGCTTTGAGTTTATGTACTACCCAAATACTTTGGCTTAAACAGCAACTTAGTGATTTTGGCATTAAAATGAAAAAGATTCCAATTTTCTGCGATAGCACAAGTGCAATCAATCTTTCCCGGAATCCGGTGCTTCATTCTAAGGCCAAACACATTGAGGTGCGATACCACTTTCTTCGCGATCATGTTCAAACTGAGGACATAGTGATAAACCATATAAGAACTGATCACCAAATCGCTGATATCTTTACCAAACCCCTTAATCAAGCCACGTTTGAAAACTTACGAGCCAAGTTAGGTATGATGACTTACGATACCATTGTATAGTTCTATCTTTTGCATGATTTGCAAAATAAAGGGGGAGATAGCATAAGCACATGATTTTAGATTTTAGTTGCTAAGTCATCATTTGGTATGAAATGATAAGTTTCAAATATAAGTTAAGAGTTAAGTATAGGTTAAGGGGGAGAGTATGAGTTGAGGGGGAGCAACATACTACATTTAAAAGTTGAAAACATTTGGTTAAGATTTTGATTATAAGTTGTGACATTAAAATCATGTTATGTTATTTTGAAAATCATCCAAAAGGGGGAGAATGTTGAGAAATATGTTTGGATAATTTTCATAATTTTCAAAGTCATGATTTTAAGTGGAGAATACTTAAAAATGTCACACATGGTGTTATATGTGTAAAAGTTGAAAAAGTTGACATCGGTCTCTCAGGGTGTTGCACATCGATCAATGTATAGGGTTTTTAGAAATAATTTTCTAAAATGTGTTAAAATGATTATTTTCATTTGTACATGATTTATACATGTTCATTATGTGATTATTATGTGTTTTTGGTGATTATTTTTGTCTTGTGACTAACGTGCCTTGGAAGTTTCTACAACTTACCAAAAAGGACAATATTGGTATTTTGAGTTTTGTAGGAACATGATATGATGAAAATATTTCAAGGATTTATTCTTATCCTATTTATCATGACAAAGGTGATATCATGAGTATTTATGACCATCCGGGTCATTTCTGGAGTTTTCTTACACCAGGGGTATTTTGGTCATTTTACCCCAAGGGTATTTTTGGTATTTTCACTCAAGGAATCTCTTGAGTATATTATTATCTTCATTCTGGAGCTGTGTTATAATTATTTTGAAGATAATATGGTGATCTTATATCTTATTCTCTCAACCAATGATATTATTGACTATAGCTGGATATGTGACGATTTGAGATGTCACATTCTATTTTTTCTTGAAGACCCTCTTATATATGTTATAAGAGAACATTTATCATCATTATTCAGAGATATTAAAGGTGTCAAAGGTGTGGAAATGATCTCAACATATAAGAAGAAATATTGGAGAATTTCGGTATTACACGTTGACATAATATTGTCAACTGTTATCTATTTATTTTTTCTTCAAAAATCTGAGTTGATACACATATATATATGGTCAAAAACGTGTATTTACAGTTGGAGGTGATACATTATTCATTTTATGAGTTGGAGACAAGTGGACCAACCAAAAAGGAGCTAGTTGGCAAAATTGCCAACTTGGAATTTACTAAAAATAGCCAACGGCTATATTGGTTTTCTTGGGTATTTTCATCAGATTTTTGAAGTCAAATGAAGACTTCACATGCCCTATTATGTTGCTTGAATTTGAGGATAATTTGGTGGTATTATCCTTTCTTATTTTATTAAAGAAAATCAAAATATTTTTTTTGTAAAAAGGCAAGTAGCCAACGGCTACTATTGTTTTTGGAGCTGACTTTTGAAGTTTAAAATGGTCAATTCTCAATGCCTATTATCTTGCCAAAGAGTTGAGAAGATGATGGAGTTGTTATGGTGCTATTATCTTCACATTTTCAAGATAATTCCAAGTCATTTTTTAGTTGAAAATTTCAGCCACATAAAGTTGCCAAGGTGGACCAATCATTGTGTTTTATTTTGCCAAGTGTACAAAGCCAACCAATGATGAGAAGACATTTGGAGTTGATGATGAAGATAATAACACATTGGAAGTCTTATCTTCAAGGCTCAAATCACACTATAAATAGATGCAATGGTGAAGAAGATGAAACACACTTGAAGCTCACAAGCATTCTATAGCTTTCATATTCATCTTCTTGTTCTTGTTGTTGTATTTTGTTGTAGCAAAGGTGTTCTTGATATTTTTGTTGTGCTACAAGCCTCTTGAGCTTCATTTGTAAGATTGATTAGCCATCTTTATAAGGCTACATCAATAGGTGTTGGAGGTATTGCAACTAAGTGTTGCTTAGAAGGTGTATCCAAGTCTTGAGTAGGGTTGGTGTATAACCCAAGGATCAAGCTTGGCTCTTGTTGTAAGGTGTTCATATCATAGTGAAATCCAAGGAAAGGTGTTCCTTGGGACTGGAGTAGGTCACATTGACCGAACCAGGATAAATCCTCGGTGTTCTTCTCTTGTTTCTTTATTTCTGTTTTCTGCCCGTTTTTGACTGCAGTTTTCACCCAACTTCACACAATTTGAAAAAATAGCTAAACATTTTCAAAATTCGTGATTTTTGGTGGAGTTATACTTCAGTTTTCACCCAACTTCACACATACTATATATATATATATATATATATATATATATATATATACCTATATATATGTGTATATATACCTATATATATATATGTATGTGTATGTGTATGTGTATATACCTATATATATATATGTGTATATACACATATATATTATACGTATGGTTTTATTGGACAAGGAGTCATCGATGTTCCCAATTATAATAGATCTATTCCACATGATCAAAATGCAAGCTGCACAACTTGGGCTTCAAGATATGGATTTTTTCAGTCAAACAGACGAAAGAAAAAGCACCAGAAAAATAGACATGTTAATAGTGTCACACCATATATTCCCATCATGTTCAAGGATATGAAGAATATTCTTCTAACTCCTTGAAATGAGAAAGCTAAGAGAGAGAAATTTTGAAAAGGCTGGTAGATTTTACGATAGGTAATGAGATATCCGACTTTTTTGATATATTCAAATGATATCATCAAATTACAATGATCGAGAACGATCAAGACATGACGTCTTTGATCACTCAGTCCATTACAACAACATTATCACATTGCCATAGAGGTTACCATCTATGCAGGGGCATGAAGTATCGGATGTACACGGCCATACCACATGGTCTAAAAAATGGAGCAGCATACCATTGGTGAATTTTTCGTTTAAAGATTAGATAGAAAGATCAATGGAGGTTTACATATATACATGTGTGTGCTTGCATATGAGTACACTCCATCCTCACGAATGATTCGACCGATGCTTTGTCGACGCCTCCTATCTTTAACCGTCTGATGATAAAACTTAGTATTAGCATCACCTTCTCTCAACCATTTTACGTTTGCTTTTTTGCTTCGAATAAAGTAAAGCACTGGCTTGAGCACCTCGTAATAACGTCATACTCCGAGAATATTCAGACCGCGTAACTTTCGACGATGCCACATCAAACTCATGCTCATAACGCGTAGCCTCTGTTTTTGCGGCAACAACTGCATCGAATATATTGCCGAAGACATCCTTATTCAACTGCCGAAGAAGACTCTTTAGTTTTCGCAGCTTATCATAAAGCCCCCGCATTCCATCCACTGTTGGAAATGAAAGCCAATGATGTCGCACAAAACTCTCGAAGTCAGGATGTATAGTCCAAACATCCAAATACCGAAAAGAATAAACTGTGGTAGAGATCTCAGAAATACAGTCCAAATATAGAGGAGAATGATCAGAAGTGGTAGATGCTGATAAGAAACCGAAGAAAATAAATCAAAGAAAGACTGTAAACATAGGAATCTATCCAACCGACGCCAAACACATCCCAATCCACGACCATCACACCAAGTATAAAGAGAGCCCTGGTAAGGGATTGGCTGAAGTGAGCAAGCAGAAACCCAATCATTGAAATCCTGCATGGATCGAAGAGTGGGTGTGGAACGACCCTTATGCTCATCAAGCGATATGAAGGTTATAAAAATCTCCTCCAACTAGCCAAGGATCAGTCAACTCACTAATAAATCCAAGGTGATTAGCCCACAATGGACGATGAGCCACCACAGAATGAGAACCATAAACAAAAGAGCACCAAAACGTATCTCCCGAGGGAAGCCACTAAAATAACAAAGAATGATTCTGATTGCCGCGGCGTTCATCATGTAATTGTGGCATAGAATCCCTCCGAAATATCCAAACATTATCATCACATACTGAGAGTGCTCTAGAAAAACCAAATTGTAGACGATATGACAGCAAATTAGATGAACGCAACTTGGGTTCAATAACAACAAGAGCAGATAAATGATAAGACTAATTAAAGACAAAAGACGATCAGCAGAGGTTCAAAGACCTCTAACATTCCATAGCATAATCTTCATTGTGATATGACATCAAAGCATCTTGAACTTGGTCATGTATGAAATTTAGAAGTTGCTCATTAGAAATGTCGGCTGCTACCTGATTTTGGCGATTAGATAGCTAGACTTCGCCATCCGAAAAAGAAACCATCTCCGACAAAGCATGTAAAATTTGATCAACTAATATGCTAAAATCATCAAGCAATCAAACAAGTAATTGGAAGCAACTCACAAGATTGAAGAATGGAGACATTAAGATGCACCAGAAGCTCTGCATAAACGAAAATGGACCAAAATTCTTCACACATGGCGGTTACAGAGCTTGCTGCTATTTAACAAGAAGCAGCAAACTGAAAGTTAGTTACTATATACAAAATTACAATATTGCCCTTATTCACCACACTATAGAGTTTTAACTACCAAGGGCATTTTTGTCATTTCACCCTATTTTAAACGATCTCCCATGTGTCTTCTTCTCCTTCCCTGCTCTGCGCATGAGCTCCTTCAGCTCCACTTCTGATCAGCGCGTTCCACTTCTTGTCTACAACCAACAAACTTCCTCTCTTCAACTTCAAGTTTCACGTGCTCAATTTTTCATTTCTAGCTTTTTCTTCAGCCCATTTTGTTTCACTCATTTTTTGCTTCGTCCTCTTCACCATTACTACGCAGTATTGCCTTCGTTTCTTCAACATCCCCTCTCAATGCTGACTGATCATATATGTTACACATCCCCAGAGCATCAGTCAGACTGTTTAACCTTCTTGAGTCAAGTGCTTTTGTGGGTAAATCCGCTAATTGAAGCTCTGTCCTAATAGGCATTGGTATGATAGTACCCTCCTGTTATTTATCCCTTACGATGTGACAATCTATCTCTATATGTTTCGTCCTCTCATGAAACATAGGATTTTCCACAATATAAATTGCACTTCTATTGTCAAAAAAAATCTCAACTGGCTCCTTATGCATCACTCCCAGATCCCTTAACAAATAGAGAATCCATTGAACCTTACACGTGGTGGAGGCAAAAGCTCTATACTTCGCTTCAGATGATGATCTGGAAACTGTACTTCGTTTCTTGGCTTTCCAAGACACCAATAACATCCATAAGAACATAGTAACTTGTCACGGACCTTCTGGTCTATGAGCACCCTCCCAAGTCAGTATCTGAGAACGCTTTCAGCCTTAAATCCCCTGCACTAGGAAACAACAAGACTCTTTCTGGGATATTCTTCAAATACCTTAAAAGTCTATATGCTGATCCTAGGTGTAACTCAGTTGGATTGTCCAAGAACTAACTCAACTGTTGTACTGTATATGTGATATCAGGTCTGGTGATGGTCAAGTACATCAGCCTTCCAATCAGTCTTCTATATGAGCTTACATCTGAGACCAATGTTGAGTCATTATGAGAAAGTTTGAGGTTTTGTTCCATAGGAGTTTTGGCAGGCTTAGATGCCAGGTTTTCTGTCTCTTCTAGCAATTCAAGTGTGTATTTTCTTTGGCATACCATTAAGCCCCCTGAGACCTGGCAATCTCTAAGCCTAGAAAAAATCTTAAAGGGCCTAAATCTTTGATTTGGAATGTACTATGGAGAGTGGCATTCAAAGTCTGGATAGCTGAGAGAGAGTCACTGGCAACTACTATGTCATCAACATAAATCAGCAAGACAAGGAGAGAACTAGAGGACTACTTAACAAACATAGTGTAATCATGTTTAGACTGTGTAAATCCAGCAGAGAGGAGGAAGCATGTGAGCTTGGCATTCCACTGCCTACTGGCCTGTTTAAGGCGATAAAGTGATTTGTTAAGCTTACATGCTGCATTAGGATAAGGTGATTCAACACCATCTGGAAGGGTCATATAGATGTCTTGGTGTAAATCTTCATGGAGGAAGGCATTGCTGACGTCCATTTGATGAAGGTGCCAGTTGTTAATTGAAGCCATAGCTAGGAGCAGCCTAACAGTTGTCATTTTGGCTACGGGGGAGAAGGTGTCCTCATAGTCTATGTCCGGCAATTGCGTATAGCCCTTAGCCACTAACCTTGCTTTGTACCTTTCTATACTACCATCTGCCCTCCTTTTGATCTTATAGACCCATTTGCAGCCTATGGCTCTTTTACCAGGTGGTAAAGGTACCAGGGTCCAAGTGTCGCTAGCATCCAAGGCTGCCAATTCTTGAGCCATAGCCTATTGCCACTACACTGACTCTACTGCCTGTTGATATGTAGCAGATTCTTGCTAAAAACTAATACTAAGTACATAATTTTTATATTCAGGAGCTAAATGATTCACAGAATAGTGGTTTTCAATTGGGTATAAAATGTTGTTATTCACAGAAGAAGAAGTCCCAGTGCGTATTTGATTATAGTGATAATCATTGAGGTAGGTAGGTTTCTTTCTGATTCTGGGCTAAGTTGTATTGGATGCAGGAAATGTCAAGGGAATTTCAAGAATGAGAACTGGCAGAGTAGAAGCAGTTTGGGGAGTCAAGGATCTAGTGGTGAAGGAGTAGGTGAACCAATGGGGGATAATGAAGTAGAAGATGATGGAGTAGGAGATAATTGAGTAGGTGAGACGGGATCAGTTGATGAAGGTGATGAGATATCAGTAGATAGGTGATCATGTGAAGCAGAAGGGGACACTAGTAAGGGCGTGGAGTTGGTATGGTCAGTTGATGGAAAGAGTTGATGAACCGGGACTTGAGAGGGATGATTGTCTGTATCAACACGTTTATCAGCATATGGAAATGATAGCTCATAGAACTGGACATCTCTAGAGATGAAAATGTCCTTTGTAATTAGATCCTGCAGAATGTAGCCCTTGGTGTTTTGTGCAATTCCTAGGAATAAGCATGGTATGGATCTGGGAGAGAATTTATGTTCATGAGGATTTATGTTGTAGGCATAAGCTTGATAACCAAAGACCCTTAGATTGTGATAGGAGGGTGTTGTATTATGAAGAAGCAGGAAGGGTGACTTATGTTGAAGAACTGGCGTAGGAAGGATATTGATGAGGAATGTAGCATAAAGCACAGAGAAACCCCAGAGAGACATAGGCAGATTTGCTTGGAATTGCAATGACCTGGCTACAACTAGAATGTGCTGATGTTTTATTTCCACCAATCCATTCTGCTGTGGAGTATATACGCAGCTTGTTTGGTGTATAATGCCATGCACCATATAAAATTCATTCATGTGAAACTCTTTTGCATTGTCTGTTCTTATCGTTTTCACATGCCTTTCAAAATGAGTATGGACATATAAGCAAAAACTCTGCAGAATACGTCTTGTTTCTTCTTTGGATTTCAACAAGTACACCCATGTGAACCTTGTACAATCATCCACTATAGTCAAGAAATGTTTTTGAGCATACAAGGTGGGATGTCTATTAGGACCCCATACATCTACATGAATCAAGTCAAACGGTTTTTCAGAAACAGAACAAGATATTTGAAATGGAAGTTTATGTAATCTAGCTAGAGGACAAATAGCACAATGTGTTTGAAGAGGTTCTGCTGAAATAGAGGGATCTTGCTTCTGAACATCTTTTGTTCTTGCATGAGATGCATGTCTAAGTCTATAGTTCCATAATAGGGAGAGTGACTTATGTGTAGAGACAAAGGCAGTATGCTGTGTCAGCAAAGCATCACCACAGAGGTAGTATAGTCCATGAGAGAGTTTAGCTAAACCAATCATCCTCTTTGACAATTGATCCTGAATCAAACAAGAAGGTCTATTAATTTGAATAGTTAGTCTGGGATTAAAAGCAAACTTGCCCAAGGAAAGTAGATTAAAAGAGAAGGATGGCACGTACAAGACATCAGTCAGTGTGAAAAACTTGTTTATCACCACTATGCCTTTATGTGTAGCTTGAACACACATATTATTTGGAAGTTTTATGCATATATGACTGATAGGCTCAGATGAAGAAAACAAAGACAGTCTATATGTAATGTGATCAGTAACCCCTGAATCTAAAATCCATGTACTTAAAGTATTAGTTACAGTGTTACCTGCTAATTTCTCAACCTTGGCAGACAAGACAGTATTGGGGCTAGTAGGAACCATGTCTCCTTCTTGGCTATCGTCCATTCTGTTCAGCCAAGTCATAAGCTTCTGGTTTAATTGTGGTGTCAACATCAATGACTGAAATACCTTCATCTGCTGATCAATCTGAGATGTCTGTGATTCTGCATCTGCAACCTCAGCCATATTAGCTTGATTTTTAGGTTTAAAGCCCGGTGGAAATCCATACTTCTTGTAGCATCTCTCAGCAGTGTGCCCTATCATACCACAGTGTATGCACTGAAAACTCTTTGTACCATCAGCATAGAACCTGCCATTTCCTCTTCTGTAACCTCCAGTTTGCTGCCTTCCAATATATGCATTTGCAGCAAAACCTTCATTCACTTGTTCCTCAGACATTAAAGCTGTGGGATTGGTTTCAAAGGACATCATTCCTGCATCAGACACTACCTTCCTTTCATACTTCAACGCCATAGAAAACGTCATCTTTATATCTGATAATGGCGTCATGACAAAGACTTGTGACTTAACTTGATCAAAACTCTCATTCAACGCCTTGATAAACTTGATGACATAGTCACTCTCCACAAATTGTTTCATCTTACCTCCTACATCACATCTACAGCTTCTGCACACACATACGGGTATGTCTCACAAACATCAATTCCTCCCAAACAACCTTCAGTTTTTTAAAATATTCATTAATATTGAGATTCTCTTGCTTACTGAAAGCCTAAACGGATCTGTACTTCCATATCTCAGTTTTAAGTCATTCCACGCATCAACTGCACTATCGAAAAACATTATACTCTGCGCAATTGAATGAGACACAAAGTTCATGATCCACGATTGAACCATCGTGTTCACTTGTCTCCAAAGAGAAAACTCAGGATCTGTTGGTGCTGGTTTAACAATCGTTTCATCAATGAATCCTGCCTTATTTTTGACTACCAATGACATCTCAAACATGCGGCTCCATGTGTGGTAGTTATGTGGAGTTAAAGCTGGCTGTGCTAGAACAATCACGGGGCTATCGTTTGGGTGAAGATAGAAAGGATTTTGTTGAGGATTATCTAAACCTTGTGACTGATTACCTCTTGAAGATGAAGCATTTGAAATAACATTCATCGTATATCAAATAACTAACAACGGCTCAATTATGAAATAGAAATCAACCAGATCTGTTAAGAGAGGAAACTTCAAAAACAAATACACAAATCAACCCAATCAAACGCAATCACAGCACAAAGAATTAAAATGTCTCTGATACTATGTAAAATTTGATCAACTAATATGCTAAATCATCAAGCAATCAAACAAGTAATTGGAAGCAACTCACAAGATTGGAGAAAGGAGACATTAAGATGCACCAGAAGCTCTGCATAAACAGAAATGGACCAAAATTCTTCACACCCGGTGGTTACAGAGCTTGCTGCTATTTAACAAGAAGCAGCAAGCTTAAAGTTAGTTACAATATGCAAAATTACAATATTGCCCTTATTCACTACACTATAGAGTTTTAACTACCGAGGACATTCTTGTCATTTCACCATATTTTAAACGATCTCCCGCGCGTCTTCTTCTCTTTCCCTGCTCTACGCATTAGCTCCTTCAGCTCCACTTCTAATCAGTGCGTTCCACTTCTTGTCTAGAACCAACTGACCTCCTCTCTTCAACTTCAGTTCTACGTGCTCAATTGTTCATTTCTAGCTTTTCTTTAGTCCATTTTGGTTTGCTCATTTTTTGCTTCATCCTCTTCACTATTACTGTGCAGCATTGCCTTCGTTTCCTCAACAAAGCATATATGTCCTTTAACATAGTATCATCAATTCATTAAAGTCTGAAAATATCCTGTGAATAAGACACAGATGATGGCCGAATCATGTCAGGTGACAAAATAGTTGAAGGTTGCGGTGGCAGGACATGCAAATCATCAGATGGCAATGATTGTATTTGCGAATCTGGCAGTGGCTTTTCAGCATCCAACGTCGTTGTAAAGTCTTAACTGAATTGTAGATGCACTTTACGTTGGATTGTTCATGACGCTGAGAAGGAGCTACGGGGTCGAATTTGTTGGGAAAACGATTCGTGGAATCAGTGAAGAACAATCACAACCGCAATCATAAGAATGCACAAAAGTAATGAATAATTAACAAAGAAAGACTAAAACGAAGAACACAAGATTTAACATGGAAAAACCCTCAAGGGGAAGAAAAACCCACGGTGGCGGCAAACCAAGAAATTCACTATCACAACCTTGAAACTTCGGTTACAATTCATTGCGCGTATCCAGGGGATTTATAGGAAAGAGATCGACAACAATTAAGGGATATGTCTTATACATTACAATCATACCATGAATAGGATTCTAATGGATATTCCTTATATAAAAAGATAAACATGGAAATTTCTATCCAAAGCAGGATTTCGTATCAATCAAATCTCCAATCAAGATATATCCAATCCCGTGACTTTCTGGTACATGACCGAGGCTGCAGCTCTACTTGGCACTGCATCTGTCCAGCTCTAAGTCTTTGAGCTTAGCCACTTTTGATCGGCCTGCTGAGCTCAGCTGCTTCAGCTCGGCTGACTTCAGTTCCACCAATCCCAACAAAAGCTACCACTTGGAACTGACTTTAACTTAGACGCATCATGAATATATTCTTCTACAGACTACAGCCACTTCAGCACTTTCATCAAGTAACAAGACCAAGAGAAGTCTTCCAGAGCTCAAGTTTCTCTTTGGGAACAATCTTTGTCACCATGTCTTCTAGATTCTGTCTTGTATGAATCTTTTCCAAGTCGAACTGTTTGGCCTCAAGCATATCTCTTATGTAACGATATCTGATGTCAATATGCTTCGTCCTTGGATGATAGGCAGAGTTTCTAGCCAAGTGTATCGCACTCTGACTGTCACTGAATAATTTGTAGCTGATCTGAGAATGCTTCAACTCATTCTGTAAACTCTTCAACCATACCAGTTCCTTGGTAGCTTCAACTCCTACCACATACTCAGCTTCAGTTGTTGACAATGCTACAATCTTCTGCAATCTTGAAACCCAGGTGATTGCAGCACTGCCCGGCTTGAAAAAATACCCTGTAGTACTCTTGCGTTCATCACCATCTCCAGCCATATCAGAGTCTACAAAGCCAAGCAAGTTTAGATCATCATTGCCGAACTACAGTGCCAAGTCTTGCGTTCCCACTAAGTATTTCAGTATCCACTTCACTGCAGCCCAATGATCATGACCAGGATTTGACATGAATCTGCTCACAACTCTCACTGCATGGGCTATGTCTGGTCTGGTACATACCATAGCATACAGCAAACTCCCTACTACTGAGGCATAGGGAACCTTCTTTATTCGGTCAAGTTCATCCTTTATCTTTGGACATTGCTTCTTTGAGTAATTCTTGAACTGTCCTACTAGAGGTGTAGACAACGGTTTTGCATTTTCCATATTGAATCTTTTCAGTACCTTGGAGATGTAATCTCTTTGGTTAAGCATCAGCACTTGATTCTTTTTGTCTCTTTCAATGCTGAGTCCCAGTATCTTCTTTGCTAGGCCGAGATCCTTGATGAAGAACTTCTTAGCCAATTGTTCCTTCAGCTTCTTGATCTCATCAGTGCTTCCTCCTGCTATTAACATGTCATCAACATATAGTAGGAGAATAATGTACGAACCTTCAAATCTTTTGAAGTTATAGCAGTGATCCTCATGACAACGCTTGTAGCCGGCCTATGCCATAAAGTTGTCAAACTTCTTATACCACTTCCTCGGAGCTTGTTTCAGTCTGTACAAGCTCTTTTATGACTTGCATACCAGGTCTTCTTTACAAGGTATCTCATAGCCCTATGGCTGCATCATGTAGATATCTTCCTCTAGATCTCCATGAAGAAAGGCATTTTTCACGTCAAGCTGTTCTAAGTGCAGCTCTTCTGCAGCTGTAATACTCAGGACGGTTCTGATGGTTGACTGCTTAACCACAGGTGAAAAGATCTCGGTGAAGTCAACCCCAGTTTTCTGTTGGAACCTTTTCACAAAAAGCCTTGCCTTATACCTCTGAATGCCGTCAGCTTCTTGCTTCAATCTGTACACCCATTTGTTCTGAATAGCTTTTTTTCTTGGGGGCATCTTTACAAGATCCCAGGTCAGATTGCTCTGCAGAGAGTTCATCTCATCTTCTATGGCTGACCTCCAGTCTTCACTTTTGTCAGAATTCATTGCTTCTTCATAGCAACTCGGCTCATCAAAATCAGTAAGAAGCAAATAGTAAACTGAAGGTGAGAACCTGGCAGGTGCAGTAATGGTTCTCCTCTCTCTGAACAGCAATGGATGGAGTGACCTATTCTACCTGATTTTCATGCTCCGAGGTCGGCACCTCAGCAGTCTAGTCAGCAGGTCTTCTTGGCTCGGCATGACCACCGTCACTTTGCTCAAAGTACTTAGGCTCCACGGGTGGCTTCTCCTTTTTCACTCTGTCTTTGTAAAGTATGTTTTCGTTGAAAACCCCATCTTTACTCCTGATCACCTTCTTCCCTACATAATCCCACAGTCTATATCCAAAACTATCCCCTCCATAGTCAATTAGAGAACATACCTTAGACTTGGAGTCAAGTTTTGACCTTTCATCCGGCTTCTGCAGTGCATAAGAAGTGCAGCCAAATATTCTGACATGGGCAAGTGAGATCTTCTTGCAGTCCACTCTTTTTCAGGAAGTTTACAGCCAATGGCAGTAGATGGTCCTCGGTTGATTAGATAGACAGCGGTGTTCACCGCCTTGGCCCAAAAGGATTTCGGCAGGTCGGCATATATCCTCATACTCCTTGCCCTTCCACAGATAGTTCTGTTCATCCTTTCAGCGACACCATTATGTTAAAGTGTTCTTGGCACCGTCTTTTCTCTCCTGATCCCGTTCTCAGCACAGTAGTCCTCAAACTCTTTTCTGCAGTTTTCTCCACTGTTGTCCGACCTCAAGCACTTCAGCTTCATCCCTGTTTCATTTTCAACAAGACTTCTCCATCTCTTGAAGATATTGAATACGTCAGACTTGTGTTTCAGAAAGTACACCTACAGCTTCCTTGTTGAGTCATCAATGAAAGTAATATAATAGCGTGAGCCATTCAGTGAGGGTACATCTGAAGGCCCCCAAACATCCGTGTGTACAAGTTCCAGCTTCTCTGCTCTGAGACTTCTCTTGTGCATTGAGAAACTGGCAGGTTTTTGTTTCCCCATCACACAAGATTCACATAATGGTACATCAATGTTGGGTAGTCCTTCCAGCTTTCCTTTAGACGCCATTACTCTCATCCCTTTGACACTCATATGTCCAAGCCTCTTATGCCACAGCTCGGCATCATTTGCCGAGCTGACCACGTTTGCCGAGCTCTGGTTTGAGAACTTGTAGAGGGTTTCTTCTCTCGAACCCTGGGCTATAATCAAGGACCCTTTGACTAACATCCAGTGAGTTTTGCTGAATCTTCCTTCTAGATCAGAGTATCAGCCAGCTGTGTAATTGAGATTAAGTTCTTGCTCAGCCGAGGTACATGTCTTGCTTGAAGCAGCTTCAGCTGCTTTCCATCTGGTAGAGTCAGTATGATATCCCCCTTGCCAATGATATCACAGGAGTCATCATCCTCGAGATATGCTTTCCCAAAGTTTTCACTTTTGTAGTTTGTAAAGTATCCTCTGTCAGATGTTGCATGAAAATAGGCTCCAGTATCGAAGATCCAAAGAGCGTTGGCTCGGCTCTCACAGCTGAGAATCAGCCCATCTCCATCACACCTGGATGCTTGAGAGACATCTATCTCATCCTCATACTTGTCTGTCTGATCAGCCTTCTTCTTGACTCCGCAATCGCATTTAAGATGACCTTTCTTCTTGCAATTCCAGCAGGTCATATTTGACCCCTTTGACTTGCTCTTCATGGACTGCGATCTCCCACCTCTGTCATTGCCCCTCTTGGCGGATCTGCCACGCTCTTCTATGTTCAGCGCGGCTCCAGAACTCTCAGGGGTGCCACTATTTCTCCTCCTTGAATCTTTATCAAGTAGCACATCTACCACATTGTCAAACTTCAGCATACTTTCTTCGGATGAGTTGCTTACAGCCATAACAACTCTATCCCAACTGTCAGGCAGACTTGACAGTATCACCAAGGCCAGAACTTCATCGTCAAAGACGATCCCAACCGATTCAAGTTGACTTGTGATCGTGTTAAATTCACCCAAGTGTTCCTCATCTTTTTGTTTTCCGTCTTCTTCATGTTGAAGAGCCTCTTCATTAGATGCACCTTGTTAGAGGCAGAGGGCTTCTCATACATCCTTGTCAACGCATTCATCACATCCTTTGTGGTCTTCTCCTTTGAGATGTTGAACGCAACGGTTTGGGTTAGAGACAGCCTAATGGCACCGAGTGCTTTGCGATCCAGAATCTCTCATTCTCGATCCGTCATGTCGGTAGGCTTCGCCTCTTTCCCTTCAAGAGGCAGATATAGATCTCTCTAGTAGATAATCTTCAAACTGCATCTTCCAGAAACCGAAGTTTGATCCATCAAATCTCTCAATTCTTGATTTGCTGTCGTCGGCCATTACTTTCAAGCAATTCGAACAGAAAACCTGGCTCTGATACCAGTTGTTGGGAAAATGATTCACGGAATCAGTGAAGAACAACCACAAGGATAATCACAAGAACACACAAAGGTAATGAATAATTAACAAAGAAAGACTAAAATGAATAAACAAGATTTAACATGGGAAAACCCTCAAGGGGAAGAAAAACCCACGGTGACGGCAAGCCAAGAAATTCACTATCACAACCTTGAAACTTCGGTTACAATTCATTGCGCCTATACAGGGGATTTATATGAAAGATATCGACAACAATTAAGGGATATGCCTTATACATCACAATCATACCATGAATAGGATTCTAATGGATATTCCTTATATAAAAAGATAAACATGGAAACTTCTATCCAAAGCAGGATTTTGTATCAATCAAATCTCCAATCAAGATATATCTAATCCCGTGACTTTCTTGTACATGACCGAGGCTGTAGCTCTGCTTGGCACTGCATCTGTCCAGCTGCAAGTCTTTGAGCTCAGCCACTTCTGCTCAGCCTACTGAGCTCGGCTACTTCTGCTTGGCCTGCTGAGCTCCGTTGCTTCAGCTCGGCTAACTTCAGTTCCACCAATCCCAACAGACTTTTCCACAAGTATCCAATTTATGACCCAACCGAGAACATGATGTATAATATAATGGTAAAAATCTTCATAAACAACAGGTTGCGAGATACAACGAGATGATAACTGAATAAAATGCGAGAAGGAAGCTCTTGTGAAATATCCAGTTCAATACATAAACGAGCAACGGAAGGCCTAAGGACCTCAGTCGTAGCCGCGTCCAACTTCATTGGTCTACCCAACATGCTGCCAATTTGGAATACCGCTGATTGCTGATGAAAATGCACAGGTAAACCCCCCACCATTACCCAAACTGGAACAATGAGAACAACAACTTTTGGATGATAGTCAGGGGTCCATTTTGTAACCCTCATATATTTGCCTGCTATAGTCCAACTTTGTATCGCAAAGCAACGCAGATAGTCTTGCTCTTGTGCAAAATGAATCAAAACATGCATTGAGTCAAGAAGACCAATACGTACCGTACCAACAAATCCAATGCAATCAGTAGTAGAGGGGATTGTGGCCATTGGAGGGCGGCCATACCAAAAAATACCAACCAGAGAAAACCTATATGGCTCGGCCAATGATGAAACTTCTTCATCCGTAAAAATGATCATGGGTCTGCCCTTGTATTTCTGGATTTGTTTCAGGAAAATGGCAGGGTCAGAAGATGATTGAAACAATGAAGCAAAAGATCTCTTGCCCGTAACCTATTGGCGGCGGCGTTACCGTGGTACCTATTTCAAATCCAGACGCAGAAGACGAAAAAGAGATCAGCAGTATAACCGATGAAGAGAGGAGGGGAGGCTTGGGAAGAAGAACAACGGCGGAGCAGCGGCGGCCTCATGCCGACCGTGATCGCGATACCTCGTCTAGGCGAGAGCCTCTAAAGCAATGGGTAATGTTGTTGTTGTATATATAGACACACATACATATATACATGTGTGTGTATATATATACATCAATATTCAATGTCTTTTACCGTACAACACGATATTACACCCTCTTGAACAACTGTCAACTACAATATGTATGTCATATATCATCATTTTTAATAACCACTAACAATTCTAAACCATTCTAGACCTAAAACAAAAAGAAAAAGAAGATGGTATCTCTATCCAACTTCAACTCGTTGAGAAAACATGGACCTATGAAAAATTGGCATACTTCATGCAGACCTTGGAGAACGATCTCAATAATCCAGACCCTAGTTGATACTTCGAATACAATAAGAATAGCAACAAGAACTTAGCTTTGCATGTCTACTCCATCTACGAAGGCCCATACCCTTACATCATGAGAGCGATCAGGGGCCCCACAGAACTCTACCAATGTTATCGTTGCTGGTGATGCGACAAACTAGTGTGCATCTTTCTTCAAGATGTGGACAGGCTCATCAACAGCGAAGGGAAAAAAAGGGAGACAGCCTCGAGAAGAATCACATAAAAAACAACTAGAAGGTTTTTATGATTCCCTTGACCCTGTCCTCTTTTGATTTTCCTTTTCTTTTTATTATCAGTGTAATAAACTGGTTTTTTTTCTCAATGCAATCAGTCTTCTCCTTCTTTGTTTGTTTTCACTCACAAAATATCCTTATCATAACTGAAAACATCAAACTGTACGACATTTCTCTAATACGTGATTACATCAACAAAAAAGTCTACAATGAAACAATTAAGTTTTACGGTTATTGTATTTCAGATTTTGTTGCATTGTAATTATAGTGTCAAAAATGATTGAATCGATCAAGAGCAAACGACGCAAGAGTTAACTACTGAAATTGAGAGAGAAAACTGAATCAATTGATGAAAGAAACTTCTTGATCGAATGAGGTATGCTGCAGCTAATGCAGCACTTTATACAAGCGGGCAAAAAAACGAACGAAGAAGAAAGCAAACCAAAAGTTACTAAACTACCCTTCTATTTACATCAAGTCCCACTACATCATTAAGGGTATAACTGTCAATTCACATCATTTAAAATTTGCCGCCTTCAACCTTCTTTCCCAAACCTTCCTGTGAGGTGTTGCTGCGCACCATGGTGTTGCACACTCATTCAGCCACAAACGCTACCATCCATAACCGCTTCTTAACCGTTTTTGCCAGCTCATCAATGAATCATCTTGGCCCTTGATTCTCACTCTTGATCCAACGGATTAAACTTTCTCTGTATTGCTTGATCCGATTGCATTGCTTGATCAAGCTCCAACTTATCCCCATCTTCAACACCCCCCCTCAAACCTGACTTGCTATATATGTTACATACTCCCATTGCAGAAGTCAGGTGTTGCAGTTTTCTTGAGTCAAGAGGCTTAGTAAATACATCCGCCAACTCCAGCTCAGTCCTGATGGGCATAGGACGAATGATCCCTTGCACAAATTTGTCTCTAACGATATGACAATCGATTTCTATGTGCTTAGTTCTTTCGTGAAACACTGGGTTTTCAACAATGTATATAGCACTTTTATTATCACAAAATAGCTCTACTGGTCTCATTTGTGCTACCCCCAAATCCTTCATCAAGTACAATATCCACTGTATTTCACAGGCAGCAGATGCTAAAGCCCTGGATTCAGCTTCTAAAGAGGACTCAGACATGGTGGTCTGTTTCTTAGCCTTCCAGGATATCAAAGACTCACCCAAAAACATACAATATCCTGTTATTGACCTTCTAGTCTCAATGCATCCGCCCCAGTTTGAGTCAGCAAACCCCTTCAACTCTAGATTGCCAGTGCTTGGATAAAACAACCCCTGTCCTGCTGTGCCCTTTATATATCTCAATAGCCTATGTGCTATCTTGAGGTGAAGCTCAGTGGGTTGATCAAGGAACTGGCTAAGCTGTTGTACTGTAAATGCAATATCTGGCCTCGTTATGGTCAAGTATAACAGCTTTCCAATTAGCCTTCTATATCCAGAAACATCTGTTATTTGTTGAGAATCCTTATCTGCCAGTTTCACATTTTGTTCTATAGGTGTCTTGGCAGGCTTGGACCCAATGAAACCAGCCTATTCTATTAGCTCCAGTGCGTACTTCCTTTGACATAACATTACCCCCCTTTGGCACCAATCCACCTCTATGCCTAAAAATTATTTGAGAGCGCTAAGATCTTTAATCTTAAAGGCCTGATGAATAGAGTGCTTCAAAGACATGATCTGAGATAAGGAGTTGTTAGCCAGAATAATGTCATCAACATAGACAAGTAATGCCAGAAAAAAATCAGAAGCAGATTTGGTAAACATAGTGTAATCTGTTTTGGACTGAATGTAACCTTGAGAAACCAAAAAGGATGTGAGTGTAGTGTTTCATTCTCTGCTAGCTTGTTTGAGTCCGTATAGGGTCTTATGCAATTTGCAAACAGCATGAGGCTTGTCTGAGGATAATCCTTCTGGTAATTGCATATAGATCTCTTGGTTAAGGTCACCGTGAAGAAAATTGTTATTTACATCAAGCTGATGTACATGCCAATGTCTGACAGAAGACAAGGCCAGTAAAAGCCTAACCGTAGTAAGCTTAGCTATAGGAGAGAAAGTATCAGTATAATCCACTTCCAATTGCTGAGTGTAGCCCTTGGCAACTAGCCTGGCTTTGTATCTTTCTATACTGCCATCTGGGTTGTACTTTATCTTGTAAACCCACTTACAACCAATGGCTTGCTTTCCTGGGGGTAAAGAGACCGCTGTCCACGTATGATTAGCTGCTAAGACAGTTAACTCCAATTGCAGTGCCTTCTGCCAGTGAGGAGATCTGGCTGCTTCCTGATATGAACTAGGCTCCTGCTGAAGACTAATATTGAGAACATATGCTCTATATTCAGGAGATAATGCATCAAATGACATGTAATGCTCAAGAGGATGAGAAGTGGAGCAAAGAGTTTGACATGAAGGAGTTTAATGCA
This sequence comes from Eustoma russellianum, assembly GCA_036186865.1. Taxonomy (NCBI): domain Eukaryota; kingdom Viridiplantae; phylum Streptophyta; class Magnoliopsida; order Gentianales; family Gentianaceae; genus Eustoma; species Eustoma russellianum. The sequence goes on along the minus strand of AP025075.1, from coordinate 3,131,639 downwards.
GAAGGTTGCAATAGTAGTCTTAAAGATATTTAGGTGGTTGCCTAACTCTAGAAGAAGAATTAGGTAGATCGGGATTTAGAGGCAGGCAAATTTCAATGCCAATACAAGGGTGAACCTCTCTTTGGGGCTTAAAAGATCTAGGTGAAGATTGGTCTGATCATGGGGTAATGGTGTCTGATGGAGTACTTGAAGCACTGATATCCTCAGATATCACGTTTGGAGCATCATATGTGTTTGAAGCAGGTAATGGCAATGTCTCTAGGGACATAGCAGGTTGTTGACATGATGAATGATCAGCTGATGAGAAAGGTTTAGGAGATGTATCAATAGAAAAGTCAGTATTGGAAGACGAATCAGTGGTGATTGAGTTCTCAAACGGGAAGGTACGTTCATAAAACTGAACATCCCTAGAAATGAAGATAGCTTTCGTATGTAGGTTCAGCATAATATAGCCTTTGACATTATCAGGAAGACTAAGATAAACAGAAGGTATGGATCTTGGTGCAAATTTAGACTTGTGAGGTGTGGTATCTGCAGCAAACACAAAACAACCAAATGTTTTTAACTGATGATATGAAGTAGTGGTGTTAAACAACAGCTGATGGGGACTTTTATGATTGAATAATGGAGTAGGTAGAATATTGATGAGTTGGACAGCGTACTGGGTGCAGAATCCCCAGTAGCCAATGGGTACATTTGACTGGAATTTCAATGCTCTGGCCGTATTTAGAATGCGCTGATGTTTTCTTTCAACAATCCCATTTTGCTGGGGAGTGTTGACACATGTGGTTTGATGGATTATGCCCTTATTCATATAAAATTTAGTCATATTGAACTCCTGGCCATTATCTGACCTCAGCACCTTGACATGTTTACTGAACTGGTTTTGAACAAACAGGCAGAAACTTTCAATCACATTTCTAGTTTCTGACTTTTGTTTGAGAAGATATAGCCAGGTATATCTTGTAAAGTCATCTACTATGGTGAGAAAGTATTTTTGACCATAAACAGTAGAGTATTTATGAGGTCCCCATATGTCAACATGTATGAGATCAAAAAATGAATTTGAAATGGAAGCAAATAATAGGAATGGACTTCTTTTCATTTTTGCCAATGGGCATATAGCACAAGAATACAATTGTTCTGGCAAGGTAATAGAAGGATCAATCTTTTGTACATCCTTTATTCTAGGCATGGAAGCATGACCTAATCTATAGTGCCATAACAAGGCAGGAGAATCTGAAAGCTTAGCAGCAACTGACAAACATTTTGAGTAAAATGAAGAGGGATCTTTCTTGGCATGGCCAGAACCTTGCAAGTAATACAAGCCTTTATTCAATTCAGCTGATTCTGAATTACACAAGATGATCCCATGAACTGGATTAATACAGATGATGCAGCAAGTAGTTTACTGAGAGACAAATAAATATAAGCAAAGCTGGGTAAAAATAACACATTGTGTATGATTAGTGAAGGATTAATGACGACTGAACAAACATATGTGACTGCAACTGAAGTTTTATTGGGAAGTTTAATAGATATATTATGAGAAGGGTGATAAGAATGAAACATGCTGATACTACATGTAATATGATCAGTAGCTCCTGAGTCTAAGATTTATATGTTCAAATTATTAGCACAGCTATTACCTATTTCATTACCAGATAAAGAAGACATCACTGCTCCTTGGCTTCCACCAAACTGGAATGGAGCCACAACAGATTGACTAGGATCCTTAACATTCAACAATGACATCAGTGTTTGAGTCTGTTCCTATGTCAAAAGAGGCAATTGGCATGATTGTCCATTCTGATCATGCTGCTGTGAATCATACTCCATATCATGAGCTTCAGTCATATTTACCTTTGGATAATATCCTGGAGGAAAGCCATGCTTCTTATAGCACCTTTGTTCAACGTGCCCAACCATGCCACAATGAGTACACTGCGGCCTTGTTGATCCCTCAGGGAAGAACCTGCCACTTCCTCTTCTGTATGCATTACCTCCTCCTCTACCATTAACACATTCACACTAACATTTACACCTTCATTGTTCTCAGACATCATAGCAGTAGGATTATTCATAAACTGTCCACAGGTAGCACTATTGCTTAGTTTCCTTTCATATTTCAACGCCATCACAAATACAGTATCTAGGTTAGGCATAGGTGACATAACAAACACTTGAGATTTTACCGCATCATAATCATCATTCAGACCTTTCACAAATTTCATAACACAATCACTCTCTACATATGCTTTCATATTAGCCGTGAATTACAATTGCAACAACGGCAGGTACGCCTGGGAATTGGCCATACGACCATCATCTCTTCCCATACTCCTTGAGCTTAGTGAAGTAGTCACTAATATAGTCTGTTTCTTGCCTTACATTATAAAAATTTTCAAGTAAATCAGATAGCCTAAAAGGATCACAACTTCAATACCTTCGCTTTAGATCATTCCATTTCTCAGCAGCAGTGTCATACCACATCACGCTTTGAGCAATTGCAGGAGATACACTATTCATGATCCAAGAATGAATCATTGAGTTAACTTGCCTCCAGGAACTGTTTTGAGGATCATTTGGATCGGGAGGTGCAATGGTACCATCCACGAAACCAATTTTTTTTCACGATCAAGGCCATCGAGAACATCCTACTCCAAGTATGATAATTGTGAGAGCCTAGAGGAGGTTGAGCAAGAATTATCACTGTACTATCATTTGGATGGAGATAATAAGGATTAGCAACCGGAACATCCACAGGTTGAGTACCATTTCGCGCATTATTCGCCATTTTCCACGAGACAAAAACGGAATTCAAGAACAACATTTATCACAGATCAGAGGCAGTACTGATACCATGTCAAAAATAATTGAATCGATCAAGAGCAAACTACGCAAGAGTTAACTACCGAAATTGAGAGAGAAAACCGAATCGATTGATGAAAGAAACTTCTTGATCGAATGAGGTATGCTGCAGCTAATGCAGCACTTTATACAAGCGGGCAAAAAAAACAAACGAAGAAGAAAACAAAACAAAAGTTACTAAACTACCCTTCTATTTACATCAAGTCCCACTACATCATTAAGGGCATAACTGTTAATTCACATCATTTAAAATTTGCTGCCTTCAACCTTCTTCCCTAAACCTTCCTCTGAGGTGCTGTTGCGCATCATGGTGCTGCACAGTCATTCAGCCACAAACGCTCCCGTCCATGACCGCTTCTTAACCATTTTTGCCAGCTCATCAATGAATCATCTTAGCCCTTGATTCTCATTCTTGATCCAATGGATTAAACTTGCTCTGTATTGCTTGATCTGATTGCATTGCTTGATCAAGCTCCAACTTATCACCATCTTCAACATATAATGTCATTTATTATTTAAGAATTGCAACAAAAATCAATTTATTTTCTACCGAAATAAGATGAGAGCGACACACCATCAACCGTTCGTTTTTTTCTTTTACTTTTTTCTTAGTGGAACCATTTTTCTCGATAAAGTTATTTTGGTGTCCGTTTATACGACTATCGTTGTATAGTTAGTCAAATTTTATCCTGCTGCATTCGGTTCTTTTGTTAACTATGTTTCAGTTATCACTTTTCTGTAGGAGCCCCTTTACCTTTTTATTATCTTCCGCATCTTTATAAGTATGTCATTTAATGTTTCGAAAATAATGCGGTTTCATAAAAGTATGTCATTTAATGTTTCGAAAGTAATGGTGTGCTTTGTGTGATTTTCTCTTTTAGGTGTAGTTTAGCGTGATTTCCCCTTTAGATGTAGCAGGGACGCAAATTTTACATGCTTTACCAAAGTTTCAAACAACTCATCATTTTCTTGCTTCTTTCCGATTTAATGTCGTCTATGAACAAATTCAGATTTTAATTCTTTCACGCCAACTGCATCAACTACTATAATACGGAGTTCACATAACCATCTAATCATTTCATTTTTAACGCGAGCCTCAAAATGTGGTGATCACGTCAAATAAGACAAAGTAAAATAGAACATATACTGATGAAGCCAGATCTTCACTAAGGGTCAAGACAACCTCAATTTAACTTCGTCAGTTAACGTGAAGAGTTGTTAACTGGAATTGAGAACGCGTAGCTGGAATAGCGCCAAATATCCTGCACAAAGAAGCACGGGTCAGAGGTCCCGGGGGGTTGGCTCCGGAAAAAACCCTACGACGCTCAAGTCAGTTTGGACCATATCTCAACGAGATTTATATTTTAGGAGGTAAGTTGTATTTGCCGAGGAGCAGAGTGTATAGATTTTGCTTTAGAATATGAATGTATGAATTCCGGATCTGGATCCTCCCCCTTTCTTTGTCTTGGTTGGCTTGCTTTTATAGACTTTTCCCGTCTTTGGCTTCTGATAGTAGAGTGGATTGTGGGGAGGACGCTTACTTGGGGCAGAAAGCCTATAACGCCGTAGGTCTGCTGATGTGATCAGTAGTCTGACGGATGTGACTAATAGGCCGGCCTGACTGATATAACTAGTAGGCCGGCTGTTGTGACCTTGGCGTGTTCAGGAAGAATAACCACCTGTAATTGCTTTATTCGAATTGCACCTCTTCTTGAAGGTCCCACAAGGTAGTATCGTACTTGGTTCATTTGTTGTGGTACACAGCTGAACTCTGCCGAAGTGCATGACTTGGCCTTGCTGAAGTGCATGACTTGGCCTTATCCCGCTGAAGTGGTCTGAAGCAAGGCATTTGAACATAAACGGAAGTTGGTGCCGAGGTGCAAACCTTGGCATATTCTTCGATGTTATAAGGGCGTCATGATGCCCCGCTGAGGTGCAGTCAAGGCTGAACAGTCATGCTTAGGCGCTGAACTGCGGTACTTGCTGAACTGCAGTATTTTTGAGTGCTGAGCTACTGGAGCTAAACCGTTGATTGTTGACTAACAGACGATTTAGTTATGGTTTATCATTTGCCCTCAGATTTTGTGTAAATCTTGTTCTGTGATGTGGCTATCCCTCATTAATTATGCGGATATCCTTTAACTCGTGCAATAATTCCCGCTTTTAATGTAAGCGCTAATTCCGATTCCTTATCATTACTTTTTCGGCGATTCCATTCCCCGAGGGAAGGAAATGTATGTACCTATGCCTTTTTGAATTTCAAACGAAAAGGAGTAACTTTTCGCTTTCTCTCACTTATAAATAGAGACGATTTCTTCCATTCATTCAACATTCTCCATTTATCTTCCTCGTCTTTGAAGCCTATCCTTGTCTTCTACAGTGCTCTTCCTTTCAATCCAGCCCCTTCATTTTTATGTAAACATTCCAAAACTTGTGTACTCCCTCTTACCCAGAGGATTTGGAGGATGACCGTGAGGTTCGGTCCTTTCACGAAAAATTTGATTCTGATGGGGACTATCGTCCTTCAAGGAGGTTACGCCTTACTGGTGGACCTTCTTTGGTTACTGTCATATCCTCCGCCTTAGCACACCTGCCATTTCTTGATAGGGATTCTCCTTCAACACATCCCTTTCTAGCAAAGGATTCATTTTGCTGCATTTCAAACATGGATAGGTCAAATAAATCAGTCCTTTCTGCAAAACAAGCATCCTCTCTATGGTTACATGGCAGAGCAAAACTTTACTGCAGAAGTTAGGTTTCAAAGAATCATCCTCCAAAGGATGGTTGAAATCATTTTCCAAGTTTATATCTGTTGCAATTGCAGTGCTTGAATATTCTTGATTTTTTGTACTGTCGTCGACTTGATGATCCTCACCAATCAAATCCAACATAGTCCTTGGCTGAGCTTTAGTTATGCTGAGCCTTGCTTTTTTAAATGGTTGACCAACTTTGCCGGAGTTTATTTCACTGCTACCATGTCTTAAAGATGGTATTGCAACTTGTAGATTGGATAAGGAGAGCTTGCTGATCTCCTTAATTCTGAGGCCGAAGCTGTGTTTGAGGAGCACCTTGAATAATTTCAAGAAGGCATTGACCTTAGAGAAGATGAAGAAGTTGTAATGTAGAATAGGATTTTTCCCGTAGATAGTTGTAGTTGTAATAGATTTTGTACTTCCAATGAAAATCCATTTTTCTCAACTTTTGCTCTTCGGCTTCTTTCAGCTTCTTTAACCGTCTTTGTCTTCAGCACGTGAAGTTGTATTTTCTTCGTCACAATAGTGAATGCAAAGATTTGTCCTTGGCTTTGCAAGGCCTTACTTGCTCTTTTTTCCGTAGTTGCAAGTGTTTGTCTTTAGCACTGCGAAGTTTTATTCGCTTTGTGCAAATACTTGTCTTCAACTCGCTCTATGCCGATAGTTTGCAAGTATTCATCTTCAGAAACTTCACTTGCTCTATTTTGATAGTTTGCAAGTATTTGTCTTCAGCTTTGCCAAAAGAGTATCTTTTGTATGCTGGCTCTTTGCCGAAGTACTAAGCTTCATCTTTTGTACTTGGCTCTTCAGCTCTGTTGTGCTTTGATGAACTTCAAGATGTGGGAGAACCTTTATCCCGTTTTCATCAACCCTTTCAGCTTTTTTGAGTCAGAATATAGGCAAACTTATCTTGTTGATGAGATTTGCATCACCTCTCAATCCTAATGAGGTGAAAATATAGGGAACTTATCCCGCTGTTGAGGCCTGCTCAACCTCTCAGACCTGCTGAGGTGAAAATATAGGGAACTTATCCCGTTGTTGAGACCTGCTCAACCTCTCAGACCTGCTGAGGGAAAAATATAGGGAATTTATCCCGTTGTTGAGACCTGCTCAACCTCGCAGACCTACTGGGGTGAAATAGATTGTTGAGACCTGCTCAACCTCCCAGACCTGCTGGGGTAAAGATAATGTTGAGACCTGCTCAACCTCTCAGACCTGCTGAGGTGAAGATATAGGGAACTTATCCCGCTGTTGAGGCCTGCTCAACCTCTCAGTCCTGCTGAGGTGAAATAGATTGTTGAGACCTGCTCAACCTCCCAGACCTGCTGGGGTAAAGATAATATTGAGACCTACTCAACCTCTCAGACCTGTTGAGGTGAAGATATAGAGAACTTATCCCGCTGTTGAGGCCTGCTCAACCTCTCAGTCCTGCTGAGGTGAAATAGATTGTTGAGACCTGCTCAATCTCACAGACCTGCTGGGGTAAAGATAATGTTGAGACCTGCTGGGGTAAAGATAATGTTGAGACCTGTTCAACCTCCCAGACCTGCTGGGGTAAGAATATCGGGAAACCTGTCCCATCCTGTTGAGACCTGCCCAACCTCCCAGGCCTGCTGGGGTAAAGATAATGTTGAGACTTTGGGGTAAAGATAATGTTCAGACCTGCTCAACCTCCCAGACCTGCAGGGGTAAGAATATCGGGAAACCTGTCTCATCCTGTTGAAACCTGCTCAACCCCCCAGACCTGCTGGGGTAAGAATTTCGGGAAACATGTCCCATCCTATTGAGACCTGCTCAACCTCCCAGACCTGCTGGGGTAAAGATATATATGCCCCCACTTTCGTCGTGGGTGATAGATAGACATAAATTATTGCTCCATGCACCATAAGGTGACTTAACTTTTCCTGGCTGAATGCCAAATAAGAATATAAGAAATTGTTCCCTTGATAACATAAGGCTGAGCCAGAAAATATGGGATGAGCCCCAGAAGAGATAAACCATGATTCTATTGAATCAGGTATTGTCGCTGTTATATCAGCCTTATATGCTCAGGAACCCGTAACCCCCTCTCATCAGGATCTGAATCATCATCACTTAGAAAACCTTGATGGGGCCCGAGTTTACAACTTTTATCTGGAGGGGGTCCACCAAAGTCTAGCCTGTTGTGGAGCCTAGACCTTGGATTATAAAAACGTTGCAGGTGACCCAGCTCAATAAGACGCCCAATCTCTTGTCCGAGCTGCCTACAATCTTCTGTATTATGACAAATATCATGATGATAAAGGCAGTACAGTCAATGGTTTCTTTTGTGGACTGGTCCAGCCAGGGGCTGGGGTTCTTTTGCCAGAGATTTTTTCCTCATGTAGGAAAGGATATGGGCCTTTGAAGCCAGCAGAGAGTTTCTTTCCTTTCCTCAGCCTCCTAACCGAATCTTGACAGAGCACCTTTCCTACAGCGGTGCTTTGCCTTTATTGTCAACTTTTCTGCCATGTTTAAATGGCAAAGAGGCTTTCTGAGTACATTTTAAACTCTGGTGGCTAGACTTTTGCTTTGACCGTCTCGCCTTGGCCATAGACTCAGCCTGACGCTTGCGACAATAACCAGGCCGAGTAGGAGAATACTCCATGTATTCCAGTGGGTGAGAATTACCGGAACGGGACCCATTGGACTTTGCTGCAGAGGCCTTCCCCTTCATCTCCCTTACCACAGCTTGAAAGACCTCTGGGTTTTGAGCCACATAGAAAATAGCTCGCATGTGCTCTTCATATATGAAGGCAATGGGAGTTGAGGATTCTCCCGGCCCCGTAGAGCATTGATCAGTTTGTTGCTGAGAAGACCTTTGACTTTTCCTGGACGTCATAGGTTGCTTGGACCCTTGACTATCTCTTTTACTCATCTTTCTCTCAATAGCTTCCAAGGGCAATTAGAAAAGCTCTGAGTAATCGTTAGAAAAGCTTTGAGTAGCCGTTTTCTGGGTTAAGGGACTTATGGGCCCTTCCTCTAACGTCAAATGATGAAGCCGGATCTTCACCAAGGGTCTAGACGACCTCAAATTAACTTCGTCAGCTAACGTGAAGAGTTGTTACTGGGATTGAGAATGCGTAGCTGGAATAGTGCCAAATATCCTGCACAAAGAAGCACGGGTCATAGGTCCCGGGGGGTTGGACCTGGGAAAAACCCTCCGACGCTCAAGTCAGTTTGGGCCATATCTCAATGAGATTTATATTTTAGGAGGTGAGTTAGGAGTTTCTCACAGTATTTGCTGAGGAGCAGAGTGTATAGATTTTGCTTTGGAATATGAATGTATGAATTCTGGATCTGGATCCTCCCCCTTTCTTTGTCTTGGTTGGCTTGCTTTTATAGACTTTTCCTGCCTTTGGCTTCTGATAGTAGATAGTGGATTGTGGAGAGGACGCTTGCTTAGGGCAGAAAGCCTATAACGCCATAGGTCTACTAATGTGATCAGTAGTCTGACGGATGTGACTAATGGACTGGCCTGACTGATATAACTAGTAGGCCGGCTGTTGTGACCTTGGCGTGTTCAGGAAGAATAACCGGCTGTAATTGCTTTATTCGAATTGCACTTCTGCTTGAAGGTCCCACAAGGTAGTATCGTACTTGGTTCATTTGCTGTGGTACACAGCTGAACTCTGCCGAAGTACATGACTAGACCTTGCTGAAGTGCATGACTTGGCCTTGCTGAAGTGCATGACTTGGCCTTATCCCGCTGAAGTGGTCTGAAGTGAGGCATTTGAATATAAACGGAAGTTGGTGACGAGGTACAAACCTTGGCATATTCTTCGATCTTATAAGGGCGTCATGATGCCCCGCTGAGGTGTAGCCGAGGCTGAACAGCCATGCTTAGGCGCTGAACTGCGGTACTTGCTGAACTGCAGTATTTTTGAGTGCTGAGCTACTGGAGCTAAACCGTTGACTGTTGACTGACAGACGATTTAGTTATGGTTTATCATATATCAATTTATCAATCACGTTATTTCAAATACTGACATAGTTCAATTACGATAGCCAAATACATAAGTAAAAGAAAAGAACATAAACTGAAACATCTCTTTCCTGAAAATATGAAGATGGAATACTGTAATTATGATTGCTTGAATAAACTCGATAAAGCCTATGACGTCTTGTCTTCACTGCTACCATGGATATTGTATAACATAATTATGGTTATTAGTTAAGCATCTGCTTGATAAACAACAGCTATACTTTGCATACATACATACATACATACATATATATATATATATATATATATAATTACAGTTGGCACCTCAATCCAACATTTATTTGACAACCATAACTACAGTATGCCTCTGTATAGCATAATTATGTTGCCATCTTAATCTATCATCTGCTTGACAACCATAATTACGGTATAGAATTTTTTATAATTCGGAACCTACGAATATATAAGTGGCACAACCCATTTCAACTTTTAATACAGCATATAAGACGTAATTTTACTGACAATCTATTTAATCGGATATATAACATACCTATGAAAAGATATTTTGTTAAGCATTTTCAAGCATTTTAATGTGCTTGAAAATTAGTACTACTTAGTTTACTCTACCTTCTCTCTAAAACACCCCTTCCCCAACATGGCTGCTCGATTCCCGCTAACCATTGCTAAAGAACAAGATCAAATCAGAAGGAGTGTCAAAAAAACAAACATGTCCTTCATTTGCAAAGTCCCCCGTGACAACTCCGATAGTCCCAACGAATCCATGGAACAGCAGGAGCTTCGCAGATGTGATAAGTGCAGGTAAGCTAAAGGGTCCTATTTATTGTGGGGAAGAGGAAGATGACTTGGAGGTAACGGAACTCCTGGACCAACTGTATATGAAGAAACTAGATGTGCCGGAGACGGAGCAAAGGTGACCGGAAATAGAGATCTCTAGCACTCGATGCTTAGAGCTATGGAAACCTTGGATACATCTCTGATTATAAAATTGCTTGGGAACAACAACAACTATAAGGTACTCTCAGACCGACTAGGGGATCTATGGAAATTGCAGAAAAGGTTTTGAACTTACAGATCTGGATGAGAACTATTTCATGGTGCATTTGTTTTTTTGAAAGAAGGGACTATCTATACGTGCTGGAAAAAAGGGCCATGGTTGGTTATGGGACACTACCTTACCATAGCTAAGTGGCAGCCGTATTTTCACCCATTTAGAAAGAAAATCGTGAACACGCTTGTTTGGATCAGGTTTCCCAAATTAACTGTAGAATACTTTGATAAATATCTGTTACTGGAGATGGGTGAGCAAGTTGGTAAACCAGTTAAAGTAGATGAACATACCCTGGTGCTACCCGAGGTAAGTATGCTCAAGTATGTGTAGAAATAGACCTCTCTAAAGAGCTGACACCACAGGTGAAACTGAAAGGACCCAAGGATATATTCCAGAAAGTAGAATATGAGGGTCTTCACCTAATCTGTTTCTCCTGCGGGAAATATGGGCACAAAGAAGGGGAATGTGAGGGGATGGAAATACTAGAGTAGGTGGTGGCACCTCTGAGAGAGGGTAGAGTCCTACAGAAAAAGCAGAATGAACAAAACCCAACACCAGAAAAGCCCTTAGGCCCTTGGTTAATTCCGGCAAACCACCGGAGAAGAAGATTAACGAAGCAATATTCTGGGACAGAAGAAACAGGGACACGACAAGCTAATACGTGGCAACAGAGTATAAATGCTCCTGGGAAAGGATAGAAAAGTGCTCTACCGCATTTAATGAAACGTACAATATCAATTAGCGGGTCCTGTTTTGAGATGTTACTGGATGAGAAAGCAGAGCCTCAGGAAGCCTACATGGACATAGAGATTTAACCCGCCAGTTCAAAGAAGCGTAGCAAACAGATAATGAGGCCCAAATAACCATGTTAACCGTGCAAACCTTGGCCCATATGAGCCCAAACAAAAGAGGACCGGTGTGGTATTGCGCCAGAAACCCAAAACCAAGATCAGAGTTATTGTACTTAACTAACATTCCAAATCCCATGAAAATAACAACCCAAATCAACCCCTGGCCCGAGCGCACACAGGAACCCAACCTACAAACAACACAAGAACAAAGGTCCCATTTGTCTAATCTCCACTGGATCAGACCTTACAATGAACAACCCAAATACACACACAACTCCTAACCCAGTACATAATACAGCATATAGCAAACAACCATCTGACCTAACACAACCCAATTATTTAACCAACCCTGCTAACTATGGCCAGACCCCAAATCATAGAGAACAATCCCTCGACCAGCAACATACATCTGAAGGAGAGATACGTGCCATGGATATGGATACAAAGACTAATGAGGGTGCAGAGGGAAGTGCACCGCCAGACGTCGCTACTGCACCTGAAGAAGATCCAGCGGACAAACAACAGGGACTCCTGCAAAAATAGTTTTAATGAGTTAATGATGCAATACATGATATGGAACTGCCGTGGAGCCTGCTCCCCCCAATTCCGTATGAATTTGAAACAGTTAATTATAAAATACAAACCTACCATGTTATGTTTGATGGATACTAAGAAGGGATAAGGTGTCTCTTACGAAAGTTAATGCGCTGTCTAGATGCCGCTTGATACTGATCCAAAAATTGTCTAAACTGTTGCATATTTCTGACTGAACCATTTAGAAAAATGAGGGAATCATCAGCAAAAGCAAGGTGAGTGATAACTGGCTGTACTCAGTCAACCGAAAACCTGTGTAAAGTACCATTCTGAACCAACGCATTGAGGCCTCTTGAGAAAGCTTCTGAAGCAAGGATAAAAAGAATCGGTGATAATGGATCGCCCTGCTTAACGCCCTGCGTAGGCTGAAAAACGCCACATGGTTTTCCGTTGATCAGAATTGGCAAATAGGTGCCTTTAAATGATTAAAGACAACCTGAATAGACATGCTCGAAAACCTCAATTTAACCAACAATTGACGAAGAAACATCCAGCTTACGCGATCAAATGCTTTCATTTTGTCCAACTTAATCATCACATTTGAACCCTGAGTCTTCTTATCCAACATATGAGTAAGCTCACGAGCAAGCAAAACATGCTCAGTAATATCCCAACCTTTCATAAAACCTGCCTGTTCTGGAGAGATAATGTCAGGCCAGATAGATGCAAGTCCAAGAATGTTGTCGGAGAAAGAAGCTTTGGTATCAAAATAAGAAGCGTACTACCCATTGCTCTCGGTACATGGATAATCAAGAAAAATTCTTGAACTGCCTTGAAAACATCCTGATTAACTATATCCCAACAATGACGAAAGAAGAAACCATTATAACCATCCGGTCCTGCTGCACTATTTTGATCAAGTGACTAAATTGTCCGCTTCATTTCCGTTAAGGTTGGCATAGCAGTAATAGTATCATTCATTTCATCAGTGATCAAAGGAGAGATGTATTGCAGAACCTGATCCTTATCTGAAACATCCTTAGCCGAGAACAACTGACTGAAGAAGGAGATCGTCTCTTCCCTAATTGCCTCCTCAGTCTCACATGCTACTCCATAAAGTGTGTTGATACGATCAATAAAATGCATGCCTCCAATCCTTTACACATTATGAAAATAACTTGTATTTGCATCCCCACTTTTAATCCATGTTACTAGCGCCTTTTGCTCCCAAAAAAGTAACTCAATTTTCGCTGCACGATTGTACTACGTCTGTGTCTCGTGATATCTTGTTCTATTCTCAGCTGTGGGTTGTCTCTCATACTGCAGCCCAAGCCGTTCGACCTTGTGTTGAGCTGCATATAGGGTGTCAAACACGTTCCAAAAAATATTGGTATTCCACTGTTTTAAGTCGCGCTTAAGACGTTGAAGCTTGTCATAGATACCTCACATGCCCCAATCATAGGATATTCATTCCATTTAGCCCGAACAAAAGGAAGGAAAGTATCATGTTCAGCCATATATTTACGAATCGAAAGGACATAGGTCCAGTCTGCATTTGGCGCATGCATGAAAAAAGAAGGGTTGCATGATCCAATGTCACTCGCGATAAATGATGCACATTTAGATTTACATATCGGTGATAAAATTCCTTCGAACATAGCAACCTATCCATGCAACATTTGACAATGCCAAGTCCCCGTCCTCCTACCACATATAAGGTGAACCCTCATAGGGTAAATCTATTAGGTCACAACTCCTAACACATTCAGCAAACTCTTCGAGTGATGTCAAATGTGGCATAAAAGATCCATAATGTTTATCCACCCTCAAATATGTGTTGAAATTGCCACCAACTAACCAAAAGGCGCTTGCCTAGGAACGGATAGAATGAAGTTCTAGCCATATGCGACGCTTGTCCGTGACAGTATGCATTCCATAGACCGGACTGAATGAAACTGTTGGTGTGGTACCAGCTATATTAAATCGCAGATGAGAGACTTGTTCACCATGTTGCATGTCAAGCAAATGCAATGCCTAATTCTGCCAAAGAACCCAAAGCTTATCACGGCATGTAGGCAATGAGTTTGTAAATGATAATCGCAACTGAGTGTGAACCAAATGAGCTGCATTATGCTTGGGTTCAATAATGACTAGAATTTTGAGTTGATATCGTGTTATCAATTTTTTGATTCAGACCACTGTTGAATAAGGCAGATTAACGTAAATTAGGACTTACCATGTATCGGTGATTAGCTTGATTATAGGAAGCATGATTATAGGGATCATAGGAGTAATTGTGATTGATTGTGATTGTAATTGTAATGATTGACTTACCATTCTAGTGTAGGAAATGTAACTATAAGAATTACATGTACGATAGTGAAAAATGTATGAATGAAAGATCAAGTTCTTCATCACAAATATTGTTCAAATATTAACATTGTATCAGAGCGAGATTGGTAATCCTGCGGACTCAGACAAGTGTGTCATCACAGTCCTAACAGTTGTCTCAGTCACTCAGCCGAATCAGAGGTGTAGTATCTGTTCAAAACACCATGGACGGCGGCAAAGCGATTGAGAGCGGTCAAGGGGCTGAGAGTAGCCAAACTAGCTCTCAGTTACCCTCTTTCACGACGGAATTTATGCAATTCATGGAACTATTCATCAAATTTCAACCATAATCAATCTCAGATAACGTCAATGTAGGCATCAAACTTAATGGAGATAATTACCTTATCTGGGCTAACCTTATGGACACAACCATAGGAGGGAAAGGGAGGAGCACCCACATCAAAGGGGTTCCTCCACCCCCCAACCCAACTGACGGTAGCTATGCCAAGTGGAAGCAGGAAGATCAAACTCTGTTCATGTGGATAATCCAAAACGTAGAGTCAAATCTAATTAGCAATGTGAGCAATTACCCCACTGCTAAAGCTTTATGGGATGGGTTAGCAACAACTTATGGATCTGGGGTGGACTCCTTACACACATATACACTACATCAAAGAGCCAACTCAGTCCGACAAGGAGGAGGCTCCCTAGAGTCATGCTGGGAGAAACTCGTAGGGATTTGGATGAGGATAGATGAAAGAGATCCAAACCCCATGACATGTGCAAAGGACATTGACATATACAAGAAAAAATACAGGAACATGGATTGTTCCAACTAATGGATGCAGTTGACAATAGATTCGAAGGAATCAAAAAGGATCTCCTCAAACGGGATCCCCTTCCTACGGCTGAAGCAGCCTTCGGAGAACTCAAGAGAGAAGAAATTAGACTCTCTTACCTGGAGAAAACCCCCTCAGTTCCTGAAGAATCATCATTGGGGGCTGGGTTGAGTGCCTCAAGAAGAGGAGGCGGAAGGATGCAGACACAACGGGGCAGAGGAAAAGGTAGAACGCCATCTCAAGGCCGGGGAAATAACCCCACCGAGAAGCAGTCACCACTAAATCCATCTCCATCTACACGCTCTGCTTCGTCATCATCATTACGCACTCAACCCATCAGATGCACACACTGCGGACGAAAGGGGCACCTACAAGAAGCATGCTTTGAAATCGTAGGCTTCCCAGAGTGGTGGGAAGACAGGAAATCCAGTGGCTCTAGTAGAGGAGGAGCATAGGTAGCCATCGCAGCTGCTAAGGGCAGTAAGAAAGCAGAAGGAGATGAGACAGAAAGGCTGGTGGCAGGTATTAGGGTGGAGAAGGGGATTAAAAACCCTTCTCTCCCTTTTATATTTGGCTCTACCCATTTTACCCTTGCAGGTTTAGTTAATTATGAGAATGATAAATGTGAGTCAAATGAACCAAGTGAGTCAACAAACCAGCCCACCAGCCTAAAAAACCCTGATTCCCCAGTAAATCAGTCTCGGACCCCCTGGATACTCGACAGTGGAGCCACGGACACTATGACTAATGATTTCCATGACATTATTATGCCTGAAAACCCACTGAAAATACATGTTTTTACCGCCAATGTTAACGTTGTTCCAGTACATAGTGCAGGAACAATACAAATTACCCCTGAGTTACGGATGTCTAAGTGTTTTTTATGTCCAAGCCCTTTCATCAAAATTACTGTCTCTTAGTCAAGCTACTCGAGAATTAAGTTGTCGTGTACTTATTTACCCTACTCATTGCCTTTTGCAGGACCTCCGCACGAGGAAAATCATTGGTCATGGTACTGAACGGGGTGGCCTGTACTATGTGGATGCGGCGGCGCAACAGGGATAGTCCAATCTGGTCACCGGGACATCCCAAGAGAAACTGTGGTTATGGCACCGTCGACTAGGTCATCCATCCTTTGGCTATCTCAAACATTTATTTCCAAATTTATTTACATTTTCAGCAAATAAATTATCGTGTGAAACATGTATTCGAGCCAAACAGACTCATTCTTCATTTCCAGCTAATAATACTCGAGTACATCAGATGTTTTCCTTAGTTCACTCAGATGTTTGAGAACCGTCTCCCTGCTCAACTACTCCAGGGTTTCGGTATTTTGTGTTATTTGTTGATGATTTTTCACGCATGACCTGGGTCTATTTCTTAAAACAAAAGTCAAAGGTGTACTCTAAGTTTGTCGAGTTCTATAGTATGGTCCAAACACAGTTCAATGCCCAAATTAAAGTCCTACGATCAGATAATGGGGGTGAATATCAGTCTTCTGAACTCAGATCGTTTCTTACCACTAATGGGTTATTATATAAAACTTCCTCCTCTAATACTCCCCAGCAAAACAGAGTAGCCGAGTGAAAGAACCATGTCTTATTAGAAATGGCCCGCGCCATGATCATTGAATCCTAGGTACCTGTGAGTTACTAGCCTGAAGCAATTGCTACCGCTACATATCTCCTTAATCGTCCACCTAGTTCGGCCCTTAACCATCAAACACCCTTGGATGTACTCTCCACTCAAACATCCATCCCCTCTATTCTAAATCTTCCCCCGAGAGTGTTTGGGTGCATAGTCTTTGTCCATACTCACAAAAATGTCTGCACCAAACTTGACCCATGTGCAGAAAAATGCGTCTTCGTAGGATATGCTACTCATCAAAAGGGATATCGGTGTTTCAACCCTAAAACCCACCATGTCTGTATCACTATGGACTGTACCTTTGTCAAACAAGAATATTACTACCACTCCCGGTCTCAGGGGGAGAAAATACCGGAGACCATCGATTGGTGTCATAGTCCCGGTGGATCAATGGATGTTACAACAAGGCCAGTAGGTGGCGCCGAATGTGCTGCCCCCCCACATTGGACAGACTATTACCACGGTACGTGAAAATGATCATCCAAGTGTGGGCGTCGTCTCATTACCTGAGGTACATCCTGATTATACATCTACCCCTGAACATCATACATCTACCCTTGATTCTCCTGGTTCATTCGATTCACATGAGTTACCTCTTAATTATACTAACCTGTCGGATGAGTCACAGGAGCAGCAAAATAGAGTCCTACCACCTCTTGAGAATAGAGGAGTACCAACATAGAGATACTCCCTAGAGAAAATTTCAAGAAAAGCTAGATATCCAGTGGGTCATAAAAAGCAGAATCTTGCTGGACATGCCAGCACATTCTTGACAACATTATGCTTTGAGAACATTCCAAGAACCATAGAGGAGGCCAGGAGGTCACCAGAATGGAGGCAGGCAATGGAAACTGAAAGGAGTGCATTAATTATGAACAATACGTGGGAAAAAAGTACTCTACCTCCAGGAAAAAAGATCGTGGGATGTTGGTGGATTTTCACCATCAAATATAAAACAGATGGAAGTATAGAGCGGTATAAGGCGAGACTGGTGGCCAAAAAATATACTCAGACCTACGGCATCAACTACTCAGAGACTTTCTCACCCGTGGCTAAGATTGATACCATCCGGGTGTTATTCTCGATTGCTGCTATAAAAGGGTGGCCCCTGAGACAGTTAGACGTAAAGAATGCATTTCTTCATGGAGAGTTGAAAGAAGAAGAGTACATGGATCCACCACCAGGGTTCACTCAGGAATTCAACCAGGGGGAAGTGTGTAGATTGCGAAAGTCATTATATGGATTAAAACAATCTCCGAGGGCGTGGTTCGGACGATTCACTGTCGTAATGAAGAAGCATGGATATAAATAGAGCAACTCAGATCACACTTTGTTCATCAAACGACGAGGTACACTAATAACATGGCTGATTATTTATGTGGACGACATGATTATAACAGGAAATGACACTGAGGAAATGAATCAGCTCCGTGAAAATTTGTTTAGGGAATTCGAAATGAAAGATCTGGGGGGACTTAAGTATTTTCTTGGAATCGAAGTACTGCGGTCAAAACAGGAGATTTTTATATCTCAAAGAAAGTATGTGTTAGATCTCCTAACAGAAGTTGGAATGTTAGAATGCAAACCCAGTGACACTCCTATGATTATGAATCACAAACTCCAGAATGTCGATGGTGCCCCACCAGCCGACCAAAGTCAGTATCAAAGGTTGGTTGGTCGGTTAATTTATCTTGCTCATACTCGTCCCGATATTGCGTATGCCGTTAGAGTGATAAGTCAATCTATGCACAAACCCCAGAAATATCACATGGATGCAGTCATACGAATCTTACGGTATCTAAAAGGAACTCCAAGACATGGAATCCTGTTTGGAAGAAACGGGCACCTAGAAATTGAAGTGTTTACAGATGAAGATTGGGCCGAAAACCCGAATGATAGGCGGTCGACATCAGGGTATTTTGCACGAGTTGGGGGAAATTGTGAAAAAACTAGAAGAAACACTCAATTGTGGCAGCACAAGCAGAACACAAACAAATTGCGCATTTCAACACTCATGTTCTGATCATCAAGCGATCAATGAAACAAAACGAAAGGAAAAAGAGCAACAGTTAACTGCCATTGCGAAAGAGAGAATTTGGAGAGAAAATGAGGAGAGTAACCGCTCCTTCTTATTCAATAATTCTGGAAAGCTTGCAACGAGCAAGCTCTTATACCGGGAGGAAGAAGAACAGAAAAATATTTAACTGAAATGCTGAAATTACGAAGAAACCCTTCTAACTAACTTCTATTCAGTAATGCAATTAAGGGTAAAATGGTCAATCCGCAGCCCCATTCAAGTTTCCCGCCTGCTGCTTCTCTTCTTCATCAACTCTTTCCCCTAACCTTCAAACACCCAGGTGTTTGATCCAGAATTCTCCCCTCCAAAATGTTCAACTGCTCCAGCATCAATCACACCTTGCGAACTAAGCATCTCATTCATCAATTCAGACCTTCATCCACCTTGGCTACACATTTTTCATCATCAACGCACCTCTTCCTCACACTGGTGTCCGACCTTCCTAACCCTTCAAGATGATCCAAACTTTCAACACCCCCCCTCAAGCATTGCTTGCCATAAATGTTACAGACACCAAGCTTCAACATCAACTCTATCATACGTCTACTGTCTAGAGCCTTGGTGAATATATCAGCCAGCTGGAATTGAGTTTTTACGGGCATCAACTTTACAATTTTGTTTTGAACTTTCTCCCTAACAATATGGCAATCAATCTCTATATGCTTAGTACGCTCATGAAATACTGGATTCTCCGCAATGTACAAAGCACTTTTACTATCACAGAACATCTCTACAGGCTCTTGACAATTCAAGCCCAGATCCTTGCTCAAATAAATCAACCATTGTACCTCACAAACTGCAGACGCCATAGCTCTATACTCTGCTTCTGCGGATGAACGTGAAACTGTGGTCTGCTTCTTATCTCTCCAAGATACCAAAGCTTCTCCTAAGAACACACAATATCCAGAAATGGACCTCCTAGTCTCACTACACCCAGCCCAATCAGAGTCCACAAAGGCTCTTAACCTCATGTCACCTATACTAGGAAACAAGAGCCCTTGGCCCACTGTTCCTTTGAGATACCTCAACACTCTATGTGCAGCCTTCAGATGGTTAACCGTCGGACAGTCCATGAACTGACTAAGCTGTTGTACACTGAAGGAGATATCCGGTCTAGTGATAGTGAGATAGATCAACCTTCCAATGAGCCTCCTGTAAGTATATACATCTTCAAACGGAACTGAATCATTGTGAGCCAGCTTAAGGTGAATCTCCATAGGGCTGACAGCAGGTTTACAATCCATGAAACCAGTTTCCTCCAATAGCTCTACCGTGTATTTCCTCTGGTTTATCAACATACCCCTGTGAGATCTAGCAACTTCAATGCCCAAGAAGAATTTTAAATCCCCCAGATTCTTAATTTTAAACTCCTTATGTAGAGCTCCTTTGATCCACTCAATTGCTTGCAGATCCTCACAGGCTATTATCAGATCGTCCACATAAACCAGAAGCACCAATAATGACCCTTTGCATCTCTTTGTAAACAATGTGTAGTCATTTCTAGACTGCAAAAACCCCATAGACTCCAGAAACGCTGTCAATCTAGCATTCCACTCTCTACTGGCTTGTTTCAAGCCATAGAGAGACCTGTTCAGCTTACAGACCAAACCATCCCGTGGCAACTCCAACCCCTCAGGTGCCTGCATATATATTTCTTCATGCAACTCCCCATGAAGAAATGCATTGTTCACATCCAATTGATGCACATGCCATTTTTCCTTTGCTGCCATAGCCAACAGCATCCTTACTGTACTCATTTTAGCAACAGGTGAAAAAGTGTCCTGATAGTCCACACCCAGCTATTGCGTATAGCCTTTTGCCACTAGTCTGGCCTTATACCTTTCCACAGATCCATCAGCCTTATGCTTCCCCTTGTACACCCACTTACATCCAATAGCTTTCTTTCCAGGTGGCAGCATAGTCAGCGTCCAGGTTTTGTTATCTTGTAGTGCAGATAACTCAGTCTCCATTGCCTTTTGCCACTCAACACAGCCAGCTGCCTCTGCATAAGTTTTAGGCTCTGTATGTGCACTAATATTTAAAACATATGCTTTGAATTTTGGTGACAATAGATCATAGGAAAGATATCTGTAAAGAGGATGTGGAGAAGTATGAGGAGATTGAGACACGTGACTGGTCACTTGGCTGTAGTGATATTGTTGCAGATATGAGGGAGGACGTTTAACTCTAGAGGGACTGGCTAAAGGCAATTGTATATCAATTGACTTGATGGGGATGACTTCTGAAGTTTCAAGATGATGACTGTTGCCATCATCAATATGCACTGGTGTTGAGGATTGACTTGGCTGATGAGGTAAAGTGTCAGATATAGTCTGATGGAAAGATGTCTGGTTTGGTAATTGGGAATTCACTGGAGAGAATTGATTTAGATGCTGAGCTGAAGGGGTATAACTTGGCTGATGAGCTGGAGAGTTAGCTGAAGGGGTATGACTTGGCTGATGAGCTGGAGAATTAGCTGAAGGGGTATGAGTTGGCAGATGAGCTGGGGAGTTAGCTGAAAAATAGTGACTTGGTTCAGTGTTTGAAAAACTGACTGGATGTATAGGCCCCCTAGATGTGACAGTGGGTGAAGGATGAAGGTCAGTGTCACAGCTAGGTGTTGGCATTAGGGAAGAAGGAGATGGGGCAGAAGAGAAAGGAAAGGTTGACTCATTAAAAATGACGTCTCTGGAGATAAAAATATCTTTGGAAATGAGGTCTTGCAGGATGTAACCTTTCACATTGTGAGACATGCCAAGGAAGACACTCTGTCTAGCTCTAGGACTCAACTTGTCCTTGTGTGGTAATGTGACTGTAGCATAGCAAAGGCACCCAAAGACTTTGAGTAAATCATATGAAGGGGCATGTCTGTAAAGAACCTCATAGGGTGTTTTCTGATTTAACAAGGGAGTGGGTGTTATGTTTATCAAATATACAGCATGATGTACGCAAAATCCCCAGTAAGAGCTGGGAAGATGGGACTGAAGTTTTAAGGCTCGGGCTACGTTCAATATGTGCTGGTGTTTTCTTTCAACAATTCCATTTTGTTGGGGGGTGTACACACAGGTAGTTTGGTGTATGATGCCTTTGGAAGAGAAAAAAACATCCATTTTGAATTCATTGCCATTGTCAGTTCTGATAATTTTGATATTTGCATTGAACTGCACATGAGCATAATTCCAGAAACTTTCAATAACATTTCTAGTTTCTGATTTAGTTTTCATCAAGTATATCCAACAATATCTGCTACAGTCATCTACAATGGTAAGAAAGTAACGTTGCTGGTACATGGTGGGGTGTCTATATGGACCCCAGATATCAACGTGAAGAAGAGAAAAAATAGCCGAAGAAACAGATTGAGAAACAGGAAAGGGGAGTCTCTTTTGCTTGGATAAGGGACAGATTGGACATGATTCAGGGTTGAAAGCAGCATCCACAGATGGATTTCCTTTTCTGATCTGCTTTAGCCTTGGCAATGATTGATGCCCAAGTCTGGAGTTCCAAAGAAAAGATGTGAGGGAAGACACTGCACACGCTTGCCAGGATTTGGAAGGAGACATGTTATTCTGAGGTGGTTCAAGTAAATGATATAAACCTTGGGACACTCTAGCTGAACCAATCATCTTCTTGTTCAAGTGGTCCTGAATATAACACATGCTAGAGTGAAAAACCAGATCAATGTCACCAGTCATAGTGAGTTTACTTAGAGACAACAGATTAAAACTGAAGGAAGGTATATGCAAAACCCCATACAAAGTAAGATCAGGAAGTACAGCCACTGAACCAACATGTTTAACTGTAACTGATAGATTGTTTGGCAATTTAACAGACATACCAAGAGCAGGCTGATAAGATTCAAAGAGAGAGAGAGAGCAACAAATATGATCCGTGGCACCAGAATCCAATATCCATATGTTAGAAGCATTAGACAATACATTACCTTTCAACTTACCAGAGTTGCTCACTTGCTGAGCTGACAAAACCATAGGCTGATTCTTCACCATCCCCGTAGCATTTGAACTCATCAAGCTTCCTTTGTCCTTATGCTCATTCAACAAGTTAATCAGCTGAGCATATTGCTCCTGAGTAAGTGAAGGCATTGGAGCCACATTATCACTCACAGCATCATTAGTCTGGCAAATATCGTACTCAGACTGTCCACAAACAGAAGTGTCTGGAGGCATCCCAGCCTCTCCGTCCACACAATTCACCTGTCCTTTTCCCTTATATCCTGGAGGGAAGCCATGCTTCCTATAACATCTGTCCACTGTGTATCCCACCATATTACAAAAGGTGCACACAGGAGCCTTAGGATTATAACCAGATCTCTGGTTCTGGAAATCCTTCTTGAAACCTCTCCCAGCAGACCTCTGCCACCCAACGTTTGAACTGTCTGGCCTAACTCCATAGTTACCTTGTCTGGACATGCCACTAGTATTAAGTACAACAGACGGATTATTTGAAAATTGATTACGACCTCCACAGTAATGCAGCTTTCTCTCCAACTTTACTGCCATAGAAAACGTTGTTTTCAAGTCTGGCAGTGGACTGGACAGTAATACCTGTGACTTCACGGGTTCATATTCATCATTCAAACCTTTTATGAACCTAATTACATGATCATCCTCTATAAACTTGTTAATTTGACTTGACATGTTGCAAGTGCACCTATTACATACACAATTAGGGATTGCTCTCAACACCATAAGCTCTTCCCAAAGAACCTTAAGTTTGGTGTAATATTCCGTCACAGAGCAATCCTCCTGCTTCGTAGCATAGAATTGCACCTGCATGTCAGACAGTCTAAACACATCCGCGTTACCATACCTATGCTTCAAATCATTCCAGATATCTAACGCATTATCAAACCACATCACACTTTGACCAATAGAAGGTGTAACAGAATTAACAATCCATGAGGCTACCATATTATTCGCCTTGGTCCAGGCAGCAAACTTCCGACTAGTCTGCATAGGTTTCAGGATGTTACCTGTGATGAATCCAACTTTATTTTTTGATTCCAATGCTCTGCGAAACGTCCTACTCCATCCGTGATAATTGTTTCCATCCAGAAGTGGTTGAACCAACACCAAGGAGGGGCTATCTCCAGGGTGAATGTACAGAGGATCCTCCGAAGGATCCAACGCAGTAGATCCTGCATTAGCAGGAGATTGATTCGAACTACCTGGCGAACTTTGATTTGAAGTCATGAAAGTGCCAAAGTTCATTGATCAAGCAGCGAAGACGAAGGCTCTGATACCATGTGAAAAAACTAGAAGAAACACTCAATTGTGGCAGCACAAGCAGAACACAAACAAATTGCGCATTTCAACACTCATGTTCTGATCATCAAGCGATCAATGAAACAAAACGAAAGGAAAAAGAGCAACAGTTAGCTGCCATTGCGAAAGAGAGAATTTGGAGAGAAAATGAGGAGAGTAACCGCTCCTTCTTATTCAATAATTCTGGAAAGCTTGCAACGAGCAAGCTCTTATACCGGGAGGAAGAAGAACAGAAAAACATTTAACTGAAATGCTGAAATTACGAAGAAACCCTTCTAACTAACTTCTATTCAGTAATGCAATTAAGGGTAAAATGGTCAATCCGCAGCCCCATTCAAGTTTCCCGCCTGCTGCTTCTCTTCTTCATCAACTCTTTCCCCTAACCTTCAAACACCCAGGTGTTTGATCCAGAATTCTCCCCTCCAAAATGTTCAACTGCTCCAGCATCAATCACACCTTGCGAACTAAGCATCTCATTCATCAATTCAGACCTTCATCCACCTTGGCTACACATTTTTCATCATCAACGCACCTCTTCCTCACACTGGTGTCCGACCTTCCTAACCCTTCAAGATGATCCAAACTTTCAACAGAAATCTTGTGACCTGGCGTAGCAAGAAACAAAAGATCGTAGCAATATCTAGTGCTGAGGCTGAATTTAGAGGAATCGCGAAGGGAGTTATGGAAGTATTATGGCTTAAGAAGTTGTTACATGAATTGGGGCTTCCAGTAAAAGTACCAGTAAGGGTCTATTGTGACAACACTGCAGCGATAAGCATTTCAGAAGATCCACTTTAGCATGATCGAACCAAACACGTGGAGGTTGACTGACATTTTATAAAAGAAAAGATCGAGAAAGGACTCATTGAATTGCCACATGTACGATCTGAAGACTAGTTGGCAGATATTCTCACAACGGCAGTCAACGGGAGAAGTTTTCATGATGTGTTGTACAAGTTAAGCATTGGTGACCCCAATACTTAACTTGAGGGGGAGTGTTGAATAAGGCAGATTAACGTAAATTAGGACTTACCATGTATGGGTGATTAGCGTGATTATAGAAAGCATGATTATAGGGATCATAGGAGTAATTGTGATTGATTGTGATTGTAATTGTAATGATTGACTTACCATACTAGTGTAGGGAATGTAACTATAAGAATTACATGTACGATAGTGAAAAATGTATGAATAAAAGATCAAATTCTTCATCACAAATATTGTTCAAATATTAACAACCACAGATGTCCTCAATCCCCCAACGTTCCAAAACGTACAATTCATTGAGAATGTGTGGAAGGATAGCTTAAGGAAGGTCTACAACTGGCGCGAGTTATCATTGTCACAGGTGGCGGCACTAGCATTGCACTTTTGGCCCTTCGTGGCTTGCGAGGATGTGGATCTGCCGCAGCATTGAATTCTGCTGGCTCAAAATTATTACGTCCAGAGCCGTCATCCGGCAGCCGGCGAGATATATCCATGGCTGACGCACGCATATCTTGTTTCCAAGCTTCTTGAACCATAAGAAAAATATGCGATCGAATATTCTCAGCAATGGATTCATCATTTGGAACCTCATCTTTCATTAAATCATTGTATCTATAATCTCGAGTCGCATATGATATTTCAGAATCAGAGGCATTAGCAACAAGCACTCCATCCTCTTCAATGGCTACACGCGCATGAGGGCTACCCAATTTTGTTAGGTCCTGTGTTTCAGATATAGTAAACTGTTCCATTTGATATTCTGTGGGGGCATGACTTCATGCAATACTGAGGGCACAATTGCATCACCTGGTTTAGAGAGCGTGTTATCCGATGCAGGCTCCTGAGGTATTAAGTTTGACGCTGGAACAGAAAGTACTGATGGTACATTTGTAGTATCATCATTTGTCTGAGTAACATCTAATGTTGATGCCATGCGTATATCCTGCTGAGGTACACCTGTTTTCTTTGGTGTCCATCGTTGCTGTGCTTCAAGACGATGGTAGCGGTCCACTGGTCGAGAGACAGCAGGGCCAATCTTTGTTTGCGCTTGATGTTGTTGGACGCAAGCTTTGAGATCATGACCTAGTATTAAACAGTCAGTGCAAAAAGGGGGTACATCCTCATATCAACCGCATGATAAAATTCATATTGACCTCCTTGGATATGAAGCTTGCCAGGAAGAGCTTTGGAGATATCAATTTCAACACACAAACAAACTACCGAAGGGCGTAGACCTTGCATAGTTTCTAAGTCCATTCTAAGTGGCATGCCTATCATATGAGCCATATCCCAAATGGCAGTTTTGTTGTGTAAAAATAATGGTAATCCTCGACTAGACACCCAGATTGGAACGATATGATTATCAAATTTTGTATCAAATTCTGGAGTCAATTTTGTGACACGCTTATGTGATACATTCAGTGTCCAAGATCAACGTAAAAAACATCTTTGATAATCTTCTTGATTAGAAAACGTAATTAGAACATGCTGCTCATCCAAAAAAACAAGTTTTTGTGTAGCCTTAAACCCAATACGTTCAAAACATGAATTTAATTGCTTCATATTAGGCCGTTCGTTTCAAAAAGAGCTAATAAGAGAGAATTGATATGGTAAAGAGAACCGTTGTACCTCATCATCCGAAAAAGCAACAGATGGAAGGCCTTTGTGTAGGACCTGTATAGCACCACTAGAAGGGGGGTTGAATAGTGAGTGCGGAAAATTCGGTTTTTGAAACTTTTTAGACCAAATAACTCGCTTCTAAAAATAATTTCTGTTTTCAGATCCTGATTTGAATATTATCTAGATGACCTGGTTGTGACCTCCAAAAATTATAAACTTTGGTGAAGATGTGCTCTCAGATGTTATGAGTGTCTCACAAAAATTTTAGATTAAAACTCCAAGTCTAACCCCTTGGAAACACGTTTTTCCACAGATTGCATCAATCTGCCAGAAACTATACTCTGAAATGAAAAATTTATTCCTATTAATTGATACCTCTAAATGATATTAAAGTTTTATGGTATAACCCTTAAGATGTGTAATTTAATATGCTAAAACAGTTTTTTATTGGTAAGTATGTCTACCACGTTGATGTTTCTCAACCTTTGCAAATCTGAGAATCAGATTGCATTAGTCTCAGTACTATTAATGTTTGACTGACTTATACTTATCCAAATGTGAGAAACTTGTGCCAAATGAAAGCTAGGATGTGTGGCTATGTTTCTGCAAAATTTTGCGATTTTTGGAAAATGTTTGCTATTTTCCCGTGAGTATGAAAACGTGCAGAAAACTGAAAGCTGAAAGTAAAAGTGCTGAAAGTAAATAACACCGAGATTTTTATACTGGTTCAGTTAAAACAACATACTCCAGTCTTCGAGGATACCTTCTTCGGTATTCACTAATCACAAATAGCACCTTGACACAAGGGTGACTGGAGTTAAATACCAACTCCACCCTTTTTCAAACAAACAAACAAAAACAATAACATGAACACTATCACCATCGAACAAATGAAGGTTTTATCATACCTTGATCAACCTTTTACAAGAGATGAACATATGTGGGTGGTATGAACAAAGCCAATATAGTATATGGAATATAAGAATGATAGTCTTGAGGCTAAGAGAAAGAGAAAAGAATAAGAGAAGAAGAGAATAATTTTTCTTGAACTTGTAAGAATATGAACTTTGGTTAGCCTTGCTTGAGTCATCTTGCCCCCTTTTTATAGTTGGTTGGACACCACATTTAGGGTTGTAGTCTTCCTTGAAAATTGTCTTGACTACTCTTGAAAGATTAATTTGTATAAATGATGACACATCCTTACTTACTTGGTTTAATATGATTGGACGAATGACTTGTCTTCGACTAGTGGTCACTTCTTAATAGGCCATTGATTATCCACCTTGGCACTCCATAATATAACTAGAAATTCCATCAAAAAAACTTAAACACATAATTAAGATCAGGTCTGTTAATTACCAATTAATCGTGATATGATTCCACCACAATTTTGGAAGAAAATTGAAGACAGTAATGTGCAAAAATCGGCCAGCTTCACATATGTGTTATTTTGAATTGTTTCATTGTGTATCTTGCCCTTTTCAATGTCACCAATCATTTGTGTCTTATCCTCCACCAATTAAAGTACCAAACAAGCTCCACATAGGCTCCAACAAGGATGAAATAGGCGTGTATACCGCCTGCACATGTGCTGAATTCTCTTTTTGTAAGCTTTGTCACATAATGATGCATAATCTTCACACACATGGTAAATTACAATCAGCCCTATATTGATTTTTCTAGAACACTCTAATATTTCTTGAATGTGTAAAAATGTCTAGATACATATTATATACACACCAAAACCGTCCCATGCTTGTAGAGGTGTAAAAAACCGAACTTTCGACTTTCGTTGATTACACGATTTTTTCCTGATTAAACTCAAACTTCTTAGACATGTAATATATATTATTCCACAAAAAGAATTTCATTTACCGACGAAAAATTCACCGATGAACCACGGTTCGTCGGTGTTGCATCGGTACTTTGCGACGCAATTGCGATACACTCATTTTCGTCGTTAATTGCGACGAAAATACGATGAAAAGCATTGTCGCTAACAAAAAAGTAGTCAGGTTAATATGTTCGTCGGTGTTTTGTCGGTGGTTCGTCGCTATTCTGTGTTTTATTCGTCGCTATGTAATTTGTAGCGTTACGTCGCTATATCGTCGCTATTTTGTCGCTAAAATTCCAGAATACGGATAAAATAAATTCGTCGATGGGTCGGTTTTTTTGTCGATGAAACCCGCGTGTCGCAAATGTTTTGTTTTACTTTTCCTTCGTATTCCGATTTGTCGTTGTGTCGTCGCATATTCGTCGAGGATTAAACACGTGTATTAATTAAGGAGAAAGAAAGCGGTGATTGGAAATTTTTTATATTAATTTCATAATAAAAATTTACATTATGAAACGAAAAATTAAAAAAAGAAATCTAAAAGAGAGGCGCAGAGGGGCCGTTCACTCTTCGTCATCGGAAGAAAGAGTGGCCGCCACATTATCTGCGAACTCTCTGAGGAGGCGCTTCAGCTTGTAATATCTGAATTTCAACTTCCGCAGCCTTCTAGTCATGCTGTGCAGTTGCCTCGACTGCTGTTGCATGTTTGCTATCAGCACACGGTAGTCGATATCTTGTTCCGGCATTTGTTCTTGAGCATCCTCTCGCGGTAGTGGGCCATACACAGATACGGAACCCTCCCGCTCAACCGATGGTGGTTGGGGAGGAGGCCATTGTGGCGGGACACTGTTTGCCCCTCCACCACGCCTTGGAGTTCTTCTAAAACGACGCGGCATATTTTGATGTTTTATAACTTTGTATGTGTGTATATATATGTGCGGATGTTTGGGGTATAAATAGGTAAATTTAGCGACGATATAGCGACGAACTTGCGACGCATTTCTCGACCGTTAACCAAGATAAGAATATGTGCAGGTGTGATGCTTCGTGCGAATTAGCGACGAATTAGCGACGTAATGTGTACAGGCGTGACGATTCGTTCGAATTAGCGACGCACTTAGCGACGAACTAGCGACGTAAACACGTTCTAACCGTTGGGAACTGAACAGACGCTGCGGAATAGCGACGCATTAGCGACGAAACGCGTCAAATAGTGTGAAGATGTCGTGCGTCGCTGTTCGTCGGTAGCCCGTCGCTAAATTCGGTACGTTGTAACCATTGGGAACTGAACAGAATAGCGACGCCGTAGCGACAAAACGCGTGTTTAAATTAAGAAAACGAAAGCGATGATTAGAAAAATAAAACTTCATTAATATAGAATTATAAATTACAAAATATACTAGGACAATAATGAAAAAACAATCTAAATGAATAGCGGAGAGGAGCCATTCACTGTTCGTCATCCGAATAGAGAGTAGCAACACTCTCTGCGGACGCCTTCAGGAGATGTCTCAGCTGTGCAGCTTTGGATTTAATCCGCATCTGCCTTGTGTCCAGGTATTGGAGACGCTCATCCTGGTACATAATATGCTCCCTCAGGTCATCCACTGTTTTCCACAGTTCTTGTATTTCTTTATGGAGATCGCCAATTTGGCGATCCCGACGTGGCCCAAAAAGACTGGGTTTAGAGGACTCAGCCTGTGGGGGTGATTCTTGTGGTGGAGGAACCGCTGAAGAAGAGGGTTGTTGAATAGGCCGTCTTGCCGCTGAATGGCCACTACCACGTCGCGCTTGCGCTTTAGTAGAACCATATTTGGGTCTTTTTTATGATTATAAAGGAGGTTGTTTTCTATGTAGTTGGGGGTCACGGTCCATCCTGTTTATATAGGGAATTCAGCGACGACATAGCGACGCAATAGCGACGTAAATGCATCGTAATGTAACAGTCGGGCACTATGCGGACACCGCCGAATAGCGACGCCTTAGCGACGCCCGCAGCGACGAAACACATCGTATGGTGTGAAGATACGTCGTGCGTCGCTGAGCATCGCTAAGTCGTCGGTGTTTGTGTTTGTTTGTTTTTGGGATTTGTGTTTCTTGGTCGTCGCTGAGTCGTCGCCAAGTCGTCGGTATATGTGTTTGTTTGTTTCTGGGATTCGTGTTTCTTGGTCGTCGCTGAGTCGTCGCTAAGTCGTCGGTATTTGTGTTTGTTTGTTTCTGGGATTCGTGTTTCTTGGTCGTCGCTTAGCGTTGCTATATCGTCGCTAATACGTCGGTAATATTGCAGGCTGAGAACCATAAAACGCAGCTTTCTTCTTCCACTCTTCTCCCATTCTTCTCCCATTTCAAACACATAAATCATCACTTTTCTACGAAAATATAGAAGGAAGAAATCTTATTGTGTGGAATTTTGATGTTTTCCACCACCGAGAAAAGATAGCTGTTGTTATTTTGAAGGTATAGCGAGAAAATGGATCCGAGGAGGAGCGATAGAAAGTGGATGTATGAGAGAGTAAACAACGGGGAGTGGAGTTTTAGATTTGTTGAAGGTCTCGAAGAATTTATGGATTTTACGACGAGTAATGAAAGTGGAACGCAGATTAGATGTCCGTGTAAGAAATGCAAGAACCGTAAATATATGCATCCGGCTGACGTGAGGGTTCACTTATTGAAACAAGGTTTCGTGCACAATTACCATACATGGTACTGCCACGGCGAATATGAGGGGGCGTCTACATCTGCAACTGTACACGTCGAAGGAGGACCCGGTCAGGTTGATGCCGAAGAAATAGGCGAGGGATCTCACAACCCATATGTGCAGATGGTGCAAGTCGCAGCCGCCGGCGCATTTACGGGAGAGCAGTACTTACAAATGCAGGATCAGGATGAACAGCCGCGTGTATTCGTGAAGGAAGATCCGAACCCTCAGGCGAGACAGTTTTTTGAGATGCTGAACGCCGCCAACATGCCGCTGTATCCCAGTTGCGGTAGTCACACACAGATGTCCATGATCAGTCGTATGACGAGCATGAAGACGGAGCACCGCATGACAGAGAGATTGTACGAAGGGATGTGTCAGCTGACGAGGGAATCTCTTCCCGAAGGGAACACAATGGTCGACAGTTTTTATTCGACGAAGAAACAGCTGCAGGCGTTGGGACTGCTGGTTTAGAAGATCGATTGTTGTTTAGAGGGGTGCATCATATACTGGGGCATCGACAAGGATAAAGACAAGTGCAGGGTCTGTGGGACACGCAGGTGGAGAACGAACAAAAGAAACCAGAATGTGCCAAGAAAGCAATTCTACTATTTACCTCTCGCCCCTAGACTGCAGAGGCTCTACGCATCCGGTGCCACAGCTAGCCAGATGAGGTGGCACGCGGAGCACTACACGAAAGACGGTGAGATGTGCCATCCATCTGACAGCGAAGCTTGGAGGACGTTCGATGCGACACATCCGGGTTTTTCGTCGGAGACAAGGAACGTTAGGTTGGGTTTATGCACCGACGGGTTCAACCCGTTCGGACAGTCGGGAGAGCAGTATTCGTCGTGGCATGTAATCGTGACACCGTACAATCTACCACCTTGGATGTGCATGAAGAAGCCGTACATGTTCTTGACTGTGATCGCACCGGGGCCTAGGAATCCAAACAGAAGATCGACCTATACCTGCAGCCATTGATACATGAGCTGAAGTGGTTGTGGGAGTTTGGCATGGAGACGTTCGATGTATCGACCAAACAAAACTTCCAGCTATGCGCTGCGCTGATGTGGACAATCAGTGACTTTTCGGCTTATTCTATGTTGTCGGGGTGGAGCACAGCGGGGAAATACACTTGCCCTTCCTGCATGAAACAAGCGAAGACGATGTCCTTGAAACATGGACGTAAGATTTGCTGGTTCGACAGCCATAGGAAGTTCCTGCCCAGACGTCATTTGTACAGAAAGAACGTGACGTCGTTCATGCCTGGCATCATCGAGAAGGACACAAAGCCCATTCTTCTCACGGGTGCGGAGGTGTTGGAGGAGATAGACAGTTGTGGATTGATGGGGGTCGCTGATGATCCGGACGACAGCCACAATGCAGACCTGGCCCGTTACTCTATCGGATGGAAGAAGAGAAGCATTTTCTGGGAGCTTCCGTATTGGAAGAGCAATATGATCCGACACAACCTGGATGTCATTCACATTGAGAAGAACGTGTTTGACAACATTTTCAATACGGTGCTGAATGTGCCTGGAAAAACGAAAGACAATTTTAAGGCACGACTTGATATCGCGACCTGAATATGCGACCGGAGCTGCATCCCGTTGGCACATCCTACATGCCGAAGTCCTCTTACACGCTGAATGCGGAGCAGGTCAGTGCGTTGTTAGCGTGGCTGGGGACGGCTAGATTTCCTGACGGCCATTTTTCGAACCTGTCTAAGAACATCGACGTGAATAAACGCGGTTTGCACGGGATGAAGAGCCACGACTGTCACGTATTCATGCAACGGTTGATGCCCATTGCATTCCACGAGCTGCTTCCAACCAATGTATGGGAAGCACTTACCGAGATGAGTCTGTTCTTCAGATGTCTTACATCCACGAGACTCAGGGTGGATGATATGTCAAGGCTGGAGGTCGAAATCCCATTGATCATTTGCAAGCTGGAAACTGTATTCCCTCCGGCCTTCTTTGATTCAATGGAACACCTGCCAGTTCATCTACCATACGAGGCACGCGTTGGTGGTCCTGTTCAGTACAGGTGGATGTATCCGTTTGAGAGGTACTCTTATTTATTACGTGACGTTCTTATGTGTCTAAGCGCAAGCATTTGAACAGATATTCCCTATATGAACAAATATCTCAGGCATTTGAAGCTGAACATCAAGAACAAGGCGAAAGTCGAGGCCTCGATGTGCAATGCCTACCTGACTTAGGAAGCCTCGACCTTCGTGTCTCATTACTTCGATCCAGATGTCCCGTCGAGGTGCAGAGATGTTCCCCGAAACGACGACGGCATTTCCAGATCCGGTGTCCTCCCGATATTCACACATCCGATCAGATTTCACGGACAGGGAAAGGAAATGATATTGGGGGACAGCGAGCTGAAAATTGCTCATTCTTATGTTCTGCGCAACTGCCGTCAAGTCGACCGTTTCCAGAGGTATAAACGATATTTAATTTTAATTTGGAAATACCTTGCGCTACTCTATCCATTATATTACAAAGATATACAGGGTACTCATTCGTAATTTGCTTCAGCTTGTTCATTGATTTATTGCAACACCGTTCACCGGGTATATCGAGCGATGCAATAAACAATGAGTTAGATGCCAAGTTTGCTGATTGGTTCAGGTGGCATGTAAGTTTACATGTTTGCCGGTTACGTGTACGTCATGTGATACGCATTTATTTCCCCGCTGATGTATACTTACTTGTCGTTTTACAGGCGAGCAAAGGTCATCTGGTTGACGATGAGTATGGTTACATTCTGATACCAGTAGCCGAGGGTCCATTGAACAGAGTCACGTGCCACGATATGTGTTTTGTCAACAGTTATAGATTCCACACAGTCTCCCATGCCAGCCAAAAATCGTCGGAGAACAGCAGAGTGTGTGTCAAGCGGTATAACAATAGCCCGGACGAGGATGACTTCTATGACTACCTTACTGACATCATTGAGCTCGAATATCCCGCATTGCCTATAAAGCGGGTGGTGCTATTCAAATGCGAATGGTACGATCCAACTCAGGAAGGTTATCGCGCTGGCACAAAAGTTCACGACCGATATAAGTTGGTAGACATACACCAAGGGCGACGGTATAGAAAATACGATCCATTCGTTTTGGCTAGTCAAGTGTCCCAAGTGTACTATCTATCGTATCCAACAACGAGTATGAATGCGAGCTCAAAAGACTGGCGAGCCATTTGCAAAGTGAAATCGAGCAAGTTTGATGTCAGTATACAGCCAGGTTCAGATGGCATGAATGCCGCATTTCAAGAAGAAAACCCGCCCGTTCTGGATATTACACATGTTGAACTGCACAACCTTCCTCTAAATGACCCACCAGCGGTTTCATCGAAATTCATCTCAACATACAACCGCCTGACAATATTGAATATGTAGGCGAAGACGAATACGAGGATGAAGAGGATGACGAGCATGTAGATGAAGATGAAAATGAATATGAAAATGAGGATGAAAATGAAGATGCGTATGAGGATGCGGATGACAATGAAGATTGAGGTTAGTCACAATTTTTTATATACCTCATTAGGCGAAAGTGTGTATGTGTTGATGTACTTATACACATGTATATACATAATGTGTGTCTGTAAGTACTTTATATTTTGTATTATTTTTTTCCAATACTGATGTCACCGACAAATTACCGACGAAACCTGTCGTCGCAAATTTGAAATAACGACGACACATGAAATAGCGACGCCACAGTAATAACGACGGACTTTCGTCGCTAGTGCGTCGCAAAATTTTTGACTAAAAACTGAAAACCCTTCTCTTCTTCCCCATTTCTTCCCCCTTCTCTTCTTCCCACCCCCCACGGCGAAATCCCCTCTCAGAACCCCGGTGAAATCCCCTCTCCTCCCCCGGCGAAATTCCATTTCTTCTCTGGTGACCTCCCTTCTCCGGTTAGTTTTTCTTCCTATTTCCTTTTTTATGATTTTAATTAGTTATATTTCGTTTTATACATATATACACTACACACGCACACTACATATATATACATTATATATATATAAACATGCACATATACATATAAACACGCACATATACGCAGTGGTGTAGCTTGGGTGTTGGAGGGGATGGCGGAGGGGATGGGTGGCTGTGGGGCTGGGTGGCTGTGCATGGGGTCCGGTGGGGTGGGGTGGCTATGCGTGGGGATGGATGGCTGTGGGTGACGGCCGGGTGGGGCAGGTTTGGCTGGATGGTGCAGGTTGGGGCGTGGTGGGGCAGTTGGCGGGAGTGGGTGGGGCGGGGGGTGGCTGTTGGCGGGAGTGGGCTGTGTGCGGGGTGGGCTGTTGGCGGGAGTGGGTGGAGCAGGGGTGGCTGTTAGCGGTGGGTGGGGCAGGGGGTGGCTTTTGGCAGGAGTGGGCTGTGTGCGGGGTGGGCTGTTGGCGGGAGTGGTGGAGCGGGCGGTGGCTGTTGGCGGGAGTGAGTTGTGGGCGGTGTGGGCTATTGGCGGGAGTGGGTGGGGCGGGGGTGGCTATTGGCGGGAGTGGGCTGTGGGCGGGGTGGGCTGTTACAAGTTATCTATCATAAGTATGTATAGGTGATGTACCAAAAAAGGGCTGTTGGTGACTAGGGTGCGTATGCACCAAAATTGTTGTTAAGGTTGAATTAGTAGAAATGTGGTGTGCTTGGCCAATGAATGATGCATGTACAAACTGTTTTGTAAGAGGTTTGCATATGATTTTCAGTATGATACTAGTTCGGAGTGTTTACTAAGCTCAAGAGCTGGACATACATTTGTCTTTGGAGAGACCATTAAGGCCGGGAAACCTCCGATAAACGAATAGGTCATGCCGAAATTTTTAAAATTATTAATATCTTGCATTAAATGTATGCAAACACTTGTCATTTTTTGGACATCTTATTTGTCTGGCCAACCAACCCTAAACTCGATGAATGTGCCTTTTAAATTTTTCACCCTTGCAGATCTGATGGCTAGTGAGGGTTTACCGACTCAATCTACACATGACATCTCAGGAGAGTTTAATATGTTCCTCTCTCAGCATGAGCAGCTTGGGTCGGTTTCGACCGCAGCTCTTGCTGCGGACGCAGACCTTTTAGGGTCTGCCGAGAGGTCCGCACCCCCTGATCTATGCCGCCACCCACACCCACCGGTTCAACACCTCATCCGGCGTCTGATGCGGCATTGGACGAGGGTGTCATACAAGGGCGTCGTGCCCTCCCTTGGTCACATGATACCCATACGTAAGTAATAATTTAATTTTTTTAACACGTTTTCAAATATATTTCACGCGTTATTTTTTCCTAACAACTTCACCTCTTTCAGGTTTGCACCGGACTCGGGCCAGATTTCCGGTTGAATCACTCGGTCCTTCCACCTGAGGCAGGACCCAGCTGGATATGTCTGGTCCCGTGTCACCATGCAGACACGTAGATTCTACTGGGATGAGTTTCAGGTATTCAAATTTGGTGAATTTCACTTTTTGATACGTAATCGATCATTACTTTTCTAACCACGTTTTTACTTTTCCTCTGTATAATAATTGCAGAAGGCGTACAGCTGGCCAGCTGACATCGCCCACGACGTGGAGCAGGCCTGGCGGCATAGGGCCGCCAAACGCTACAGGGACTTCATCAACTCGTACAAGACCAAGTGGGAGCGTGACCCCAATTATGCCAGGCCTGCCTACATATCCGAGGCCACCTGGGCAGGGTGGATAGCAGGTTGGATGGACCCTGCTACCCAAGCCCGCAGCGCCCGGAACGCGGCGAACTGGCGCAGCGGCAATGTACAGGGCCCAGCACCTGTCACACACTCAGGTGGGTCGGTTTCCCACGCCACCACGATGCGTTCTATGGTAAATATTTTAATATCGGATTATTTAGATTCATTGATTTCATTGGATTATTTTGATTCATTGACTTAAGTGGATTATTTACATTCATTGACTTAAGTGGATTATTTATATTCATTGATTTCTTATGTTGCGCTGTTGTTTTATTGGTATTCGTATATGGTTAATTTAAGTAGTATATGTGTTCATTTGCCTTTTTCTTTTTATTTTTGCTTTGACTTGGGAGAGGCCTTTAAGGCCGGGATACCTCCAATAAACGAATAGGTCACGCCGAAATTTTTAAAATTATGGATTTCACTAACATATTTTATTTCATTCTTTCAGCAGGAGGAGACGGGGGAGTGGCCAGCCTCCTACGATCTTTTCTACAAGACGCATCAGAAGAAAGCCTCTGACGGAACGGAGGACTGGATCACGACGAAGGCCCGTGACATCAGTGTAAGTAGATTACGATATCATTTGTTTTTTCCTTAGTTTGTTTTATTGCTAAACCCTAAACCCTAACAATTCTTATTCTCATTTCAGGATGAGTACAACAGATTACTCGCACTTAGGAGAGAAGAGGCAGACAAGAACCGCGCTTATTGGGATGCGGTTCGGACCGTCGGCCCTCAGAATAAGAATAAGAGGGAGGTGTACGGGGTTGGATCAGCAGCGCCGCGATTCTTTCCCGAAGTTGTTGCATCCAGGTGCTTCCTCTGAGGCCAGCACCTCCGTGCCTTCTACGGCCCCAGAGAGTCTTTCGCGCCTGTAATCAGAGCATGCGGCGCTGCAGCATGAGGTGGAGACCATCAGGGCGCAGCATGAGGAGAGCATACAAGCACTGCGGTCGCAGCTGACTCAGACCCAGCAGGAGCTGCAGCAGTCGTTTCAGCAGGCGCTTCAGCAGGCGGTTGAGCATGCGCAGCAGCAGACAATGCAGGTGTAACAGCAGACGAACCATCAAATCTCGCAGCTATCGCATCTCATCATCTCTATCATTTCCAGCTCCTCGCAGCCTCAGCCTCCCCCTGATGGTCACTCTTCTCCGCATGATCCCCCTCCATCTTCCTCTGCATAGTATTTCATTTTTTGATTTTTCGTACAGTCTATTTCGTTTATTGTATTGACATATTCTTTGTACTTTTATATTTTATATGACATTTATACGGATTCTATTTCGTTTGTGTTGTTTAATTATATGAACTTCAATACGCAAGTACTGTATTTCTGTATAACATTCGTACAAATGATTTATTATACAAAATAAAATATATTATAAAAATTAAATAATAATAAAAACTATTTAATTAATAATATATTGTATTATTTATAAATTAAAAATATTTAATATATAATATTAAATTAATATTAAATATTTAATTAAAAAATAGCGACGAACCTGCGACGAAACCGAAATGTCGCAAACCGGAAATAAAAAAATCAAAAATTTAAAAATAGAGACGAAAAAATATACCGACGAAACTTTGCGACGAAATAATATGTCGCAGAAAGGAAATAAAAAAATAAAAAATTATAAAATAGCGACAAAAAAATACACTGACGAAACAACGACGGCAATAACACGTCGCAGACCTGACAGATTTTCGTCGCAACTGTGCGACGAAACACCGACGAAATTTTTCCGTCCCAATATAGCGACGCTTCACCGACGAAATTCACTTTGCGACAAGCCGTATCGCGACCTACTTTTTTCGTTGCTATTTCATCGCAATATGCCTGTAGCGACGAAATAGCGACGATTTTTGTCTGTCGCTATATGTCTTTTTTTTTGTGGTGTCCTCAGTCTCACATGCTACTCCATAAAGCGTGTTGATACGATCAATAAAATGCATGCCTCCAATCCTTTACCACATTATGAAAATAACTTGTATTTGCATCCCCACTTTTAATCCATGTTACTAGCGCCTTTTGCTCCCAAAAAAGTAACTCAATTTTCGCTGCACGATTGTACTACGCCTGTGTCTCGTGATATCTTGTTCTATTCTCAGCTGTGGGTTGTCTCTCATACTGCAGCCCAAGCCGTTCGACCTTGTGTTGAGCTGCATATAGGGTGTCAAACACGTTCCAAAAAATATTGGTATTCCACTGTTTTAAGTCGCGCTTAAGACGTTGAAGCTTGTCATAGATACCTCGCATGCCACAATCATAGGATATTCGTTCCATTTAGCCCGAACAAAAGGAAGGAAAGTATCATGTTCAGCCATATATTTACGAATCGAAAGGACATAGGTTCAGTCTGCATTTGGCGCACGCATGAAAAAAGAAGGGTTGCATGATCCGATGTCACTCGCGATAAATGATGCACATTTAGATTTACATATTGGTGATAAAATTCCTTCGAACATAGCAACCTATCCATGCAACATTTGACAATGCCAAGTCCCCGTCCTCCTACCACATATAAGGTGAACCCTCATAGGGTAAATCTATTAGGTCACAACTCCTAACACATTCATCAAACTCTTCGAGTGATGGCAAATGTGGCATAAAAGATCCATGATGTTTATCCACCCTCAAATATGTGTTGAAATTGCCACCAACTAACCAAAAGGCGCTTGCCTAGGAACGGATAGAATGAAGTTCTAGCCACATGCGACGCTTGTCCGTAATAGTATGCATTCCATAGACCGGACTGAATGAAACTGTTGGTGTGGTACCAGCTATATTAAATCGCAGATGAGAGACTTGTTCACCATGTTGCATGTCAAGCAAATTCAATGCCTAATTCTGCCAAAGAACCCAAACCTTATCACGGCATGTAGGCAATGAGTTTGTAAATGATAATCACAACTGAGTGTGAACCAAATGAGCTGCATTATGCTTGGGTTCAATAATGACTAGAATTTTGAGTTGATATCGTGTTATCAATTTTTTGATTCAGACCACTGTTGAATAAGGCAGATTAACGTAAATTAGGACTTACCATGTATGTGTGATTAGCGTGATTATAGGAAGCATGATTATAGGGATCATAGGAGTAATTGTGATTGATTGTGATTGTAATTGTAATGATTGACTTACCATACTAGTGTAGGAAATGTAACTATAAGAATTACATGTACGATATTGAAAAATGTATGAATGAAAGATCAAGTTCTTCATCACAAATATTGTTCAAATATTAACATTGTATCAGAGCGGGATT
Source organism: Eustoma russellianum (assembly GCA_036186865.1). NCBI lineage: Eukaryota > Viridiplantae > Streptophyta > Magnoliopsida > Gentianales > Gentianaceae > Eustoma > Eustoma russellianum. The sequence continues at coordinate 3,091,276 of AP025075.1, read as the reverse complement.
GGTAATCCTGCGGACTCAGACAAGTGTGTCATCACTGTCCTAACAGTTTTCTCAGTGACTCAGCCGGATCAGAGGTGTAGTACCTGTTCAAAACACCATGGACGGTGGAAAAGCGATTGAGAGCGGTCAAGGGGCTGAGAGTAGCCAAACTAGCTCTCAGTTACCCTCTTTCACGACGGAATTTATGCAATTCATGTAACTATTCCACAAATTTCAACCATAATCAATCCCAGATAACGTCAATGTAGGCATCAAACTTAATGGAGACAATTACCTTATCTGGGCTAACCTTATGGACACAACCATAGGAGGGAAAGGGAGGAGCACCCACATCAAAGGGGTTCCTCCACCCCCCAACCCAACTGACGGTAGCTATGCCAAGTGGAAGCAGGAAGATCAAACTCTGTTCATGTGGATAATCCAAAACATAGAGTCAAATCTAATTAGCAATGTGAGCCGTTACCCACTGCTAAAGCTTTATGGGATGGGTTAGCAACAACTTATGGATCTGGGGTGGACTCCTTACACACATATACACTACATCAAAGAGCCAACTCAGTCCGACAAGAAGGAGGCTCCCTAGAGTCATGCTGGGAGAAACTCGTAGGGATTTGGATGAGGATAGATGAAAGAGATCCAAACCCCATGACATGTGCAAAGGACATTGACATATACCAGAAAAAATACAGGAACATAGATTGTTCCAACTAATGGATGCAGTTGACAATAGATTCGAAGGAATCAAAAAGGATCTCCTCAAACGGGATCCCCTTCCTACGGCTGAAGAAGCCTTCGGCGAACTCAAGAGAGAAGAAATTAGACTCTCTTACCTGGAGAAAACCCCCTCAGTTCCTGAAGAATCATCATTGGGGGCTGGGTTGAGTGCCTCAGGAAGAGGAGGCGGAAGGCCGGGGAAATAACCCCACCGAGAAGCAGTCACCACTAAATCCATCTCCATCTACACGCTCTGCTTCGTCATCATCATTACGCACTCAACCCATCAGATGCACACACTGCGGACGAAAGGGGCACCTACAAGAAACCTGCTTTGAAATCGTAGGCTTTCCAGAGTGGTGGGAAGACAGGAAATTCAGTGGCTCAAGCAGAGGAGGAGCATAGGTAGCCATCGCAGCTGCTGAGAGAAGTAAGAAAGCAGAAGGAGATGAGACAGAAAGGCTGGTGGCAGGTATTAGGGTGGAGAAGGGGATTAAAAACCCTTCTCCCCCTTTTATATTTGGCTCTACCCATTTTACCCTTGCAGGTTTAGTTAATTATGAGAATGATAAATGTGAGTCAAATGAACCAAGTGAGTCAACAAACCAGCCCACCAGCCTAAAAAACCCTGATTCCCGAGTAAATCAGTCCCGGACCCCCTGGATACTCGACAGTGGAGCCACGGACACTATGACTAATGATTTCCATGACATTATTATACCTGAAAACCCACTGAAAATACATGTTTTTACCGCAAATGTTAACGTTGTTCCAGTACATAATGCAGGAACAATACAAATTACCCCTGAGTTACGGATGTCTAAGTGTTTTTTATGTCCCAGCCCTTTCATCAAAATTACTGTCTCTTAGTCAAGCTACTCGAGAATTAAGTTGTCGTATACTTATTTACCCTACTCGTTGCCTTTTGCATGACCTCCGCACGAGGAAAATCATTGGTCATGGTACTGAACGGGGTGGCCTGTAGTATGTGGATGCAGCGGCGCAACAGGGATAGTCCAATCTGGTCACCGGGACATCCCAAGAGAAACTGTGGCTATGGCACCGTCGACTAGGTCATCCATCCTTTGGCTATCTCAAACATTTATTTCCAAATTTGTTTACATTTTCAGCAAATAAATTATCGTGTGAAACATGTATTTGAGCCAAACAGACTTGTTCTTCATTTCCAGCTAATAATACTCGAGTACATCAGATGTTTTCCTTAGTTAACTCAGATGTTTGGGAACCGTCTCCCTGCTCAACTACTCCAGGGTTTCGGTATTTTGTGTTATTTGTTTATGATTTTCACGCATGACCTGGGTCTATTTCTTAAAACAAAAGTCAGAGGTGTACTCTAAGTTTGTCGAGTTCTATAGTATGGTCCAAACACAGTTCAATGCCCAAATTAAAGTCCTACGATCAGATAATGGGGGTGAATATCAGTCTTCTGAACTCAGATCGTTTCTTAACACTAATGGGTTATTATATAAAACTTCCTCCTCTAATACTCCCCAGAAAAACGGAGTACCCGAGTGAAAGAACCGTGTCTTATTAGAAATGGCCCGCGCCATGATCATTGAATCCTAGGTACCTATGAGTTACTGGCCTGAAGCAATTGCTACCGCTATATATCTCCTTAATCATCCACCTAGTTCGGCCCTTAACCATCAAGCACCCTTGGATGTACTCTCCACTCAAACATCCATCCCCTCTGGAAGCACCTCTCTTTATTATGTCCCTTTTTACCGCAATGTTCACAGAGTGAGTGAAGATTTGTCCACTCGTGGTGATGGGTTACCTGAACGAGTGGACCCCTGTCCCTGTGGTTTTCGGTCTGATGGTTGTCCTCTGCCTCTGCCCCGTCCACCAGTGGGTTGTTTGACAACCAACCCTTGTCCCACCCCCAATGATGAATCACGTTCTGAGGTGCCGTGTTTAATGAGCCCCGCTTGTGTTTCTGCGCGTTTGAATTCAGAAAATGCTGCTTCAACATTAGGCAGTGGTGTTCGTTTCAGTAGTTCCTTTTTTCTGCTTCAAACCTATCGTTTACTGCAGTCAGAAATTGACATAGTCTAAATTCCTGTAATTTTTGGTTGTAACTGGAAATGTCTGCTGGACAGACCATTGGATTAGTGTCCAAACTGTCTATGGAAACCCAAATGTCTTGAAGGCTGTTCCAACAGTCCTCAAGACTGTCGTCCCCCTGTCGAATGTTGTTGGCCCGTCTGTGTAAGTCAAACACTTGCAGTGAGTCTCCCTTTGCGCCATATGTTAGGGCCAGGCCGTCCCAAAGTGTTCTTGCAGTGGGATAACGAGAAACATTATTTATCATACTGGGGTCTACGTTTTGGAGAATCCAAGTGAATACGGTGTTATCATCTTGCTCCCACCGGGGGTATTTTGGGTCAGTGGCTGGAGGAGGAGGTGGTACCCCAGTGAGATGGTGTTGCCTCCCCCGGGCAAGAATGGCTCGGTAAATAACGCGGGACCATAACGAGTAATTGTTTCCTGTCAATTTTACTGCAATGTTTAAATTTTCAGGTAAGGATGCGGGCTGTTGGGATGGAGAGCTGAGGCTGTTTCTGAGTATTTGGGCCACTTGAATGGCTAAATCTTCAGGAGTTGGTGTACTTGAGGATTCTGGTTTTGATTCATACGGGTTTGGTGTTGTTTCTGACATTCTGGAATTTTTCAGGTATATGGTGCGAAACAAGAAGAAGTGAAAAGAGGTATGTGGCAGTACAGCTGCCGGATTTTAGCCAGAAGTTGGCCGGAAAGATATATATATGGCAATGATGAGACTTTCTCTGAGCCTATGCTCCGAGATCTCACATTCAGTGGGAAAAAACGGGGATCGGAACCCGCTCTGATACCATGTTTGATAAAGTACTGGAAGAAATCTATATTTTCATTCATGTTTTGTCCATACATATGGTCCTATATTTATACACTGCAAATCCTATACAGTTATGGTAACTAAGCAATCACAGAAATCCCTCTAGCTAATTTACAGCATTTCCCTAATTTACAGAAATCCCGTATATTCTGTATAATATCCCTAATTATGGAAAGGATATATTCTAACAATTCTGTGGGGGCATGACTTCATGCAATACTGAGGGCACAATTGCATCACCTGGTTTAGAGAGCGTGTTATCCGATGTAGGCTCTTGAGGTATTAAGTTTGACGCTGGAACAGAAAGTACTGATGGTACATTTGTAGTATCATCATTTGTCCGAGTAACATCTAATGTTGATGCCATGCGTATATCCTGCTGAGGTACACCTGTTTTCTTTGGTGTCCATCGTTTCTGTGCTTCAAGACGATGGTAGCGGTCCACTGGTCGAGAGACAGCAGGGCCAATCTTTGTTTGCGCTTGATGTTGTTGGACGCAAGCTTTGAGATCATGACCTAGTATTAAACAGTCAGTGCAAAATGGGGGTACATCCTCATATCAACCGCATGATAAAATTCATATTGACCTCCTTGGATATGAAGCTTGCCAGGAAGAGCTTTGGAGATATCAATTTCAACACACAAACAAACTACCGAAGGGCGTAGACCTTGCATAGTTTCTAAGTCCATTCTAAGTGGCATGCCTATCATATGAGCCACATCCCAAAGGGCAGTTTTGTTGTGTAAAAATAATGGTAATCCTCGACTAGACACCCAGATTGGAACGATATGATTATCAAATTTTGGATCAAATTCTGGAGTCAATTTTGTGACACGCTTATGTGATACATTCAGTGTCCATGATCAACGTAAAAAACATCTTTGATAATCTTCTTGATTAGAAAACGTAATTAGAACATGCTGCTCATCCAAAAAAACAAGTTTTTGTGTAGCCTTAAACCCAATACGTTCAAAACATGAATTTAATTGCTTCATATTAGGCCGTTCGTTTCAAAAAGAGCTAATAAGGGAGAATTGATATGGTAAAGAGAACCGTTGTACCTTATCATCTGAAAAAGCAACCGATGGAAGGCCTTTGTGTAGGACCTGTATAGCACCACTAGAAGGGGGTTGAATAGTGAGTGCGGAAAATTCGGTTTTTAAAACTTTTTAGACCAAATAACTAGCTTCTAAAAATAGTTTCTGTTTTCAGATCTTGATTTGAATATTATCTAGATGACCTGGTTGTAGACCTCCAAAAATTATAAACTTTGGTGAAGATGTGCTCTCAGATGTTATGAGTGTCTCACAAAAATTTTACATTAAAACTCCAAGTCTAACCCCTTGGAAACACGTTTTTCCACAGATTGCATCAATCTGCCAGAAACTATACTCTGAAATGAAAAATTTATTCCTATTAATTGATACCTCTAAATGATATTAAAGTTTTATGGTATAACCCTTAAGATGTGTAATTTAATATGCTAAAACAGTTTTTTATTGGTAAGTATGTCTACCACGTTGATGTTTCTCAGCATTTGCAAATCTGAGAATCAGATTGCATTAGTCTCCGTACTATTAATGTTTGACTGACTTATACTTATCCAAATGTGAGAAACTTGTGCCAAATGAAAGCTAGGATGTGTGGCTATGTTTCTGCAAAATTTTGCGATTTTTGGAAAATGTTTGCTATTTTCCCGTGAGTATGAAAACGTGCAGAAAACTGAAAGCTGAAAGTAAAAGTGCTGAAAGCAAATAACACCGAGATTTTTATACTGGTTCAGTTAAAACAACATACTCCAGTCTTCGAGGACACCTTCTTTGGTATTCACTAATCACAAATAGCACCTTGACACAAGGGTGACTGGAGTTAAATACCAACTCCACCCTTTTTCAAACAAACAAACAAATACAATAACATGAACACTATCACCATCGAACAAATGAAGGTTTTATCATACCTTGATCAACCTTTTACAAGAGATGAACATATGTGGGTGGTATGAACAAAGCCAATATAGTATATGGAATATAAGAATGATAGTCTTGAGGCTAAGAGAAAGAGAAAAGAATAAGAGAAGAAGAGAATAATTTTGCTTGAACTTGTAAGAATATGAACTTTGGTTAGCCTTGCTTGAGTCATCCTGCCCCCTTTTTATAGTTGGTTGGACACCACATTTAGGGTTGTAGTCTTCCTTGAAAATTGTCTTGACTACTCTTGAAAGATTAATTTGTATAAATGATGACACATCCTTGCTTACTTGGTTTAATATGATTGGACGAATGACTTGTCTTCGACTAGTAGTCACTTCTTAATAGGCCATTGATTATCCACCTTGGCACTCCATAATATAACTAGAAATTCCATAAAAAAAACTTAAACACATAATTAAGATCAAGTCTGTTAATTACCAATTAATCGTGATATGATTCCACCACAATTTTGGAAGAAAATTGAAGACAGTAATGTGCAAAAATCGGCCAGCTTCACATATGTGTTATTTTGAATTGTTTCATTGTGTATCTTGCCGTTTTCAATGTCACCAATCATTTGTGTCTTATCCTCCACCAATTAAAGTACCAAACAAGCTCCACATAGGCTCCAACAAGGATGAAATAGGCGTGTATACCTCCTGCACATGTGCTGAATTCTCTTTTTGTAAACTTTGTCACATAATGATGCATAATCTTCACACACATGGTAAATTACAATCAGCCCTATATTGATTTTTCTAGAACACTCTAATATTTCTTGAATGTGTAAAAATGTCTAGATACATATTATATACACACCAAAACCGTCCCATGCTTGTAGAGGTGTAAAAAACCGAACTTTCGACTTTCGTTGATTACACGATTTTTTTCTGATTAAACTCAAACTTCTTAGACATGTAATATATATTATTCCACAAAAAGAATTTCATTTAACGACGAAAAATTCACCGATGAACCACGGTTCGTCGGTGTTGCATCGGTACTTTGCGACGCAATTGCGATACACTCATTTTCGTCGTTAATTGTGACGAAAATACGATGAAAAGCATTGTCGCTAACAAAAAAGTAGTCAGGTTAATATGTTCGTCGGTGTTTTGTCGTGGTTCGTCGCTATTCTGTGTTTTATTCGTCGCTATGTAGTTTGTAGCGTTACGTCGCTATATCGTCGCTATTTTGTCGTTAAAATTCCAGAACACGGATAAAATAAATTCGTTGGTGAGTCGGTTTTTTTGTCGATGAAACCCGCGTGTCGCAAATGTTTTGTTTTACTTTTCGTTCGTATTCTGATTTGTTGTTGTGTCGTCGCAGATTCGTCGAGGATTAAACACGTGTATTAATTAAGGAAAAAGAAAGCGGTGATTGGAAATTTTTTTTATTAATTTAATAATAAAAATTTACATTATGAAACGAAAAATTAAAAAAAGAAATCTAAAAGAGAGGCACAGAGGGGCCGTTCACTCTTCGTCATCGGAAGAAAGAGTGGCCGCCACATTATCTGCGAACTCTATGAGGAGGCGCTTCAGCTTGTAATATCTAAATTTCAACTTCCGCAGCCTTCTAGTCATGCTGTGCAGTTGCCTCGACTGCTGTTGCATGTTTGTTATCAGCACACGGTAGTCGATATCTTGTTCCGGTATTTGTTCTTGAGCATCCTCTCGTGGTAGTGGGCCATACATAGATACGGAACCCTCCCGCTCAACCGATGGTGGTTGGGGAGGAGGCCCTTGTGGCGAGACACTGTTTGCCCCTCCAACACGCATTAGAGTTCTTCTAAAACGACGCGGCATATTTTGATGTTTTATAACTTTGTATGTGTGTGTATATATATGTGCGGATGTTTGGGGTATAAATAGGTAAATTTAGCGACGATATAGCGACGAACTTGCGACGCATTTCTCGACCGTTAACCAAGATAAGAATATGTGCGGGTGTGATGCTTCGTGCGAATTAGCGACGAATTAGCGACGTAATGTGTACAGGCATGACGATTCGTTCGAATTAGCGACGCACTTAGCGACGAACTAGCGACGTAAACACGTTCTAACCGTTGGGAACTGAACAGACGCTGCGGAATAGCGACGCATTAGCGACGAAACGCATCAAATAGTGTGAAGACGTTGTGCGTCGCTAGTTCGTCGGTAGCCCATCGCTAAATTCGGTACGTTGTAACCATTGGGAACTGAACAAAATAGCGACGCATTAGCGACGCCGTAGCGACGAAACGCGTGTTTAAATTAAGAAAACGAAAGCGATGATTAGAAAAATTAAACTTCATTCATATAGAATTATAAATTACAAAATATACTAGGACAATAATGAAAAAACAATCTAAATGAATAGCGGAGAGAGCCATTCACTGTTCGTCATCTGAACAGAGAGTAGCAACACTCTCTGCGCACGCCTTCAGGAGACGTCTCAGCTGTGCAGCTTTGGATTTAATCCGCATCTGCCTTGTGTCCAGGTATTGGAGACGCTCATCCTGGTACATAATATGCTCCCTCAGGTCATCCACTGTTTTCCACAGTTCTTGTATTTCTTTATGGAGATTGCCAATTTGGCGATCCCGACGTGGCCCAAAAAGATTGGGTTTAGAGGACTCAGCCTGTGGGGGTGATTCTTGTGGTGGAGGAACCGCTGAAGAAGAGGGTTGTTGAATAGGCCGTCTTGCCGCTGAATGGCCACTACCACATCGCGCTTGCGCTTTAGTACAAACCATATTTGGGACTTTTTTATGATTATAAAGGAAGTTGTTTTCTATGTAGTTGGGGGTCACGGTCCATCCTGTTTATATAGGGAATTCAGCGACGACATAGCGACACAATAGCGACGTAAATGCATCGTAAGTGTAACAGTCGGGCACTATGCAGACACCGCCGAATAGCGACGCCCGCAGCGACGAAACACATCGTATGGTGTGAAGATACGTCGTGCGTCGCTGAGCGTCGCTAAGTCGTCGGTGTTTGTGTTTGTTTGTTTTCGGGATTTGTGTTTCTTGGTCGTCGCTGAGTTGTTGCCAAGTCGTCGGTATAAGTGTTTGTTTGTTTCCGGGATTCGTGTTTCTTGGTCGTCGCTGAGTCGTCGCTAAGTCGTCGGTATTTGTGTTTGTTTGTTTCTGGGATTCGTGTTTCTTGGTCGTCGCTTAGCGTTGCTATATCGTCGCTAATACGTAGGTAATATTGCAGGCTGAGAACCATAAAACGCAGCTTTTTTTCTTCCACTCTTCTCCCATTCTTCTCCCATTTCAAACACATAAATCATCATTTTTCTATGAAAATATAGAAGGAAGAAATCTTATTGTGTGGAATTTTGATGTTTTCCACCACCGAGAAAAGATAGCTGTTGTTATTTTGAAGGTATAGCGAGAAAATAGATCCGAGGAGGAGCGATAGAAAGTGGATGTATGAGAGAGTAAACAACGGGGAGTGGAGTTTTAGATTTGTTGAAGGTCTCGAAGAATTTATGGATTTTGCGACGAATAATGAAAGTGGAACGCAGATTAGATGTCCGTGTAAGAAATGCAAGAACCGTAAATATATGCATCCGGCTGACGTGAGGGTTCACTTATTGAAACAAGGTTTCGTGCACAATTACCATACATGGTACTGCCACGGCGAATATGTGGGGGCGTCTACATCTGCAACTGTACACGTCGAAGGGGGACCCGGTCAGGTTGATGCCGAAGAAATAGGCGAGGGATCTCACAACCCATATGTGCAGATGGTGCAAGACGCAGCCGCCAGCGCATTTACAGGAGAGCAGTACTTACAAATGCAGGATCAGGATGAACAGCCGCGTGTATTCGTGGAGGAAGATCCGAACCCTCAGGCGAGACAGTTTTTTGAGATGCTGAACGCCGCCAACATGCCGCTGTATCCCAGTTGCGGTAGTCACACACAGATGTCCATGATCAGTCGGATGACGAGCATGAAGACGGAGCACCGCATGACGGAGAGATTGTACGATGGGATGTGTCAGCTGATGAGGGAATCTCTTCCTGAAGGGAACACAATGGTCGACAGTTTTTATTCGACGAAGAAACAGCTGCAGGCGTTGGGACTGCCGATTCAGAAGATCGATTGTTGTTCAGAGGGGTGAATCATATACTGGGGCATCGACGAGGATAAAGACAAGTGCAGGGTCTGTGGGACACGCAGGTGGAGAACGTACAAAAGAAACCGGAATGTGCCAAGAAAGCAATTCTACTATTTACCTCTCGCCCCTAGACTGCAGAGGCTCTACGCATTCGGTGCCACAACTAGCCAGATGAGGTGGCACGCGGAGCACTACACGAAAGACGGTGAGATGTGTCATCCATCTGACGGCGAAGCTTAAAGGACGTTCGATGCGACACATCCGGGTTTTTCGTCGGAGACAAGGAACGTTAGGTTGGGTTTATGCACCGACGGGTTCAACCCGTTCAGACACTCGGGAGAGCAGTATTCGTCGTGGCATGTAATTGTGACACCGTACAAGCTACCACCTTGGATGTGCATGAAGAAACCGTACATGTTCTTGACTGTGATCGCACCGGGGCCTAGGAATCCGAAACAGAAGATCGACCTATACCTGCAGCCATTGATACATGAGCTGAAGTGGTTGTGGGAGTTTGGTGTGGAGACGTTCGATGTATCGACCAAACAAAGCTTCCAGCTATGCGCTGCGCTGATGTGGACCATCAGTGACTTTCCGGCTTATTCTATGTTTTCGGGGTGGAGCACAGCGGGGAAATACGCTTGCCCTTCCTGCATGAAGTAAGCAAAGACGATGTCCTTGAAACATGGACGTAAGATTTGCTGGTTCGACAGCCATGGGAAGTTCCTGCCCAGACGTCATTTGTAAAGAAAGAACGTGACGTCGTTCATGCCTGGCATCGTCGAGAAGGACACAAAGCCCATTCTTCTCACGGGTGAGGAGGTGTTAGAGGAGATAGACAGTTGTGGATTCGTGGGGGTCGCTGATGATCCGGATGGCAGCACAACGCAGACCTGGCCCGTTACTCTATCGGGTGGAAGAAGAGAAGCATTTTCTGGGAGCTTCCGTATTGGAAGAGCAATATGATCCGACACAACCTGGATGTCATGCACATTGAGAAGAACGTGTTTGACAACATTTTCAATACGGTGCTGAATGTGCCTGGAAAAACGAAAGACAATTTGAAGGCACGACTTGATATCGCGACCTGAATATGCGACCGGAGCTGCATCCCGTTGGCACATCCTACATGCCGAAGTCCTCTTACACGCTGAATGCGGAGCAGGTCAGTGCATTGTTAGCGTGGCTGGGGACGGCTAGATTTCCTGACGGCCATGTTTCGAACCTGTCTAAGAACATCGACGTGAATAAACGCGGTTTGCACGGGATGAAGAGCCACGACTGTCACGTATTCATGCAACGGTTGATGCCCATTGCATTCCGCGAGCTTCTTACAACCAATGTATGGGAAACACTTACCGAGATGAGTTTGTTCTTCAGATGTCTTACATCCACGAGACTCAGGGCGGATGATATGTCAAGGCTGGAGGGCGAAATCCCATTGATCATTTGCAAGCTGGAAAATGTATTCCCTCCGGCCTTCTTTGATTCAATGGAACACCTGCCAGTTCATCTACCATACGAGGCACGCGTTGGTGGTCCTGTTCAGTACAGGTGGATGTATCCGTTCGAGAGGTACTCTTATTTATTACGTGACTTTCTTATGTGTCTAAGCGGAAGCATTTGAACAGATATTCCCCATATGAACAGATATCTCAGGCATTTGAAGCTGAACATCAAGAACAAGGCGAAAGTCGAGGCCTCGATGTGCAATGCCTACCTGACGGAGGAAGCCTCGACCTTCTTGTCTCATTACTTCGATCCAGATGTCCCGTCGAGGTGCAGAGATGTTCCCCGGAACGACGACGGCATTTCCAGATCCGGTGTCCTCCCGATATTCACACATCCGATCAGATTTCACGGACAGGGAAAGGAAATGATATTGGGGGACAGCGAGCTGAAGATTGCTCATTCTTATGTTCTGCGCAACTGCCGTCAAGTCGACCGTTTCCAGAGGTATAAACGATATTTAATTTTAATTTGGAAATACCTTGCGCTACTCTATCCATTATATTACAAAGATATACAGGGTACTCATTCGTAATTTGCTTCAGCTTGTTCGTTGATTTATTGCAACACCGTTCACCGGGTATATCGAGCGATGCAATAAACAATGAGTTAGATGCCAAGTTTGCTGATTGGTTCAGGTGGCATGTAAGTTTACATGTTTGCCGGTTACTTGTACGTCATGTGATACGCATTTATTGCCCCGCTGATGTATACTTGTCATTTTACAGGCGAGCAAAGGTCATCTGGTTGACGATGAGTATGGTTACATTCTGACACCAGTAGCCGAGGGTCCATTGAACAGAGTCACACGCCACGATATGTGTTTTGTCAACGGTTATAGATTCCACACAGTCTCCCATGCCAGCCAAAAATCGTCGAAGAACAGCAGAGTGTGTGTCAAGCGGTATAACAATAGCCCGGACGAGGATGACTTCTATGACTACCTTACTGACAT
>AP025075.1:2898151-3073243 GCA_036186865.1 Eustoma russellianum | reverse complement strand
TCAGATCGTTTCTTACCACTAATGGGTTATTATATAAAACTTCCTCCTCTAATACTCCCCAGCAAAACAGAGTAGTCGAGTGAAAGAACCATGTCTTATTAGAAATGGCCCGCGCCATGATCATTGAATCCTAGGTATCTGTGAGTTACTGGCCTGAAGCAATTGCTACCGCTATATATCTCCTTAATCGTCCACCTAGTTCGGCCCTTAACCATCAAACACCCTTGGATGTACTCTCCACTCAAACATCCATCCCCTCTGTTCTAAATCTTCCCCCGAGAGTGTTTGGGTGCATAGTCTTTGTCCATACTCACAAAAATGTTTGCACCAAACTTGACCCATGTGCAGAAAAATGCGTCTTCGCAGGATATGCTATTCATCAAAAGGGATACCGGTGTTTCAACCCTAAAACCTGTAGGATCTTCAAGGCACCACTAGAAGAGGGGGTTGAATAGATGGTGCGGAAAGTGCGCTTTTTAAAATTTCTTTAAACTTGAACAATTCAAGTTCTGAAAACAGATTCTGTTTTCAGGACCTGTTTTAAAACGTTTTTAAAACCAGGTTAGAGGTCTCCAAAAATTATGAAATTTTGAGAGAACTTAGCCTCAGATGTTATGAGGGTCCCCTAAAAATTTCAAATCAAAATTCAACCTTTAACCCCTTCAAAAACCGTTGGCACTCAGATTGTGTAAATCTGCCAGAAACGGTAGATGGTTTTGAAAAATTAATTCCTATTTGTGTGAATGTCCAAATGATCTGAAATTTTGACCAATAACTCCTCACACACTATATTTAAATGTATTGAAACAGTTTTGGAAAATTCTTTTGGGAAGTAGGTCAAATACCACCAAAGTCTCAACCTTTGCAAGTCTGAAAATCAGACTGCACTAGTCTCAGATCGTTTGATGTTTTACTGACCTATACTTGTCCAAAAGGGTTGAAACTTGTCCCAAATTAACCCTAGAACGTTTATGTATGTTTCTGGAAATTTTTATAATTTTTGGAAATCGTTTACTATTTTTCCAAACGTGAACAAAACGGATAAACAGTGCAGAAACTGAAAAGTAAATGCAGAAAGTAAATTGCACCAAGAATTTTATACTGGTTCGGTTATAAACAACCTACTTCAGTCTTCAAGGAACACCTTCCTTGGTTCACACTAATCACACATACGCAGTACACCTTACCGCAGAGTTGATAGAGTTACACCTAACTCCAACCCTTTACAAACCTTGTATGTCGAGTACAATTCACACATACACCACCACCTCGCTAGAATGAAGATTGATCACACCTTGATCAATCTTTTAAAAAGATGAATGAATGGTGGTTTCTATGAAGCCTATTCAAGATTGAAAGATGCAAAGTACAATAGGCTTTTTACAAGAAAAGAGAGAAAGAAAGTGTAGGAGAAAAGAGGCTTGGCACTTTGATCACTTTAGAAAGCAAATCTTGGTGTTGTATTTGTTTGTTCTCCTCCTCCTTCCTTATAGGTTGCAGCCGTCCCCTATAGCCTTCTCCCCCTCTTGAAAATTTCCTTTTGAGTGCTTGAGAGAGTGTAAGATATCATGGTGACAATGCTTTGCTTACTTGGCATCATTCCATTGGATCATCATTTAGTCTTTGCTTACTTGGCACCTCTTTATTGGCTCAATGTTGTCATCATTTGATGACATGGAAAATCTGAAATAATCACTTTAAACATGTGCCAATATCAATCATAAAATCATACCATAAGTCTAAAATTTCATCATAAATTGCAAGACCAACAAATCCTTCCTTTTTACTCCAAAAAATCGGCCATTATACTCCTTGCCATGCTGAATTTTTCAGCATGTGCAACATCCTTCAATCACACTTAATTACCTTACATAATATTCAACTTATTTCCATAACTCCTTCAATTAATCCTTTAAAAAAAATTGACAAAATATCTTGTCTTAGCCATGAAGAATTCGGCCACCATGTGTGTAACATGCTGAAATTTTCAGCATGTGACATAAGAGAGGTATATGTTGAATACTTACCTTTTGTAGCTTCTCTCTTTGATTCATCAACATTGTATGATTGATCCTTGACCAATCAACATGCCAACAAGGCTCTACATGTGCTCCATCTCAGCTAAAGTAACGTTGGAATGTGTTTGTACATGTGCTGAAATTTATTTTTGCTAACTTTTTAAAATAGTGCACATTTAATAATACACACATGTAATATTCCAATCAGCCCTTAATTTAATTTTCTAGAACACTTTAAGATGTATATTATATGTAAAAAAGTGTCTAGATACGCGTCACATGATGTTCAAGAAAAACGTTCCATGTTATGTGCGTAGAAAACCGAATTTTCGATATTTATCGATTACCCGATTTTTCTCTAATTTAAATTCCAACTTTTGCACATGATATATATATTATGTTATACATAATATATATAATATATACTTTGAATTTCAGCACTTGGCTGATTTAAAGTGGTACCATAAACATGTGACAAAATTAAAATTGGAATCTTCACATTTTGGCCTAAATGTGGGGTGATTTGTGTGTGCCAACATGGAAAGTATTTTTGGCTAATCACACCATGTGTATCACGAAATTTTCATCAATTTTTTTATGTATATGGGCTGGCCATTTATTTATGGCAAGTACGTGACACATTGGCGAAGTTTCGGTATTCGCCCGATACGACAAATTTCGGTTTAGAACCTTTATCGTGTCGTATTTAATTTGTCATCACCATATCTTATATCATATGATATAAGACCTGAATATACTCATAAATATGAGTTAACTATAGTGGTGTGACGTTAACGTACGTACGTAAGATATATAACATGTCAGTAGTACGTTGGAATACATGTGTATGTGCCTTTTATAAAAAATCTGAAAATATAGTATATATATGTATAAAAGGCGTGTGACATTGAATGTGGGGAGGAGGAGAAAACTTTCCTTCCATCGCCTTGTTGCCTTTGTGCCTTTTCCAAATGCATCTTCCTTTAATAAACTACTTAGTTTATTGAACTAAGTACTTCACTTAATGAACTAATTTAGTTCATTAATGGTGGCACCTGAAAATAGTATAAATTCAACAAATGTTCGCCATATGATGTAAGCTTTAATGCTTCATGGCTCGTTAGTACGGCAACATAATATATAAGCTAAATAAGGCAAGTAATGACAAGTTATCATGCATACATGTACACACTTATACACGTTTGTATATATGTATATATATTCAACGTTTCTTATTTTGAAATCACTCAAACTCTCTTATTTCTACAATCTCCCCCTTTTGATGATTTTCAAAATAACTAGTGTACATGATTTAAGTGCTATCTCTCCCCCTTGAATTATGCACAGATTTGAAATTTGAATTTCGAATTTCAAATTCGGCTCCCCCTTGATTCATGCAATTAGGATCAATCAGTCTCTCTCTCTCCCCCTTAAATCATGCTTTTCTCTCCCCCTTTATTTTGGAAAGTTAATCAAAAGATTCCTGTCAAAAAAGGAAAGTAAATCAAATAGTATCACATTAAATCACATCAACGGGCACCATGCCTAATTTAGAACGAAGAGATTCAAATGTGGCTTGATTTAAGGCCTTTGTAAATATATCCGCTACTTGTGATTCTGTGCATACGTGATCTATGACAATATTACCATTGTTAACGTGATCACGAAGAAAATGATAGCGAACTTCTATATGCTTAGCCTTAGAGTGTGATACGGGGTTCTTAGACAAATTTATTGCACTCATACTATCACAATATATAGGAATCTTATTTGCGATGATTCCAAAGTCCGAAAGTTGTTGTTTTATCCACAACAACTGTGTGCAACAGAGGCTAAGAGCCATGTACTCAGCCTCCGTAGTGGACAAAGCAACACTTGCTTGCTTTTTAGAAAACCATAAAATAAGGGAATTTCCTATAAATTGGCAAGTTCCGCTCGTGCTTTTTCTATCTATCTTGCAGCCACCATAATCTGCATCAGTGTAAGCATATAAGTCGAATGTAGAATCATTATCATACCAAATACCTAAGGTGGGCGTGTGCTTAATATAACGGAATATTCTTTTTACCGCATTTAAGTGTGACACCTTAGGCTGACTTTGAAAACGAGCACACATGCATACGCTAAACATGATGTCAGGCCTACTAGCAGTTAAATATAGTAAAGACCCTATCATAGATCGATATAATCCATTAACAACTTCTTTACCATGTTCGTCTTTGTCTAATTTAGTAGTAACACTCATAGGCGTGGGGGATGGTTTCAAATTTTCAAAATTGAACTTCTTGATCATATCATTTACATACTTAGCTTGGCTTATATGAATTCCTTACTCGTTTGCTTAATCTGCAAGCCAAGAAAATAATTAAGTTCACCAACCATAGACATTTCAAACTCAGCTTTCATACAATTTTCAAAATCTTTAACGAGTCTATGTGAGGTAGAACCGAAAATAATGTCATCTACGTAGATTTGAATAATAAGTAAATCTGATTTTTCTTATTTCAAAAATAGTGTACTGTCTATAGTACCACGTTTAAAATTATTTTCTAAAAGGAAAGTAGCAAAACGATCATACCATGCTCTCGGCGCTTGCTTTAGGCCATATAGTGCCTTCTTTAGTTTGTACACGTGATCTGGATGTTTCAAATCTTCAAAACCGGGTGGTTGCTTCACGTATACTTTTTCTTGTATGAATCCGTTTAGAAAAGCACTTTTGACGTCCATTTGATACAGTTTAAAATCTTTCATGCAAGCAATGGCAAGTAAGAGTCGTATAGCTTCTAAACGTGCTACGGGTGCAAATGTTTCATCGTAGTCTATTCCTTCTTCTTGATTATATCCTTGATCTACGAGTCTTGCTTTATTTCTAACGACCTTTCCTTCTTCATTCATTTTATTCCTAAATACCCACTTTGTGCCTATTATTGTCTTATCTTGTGGTCGTGGCACTAAATCCCATACATCATTTCTAACGAATTGATTAAGTTCGTCATGCATAGCATCAATCCAAGATGAATCACTCAAGGCATCATGCACATTCTTGGGCTCAATTTCAGAAATCATAGCATGAAATTCATTTATTTCATCCGAAGTGATTCTTCTACGTGGTCGCACACCGTGAGTAATGTCGCCTATGATGAGATCTTGTGGGTGATCTCTATGCCATCTTGGTTGATTATTTTCTAAGTTATCATGCATTTCTATATGATCATGCATTTCTAGTGTCTCATTCATCTCATGCATATCAAAAGAATCATTATCTTCATCCAAAACGGGTTTCAATTCAAAATCATCGTCATATTCCTTATCTTTATTAATCTCTCCAAATTCATTGAATTTAACATGAATAGATTCTATGATTTGTCTAGTGAGAGGATCATAACATCTATATGCTTTTGAATTTATGGAATACCCAACAAAAATGCACTCAATTGATTTGGATTCAAATTTATCTAAATTATCTTTTGTATTCAAGACAAAGCATTTGCATCCAAACACACGAAAATAATCAATCTTAGGCATGCGATGATTCAAAATTTCGTAAGGTGTCTTATTTATTTTCTTTCTTATAGATAGGCGATTTACAATATAGCATGCACAATTTACGGCTTCCGCCCACAGAAATCTAGGCAATTTATTTTCGCAAAGCATGGTTCTCGCAATTTCTTGTAGTGTGCGATTCTTTCTTTCTACTACTCCATTTAATTGTGGAGTTCTAGGTGGCGAAAACTCATGTTTAATTCCTTTTTCTTCACAAAACGAAATCATCTCTTTATTTTTAAATTCACCACCTCTATCGCTTCTTATTCTTTTCACATTTACGCCGTATTGATTTTCAAGTTGTTTAATTAATTTAGCAATTTCTACGGCGCTATCATCTTTATGTGCAAGAAATAAAGTCCAAGTATAACGAGAAAAGTCATCAACAATCACGCATGCATAGTGACGCCCACCAAGGCTTGTAGTGCGACTAGGACCAAACAAATCGATATGCAATAGTTCTAGTATTCTAGTCGTGCTTATCTCATTTTTAGGCTTAAGTGACTCACGTGTTTGTTTTCCTTTTATGCAAGATTCACACAACTGAAAGTTGTCTAAATCAAGCGTAGGCAATCCCCGTACTAGGTTCTTTCGTTGCAATTTTTCTAGTGTAGAAATACCTATGTGTCCTAAATGTCTATGCCACAAATTCACATTGGGTTCATTTGACATAAAACATTTAACTTTAGCGTCTACTACATCATCCATAGATAGTGTAAAGATATTTCCTTCTTGTTTTCCTTTTAAGACGGTTTCTCCATTTTTTTTTATTATATTGCAATAAGGGTGAGTAAAACAAACATTGAAGCCATTGTCAACAAATTGAGAAATACTAAGAAGATTGTAAGATAAGTTGCTTACCAAAAATACGTTGGAGATTTGAAGTGTATTCGGATTGCCAATCGTACCTTTTCCAATGATCTTCCCTTCATTGTTGTCTCCAAAGGTCACGGATCCGCCTTTTGTGACCTTCTTTAATTTGGAGAACAGGCTCGGGTCACCCGTCATGTGCCTCGAGCAACCACTGTCAAGGAACCACTTTATTGATGTGTCTTTTGATGAGTGGTCTCCCTGCAATGTGAAAAGGTGATTTAGGTACCCTTTTAATTTTAGGTCCTTTCGAGTTAGTTAATCACCTTTTGGTAAAGGTACCTTTCGGTACCCATACTTGGGTGATCCTTCTCGGTCTATCAAATGGCAAGAATGAAGGTGCGATATAATATACATGTGGTGCATGTACTTTGGGTCTTTGCCCAAGGACTCCTCTATACTCATTGAATGAAGGACGCTTTTGATATGTCCTTGTGTGCGTGTGTGTAGTGCGTGGATGATATGTATTTCGTGTATGCATTGTTCTTTTCTTCTCATATCTATATGGTACAACGTTATATTTCACATGATATGAGGGAGTGGGGCGTGTGGAAGGGGGCGCTTTTTGCGTCATCTTAGACGCCACTTGATGCTTAGGGGTGTCTACTTTCTTAGACACAACAAACTTGGTTGGTTTGATTGATACTTCGTTAGTATCAACGTATCCCAATCCAGTTTTGTCACTGTCATGCTTTTGCGATAATATGATGCGATGCAGCATGTTTGACCCTGTATCGAATTGTTTCATCATTTTCTCTAAATCTGTATTCCTTGATTTCAAATTTGAAATCTCGGATTTCATTTCATTATTTTGAGAAGTCAATGATGAGATCTTGGTTTTTAATGCAGTGATGACACATGAAGACTCTTTCTTTGAATCGCTTAATTGAGCGACAAGATTCTCGTTAGAAGATTCTAACAGTTTCTTGTCTTCAATTAAACGTTTCTTTTCTTTTGCAAGAGTCTTAGTAAATTTATGTAATTCAAGATACTGACTAAAAAGATCATCATAAGAAGGTTCAGAGTCAGAGTCAGAATCGGATGATACCTCATTAGACGCCTTTGAAGCGAAGCAAACTTGAGCGGTCTCCTCTTCGGTCTCAGTTTCAGAGTCTGATGAGTCACTCCATGTGGAGGCCTTTAGTGCACGTTTCCTTTGTTTAGGATCTGAGACGAGTCTATTTTTGTTCCGCTCCTTGTCAGGGTATTTATTAGTTTGCTTTTCTTTGTTTGGGCAGTCGTATGATAAGTGTCCGAGTTTGCCGTATTCATAACATTTAATGTCCTCATCATTTGACTTGTTTTTATTTCTCTTAGATGTAGTGCCCTTGTTTTTATTTCTAAATGACTTTCTCATGAATCTTCTTAGTCCTTTAGCCAATAGAATTAAATCATCATTATCCGATTCGGAATCACTATCATCTACGTGATCGGAGGGAGGAGAGACGTATTCATTTGATTTAAAAGCAATTGTCTTACCTTGTTTAGATGATTCCGATTTCCGAATAGTAAGTTTGTTTTCACAAACTTTGAGTGAGCCAATGAGTTCTTCCATTTTTATTGATTTAGTCTCCTTACTTTCTTCTATAGCAGTCACTTTAGGGTCCCATTCCGAAGGAAGGCTTCGTAGGACTTTCTGTACCTTTTCCTGCGTAGTAAAAGCCTTACCAAGAGACTCAAGAGAGTTATAGATGTTAGTTAAGCGAAGATCCATATCTACAATCGACTCATTAGGCAACAATTTAAAAGACTCAAGAGTAGACATGAGCATATTAATTTTTGACTCTTTTACTTGACTCGTGCCTTCGTGTTTCATTTCTAAAATTCTCCACATTTCTTGTGCACTCGAACAATTTGACACATAACTAGACTCAGTTTTACTTAATCCGTTTAAAAGCAATTGCATAGCCCTAGCATTCATACTAAGTTTCTTTTTATCATCACTCGTATATTCTTGTCTAGTTTTAATAACTTCTAAAGTAACTCCGTCTACAGTGGATACATTAGATGGGACATATGGACCATCTTCAATTATTGACCAAAGATCTATATCTATAGCCATAAGAAAAAGTTTCATCCTAAGTTTCCATTGAATAAAAGACTCACCGTCAAAAAGTGGAGGCCTTTGGCTTGACATACCTTCTTGTTCGGTTTTGAGATTTGTGGATGCCATCTCACTGAATCGTTGGATTCCTTGTAGTGAGTATTCCTGCGCTCTGATACCACTTGTAGGATCTGCAAGGTACCACTAGAAGGGGGGTTGAATAGATGGTGCGAAAAGTGTGCTTTTTAAAATTTCTTTAAACTTGAACAATTCAAGTTCTGAAAACAGATTCTGTTTTCAGGGCCTGTTTTAAAACGTTTTTAAAACCAGGTTAGAGGTCTCCAAAAATTATGAAAGTTTGAGAGAACTTAGCCTCAGATGTTATGAGGGTCCCCTAAAAATTTCAAATCAAAATTCAACCTTGAACCCCTTCAAAAACCGTTGGCACTCAGATTGTGCAAATCTGCCAGAAACGGTAGATGGTTTTGAAAAATTAATTCCTATTTGTGTGAATGTCCAAATGATCTGAAAATTTGACCAATAACTCCTCACACACTATATTTAAATGGGTTGAAACATGTTTTGAAAATTCTTTTTAGAAGTAGGTCAAATACCACCAAAGTCTCAACCTTTGCAAGTCTGAAAATCAGACTGCACTAGTCTCAGATCTTTTGATGTTTGACTGACCTATACTTGTCCAAAAGGGTTGAAACTTGTCCCAACTTAACCCTAGAACGTTTATGTATGTTTCTGGAAATTTTTATAATTTTTGGAAATCGTTTACTATTTTTCCAAACGTGAACAAAACGGATAAACAGTGCAGAAACTGAAAAGTAAATGCTGAAAGTAAATTGCACCAAGAATTTTATACTGGTTCGGTTATAAACAACCTACTCCAATCTTCAAGGAACACCTTCCTTGGTTCAGACTAATCACACATACGCAGTACACCTTACCACAGGGTTGATAGAGTTACACCTAACTCCAACCCTTTACAAACCTTGTATGTCGAGTACAATTCACACGAACACCACCACCTCGCTAGAATGAAGATTGATCACACCTTGATCAATCTTTTACAAAGATGAATGAATGGTGGTTTCTATGAATCCTATTCAAGATTGAAAGATGCAAAGTACAATAGGCTTTTTACAAGAAAAGAGAGGAAGAAAGTGTAGGAGAAAAGAGGCTTGGCACTTTGATCACTTTAGAATGCAAATCTTGGTGTTGTATTTGTTTGTTCTCCTCCTCCTTCCTTATAGGTTGCAGCCGTCCCCTATAGCCTTCTCCCCCTTTTGAAAATTTCCTTTTGAGTGCTTGAGAGAGTGTAAGATATCATGGTGACAATGCTTTGCTTACTTGGCATCATTCCATTGGATCATCATTTAGTCTTTGCTTACTTGGCACCTCTTTATTGGCTCAATGTTGTCATCATTTGATGACATGGAAAATCTGAAATAATCACTTTAAACATGTGCCAATATCAATCATAAAATCACACCATAAGTCTAAAATTTCATCATAAATTGCAAGACCAACAAATCCTTCCTTTTTACTCCAAAAAATCGGCCATTATACTCCTTGCCATGCTGAATTTTTCAGCATGTGCAACATCCATTTTTATTCAAGATAATCCCCAATTTAATTTGATTTTTCTCATTAAAATGAATCAACAATACATGGTAAGTCTTGCTAACAAATGAAGAATGAACTTGGACACAAAAAGGGGTAAATTTCGGCCAGCACACCTTCACACATGCTGAAAAATTTCAGCATGTGTGATATGTAAAATATCACACTTAATTACCTTATATAATATTCAACTTATTTCCATAACTCCTTCAATTAATCCTTTAAAAAAATTGACAAAATATCTTGTCTTAGCCATGAAGAATTCGGCCACCATGTGTGTAACATGCTGAAATTTTCAGCATGTGACATAAGAGAGGTATATGTTGAATACTTACCTTTTGTAGCTTCTCTCTTTGATTCATCAACATTGTATGATTGATCCTTGACCAATGAACATGCCAACAAGGCTCCGCATGTGCTCCATCTCAGCTGTAGTAACGTTGGAATGTGTTTGTACATGTGCTGAAATTTATTTTTGCTAACTTTGTAAAATAGTGCACATTTAATAATACACACATGTAATAATCCAATCAGCCCTTAATTTAATTTTCTAGAACACTTTAAGATGTATATTATATGTAAAAAAGTGTCTAGATACGTGTCACATGATGTTCAAGAAAAACGTTCCATGTTATGTGCGTAGAAAACCGAATTTTCGATATTTATCGATTACCCGATTTTTCTCTAATTTAAATTCCAACTTTTGCACATGATATATATATTATGTTATACATAATATATATAATATATACTTTGAATTTCAGCACTTGGCTGATTTGATGTGGTACCATAAACATGTGACAAAATTAAAATTGGAATCTTCACATTTTGGCCTAAATGTGGGGTGATTTGTGTGTGCCAACATGGAAAGTATTTTTGGCTAATCACACCATGTGTATCACGAAATTTTCATCAATTTTTGATGTATATGGGCTGGCCATTTATTTATGGCAAGTACGTGACACATTGGCGAAGTTTCGGTATTCGCCCGATACGACAAATTTCGGTTTAGAACCTTTATCGTGTCGTATTTAATTTGTCATCACCATATCTTATATCATATGATATAAGACCTGAATATACTCATAAATATGAGTTAAGTATAGTGGTGTGACGTTAACGTATGTACGTAAGATATATAACGTGTCGGTAGTACGTTGGAATACATGTGTATGTGCCTTTTATAAAAAATCTGAAAATATAGTATATATATGTATAAAAGGCGTGTGACATTGAATGTGGGGAAGAGGAGAAAACTTTCCTTCCATAGCCTTGTTGCCTTTGTGCCTTTTCCAAATGCATCTTCCTTTAATGAACTACTTAGTTTATTGAACTAAGTACTTCACTTAATGAACTAATTTAGTTCATTAATGGTGGCACCTGAAAATAGTATAAACTCAACAAATGTTCGCCATATGATGTAAGCTTTAATGCTTCATGGCTCGTTAGTACGGCAACATAATATATAAGCTAAATAAGGCAAGTAATGACAAGTTATCATGCATACATGTACACACTTATACACGTTTGTATATATGTATATATATTCAACGTTTCTTATTTTAAAATCACTCAAACTCTCTTATTTCTACAAAACCCACCATCTCTGTATCACTATGGACTGTACCTTTGTCAAACAAGAATATTACTACCACTCCCGGCCTCAGGGGGAGAAAATACCGGAGACCATCGATTGGTGTCATAGTCCTGGTGGATCAATGGATGTTCTAACAAGGCCAGTAGGTGGCGCCGAATGTGCTGCCCCCCACATTGAACAGACTATTACCACGGTACGTGAAAATGATCATCCAAGTGTGGGCGTCGTCTCATTACCTGAGGTACATCCTGATTATACATCTACCCTGAACATCATACATCTACCCCTGATTCTCCTAGTTCATTCGATTCACATGAGTTACCTCTTAGTTATACTAACCTATCGGATGAGTCACAGGAACAGAAAAATAGAGTCCTACCACCTCTTGAGAATAGAGGAGTACCACCATGGAGATACTCCCTAGAGAAAATTTCAAGAAAAGCTAGATATCCAGTGGGTCATAAAAAGCAGAATCTTGCTGGACATGCCAGCACATTCCTGACAACATTATGCTTTGAGAACATTCCAAGAACCATAGAGGAGGCCAGGAGGTCACCAGAATGGAGGCAAGCAATGGAAACTGAAAGGAGTGCATTAATTATGAACAATACGTGGGAAAAAAGTACTCTACCTCCAGGAAAAAAGATCGTGGGATGTTGGTGGATTTTCACCATCAAACATAAAGCAGATGGAAGTATAGAGCGGTATAAGGCGAGACTGGTGGCCAAAGAATAGACTCAGACCTACGGCATCAACTACTCAGAGACTTTCTCACCCGTGGCTCAGATTGATACCATCCGGGTGTTATTCTCGATTGCTGCTATAAAAGGGTGGCCCCTGAGGCAGTTTGACGTAAAGAATACATTTCTTCATGGAGAGTTGAAAGAAGAAGTGTACATGGATCCACCACCAGGGTTCACTCAGGAATTCAACCAGGGGGAAGTGTGTAGATTGCGAAAGTAGTTATATGGATTAAAACAATCTCCGAAGGCGTGGTTCGGACGATTCACTGTCGTAATGAAGAAGCATGGATATAAATAGAGCAACTCAGATCACACTTTGTTCATCAAACGACGAGGTACACTAATAACATGGCTGATTATTTATGTGGACGATATGATTATTACAAGAAATGACACTGAGGAAATGAATCAGCTCCGTGAAAATTTGTTTAGGGAATTCGAAATGAAAGATCTGGAGGGACTTAAGATTTTCTTGGAATCGAAGTACTGCGATCAAAACAGGAGATTTTTATATCTCAAAGGAAGTATGTGTTAGATCTCCTAACAGAAGTTGGAATGTTAGAATGCAAACCCAGTGACACTCCTATGATTATGAATCACAAACTCAAGAATGTCAATGGTGCCCCACCAGCCGACCAAAGTCAGTATCAAAGGTTGGTTGGTTGGTTAATTTATCTTGCTCATACTCGTCCCGATATTGCGTATGCCGTTAGAGTGGTAAGTCAATCTATGCACAAACCCCAGAAACATCACATGGATGCAGTCATACGAATCTTACGGTATCTAAAAGGAACTCCAAGACATGGAATCTTGTTTGGAAGAAACGGGCACCTAGAAATTGAAGTGTTTACAGATGCAGATTGAGCCGGAAACTCGAATGATAGGCGGTCGACATCAGGGTATTTTGCACGAGTTGGGGGAAATCTTGTGACCTGGCGTAGCAAGAAACAAAAGATCGTAGCAATATCTAGTGCTGAGGCTGAATTTAGAGGAATCGCGAAGGGAGTTATGGAAGTATTGTGGCTTAAGAAGTTGTTACATGAATTGGGGTTTCCAGTAAAAGTACCAGTAAGGGTCTATTGTGACAACACTGCAGCGATAAGCATTTCAGAAGATCCACTTCAGCATGATCGAACCAAACACGTGGAAGTTGACCGACATTTTATAAAAGAAAAGATCGAGAAAGGACTCATTGAATCGCCACATGTACGATCTGAAGACCAGTTGGCAGATATTCTCACAAAGGCAGTCAACGGGAGAAGTTTTCATGATGTGCTGTACAAGTTAAGCATTGGTGACCCCAGTACTTAACTTGAGGGGGAGTGTTGAATAAGGCAGATTAACGTAAATTAGGACTTACCATGTATGGGTGATTAGCGTGATTATAGAAAGCATGATTATAGGGATCATAGGAGTAATTGTGATTGATTGTGATTGTAATTGTAATGATTGACTTACCATACTAGTGTAGGGAATGTAACTATAAGAATTACATGTACGATAGTGAAAAATGTATGAATGAAAGATCAAGTTCTTCATCACAAATATTGTTCAAATATTAACAACCACAGATGTCCTCAATCCCCCAACGTTCCAAAACGTACAATTCATTGAGAATGTGTGGAAGGATAGCTTAAGGAAGGCCTACAACTGGCGCGAGTTATCATTGTCACAGGTGGCGGCAGTAGCATTGCACTTTTGGCCCTTGGTGGCTTGCGAGGATGTGGATCTGCCGCAGCATTGAATTCTGCTAGCTCAAAATTATTACGTCCAGAGCCGTCATCCGGCAGCCGGCGAGATATATCCATGGCTGACGCACGCATATCTTGTTTCCAAGCTTCTTGAACCATAAGAAAAATATGCGATCGAATATTCTCAACAATGGATTCATCATTTGGAACCTCATCTTTCATTAAATCATTGTATCTATAATCTCGAGTCGCATATGATATTTCAGAATCAGAGGCATTAGCAACAAGCACTCCATCCTCTTCAATGGCTACACGCGCATGAGGGCCACCCAATTTTGTTAGGTCCTGTGTTTCAGATATAGTAAACTGTTCCATTTGGATATTCTGTGGGGGCATGACTTCATGCAATACTGAGGGCACAATTGCATCACCTGGTTTAGAGAGCGTGTTATCCGATGCAGGCTCCTGAGGTATTAAGTTTGACGCTGGAACAGAAAGTACTGATGGTACATTTGTAGTATCATCATTTGTCTGAGTAACATCTAATGTTGATGCCATGCGTATATCCTGCTGAGGTACACCTGTTTTCTTTGGTGTCCATCGTTGCTGTGCTTCAAGACGATGGTAGCGGTCCACTGGTCGAGAGACAGCAGGGCCAATCTTTGTTTGCGCTTGATGTTGTTGGACGCAAGCTTTGAGATCATGACCTAGTATTAAACAGTCGGTGCAAAAAGGGGGTACATCCTCATATCAACCGCATGATAAAATTCATATTGACCTCCTTGGATATGAAGCTTGTCAGGAAGAGCTTTGGAGATATCAATTTCAACACACAAACAAACTACCGAAGGGCGTAGACCTTGCATAGTTTCTAAGTCCATTCTAAGTGGCATGCCTATCATATGAGCCACATCCCAAAAGGCAGTTTTGTTGTGTAAAAATAATGGTAATCCTCGACTAGACACCCAGATTGGAACGATATGATTATCAAATTTTGGATCAAATTCTGGAGTCAATTTTGTGACACGCATATGTGATACATTCAGTGTCCATGATCAACGTAAAAAACATCTTTGATAATCTTCTTGATTAGAAAACGTAATTAGAACATGCTGCTCATCCGAAAAAACAAGTTTTTGTGTAGCCTTAAACCCAATATGTTCAAAACATGAATTTAATTGCTTCATATTAGGCCGTTCATTTCAAAAAGAGCTAATAAGGGAGAATTGATATGGTAAAGAGAACCGTTGTACCTCATCATCCGAAAAAGCAACAGATGGAAGGCCTTTGTGTAGGACCTGTATAGCACCACTAGAAGAGGGGTTGAATAGTGAGTGCAGAAAATTCGGTTTTTAAAACTTTTTAGACCAAATAACTCGCTTCTAAAAACAGTTTCTGTTTTCAGATCCTGATTTGAATATTATCTAGATGACCTGGTTGTAGACCTCCATAAATTATAAACTTTGGTGAAGATGTGCTCTCAGATATTATGAGTGTCTCACAAAAATTTTAGATTAAAACTCCAAGTCTAACCCCTTGGAAACACGTTTTTCCACAGATTGCATCAATCTGCCAGAAACTATACTCTGAAATGAAAACTTTATTCCTATTAATTGATAACTCTAAATGATATTAAAGTTTTATGGTATAACCCTTAAGATGTGTAATTTAATATGCTAAAACAGTTTTTTATTGGTAAGTATGTCTACCACTTTGATGTTTCTCAACCTTTGCAAATCTGAGAATCAGATTGCATTAGTCTCAGTACTATTAATGTTTGACTGACTTATACTTATCCAAATGTGAGAAACTTGTGCCAAATGAAAGCTAGGATGTGTGGCTATGTTTCTGCAAAATTTTGCGATTTTTGGAAAATGTTTGCTATTTTCCCGTGAGTATGAAAACGTGCAGAAAACTGAAAGCTGAAAGTAAAAGTGCTGAAAGTAAATAACACCGAGATTTTTATACTGGTTCAGTTAAAACAACATACTCCAGTCTTCGAGGACACCTTCTTCGGTATTCACTAATCACAAATAGCACCTTGACACAAGAGTGACTGGATTTAAACACCAACTCCACCCTTTTTCCAACAAACAAACAAAAACAATAACATGAACACTATCACCATCGAACAAATGAAGGTTTTATCATACCTTGATCAAACTTTTACAAGAGATGAACATATGTGGGTGGTATGAACAAAGCCAATATAGTATATGGAATATAAGAATGATAGTCTTGAGGCTAAGAGAAAGAGAAAAGAATAAGAGAAGAAGAGAATAATTTTGCTTGAACTTGTAAGAATATGAACTTTGGTTAGCCTTGCTTGAGTCATCTTGCCCCCTTTTTATAGTTGGTTGGACACCACATTTAGGGTTGTAGTCTTCCTTGAAAATTGTCTTGACTACTCTTGAAAGATTAATTTGTATAAATGATGACACATCCTTGCTTACTTGGTTTAATATGATTGGACGAATGACTTGTCTTCGACTAGTGGTCACTTCTTAATAGGCCATTGATTATCCACCTTGCACTCCATAATATAACTAGAAATGCCATCAAAAAAACTTAAACACATAATTAACATCAAGTCTGTTAATTACCAATTAATCGTGATATGATTCCACCACAATTTTGGAAGAAAATTGAAGACAGTAATGTACAAAAATCGGCCAGCTTCACATATGTGTTATTTTGACTTGTTTCATTGTGTGTCTTGCCCTTTTCAATGTCACCAATCATTTGTGGCTTATCCTCCACCAATTAATGTACCAAACAAGCTCCACATAGGCTCCAACAAGGATGAAATAGGCGTGTATACCTCCTGCACATGTGCTGAATTCTCTTTTCGTAAACTTTGTCACATAATGATGCATAATCTTCACACACATGGTAAATTACAATCAGTCCTATATTGATTTTTCTAGAACACTCTAATATTTCTTGAATGTGTAAAAATGTCTAGATACATATTATATACACACCAAAACCGTCCCATGCTTGTAGAGGTGTAAAAAACCGAACTTTCGACTTTCGTTGATTACACGATTTTTTTCTGATTAAACTCAAACTTCTTAGACATGTAATATATATTATGTCACACATATTACACGTAAAATAAGATGTATATTCAGCTCCAATGGATGAATGAAAAACGCCATGTGCCTTTTCAAAAAATGAGTTTGCATTCTCCACGAATTTAGGCCAAATTGTGGGTGATTGATGTGTGTAAACATGGTATGACTTTGGGTCTGAATTTTTCATGTGGAGCACGAAATATCTGAGCATTTTTAGTGTATATAGGCTGGCCATCTTTATATGGCAAGTACGTGACATGTCGTTGCAGGCTCGGTAGTCACCCGATATGACAATTTTCAGTTTATGATCTCGTGACATGTCGTTACAATTTTGAGGACAATATGACTTGTAATATATGATATGAGACCTTTATATACTCAAAAAATGTAAGGTTTAATAGTTGTGTGACGTTGACGTACGTTTATAATATATATGGCGAGGCGGTGGAACGTCAGAATATAAGTATATAGTTTGTTATAAACAAAGTATGGATACAAGTATATATGTATGTGGCGTGTATATAGGTGTGGAAAGGGAACTTTCCACTAAAAATTTGTTTCCAAATAGCTTTTTCCAAATATGTCCCAAATATGTCTTCAGTTAATGAACTAGTTAGTTCATCTCCTTAAGCATTTCACTTGATGAACTAGTTTAGTTCATTAATTGTGGTACCTGAAAATAGTATAAAAACAACAAATTTTTGCCATGTGGTGTAGTCCTTAATGCTTCATGGCACATTAGTACAACAATATTGTATGTAAACATGTAAAACATTTTTATCATGTGCATATATCAAGTAACACTTATTTCATGCATTTCGCAAACATGCAATATTTAAATCATGCATTTTCAAATCACTCAAACCCCCATTTCTCAACAATCTCTCCATTTTGATGATTTGCAAAATAACATTTATCGATGATTTAAATGTGATCGCTCCCCCTACAATTATGCAAAAATTTAAAATTTGAATTTAACTTTATCTCTCTCTCCCCTTAAATCATGATTTTTCCTCCCCTTTATTTTGTAAATCTCATCAAAGGCATAAGTAAGAATAGAAAGAAATAGCATTTTATAGCATATCAACAGAAATCATGCCTAATTTCGAGCGTAAATTTTCATACGTGGCTTGATTAAGTGCTTTTGTGAATATGTCAGCTACTTGAGCTTTATTACGGACATGTTCTATAACGATATCATCACTGTTTACATGATATTGAAGAAAGTGATATCATACCTCTATATATTTTGTCTTAGAATGTAAAATGGGGTTCTTAGACAGGTTAATAGCACTCATATTATCACAATATATAAGGATGTGATATACAACTATTCCAAAATCTGATAGTTGTTGCTTTAGCCATAATAGTTGCGTGCAACAAAGACTAAGTGCCATGTATTCCACTTCAGTAGTAGATAATGCTACACTAGCTTGCTTTTTCAAAAACCAAGATATTAATGAATTGCCGATGAATTGACATGTGCCACTTGTGCTTTTTCTATCTATTTTACATCCGCAATAATCTGCATCAGTATAGGCATGCAAGTTAAATTCACAGTTTTTATTATACCAAATTCCCAATGTGGGAGTGTGCTTAATGTACCGAAGTATCATTTTTACAGCATTATAGTGTGACACTTTAGGGTTACTTTGAAAATGAGCACACATACAAACACTAAACATGATATCGGGTCTACTTGCAGTAAGATAAAGCAAAGAACCAATCATAGACCTATACAAACCATTATCAAAGTCTTTTTCATTTTCATCTTTATCAAGTTTAGTGGTTACATTCATAGAGGTGGGAGATGGTTTCAAGTTTTCAAAGTTAATCTTCTTAATCATGTCATTTACGTATTTAACTTGACTTATATCTATGCCTTTACTAGTTTGCTTAATTTGCAAGCCAAGAAAATAGTTTAACTCACCAACTATAGACATCTGAAATTCGGATTTCATGCACTTTTCAAATTCTTCTACTAACTTATCACATGTAGATCCAAAGACAATATCATCAACATAAATTTGAATAATAAGTAAATCTGATTTTTCTTGTTTCAAGAATAAAGTACTATCTATGGTTCCTCTTTTAAATCCATTTTCTAAAAGAAATGTAGCATAACGATCGTACCAAGCCCTAGGTGCTTGTTTTAAACCATATAGTGCCTTCTTTAACTTATACACATGATTAGGATATTTTATATCTTCAAAATCGGGTGGTTGTTTTATATATACTTCTTTCTGTATAAAACCATTTAAGAATGCACTTTTTACGTCTATTTGACAATGTTTAAAATTCTTTATACAAGCAATAGCAAGTAATAATCGTATAGCTTCTAAGCGAGCTACGGTGCAAATGTTTCTTCCTAATCTATTCCTTCTTCTTGATTATAGCCTTGTGCTACAAGTCTAGCTTTGTTTCTAATGACTTTACAATCTTCATTCATTTCGTTTCTGAGGACCCACTTTGTGCCTATTATTGCTATATCTTGTGGTCGGGGTACTAAATCCCACACATCGTTTCTTGTGAATTGATTTAGTTCATCATGCATAGCGTCAATCCAAGAAGAATCATTCAAAGCATCAAACACATTATTGGGTTCTATTTCAGATATCATAGCATGGAATTGATTTATTTCATCTTGATTTTTTCTTCTACGTGGTCGTACACCTTATGTTATGTCGCCTATGATAAGGTCGTGTGCGTGATCTTTATGCCGCCTTGGTTGATTATTTTCTAAGTTTTCATGCACTTCTAAGTGATCATGCATTTCTAGCGTGTCTTGTTCATTATGTGCGATATTTCCTTCTATATCATCTAACACAGGCTTTAGTTCAAAATCATCAACATATTCTTTGTTTATTTAAAGTTTACCAAATTCACTAAATTTCACATGAATAGATTCTAAGATCTGTCTAGTGATAGGATCGTAACGTTTATATGCCTTAGAATTCACAGAGTATCCAACAAAGATGCATTCAATGGATTTAGACTCAAATTTATCTAGATTATCTTTTGTATTTAAAACAAAGCATTTACAACCAAACATAGGCACGCGATCATTTAAAATTTCATAAGGGGTTTTGTTTATTTTCTTTCTAATCGATAAGTGGTTAACTATATAACATGCACAATTTACGTCTTCCGCTCACAAAAATCTAGGCAACTTATTTTCACATAGCATGGTTCTTGCAATTTCTTTTAATGTCCTATTCTTTCTTTATACTACCCCGTTTAATTGTGTGTTCTAGGTGGTGAAAACTCATGTTTAATATCCTTTTCTTCATAAAATGCAATCATGCCCTTATTTTTGAATTCGCATCCTCTATCACTCCTAATCATTTTCACATTTAAGCGATATTCATTTTCAAGTTGTTTTATTAAATTAGCAATCTCAATGGCACTATCATCTTTATTTGCAAGAAATAAAGTCCATGTACAGCAAGAAAAATTGTCAACGATAACACATGCATAATATCGCCCACCAGGACTTCTAGTACGACTAGGACCAAACAAATCAATGCTTAATAATTCTAAGACTCTAGATGTGCTAATTTCATTCTTAGACTTAAGTGATTCACGTGTTTGTTTGTCTTTAATACAAGATTCACTCAACTTAAAGTTGTCTAAATTACGTTTAGGCAATCCTCGTACTAGATTCTTTCGTTGAAGTTTCTCAAGATTTGAGATGCCAATATATCCTATATGTCTATGCCATAAATTCACATTAGGTTCATTCGGCATAAAACATTTTACTTTAGCGTCTAATATGTCATCCATAGATAGTGTAAAAATGTTTCCTTCTCTTTTTCCTTTTAATACCGTTTCTCTTTTTTATTTACAATATTGCAATATAGATGAGTGAAGCACACATTAAAACCATTATCAAGAAATTGTGAGATGCTAAGCCAGTTGTAGGATAGATTACTTACCAGAAAGACGTTGGAGATTTAAAGAGTGCTTGGGTTTCCGATTGTTCCTTTCCTGATGATTCTTCCTTCGTTGTTCTCTCCAAAGGTTACCGATCCACCTTTTGTAACCTTCTTCAATTTTGAGAACAAGCTTGGGTCACCCATCATGTGCCTCGAGCAACCATTGTCAAGGAACCACTTGATTGATGTGTCTTTTGATTTATGAGTTCTCTGCAATGTGTAACAGCGATTTAGGTACCCTTTATTTTGGGTCCTTAAAAGTTAGTCCTTCAACCCTTTGCAAGAGTACCTTTTGGTACCCAAACTTAGGTTACCTTTCTCGGCCTCACAAAAGGTGAGAAAAGAGATGAAAAAGCAATATAATAAATGTTAGGGGCATGTCTATTTGGCTTATGGCCGAGAATATCATTATGAGCATAATAAGATTTTTTTGATATGCATTTGTGTTAGTGTGCAAAGTGCATGATCTAGATGCATTTGTGTTGTATGAATGTCGCATATGCATCAATGGTTTCCTTCCATATCTATACGGTACATGATTATATTTTGTATGTGATGAAAAAGGAGTACGATGAGATATAATGGGTGGTGCACTAGACATCTTCTTAGGCTGCATATTTTCTTAAATGCATGCGTTTTCTTAGATGAAGATAGAATAAAATTGGTTGTTTTACTTTGTACTTTATTATCTTCAACGTACCCTAATCCAGTTTTATCACTTTCATGCTTTTGGGAGGAGATGAGATGATCTAGCATGCTCATACCCATATCGAACTGTTTTACCATTCTTTCTAAATCCGTGTTTCTTGATTTCAAATTCGAAATCTCGGCTTTCATCTCATTATTTCGGATGATAATGATGAAATCTCTAATTTTAATGCATTAATCGTGCAAGATGACTTTTCTTTTGAATCGTTTAATTGAGATACAAGGTTCGTGTTAGAAGATTCTAACAACTTTTTGTCTTCAATTAACTGTTTCTTTTCTTTTGCAAGAGTGTATGTGAATTTGTGCAATTCAAGATATTGAATAAATAAATCATCATAAGAGGGTTCGAAATCAAAGTCAGAGTCAGAAGATACCTCGTTTGATGCTTTGGATGCAAATCATACTAGTGCCGTTTCTTCTTCAGTTTCATCAGTCTCAGAATCAAATGAGTCACTCCAAGTGGAGGCCTTGAGAACTCTTCTTGTGTTCCTTTGTTTAGATTCTTAGACGGGTCTATTTTTTGTCCAATCCTTGTCACGGCTTGTCTGTTTGTCCTTGTTCGGGTAGTCATATGATAGGTGTTCAAGTTTTCCGCATTCATAGCACTTTACATCTTTATCGTTATTTTTATTTTTATTTCTCTTAGTTGAAACAGGCTGAGGATGATTCGTACCTTTCTCATAAATTTTCTCAAACCTTTAGTCAATAATATTAGATCTTTGTTGTCTGATTCTGTGTCACTATCATCTACGTGATTGGATGAAGTAGAGACGTATTCATTTGATTTAAATGCAATAGACTTACCTTGTTTTGACGTTGATTCTGATTTCCTTAGCGCGAGTTTGTTTTCGTATACCTTTAATGATCTGATTAGTTCCTCCATCTTTATCGATTTTGTTTCCTTACTTTCTTAGATTGCCATGACATTGGGATCCCATTCGAATGAGAAGCTTCTTAATACCTTTTGCACCTTTTCTTGTGAAGAAAATACTTTTCCAAAAGATTCAAGGGAGTTTTAAATGTTAGTTAAGCGTAAATCCATATCAACAATAGACTTGTTCAGTAATAACTTGAAGGATTCAAGAGTAGATATAAGCATGTTTATCTTGTATTCATTAACTTGACTAGTACCTTCATGTTTCATTTCAAGAATTCTCCATATTTCTTAAGCATTAGTGCAATTTGACACATATTTCACTTTTACTTAAACCATTTAGAAGAAGTTGTATGGCTCTAGCATTCGTACTTAATTTCTTTTTATCATCACTAGTGTATTCTTGCTTCAGTTTTACGACTTCTAAAGTGACACTGTCAACCATGGATAACTTAGAAGGAATAAAAAGATCGTCTTCTAAGATGCATCAAAAGTCTATATCAATAGCCACAAGGAAATAATTCATTCTAATTTTCCATTGTATAAAAGACTCACCGTCAAAATGAGGAGGCGTTTAGCTCAACATACCTTCTTACTCGATCTTGTGACTAGCGGATGCCATCTCACAAAGATCGTTGAATCTTCTTGTAGTGAGTGTGCCTACGCTCTTATACCACATGTAGGGCATGTATAGCACCACTAGAAGGGGGGGTTGAATAGTGAGTGCGGAAAATTCGGTTTTTAAAACTTTTTATACCAAATAACTCAATTCTGAAAACAGTTTCTGTTTTTAGATCCTAATTTGAATTATCTTGATGACTTGGTTGTAGACCTCCAAAAATTATAAAATTTGCTGAAGATGTGCTGTTGATGCTATGAGTGTCTCACAAAAATTCCTCATTAAAACTCCAACTCTAACCCCTTGAAAACACGTTTTTGCACAGATTGCGTCAATCTACCAGAAACTCTACTCCGAAATGAAAATTTTATTCCTATTAATTGGCAACTTTAAATGACCTGAAAGTTTGATCGTATGACCCTTAAGATGTGTACTTTAATGGGTTAAAAACGTTTTATAAAATTCTCTTGGTAAGTATGTCGGCCACGTTGATGTTCTCAACCTTTGCAAATCTGAGAATTAGATTGCACTAGTCTGTGTACTATTAACGTTTGACTGATTTATACTTATCCAAATATGATGAAACTTATGCCAAATGAAAGCTAGGATGTGTGGCTATGTTTCTGCAAAATTTTGTGCTTTTTGAAAAATGTTTGCTATTTTTCCCATGATTATGAATACGGTGCAGAAAACCAAAAACTGAAAGTGAAAGTGCTGAAATTAAATAACACCGAGATTTTTATACTGGTTCGGTTAAAACAACCTACTCTACTCTTTGAGGACTCCTTACTCGGTATTCACTAATCACAAAATAGCACCTTGACACAAGGGTGACTTGAGTTAACCACCAACTCCATCCTTTTACAAACAAACAAACAAACACAACAACTCAAACACCACCACCGAACAAATGAAAGTTTGATCTCACCTTGATCAACCTTTACAAGAGATGAACACATGTGGATGGTATGAACAAAGCATATATAGTATATAGAATATAAGAATGATAGGCTTGAGGCTAAGAGCAAGAGAAAAGAATGAGAGAAGAAGAGAATGTCTTGCTTGAACTTGTAAGAATATGAACTTTGCTTAGCCTTGCTTGAGTCATCTTGCCACCTTTTTATAGTTGGTTGTCTGTTTCCTTTAGGTTTGTAGTCTTCCTTGAAAATTGTCTTGAATACCCTTGGAAGATTACTTTGTATAAATGATGACACAGCCATGCTTACTTGGTGCAATATGATTGGACGAATGACTTGTCTTCACCTAGTCGTCACTTCATTACTTTGTACCTTTGCACCCACGGTCACTATCTCTCCCAAAACAGTCTCCAGGCATAAAGGTATTCCATTGGTTTCGTTTTCAGACTCTGAGATTGATGCCCTAGCTGCGCCGTACAAATATTGCTTAGTTGGTACGTTTTGGTATGGACGGCCACCATTGAAGGTGATCCGTGAGGTCTTTGAAAAAATAGGTTTTCACAATGATCTACGCATTACACTGATAGATCAAACGCATATCCTTTTGAATTTTCGTCAGGAAACTGACTATCTCAGATGTTTTTACCGTCGTTCATGGCTTATATCTGGTCGCCATATGCGTATAACTAAATGGACAGTGGATTTTGATCCCACTGCGGATGTTCCCATTGTACCCGTATGGGTGGCACTACCAGGTCTACCGGTCCACTTGCATTGTCGTGAAGCTCTCTTTGAAATAGTCAAGCCGATCGGTATGCCACTGAAGCTGGATGCCGCCACCTCGGCCGCATTGAGGCCTTCTGTCGCAAGAATCTGTGTTGAAGTTGATGTTTCACAGGATCTGCCCCAAAAAATATATCTGCAGTCCAAACAAAGATTTATATTGCAAACAGTGGTATATGAGGACTTACCAAAATATTGCACTGCATGTCATAGATTAGGGCATGATCACGCGTCATGCGACCCTAAACAGCCCATGGTGTCAACGATTCCGCCACCCCCACCACCTCCGCCATCACGGCCGCCTAGGCAGAGATGGACACCAGTAAAACATAAGCCGGATGCTATCCCTTCAGCAAGCTCCTTGCAACCGGATGTTATGCCGCCGGCCCCTGCTGCGGCGGAGGCTACTCAAGTTGCTCCAGTTCCTGGTATTATACAAACGGAAGGTACGCTTAATATGGAGGCGTCACCTCTGGATCACAGCACCGATCCAGCACCTCAAGTTGTGGCAGATGACCCCCAGGCTCAGGACATGTATTGTGATGCCCATGATCATCATTTACCAGAGGATCCCATTCAGGTGGATATCGGACATTCCTCAGACACTGAACTGCCAGCAGATGATATGGCGGCAGCGCAGCTTACAGTTCCGGAGGAGGTTACTCATCGCATTCAACGACTAGACTCATCACCCGAGGATGATATACTGATTTCACGCCTGAATAATCATCCTGAGGAGGCACCGTTCATGCCTGTTGTACCACGTCGGAAGCGCCGCATGAAAAAGGACCTACCTCCGTTGCCTCCATCAACTATTCTCACACGTAGTGCTTCTCATGTTATGCAGGGAAGTGTCTCAAACCTTACTCAATGAATATATTAATTTGGAACATTCGAGGCATGCGCACGTCTTTGCCTCGTTTGAAACAGTTGATTAGAGAAAATAATATTCATTTGCTTGCATTGATTGAACCTAAACATACTCCATTACAAATTCAGCGGTTTTGTTTAACACTAGGTTACTCACAATGTTATGCTTCACAGTCGGAACGTATATGGGTTTTCTGGAAGGCTACTGACTTACGTTTGCAGGCTACGCAGGATCTCCATCAAGTGGTACATTTGACTCTCTCTCTCAACTCACTGCAGCAACAGTTTGTATTGTCTCTTGTGTATGCTAAGCATACGGCTTCGCAACGTCGCAGTCTATGGCGTGAATTATGTCATTTTTCTGACGGACTACAGCTTCCGTGGTTGATTGGGGGGGATTTCAATGCCTTCCGTGAGATTGGGGACCATCAGGGTCGCTCCACGCCATCTTTATCCGCGATGCAGGACTTCAATGATTGTATTGAAACATGCTCTCTTATGTCTCCACCGTATCATGGTACGCATTTTACTTGGGCGGAGGGACGTGGCCTTGGGCGCGTTCGCAGGAGGCTAGACTGGCTCTTTATTAATTCACGGATGCAAGATCTGTTTGATGCGCTACGGCTTATACATTTACCACGAGTGACGTCGGATCATACTCCCCTTTTAATTCACTGCCGGCAAAATACCCAACCCGTTCGTCGGTCTTTCCGGTTCCTGGATGCGTGGCTACATCATCCGGATTTTCATGCATATATGCGACAGGCATGGTTATCGTATCCAACCACTGGTGGCATGAGGGGTTTTTATGCCAAGTTGTTTGCCCTAAAGAGGGATATTCATCATTGGAACAAACATATATTCGGTAATATTTTTAGCAAATTGCAGCATGCAGAGGAAACTCTAACGGCAGCAGAAAGACATTGGGACGAAACATCAACCGAGGAGGCACGTGAGGCCTACTATCAGGCCAAGGCTCAGTATTTGCTCGCTTCAAATTATGAATTACATTACTGGAAACAAAAGGCTCATGTTAAATGGTTACAAGAAGGGGATGCAAACACTAGATATTTTCACTCCCTGGTTAAAGGTAAGCGTTCACAGCTTTGCATTAGGCAGTTGAAAAATGAACAGGGTGATATTATCACGCAGCCGAATGATATAATGCTGGCCGCTGTGGATTACTATAAGGGCCTTTTTGCTCAGGTGCAAACCTCTAATTATGAGGATATATTATCCCATATCCCAACTCTCATCACTACTGAGGATAATCACATGCTTACCCAATTGCCGACAGAGTTAGAGGTTAAACAAGCTGTCTGGAGCTTGGATCCGCAGAGTGCTGCAGGACCGGATGGCTTTCATGGTAATTTTTATCGATCGTGCTGGTCAATAATCCATTTAGATGTGTTAAAAGCGGTGCAAGAGTTTTTCATTGGGGTGCCCCAGCCGCCGAACATGGCGAGTGCACTATTGGCTCTTATACCGAAGTCACAGTCACCACAGACGTTTAGTGATTTTCGACCTATTTGTCTTACAAATTTTATTAGTAAAGTTTGCACTCGGGTTATTGCATCAAGACTGAATCGGTTATTACCCACTTTAATATCACCAGAACAGACAGGATTTCTTGCGGGTCAAGATATCTCGACTCAGGTCCTTTTGGCTCGGGAAATGATTCATCAGATGGACAGGGGTGGCCCACAGGTATGTCTCAAATTGGACATGATGAAGGCTTTTGATAGGGTAAGTTGGGAGTATCTGCGCTTACTTCTAAGCAGATTTGGTTTTTTCGGATTTCTTTATTCGGATTATCCTCAATCATCTCAGTGCAACGAAAATGTCGGTCCTAATCAATGGTCAACCTTCTCCATACTTTCGACCATTCAGGGGGGTCAAACAAGGAGATCCACTATCGCCATTACTATTTATTCTGTCATCTGAGGGATTTAGCAGGGGTCTAAAAGCTCTGGTGGAAGCAGGTTGTATCCAGCCCTTTCGGTTGGGCAGAGTTCCGTTCTCTATTTCACACTTGGCATATGCAGATGATTTGCTCATTTTTCTTCGTGCTACACAGAGAAATTTACGACGTTTTCATGGGTTTCTTACGGCTTATGAAATGGCTTCAGGTCAGAAAGTAAATTTTCACAAAAGTAATTTCATACCATCTTCTGGTATCACGAGTCATCAATGTAATATG
The DNA here is from genome assembly GCA_036186865.1 of Eustoma russellianum. NCBI lineage: Eukaryota > Viridiplantae > Streptophyta > Magnoliopsida > Gentianales > Gentianaceae > Eustoma > Eustoma russellianum. The sequence continues at coordinate 3,045,122 of AP025075.1, read as the reverse complement.
ATCAAAGATATTCTGGGCATGAGATTAGCTGCTCTTCCGTTTCGCTACCTCGGATCGTATCTACATAAGGGAATTCCACGGGCATTGCATTTTTCGTCGCTCCTACAACATGTGGATGCTCGATTAAACGGCTGGCATTCTCGGCTCCTATCTATGGCAGGGAGACTAGTTTTGATACGCTCAGTCCTGGCAGCGTTACCTTTGCACATATTAGCGGCTGGTGGTATGCCTCAATCCATCATTCGTGTACTACATCGCAAGATGGCGGCATTCTTTTGGGGTGACCGACATCATTGGGTTGCATGGAGAGACATTACTATTCCGGTAGAAGAAGGTGGCTTGGGCATTCGCAACCTTAGTGATCTGCAACGGGCATATCAATGCCAAATTTGGTGGAAATATCAGTGTCATGACACTTTATGGAGTAGATATATGCATCAAAAATATGGGAGGCGGGATGACTACATACCACGGATTACAGACTCCCCGGTTTGGAAGACTATCTGTCGCATCCATGCCATATGTCAACCGAATTCCAGTGGATCGGACGCTTTTCTATCATGGACGCCTTCACCCTCAGGAGAATTCTCGCTAAAATCAGCATACATGATTTGTCGGGATTCTCGTCCTACATCAATGTCGACAAGGTTTATTTGGAGTAAGTATCACTCGCCTTCCATTCGGATATTTTTGTGGCGTATGTTTCATTCAGCTCTCCCGCTTGAGGATTATATTGGTAGTTATGCCATGGCATGTCCAACCCAATGTCCTTTCTGTAAAGCACATTCAGCTACAGTTGACCACTTGTTCATCTCATGCTCTCGCATCCGTTTTCTATGGAGTTTTTATGCCGGGGAGCTGCATGGCGTGCCTCCATCAACACTATCACTTAGACAATATATTATGGCGTGGTGGTATCGTTCCAATCTCACGTCTCTTCTAGGAGTTTTGAGGATAACAATTCCTGGGATAATATTATATAATATTTGGCGTCATTATGCGCAGCTCATTTATGGCGACGCCACCCGATTCTCCACATCTGCCATTCGTAATTCTATTCATTTCGACATACACACGTGGATACTGAAAATACAAGGAACTAAAGTAGCCGCGCTACCATTTACCCCTATACCCTGGCTACCTCAGATTCGGGCTCCTAGACTTCGTATTCTGCGCTGGCAAACCCCTCCCTCTGGCAGGCTCAAACTAAATGTGGATGCTGCTGTGGGACAGCGTTATGCGGCTGGGGGTGGAATACTTCGAGATCAGAATGGTTTATGCATTCGGGCTATTTCCTTTCGGCTACCAAGTTGCACCTCTCTGCAGGCTGAGATACAGGCAACCTTGTTTAGCCTATTGTATTTCCTCCCATATTACCGCTTGATAATGGTTGAATCAGACTGTGCACAAATGCTTACAATTCTGCGCAAGCCGAGTCGTCCAGCTGGGCATTATCACCTCCGCCTACTCCATGATCTCATTTGTCAACATCGGCTTGAATTAGTCCATACGTATCGTGAGACGAATATGCCGGCACACTACCTTGCACAACATGCAATGTTGCAGCCTCTAACGGGGGAGTACAATAACTCCACTCTTCCACCCCTGGTTCGGGCTTCGGTAGCACTGGATCTTTCCTCGGTGGCATTACGCGCAGCATGACCCTCACATCTGCATTATGAGTTGGATTTGTTGGCGATATTCTGCCCGTGTACTAGGGGACACGGGCAGGCCTGGTATGTTTCGTATTTATCTCATATGCTGCTTTTGGTTACCGCTGATTGTCTTTAATGCTGTCTTTCTTGCTATGTGCAATGGCTGCTGCGAGATGCCTGCAATCCGCCGACTCAGGTCGGTACATAGATTCCAACTCTTCCATATGGATTGGCAATGTCAACTTCCCCCTGCCTGTACTATGATCAGTACAGGCAGCCTCGGTACGTTTGTTTTTCTTAAGCATTCAGATTATTTCATTAGACTATTCAGCCAGCTGACATTACGCTGTGCTTTGCATTGGTTATTCGTTGTGAGCATTGGAGTGGATGTTGTGGCCATTTGCGTGGGTTATTCGTTGAAGACACAGGAGCCAGCTTCTTTCTTTCAGATCGGAAGCCCGGTTTGGCTTTACACATGGAGTTCTGTCACCCAAAGTCGTTCAAGCAAAGCAGTCTCTCAGTCGACTCTCGTTTATTACTGGCTTACAGCAGCTTTTGTTTCTTGTAATGTAATATTCAATAGCGACTATCAACATTCCAGATATATAAATATGTACGCTTTTTCCTTCGCCGGGGTTTTATCCACAAGGGTGGTTTTACCCGGCAAGGTTTTAATGCGGCATATCATATATATTCTGGATGCTGATAATCACGAATTTGGAGTTGCGTTATGCTTTGATGTAATATGGTTTTCCTCCGCCATAAGTGAGGGTTTTATTTTTTAATAAAAGCAGTTCTTCTCAAAAAAAAATATATATATATATATATATAGTATCATACATCTGCTACAGTTTGGGCCTCGTACCTCAGGCAGAAATATGGGTCTCGAGCTACACTAGTTGCTTATATTTATGATTGAGCTGACTGGAAACGTCTGTGTCGCATTAACTCTTTTTGTTAGATGCATGTTAAATCCACTGAGTCTGGCCTATATTGGCGTGATGATGCGCATGGGAAATTTAGTCTCACGAGTGCATACAAGGTCTGTCGCCCACAGAGGCCGCCTTTTCAGCTACCACGCTATATTTGGTGGAGTAATACGCCTCCTGCAGGACAACTATTTCTATGCAAGTTATGGTCCCGTGCTCTGCCTACGCCTGATAGTGTTTGTTCTTGGATTGCGGTTTTCCTATCTTCTTGTGTTTTTTGCCATAGAGATTTGGTTATGCGGAATCATATTTTTTATGCATGTCCGGTGATCCGAGCAGTTTGGTTTTATTTAGCTTGTCTATTCAGTAGGCCGCCTCCACTGACACTGTCTTACAGGCAGCACCTCAGAGCTTGGTGGTCTTCTATAGAGGTTACATCTAGGTTGGCGCAGCTTTCTACTGTGGTCCCTATGCTTGCTACTTGGGCAATATGGAAGGAGTACGCAGTCATTCAGTTTGGGGAAGAATGCTTCTCTTATGACTGTATTCTAGAGCGCATTCGCATCAGCATATTCACAAGGTGTTCATCGATTTCTGAATCAAAGTTTTGCCCTTTCAGCCATTACTGTCAACCCATTATTCACCTATCCTGAGATCACGCCGGGTACGTCTTGTTTGATGGCAATTGCCTCCTTCTAGTAAGTTGAAAACAAATGTTGATGCAGTTGTGGGTTGTCGTGGTGCGGCTGGTGGTGCTGTGTTCCGAAATGATAAAGACCAATTAGTACATGCCCTTTGTTTTCCCGTACCAGTACTTCCTCCGATGCATGTGGAGCTACAAGCCCTCTCTTCTCCCTCATGTCTTTTGTGCAGGATTATTCTGGATTGCAGATTGAGATAGATTGTCTTCCTCTCCTCTCATTGATTACCATGCCATCTACAATGACAGCATGGTTGGGCGTGGATGTGGCTTGCATGTCCCTCTTCTTAAGGATTAGTCAGGCCACACTTACTTATGTGCTTTGCGAAGCAAATTCAGTGGCGCATATTCTTGCACAACATGGGCTCATGATGGGTCAGACATGCGTCTTTCGTATAGTCCCGGATCTACCTCCAGCTGCCCGAGGATGCTTGCGTACTGATGTACATACCGATTACATTTGCCGCTAGGGGTCTCTCACTGGTAGCGTATATGTGCCCTCTCGCCTGCATCGTTTTGACACAGGCGGCATGGTATGTTTTGTCGAATGCTTATCATAATTATCTCTTACATGCTTTACCTTTCGTGTTACTGCCTAATGTTCCATTTCTCTGATGTCCTTGGGGAGGTTACGCTTGGAGTTGCGCATGCGTCGACGGCTGCCGGAAGGATGTCTCCCATTGGGTTGGCATGCATTTGCTGTTGTTGCCCGTACTAGTAATGGTTACTGACAATCTGGGTACTCCTTTCGCTTTATTATTATTCATTGCCTTCTGCTTTGTTTTGGAATTCCTGCTCATAACTACTCATCTGGTTTGTATTCTGAGGTACATGCTCTTCGGACAAAACTATGGGCACTCACAAGACTTCCTTTGGGTTGGCAATATCTTTGGTTGGTTGCTTGCATCCTGTTTGGGGCCAGGCTACGTGAACTGGTCGTCTATTCCTCTACCTTTGGAATGGTGACACAGCTTTCTGATCGACTCCTTTCATTCATGGCACTTCGTTTTTACTCGTACCATTCGACTATTTTTGATATATTATGCTCGTTTATATCCTTTCTCCGCTGTAACTATTCGCACATTGTCGCTGCTTAGACTTGCAAATTGCTATATTTTGTTTATGTTTTTCTTTTTGGGATAGTCTCCCATAGGGCTAGGGCCATACATGTAACCACGGTATTCCTCCGCCACAATTAAGGGTTTTATTTATTAATAAAACACCCGGATGGTACCGCCTGTCCTTCCACACACACACACACACAGACACATATATATATATAACCATACATGTAACAAAGGTATTCCTCTGCCACAATTGAGGGTTTTATTTATTAATAAAACACTTGGACAGTACCGTCCGTCCTTTCACACACACACACACATATACATACATACATACATACATACATATATATATATATATATATATATATATTTGAATGAAGGAGCATGAGTCTCCAATATTATTGTATGGAAAACACCCTCACTTATGGCGGAGGAATGCCGTTGTTACAAGCAAGAGAGAAACAAAGTTGTATATAACTACTTGAAGGCCAAAAGGTATGACACCATAATGTGAAATAGGGCAAGGGAAAATGTTCAAACGTGGTATAATATTCCTCGTTGAAACCTTGACAAGGAAAACCACCGTTGTGGATAAAATCTTGCACAAAGGGAAAAGTGTACATATTTACCACATTTGAAACATTTAGTACACGAAGAAAGGGCAGCCCCAGCGCAGGAGAACGTGGCCATCCGACGTGAGCAGCAGCAACATTCATGAATATCCATGCAAAGACAAACAAATAGTTATTAGTAGTGAACACAGACCAAATGCATGGAGACCGTGTAATATGGCAATAGCAAAGGACCATACCAAGCCAGCCTGTATCCCATAGAATGCAGGAAGCATGTCTATAGTAAGGCCAATCCATATGGCAGACAAGTAGGAGAAACATAGGAAGAAGTGGGTCAAGCATTCTGAATATTTCCTGTAGTACGATCTAGCGTGACACAACTGCAAATCAATGGTGGTAGCGTATGCCACTTATAATAACCCGTTGTAGGAATCATCAACCCATGTTGTGCTAAGTGATGGGCCGCCATATTTGATTCCCTATAGACATGTTGAACATCGAAATGTGTCTGCATCTGCAACGAACGAAGGAATTGAAGATGATAACTCTCAGAGGTAGTGCCGCACTGATAAATTGAATGTGTCAACTGCTGATAATCAGTCTCCAGTATGATATGACGATAGAGAGGCAGAAAGTATAACAATCCAAATAATGGTGCCTGCATTTCTGATGTATGGAATGCAGGATGGCAATCAGAAAGAAAGTGCACCAACACATGTGCCGAAACTATCTCTTAGGATGGCCCCTCCAGCTGCAAAAGTCCTTCCAATAGCAGCATCAATACTGGGCTTCACCCGACCTGGAGGACGCACCAACCATCGTACAAGCAAGGGCTGCTTAGTATGAATAGCAGGCAGCAAATGTAGGTGCTAGACGGAGCTGAATCTCAAAGCAAGTTTTGTTCCATCAATCGTTTTTCCCCATAAATAAATATCAGAACGTATCACTGCAATGAGTGAGTCCGTAGTACATCTGAGGTTATCACCATATACTAAAGCTGTGTATGCTCGCCAGATGTTAAGAACAATGATGCCCGGAATCAAAATGCGTAAAACCCCGAGGAGCATGTTGTTTGAGGCACTAAACCACCAAGATAATAGATAAGGCCACAAACATGTGGCCTGGGAAGAAATACCAAGAAAGACAACCGAAAAGCAAGTCCAGACAGGGCAAATATAGGTACAATGTATAAAGATATGATCCACCCCTGCTGAAGCAGTCTTACAAAAAGGACATTGTGTGGGCATGGATATTGTAAACTTACTAATATAATCCTCAAACGGCAACGCTCGGTGATATATCCTCCAGAGAAAATTTCAGACTTTCGGGTGATGATACTTGTGCCAAATAAATTGTGCCGAAAAAAGAGTGGGACAGGACATACGACAAAGATCATATGCTGAAGGCAACGTGAATTCTCCCGATGTCGCTTGTGCCCATCTGTGCTGCGTGCCATGCAACTGAGCATGTGTTGAACAAAAAGCATGATAGCGACAAATAATCTTCCACAAAGGTGAGTTCAGAAGTCGCGGGTGAAAGTCCCCACGGTGGCCATATTTGGAATTCAAATAATTGCTCCAGAGTGTATTATGCTGATGGTAATTCCACCAAATCTGACAAAAATATGCCTCTTGTAGGTTGCGTAAATCATGAATGCCTAATCCACCTTCAGAACATGGGATCCGGATAGTAGACCATGCGAACCAATGCCGTCTTGGTCCCCAGTAAAAATTGGCCATCTTACGCTCAATGATTTTAATAACCGATTGTGGTAACCCTCCTGCAGCAATAATATGTAATGGGAGAGAAGAAATAACATATCTCAATAATACCATTCTTCCCGCTGGTGACAACAGCTTATTATGCCAACCATTCAATTGGGCATCAATATGCGCTAAAAGTGACGTACAGTATCTGGCACGACTAATAACTTTATGTAAGAAAGAGCCCAAGTAGTGGAATGGTAAGCATGATGGCCGCAATACCGAGAATAATCTTATAGCGTCGCTTGCGCTGCAATGGTGTGTTAGAAGAAGGAATAAAGTTGCTTTTACCGTAGTTTGCTTTTTGGCCAGAGGCGCCTTTATAACCAGTAAGAAAATATCGTAATCCATTCAATATATGAATAGTACCACGTAGAAAAATCAACAAATCATCAGCATAAACGAGATGTGTAACATGAAAAGGCATAAGACTCAGCCGAAAAGGTTGTATCACCCCAGCTGCAACTAAAGCCTTTAATCCTCTACTAAATCCTTCCGAAGACAATATGAATAACAATGGTGATAATAGATCACCTTGTTTCACCCCTCTATACAGACGAAAAACACATGAAGGAACACCATTGATAAGAATCGAAAGCCTGGTGCTGCCTAAATGATTCATAATGATGCGTACAAAGAAGGCCAAAAATCCAAACCTGCGCAACAATAATTTCAAGTATTCCCAACTTACCCCATCAAAAGCATTCATCATATCTAGCTTCAGACATAGCTGAGTTCCACATTTATCTAGCATGTGTATCATCTCCCGAGCAAGCAAAACTTGCGCAGAGATATCATGACCTTTTAAAAAACCAGTTTGTTCTGGTGAGATCAACTTTGGGAGAAACACACTCAGGCGCGATGCAATAATACAAGTACAAATTTTACTCAAAAAATTTGTCAAACATATAGGTCTAAAGTCACTGAAGGTGCGAGGCACCGTAACCTTTGGAATTAGAGTGATTAGAGCACTAGGCATCACCGAAGGCTGTGGAACGCCAAGAAAAATTTCCTGCACCGCCAAGACAACATCCTTATTTATAAAATTCCAACATGAACGGGAAAAATTACCATGGAACCCACACTCTGAGGATCTAGGCTCCACACTGCCTCCTTTACTTCAGACTTCTGCGGCAGACGTGTAAGAAACAAATTCTCCTCCGTAGTCACCGGCTGAGGAATATGCTGCAAAATATAGTCATAATCACATTTGGGCTCTCTCGCAAATAAAGTTGTATAATATAAGATCGCTTCATTCTGAATTGCCACTTGCATATCACATAATACATTCGATGAGGTATAGATGTTCTGAATACGTAGCTGAGCCCGGCGGCCCTTTACCACATAATGAAAATATCGTGTGTTATCTTCATCATCCCTAAGCCATCGAACACGGGCTTTTTGCTTCCAAAACTGTAGCTCGTATTTAGACGCTTGAATGTGCTCAACCTTCGCCTGATGGTATGAAGTGCGATTATCATCCATTGGATCATTATCCCTTATAGCCTCCGCCCACCGAACCTCTGCCTCTGCCTGCTCCACTCGGCTAAAAATATTACCAAAAATATTCCGATTCCATCGTTGAATGTCATTCTTCAGCCGGAAAAAGTTACTATAGAAACCATACATACCTCCTGAGGTCGGATATGACAACCAAGCTGCATCAACATAAGCATGAAAATTTGGGTGAGATGACCAAGCATCCAAAAATCAAAATGAGCGATGACCATAATTACCCAATATACAACAAACACATAAGATATATATCATTATAAGCATCTTGAAAAGAAGAGTTCAGAAAGAGCCAGTCTAGGCGACGATGCACTCGGTCTAGTCCACATCCATCTGTCCAAGTATATCGAGTGCCATGAAATGGAGGATCCATCAATGCGCAGTTTTCCATACAGTCATTAAAGTCCTAGAATGCTGACAATGATGGCTGAAACGGCCACGATGATCATCCAATGTTCGAAAAGTATTAAAATCTCCACACACCAACCATGGGCTGGTGATCTGTTGAAAAAAATAACATAATGTTTGCCATAGAGGACATCGTTGTGCTAAGGTATGTTGCGCATAAACCACTGAAAAAATGGAGAGATTTAGTGGACCAAAAAAAGAGTAGATAAATAACGTGCTCATCATCTCTTGTATGTACGAGCAGGAAAATTGAATCATGCCAGTAAACCCAAATTTTTCTAGTCTACGAACAATAAGAATTTGTAAAACCCAAGTCCATACCAGTACGCGTGACACGGGTAGATGGATGTTTCAGCTCTATAACAGCTAGCAAATTAAGTCTGTGCAAAAGAACTAAATGATGTAAACGGGCAAAAGAGGGGCTGAGGCCTCTAACATTCCAAGCCACGATATTCACCGAGATTGGGTGATATAACTCATATGAGACAAACGCGCATCACTACGAGTAAGAATTGTGGAAGGTGGCAATGGTGGCAACTCCTTACTTATTCTCTGCCTCCGACGTGGTACCACTGTAATAAATCCATCATCCGCCATGGGCTCTTGAAGGCAGGATAAGAGAATCTCTTCCGAAGGGGGCTCTGGGAACGATTGTATTTTCCGTAAAACAACACCGGAAACCAGTGGTAAATTGGGTGGAAGGTCTTGAACATGAATCTCCATATCCGATGAATGACGAATATCTCCCACGTCCTCAGATTCATTTATGGGAGGAAAATCAGCATCTGAACCCAACCTAGAAATATCCTGCGCAATACTGGGAAGTGGATCTGGTCCTTGGTGCAGATTTACAACTGGAGAAGGTGCTTTTTCCTGGCAGGACAACAAAGTGATCGATTCAGCAGATGGGAATGAGCGACTTGCCGGTTGCTGTTTCTTCGGTGTCCATATGGTTACAGGCGGAGGTGGTGGCACAGCTGAAGGCGATGATGCTTGATAAGAGCCTGTAGCATGGCCGATTCGACGACATGTAGCCCAAAACATGGGCAAATCCTTATAAATTATCTGTTGCAATAAGAGTCGCTGCTTTGCCTGCACATAAATCTTCTTAGGTAAATCAGGCGAAACATCTACTTCCACACACACAAGAGCCACTGATGGTCTCAAACCATCTGATGTAGAAATGTCTAATTTGATAGGAGCACCAATCGACCGAAATATTTCAAAAAGAGCCGTCTTATGATGGAGGTGAATTGACAAACCCGGCAATGCAATCCAAACAGGAACTATAGGAACATCTATAGAGGGATCAAAATCGACCATCCATTTCGTTACACGCATATAACACCCGGAAATACACCATGATCAATGATAAAAGCATCAAATATAATCTAGCTCATGCCAAATATTCAAAAGGAAATATGATTAATCAATTAAAGAAATGCACAAATCAATCTTGAAGCCAATCCTTTCAAAAACATCACAAATGAATTTCAATAGAGGACGACCATACCAAAACATGCCCACCAAAGAGAACCGGAAAGGAACCGCAAGAGCATCAATTTTACTATCAGTAAAAGAGATCATTGGAAGGCCTTTTATACCTAGAGACCTTTTTCGGAGAGATGGCAATGTGAGTGGCATTTGATCCATCGGATAAAACAGTCGCATAAGATGGCGGCGCTGAGATCAACATTAGAATTCATGCGGACAATGCAAATAGCAATCCAGAAGGCGAAGAATGGCAATAAGAATGCGCCAATCGCAATGGATATCTAGAAGAAGTTGCGTAGAGATCAGCAACAATGGCGGTGGTTCGCCATCGCCAGAGGCTCTCGTCATTTTTCTATCATATTGTTGGAAACTTAGCACTTACTATATATACATACACACACACACACACACACATATATATATATATATATATGTATATATATATATATATATATATATATATATATATATATATTTATATTTATAAAAGGGTCTGATATTAGGGGACGACTAATATTGTGGATGGCGCAGGGCTTCCGGTTTTCTCAGCGGCTTTAGCCGCCGCCGCCGATTTCACTCCACCGTCGCCGTTTGCATCACCCAGCCATCAGCCATTCTATCATCCGTCATCTATTCTCGTCGACATTGCCGCCACCACCAACATTATGGCATCGAAACCTCCTTCGTTTGCTGATGTGGTTTCCGGCGCCTCCTCATCAGAAAAAATCAGCATCTTACCTAAAACAGTCTCAAGACACAAAGGTATTCCAATGATCTCTTTTCTCGATTCTGAAATCGATGCACTAGACGCGCCATTCAAATATTCCTTGGTTGGTACGTTTTGGTATGGAAGACCACCATTGAAGGTGATCCGAGATGTATTCGAAAAAATTGGTTTTCATCATGATTTGCGCATCACACTTATTGATCAATCTCACATCCTTTTGAATTTTCGTCAAGAAGCCGATTATCTTGGATGTTTCTATCGTAGATCATGGCTAATATCAGGCTGTCACATGCGTATAACTAAATGGACAGTCGACTTCGATCCTTCGACTGATGTTCCCATTGTTCCAATCTGGGTAGCCTTTCCTGGTTTACCAATTCATTTGCACTGCCGCGAAGCTCTATTTGAAATAGTGAAGCCGACAGGCTCCCCACTCAAGCTTGATGTTGCGACATCTGATGCGCTTAGGCCGTCCGTAGCAAGAGTCTGTGTTGAGGTTGATGTCTCGCAGGAACTGCCGCAAAAAATATATTTGCAGGAAAAACAACGACTTATATTACAATCAGTGATCTATGAGGATTTGCCAAAATATTGTAGTACTTGTCGTCGTTTAGGGCATGATCATTTGTCTTGTGAGCCAAGGCAGTCAGCGCCGTCGACCATTCCGCCACCTCCGCCGCCACCTCCGTTTCGTCCGCCAAAACAAAGATGGACTCCAGTTAAAAAGAAGACAGCTGAACCACCTTCTACAGACCCATCATCCTCCCTACCGCCTCAAGCTTCCATGTCTGATATGCCACCAGCGACGGAGCCTACGACAAATGCTCCCATAATTGCTCCTATCGCTAATATTGATCCACAGGATGTGGAGGAAGGTCAGCTACAAGACACTTTTTGTGATGCTCCGGATCACCAGCTGCCGGATGACGTCACTCATACCGATATTGGTCACTTGTCGGATACGGAACTGCCGGTTGAGGAGCAGGCTGATGCTCCTCTCATGGTACCTGCCGACGTTACACGTCGTATGCAGCGGTTAGACTCGTCGCCTGATGATGACATATTAATATCTAGACTTAATGATCATCTGGAGGAGGCACCATTTGTGCCTGTTGTCCCACGTTGAAAATGCCGAGCTCGAAAGGATCTGCCACCATTACCACCGTCGACCGTTCTGACACGCAGCGCATCTCAGATCATTCAGGAAAGTGTTTCTAGCCTTACTAAATGAATATATTAATTTGGAACATTCGAGGCATGCGCACGTCCTTGTCTCGGTTACAGCAGTTGATTAGAGAATATCGTTTAAATTTGCTTGCGTTAATCGAACCTAAACATACCCCTGCACAAGTACATAGATTTTGTTTGCGTCTTGGCTTTTCACACTGTTATGCTTCACAATCGGAACATATATGGTTTTTCTGGCGGGATAATGAGTTTCGTTTGCTTGCCACACAGGATCAAGAGCAAGTGATCCACTTGACTCTCTCTTCAATCTCGCAGCAGCATTCATTTGTTCTCTCTTTAGTCTATGCAAAACATACAGCCACACAGCGCCAACATTTATGGCGCGCCCTATGTGATTTCTCCACGGGGTTATAGTTGCCATGGTTAATTGGTGGAGATTTCAATACGTTCCGTACAATTGAAGATAATAATGGCCGATCTACACCTTCTTTATCTGTATTACAAGACTTTAATGACTGTATTAAGGCATGTTCACTTATGTCGCCACCATATCAAGGCACGCGCTATACTTGGGCTGAAGGTCGCGGCCTTGGACGTGTCCGCCGGAGGCTAGACTGGACATTTATTAATTCTTTGATGTATGATATGTTTGACACTCTGAGACTCACTCACTTGCCACGTGTAACATCGGATCACACTCCGCTCTTGATACAATGTCAGTTAAGTACCCAGCGAACCCGTCGCTCTTTCCGGTTTCTAGGCGCATGGCTACACCATCCTGATTTTCATAATTATGTGCGCCATGCATGGCTATCGTATCCAACAACAGGCGGCATGCGGGGCTTCTATGACAAATTATCTTCTCTAAAGAAAGATATTCAGCACTGGAATAAGACTATCTTTGGGAATATTTTCAGCACATTGAAGGATGAAGAAAACAATCTTAATACAGTAGAAAACAACTGGGACGCTACTCCTACGGAGGAAGCGCTGGAGGCTTTTTATCAGGCCAAAGCACAGTATTTGCTTGCCTCAAAATATGAACTTCTATACTGGAAACAAAAGGCTCGTGTTAAATGGTTACAAGAAGGGGATGCTAATACTAGCTACTTTCACTCTCTTGTCAAAGGTAAACGTTCACAGCTATGTATTCGTCAGCTTCAAATCTCGCAGGGAACATTGTTGACACAGCCGGAGGATATTATGCTGGCGGCTGTAGATTATTATAAGGATTTATTTGCCCGAGCGACTACGACCAATCATACCAAAATATTATCACATGTCCCATGTCTAGTCACTGATGCGGATAATTTAATGCTTACACAGTTGCCATTGGAGTCAGAGGTAAAAGCGGCGGTATGGAGTTTGGATCCGCAAAGTGCGGCAGGGCCGGATGGATTTCATGGACACTTCTATCGTTCGTGTTGGTCAATAATCCATTTGGATGTGCTAAAAGCTGTGCAGGAATTTTTCATTGGGGTTCCCCAGCCGACTGTCATGGCAAGTGCGTTACTTACTCTCATCCCGAAACGCAGTCACCACAGACATTTGGTGATTTTCGTCCGATTTGTCTCACGAATTTCATCAGTAAAGTTTGCACTCGTATTATTGCCACTCGTTTGAATCATCTATTACCAAATTTAATTTTGCCGGAGCAAACAGGCTTTCTCGCAGGTAATGATATCTCAACTCAAGTGCTTTTGGCTCGTGAAATGGTACATATGTTGGATAGAGGCGGGCCACAGTTATGTCTGAAATTAGATATGATGAAGGCTTTTGATCGGGTAAGCTGGGAATATCTCCAACTACTTCTACGCAAGTTTGGATTTTCTGATTTTTTCATTCGGATTATTATTAATCATCTCAATGCTACGAGGATGTCAGTATTAATCAATGGGCAGCCATCACCATACTTTCGACCTTTTAGTGGCGTCAAACAGGGGGATCCATTATCTCCTTTACTGTTTATATTATCATCTGAGAGTTTCAGCAGGGGGTTGAAGGCTCTGGTTACCGCGGGAAGGATTCAATCATTTCGGTTGGGCAGAATTCCTATGACCATTTCGCACTTGGCTTACGTAGACGATTTGCTTATCTTCTTACGAGGTACACAGAGAAATCTTCGGCGATTCTATACATTTCTCACCACATATGAAACGGCATCAGGACAAAAAGTAAATTTTAGTAAAAGCAGTTTCATACCATCATCCAATATCACAGCAAGACAATGTCAAAATATCAAAGAAATTCTAGGCATGCACCCCACAGCTCTGCCTTTTCGATATCTTGGTTCTTATCTTCATAAGGGCATCCCTCGGGCTAGGCACTGTTCATCCTTATTACAGCATGTGGATGACCGGTTAAATGGCTGGCATTCTCGTCTACTATCTTTGGCAGGACAGCTGGTGCTTTTACGCTCTGTCATTGCGGCACTCCCACTACACATTTTGGCGGCAGGCGGCATGCCTAAGTCTGTCATTCGCATGCTTGACAGAAAGATGTCGGCGTTTTTTTGGGGAGATAGGCATCACTGGGTCGCATGGAAAACTATTACTACTCCAGTAGAAGAAGGTGGATTAGGGCTTCGTAATCTACGTGAACTGCAGCAAGCATATCAATGTCGAGTATGGTGGAAATATCAGTGTCATGATACTTTATGGAGTAGGTATATGCACCTTAAATATGGACAGCGGGGTGACTATAATCCTAGGCTCCCAGATTCAGCAGTTTGGAAAGCTATCTGTCGCATTCACCCCATTTGTTTTTCCCACTCCACTGGCTCGGGAGCATTTCTATCATGGACGTCTACGTCTTTAGGGGAGTTTACACTTAAGTCGGCTTATGATACATGTCGAGTGTCACGCCCAACATTACTCTCGACAACATTTATTTGGTTTAAACAACACTCTCCCTCCGTTCGGCTATTATTGTGGCGCTTCTTTCATCAGCAATGCCATTTGAAGATTACATAGGACACTATTCGATGGTGCGTCCAACCCAATGTCCTTTTTGCAGGTCACATTCAGCTACAGTGGACCATGTATTCATTTACTGTTCTCACATTCGCTATTTTTGGAGTTTTTTTGCTGCTGAATTACATGGCGTACCGCCGACATCTCTATCTTTGCGACAATATTTATTATCATGGTGTTATAGGTCCAATTCTACATCACTCTCGGGAGTCTTGAAGATAGTCATTCCTGCAATTGTATTGTCAAACATTTGGCGTCAATATGCACAGTTAACATATGGGGACACTACAATTTTATCCACAGCGGCATTACGTAACTCCATTCACTTTGATATTCACGTATGGATGATGAAGATCCAGGGGTCCAAGTTGGCAGCAGGTCCGCTACCTTCTCTATCCTGGCTCCCTCGAATTCGTACTCCGCGACTTTGGGTAATTAGATAGCAAACTCCTCCTTCTGGTCGACTCAAATTAAATGTGGATGCAGCAGTTGGCCAACTATATGCTGCGGGTGGGGCAATATTACGTGATCAAGATGGTTGTTGCATCCAGGCCCTTTCATTTCGTCTGCCTCACAGTACACCTTTGCAGGCAGAGATTCAGGCTACGCATTTTGGTCTGATGTATTTTCTTCCATTTTACCGTTCGCTCATTGTAGAGTCTGATTGTACTGAAATGCTAGCATGTCTATGCAAGCCTCGGCAACCAACGGGAAATTATCACCTTCAGCAGCTTCATGACCTGGTTAGACAGCATCGGCTGGTGCTACTTCACACATATCGTGAGACTAATCTGCCGGCCCATTATCTTGCACAACATGCGATGATGCATCCTACAACGGGGGTGTATAACAGTCACACTCTTCCTCCCCTGGTCAAGGCTTCAGTGGCGCTGGATCTCACATCGGCGGCATTGCGCACAGCTTGATACTTAAGTCTATCTAATGGGTTGTTGTTCTTTAACATATTCTGCCCGTGCCCTACTAGTCACGGGCAGGCCCGGTACGCATCGCAATCATTTGATATGCTGCTGCATAACTTTTTAATTATCCACATTAATGTTGTTTTTGTTACCATGCTCAATGGCAGTTGCGGTAACTGTGAGGTTAATTTGGAGTGTGGGTGCACCCCTACCATACATATAATCTTCCATACGGATTGGCAACGTCGACTTTTTTCTGCCTGTACAACATTTGGTACAGCCAGGCTTGTATGTCTAGCAACAATACATTTATGTCCTTCGCTTGTGGCTGTGAGACATCTTGTTGGTGTCAAGGTTTCCTCTTGCTATCATCTATCTCAGACGACTCAAGCATGCTGTTGTCCTTTTTTCCCTGTTGTACACAGGGGTTGGCTTGTTGCACGTCTTTCTGCCGGCACTTTGGGTTGTGCCGGCAGTACAGGTTTGATCTATGCCCAGAATTATCTTGTTCTTCTATGTTCTGGATTTATGATTTACTCAAACTATTCTCTTCATGGTGCGTGGACGAGAGCATGGATCGCGATTCTTCTCTGCACACTAGGCGCGTTCACTGCATGGTCCTGGTCCCATTATCCGGGACATAAACTGGTTGGCTGCACTGTTGCTCATTGGGCGGCTTGGCAAGACACAGGCGTTGCACTTTATTTCCAATACATTGATGGCCATTCAAGAAGATTGCGAGATACTCTTGATGTTTGGCTGTTCATCCGGCATACTCTTTTATTACATTTGTATAGTACATGGTTAACTATTTGTAATTCATTACACAATAGTGTATATCAGCAGTCCAGGCATATAAATATGTACGCTTTTTCCTTCGTCGGGGTTTTTACTCGGCAAGGTTTTCATGCGGCATATCATATATAGCCTGGATGTTGATAATCATTTGCTGCTATACTGTTTATTGACTCACTTTGCTGTACTATGGTTTTCCTCCGCCAAAAGTGAGGGTTTTATATAATAAAAATACACGGTTTTTAAAAAAAAATTATAAAAGGAAATTTTATTAAGAAAAAGCCTCACTTTTGGTGGAGGAAAACCATATTACAAGTATCAGGGTATGCGAATAAATGAAATAACGAACTAATGATGACATATCTCCAGTCGTATATGATATGACGCATTAAAACCTTGCCAAGTAAAACCACCCTTGTGGATAAAATCTTGGCGAAGGAAAAGCGTACATATTTATACGGCTGTCATTGATATCTAAGGAATATAAGATTGAGTACAACGATATGATTTCTGTAGTGGTTTGAGTTAGCAGTGTAGCACAGAATGCGTTGGATGGGCCGCTGCTTGGTCTTGATGGATCCAGTATGATTTGTACCTCATGAGATTGCAAGGAAGAAGTTATACCGATGGCAATAAGAAAAGTAGTAAGAGTAAGCATAAAAGTCAAACGCATACCCAAGTCGCCTTGGCTAAGCTGGAGCCAAGGCGACGGTGTTATGTTATTGGTTCCAATTAGTTGGGCCTTGACATTCCAGCTTGCAATGCTTGAGATGGAAGATTTCCGCATGAATGACTTGTTTATGGCAAGCAGGAAGAAATCCCCGTTGTGACGCGCTAGTTGAGCCGCAGTCGTGGAGTCCGCGCATGCATGGTGGAATTGTTGTGTTGCCGTAAATAGTCTCGCCACCATGATATGAAAACCAATCCATGCCCAGGGAAATAAAAAGAGCAATTTATCAATGAGTATGAAGCAGATTAAAAACCAGGCCAATAGATAACAAGACTTACCGAGCCTGCCTGGATCCCTTAGGATACAGGCAGAAAGATGGTAAAATCGCCAATCCATGTGGAAGACTTTAGAGTGTCAAGGTACGCGCAATTGGAAGGACGAGAGATCCAATGAGATAAAAGAACGCACTAATGAAGGAAGAGTACGAAAAGTATAATATTGTGTGCTAGGGTTCAACATGGCATATTGATCTGGTAATGCGCTGCCATATTTGCCTCTCGATAAATGTGATGGTAGTCTAGGAGATGGAGATGAACGAGCGTTTGAAGTAACCGAAGATAATAGTTTCCATGGACAAGCTGCGGGCGTGACAAACGAGATATCATCTGAGCACAATCTGACTCCAGTATTATTGTGCGATGCAGTGGAAGAAAATTGAAAAGTCCAAACACAGCGGCCTGAATCTCCACATTGAGTGGTGTACTTGGAGGCAGTCGGAATGAAATGGCTCCTGCACATGAACCCATGTGATTGCGCAATATAGCACTCCCTGCTGCATAATGTCTACCAACTGCAGAATCTATGTTTAATTTTAACCGACCTAGAGGCGGAGTAAGCCAACGAATCAGATGAGGCCGCGGAGGCTGCAGCGACGGCAGCCAAGAAAAATATCGCATAGGGCCAGCTGCAAGTTTTGATCCCACTAATTTTTTGCACCACATAGTAATGTCATATCATATGGAGGCCCGAAGTGATGTGACTGTAATATTACTTTGTTCCCCATAGGCTAAGGAGGCATAGCCGCGCCATATGTTATACACTATAATCGTCGGAATAACGATTTTAAAAACCCCAAGAAGACAGGAAAATGAGGAGCGATACCACTAAGAGAGAAGATACTTGCGAAGCTGCAACGAGGATGGTTGAGGACATTGTAGCTCACTAGCAAAATAATACCATAGGGGGCACACTTGTGTACAATATAAGAAAACATGATCCACTGTGGCCGACACACCTTTACAGAATGGACATTGCATAGGGCGAGTTGTAGAGTACCTACCAATATAATCCTCAAATGGCACCGCAGAATAGAAGAGTCGCCATAAGAATAACTGAATAACTAGGGAATGGTGCTTAAACCAAATAAACTTCGCTGAAAGTAGTTGTGGACTAGATGTGTGGCAGTTATCATAAGCGCTGCGCAAAGAAAATTCTCCTGTGGGCATGTGTAACCATGTGAGGTGGTCGCCTTGGCCATCTGTCTGAGGAAGGCAGAAAGGATGAATTCTGCAAATAATCTTCCAGATAGGTGAATCTGGTAAACGAGGCATATAATCTCCGCCGTGACCATAGTTGGCGTGCATATACTTTCTCCAAAGCGTAGAATGTGCTGATACGACCACCAAATATGGAAGTGATAAGCTCGCTGTAACATGCTAAGGTCTCGAAGACCCAAGCCTCCTTCTTCATGAGGCGTGCAGATAGTAGTCCATGATACCCAGTGATGTCTACGCCCCTAATAAAATGATGCCATCTTGCTATTTATTACCTTAATCACTGATTTTGGTAGTCCTACAGCCACGAGGATATGATATATATATATATATAATATAAGAACCCTCATTTGTGGCGGAGGAATATCGTGGTTACATTAAGGACCTTTCTAAGGCGGGAGACTCTCCCAAACTAAACAGAACAAGAAAATAAAAAGGCATATATAAATAGTAATATACAATTAAGCAATAAAGTATAAATAGAAAAAGGTAGCGTTATGCATTCTACTCCAGCGTCATTGTTGCAACAGGAAGGCATGGAAGACTTCAATGTAGAGATAAGGTCGCGGCATATGTGGTACATCAGCAAATCAAAAAAGTCATATGTCACATATGAATAGTTATTGTAAATGTTAAATAGAAAGTACCAGACGAGTGAAAGATATGTACTCGGGTCGCCCGTTACCAATAAAGGCACGGGCAACAAAAGAGGTACTTGACATCAGCATGCAACCCATATTTGAACGCCCACATCGCAGGATGATATAGTGACCCTCAACATGTGTGTAATATACATCATTAGGTAAGCAACACACAAGAAATTAAAAGGGTAAAGTGAACTGAGAAAAACATACCCGGTCGCCCGTAGTAAGGAGACGCGGGCGAGAATGTAATGGCTGGCATTCACAAAACTACTAAGGTCGAACATAGACTGTATGAACATCTGTATGTATGCTACCGCGCGCTAATGGTGGAAGCTCCAAAATTATAGAGTAAACACTGTTGAGAAATATGTTTGGATAATTTTCAAAGTCATGATTTTAAGTGATGAATACTTAAAAATGTCACACATGGTGTTATATGTGATTAAAAGTTGAACAAGTTGACATCGATCTCTTAGGTTGTTGCACATCGATCGATCTATGTACATAGATCTCTCACATCGATCGATCTATGTAAGGCAGATAAGTTTAAGACCTTCCTGTGAGACATCGATCTCTAAACCTGAGACACATCAATCGATTGATGTACATCGAACTCTCACTTCGATCGATCGATGTAGGTCAGAGGAAAACTCTGAAACTTTCTGTGAGACATCGATCTCTGAAGCTGAGACACTTCGATCGATCAATGTCTAGGGTTTTTAGAAATAATTTTCTAAAAAGTGATAAAATCATTGTTTTCATTTGTACATGATTTATACATGCTCATTATGTGATTATTATGTATTTTTGGTGATTATTATTGTCTTGTGACTAATATGCCTTGGAAGTTTCTACAACTTACCAAAAAGGACAAAATTGGTATTTTAAGTTTCGTAGGAACATCATATGGTGAAAAATATTTCAAGTGCATATTATTATCTTGGTTATCATGACAAAGGTGGTATTGTGATTATTTCTGACCATCGGGGGTATTTTTGGAGTTTTCTCACACCAGGGGTATTTTGGTCATTTTACCCCAGGGGTATTTTTGGTATTTTAACTCAAGGACTCTCTTGAGCATATTATTATCTTTATTCTGGAGCTATGTTATTATTATTTTGAAGATTATATGGTGACCTTATATCTTATTCTCTCAACCGATGATATTATTGACTATAGCTGAATATGTGACGATTTGAGATGTCACATTCTATTTTTTCTTGAAGACCCTCTTATATATGTTATAAGAGGATATTAATCATCATCTTTTAGAGATTACAAGGTGTCCTTGGTGCAAGATTCATCAAAATATGTAAAGGAGAAGAAAGTATGAATTTAGGTGTTATATGTTGACATAATCTTGTCAACACTTATTCATTATTTTTTATTCACAAAATTTGAGTTGGTATGCATACATACAACATCAAAAACGTCCATAAACAGGTGGAGAAGGTGGTGTACTTATTTTATGACTTTTGGACAAGTGGAAAATTCAAAAACAAGCTAGTTGGCAAAAGTTGCCAACTTGAAATTTCAAATTTGAATGTAATGGAGACAAGGTTGTTGGAGATGATTATGGAGGTGCTTTAATTCAAAATTCTCAGCCATCACATGGTCTAAAAGTTGGAGAGAATATGACATCTATTCACACTATAAATAGGAGGCAAGGTGAAGAAGAGAAGACACACTTGAAAGCAAAAATTGAAGATTGTTGTCTTGCTATTCTTTTCTCATATTTTTGTTCATACTTTGTGTAGCTAAGATGTTCCAATTTTTCTGTTGTCCAGCTACACTTTACACACCTTCTCGGGTTAGATTTGTATGATTGATTAGCTAAATTTATAAGGCTACATCAATAGGTGGTAGAGGTGTTATAATCAAGAGTTGCATAGAGGTGATTATCCAAGTCTTGAATAGGGTTGGTGTATAACCCAAGGATCAAGCTTGGCTCTTGTTGTAAGGTGTTCATTTGATGGTGAAATCCAAGGAAAGGTGTTCCTTAGGACTGGAGTAGGTCACATTGACCGAACCAGGATAAATTCTCGGTGTTCCTCTCTTGTTTCTTTATTTCTGTTTTCTGCCCGTTTTTGACTACAGTTTTCACACAATTTCTCACAATTTGAAAAAAATAGCAAAACATTTTCAAAATTTATGATTTTTGGTGGAGTTATACGTCAGACTGTTAGCTTTCATTTGCAACAAGAATCAATAGATTTGAGCAAGGGAAAGTTAGTCTTTCTGTCTTTGCAAGATAACTGCTCCAATCTGGCTGCAATCTGACCAGTTTTGAGAAAACTTAAATTCTATATTTTTCAAGAATTGTTTAAGGTCAGGGCCTTTTGGAAACTTCATCTACACATCCTAAGGAGTGTTTTTATATAAAGATCAACCTTTTTGGTTGAGTATTCAAAGAGAAATACGTTTTGCAAAATCAGCAACATTCTGTCCAATTCTGTCCAGATTGACCATCTAATCTTTTTATTTGTTTGAAGGGCCAAACGATCTTATTTTTGGCTTATTTTTGGATAGAGTCGTGTTAGCTCATTGAAGTTAAATTCTGAAAAGTTTCATAATTTTTGGAGTTGTGTACAATTATTTATGAATTTTTGAAAAACAGGTTCTGAATCTGAGGTGGTTTCAGATTCTGTTTTCAAAGGGGATTTTAACAAAGGGTTGTAGTGTAATTTCCTCTAACCACTATTCACCCCCCCTCTAGTGGTGTTTATTGCAGGTTCACGGTCCAACATTTGGTATCAGAGCCAGACCAACAGCACTCAAAAGAAGCAAGATTCAACACCATACGAATAATACAAGGCCAAGAAACAACGATTTATTATATACTACTTGTCTCAAATCCAAGGTACATACTATGGCTATTGTTTCTCACAAAGGTGAGTTGGAAGGTATGTCTACACAACGCCCTCCTCTTTTTGATGGCAATAATTTTGTTCATTGGAAACTAAGAATGAGGCTATTCTTAATGGCTATAGACATCGATTTATGGTCTATGGTTGAAGATGGGCCGTACATTCCAACGAAAGTTACACAAGTTAGTGGAGTAACTCAAGAGGTTGAAAAATATAAAAGTGAATGGTCATCAGATGATAAAAAGAAAATGTCCATGAATGCTAAAGCTATGCAATTACTTTTAAATGGACTTACAACTTCTAAAGCAGGATATGTGTCAAATTGCACAAGCGCACACGACATGTGGAAATCACTTGTATTAAAGTTTGAAGGTACTAGTGGTGTTAAAGAGTCAAAAATAAACATGCTTATGACTGAATTAGAGACTTTTAAAATGTTGCCAAACGAATCCATAACATCTATGAATGTGGAAATCACTTCTTCTTCTTCTTCTCAACCTAGGAAGAATAACATAAACAGATGGTATAATAAAGAATTAAAGTGTTATGAATGCGGTCAAAAAGGACATATTTCATACGACTGTCCCACGAAGAAAAATAATAATAATAACAACAATAATAAACAAGACAAGGACAAGGAGGCTCAAACGACAAAGACAAAGGAGTCTAAGGCAAGAAAAGGGAAACGAGCAATGAAGGTGAGCACATGGAGCGACTCATCCGACTCAGACTCCGAAACTGAGGAAGCTCAAGTTTGCTTTGTATCCAACGAGGTATGTTCTTCTTCTGATAGTGATTCTGATAGTGACATGATATTTGATGAAATGTATGAAGAATTCCTAAGAATGCATGCTCACTGTAAGAGGCTCTCTAAAGAAAAGAAGAAACTAGTTGAAGAAAATGACAAGTTGAAGACGTCCAACTTGGAATTTTCCGATCAACTAAAATCTCTTAAACAAGAGTCCACTAATACTCTTTATTCTTTAGAGAATAAAATTGAATCATATAGGAAAGATGAACATAAGATAAAAATGGAAAATAAGATGTTATATTCTAAGATAGAAAGTCGTGAACATGAAATAACACAACTTAAGTCGTCTAAACTTAACTTAGAAAAAATGTTAGAACAATTTAAATCGGGTGCAAATATGTTAGATACACTTATCTCATCACAAAAGTATGGTAATGATAAAACCGGCTTAGGCTATAAAGAAGAAAATGAAAAAGTAAATAAAAAAACTAAGTTTGTTTCATATAGTACAAAGTTTCCATATAATACAACAAAATCAACTTTGCCTGCTTCTACACCTTCGTCTACTTATATCAAGGCAAAAATACAACACACACTCACCAATATACACACACATAAACATACATCTAGGCCAAACTTTGCATCTAGACAACCTAGAAATTATGCCTACTTGTATACAAATGCAATTAGACCGAATAAAATGCATACAACTTATTATGAACCTAAGTATAGACAACACTC
Organism: Eustoma russellianum; assembly: GCA_036186865.1. Taxonomy (NCBI): domain Eukaryota; kingdom Viridiplantae; phylum Streptophyta; class Magnoliopsida; order Gentianales; family Gentianaceae; genus Eustoma; species Eustoma russellianum. The sequence goes on along the minus strand of AP025075.1, from coordinate 3,021,194 downwards.
ATATAAATCTTTTAGAAATACATATGAACACACTTATATAGCGCCATATAAGAAACAAAGTCACATGCCTTATACAATTCGACCATCCTATAATAATTATCAAACATGGCGCAACATGTATAACAATGCATCTTCACTTATGTGGAATAATCATGTATATGCTAATTCTTCTTATTTTCCAAATTATAGCAATGCTAAAAATGTGCCTAGAAGGTATATTCAAGTTTGGATACCTAAGGGATATCTAAAAAAGAATAGTGCCCCTAACATTCAAGGACCCAAATAAAGGGTACCTAAAACTTTGTCTCCATTATAGGATAAACACAAAGAATGCAAGAAGGAGGCAAAGTCAAAGAATCTAAAAACCAAATGGTTTTTAGATAGTGGATGTTTGAGGCATATGACGGGGAACCCCAAACTATTCATCGAATTGGAACATATCAAGAATGGAGGAAAAGTAACATTCGGTGACAACAACAAAGGACAAGTTGTTGGAAATGGAACAATTGGGGACCTAACACATTTCAAATACGAAATTTGTTATTACTAAGCAATCTATCTTATAATTTACTTAATATTTCTCAACTTATAGATTGTGGTTATAATGTCTCCTTTCTTCCCAATTCTTGTGATATAATAAATGAAAAGGAGAAATGGTTTTAAAAGGAAATAGAGATGGAAATATTTATACTCTTACCTTAGATAACATGTTAGATGCTAAGGTTAAATGTCTAATATCACATGACTTAGATGTAAATTTATGGCATAGAAGATTAGGCCATATAGGAATTTCAACTATTAAGAAATTGTCTAAGAAGAATTTAATTAGAGGAACGCCTAAGTTAGACTTAGATAATTTTCAAATGTGTGAAATGTGTATTAAGGGAAAACACATTAAAGAAACCTTAAAACCGAAACATGAAGTGAGTACTAGTCATGTACTAGAATTGCTTCACTTAGACTTATTTGGTCCAAGTAGGACAAGAAGTCTAGGTGGACACTACTATGTGTGTGTCATAGTAGATGATTACTCACGCTACACATAGATGTTGTTCTTAACACACAAAGACGATGCTCCATTAGCAATCGAAACCCTTATTAAGCGACTTGAAAACATTTATGAAGAAAATGTTAAAAGAATTAGAAGCGATAGAGGTGGAGAATTTAAAAACAAAGAAGTAATCAAATTTTGTGAACTATATGGAATCAATCATGAATTCTCACCACCTAGAACACCACAACTCAATGGAGTTGTTGAATGTAATAATAGAACGATTCAAGAAGTTGCTAGGACAATGCTGTGTGAAAATAAATTACCTAAATATTTATGGGCTGAAGCTGTTAGTTGTGCATGCTATATTATAAATAGGCTCACTATTAGAAAGAAATTAAATAAAACGCCTTATGAATTGCTAAACAATAGACAACCTAAGATAGATTATCTTAAAGTATTTGGATGTAAATGTTTTGTGCTGAACACTAAGGATAATCTAGATAAATTTGAACAAAAGTCTATTGAATGCATATTTGTTGGGTATTCAACTAACTCAAGAGCATATAGATGTTATAATCCTGCATTCAGAAAAATAATTGAATCCATACATATGAAATTCAATGAAAATGCATGCTTTGAAGTTAGTGATAAACATCAACATAAACAAGAAACAAATGTTAAAAATATGTTTGATGATGATGTATTACTTGAGCCTGTACTTGATCATCTAGAACCAACTCCCCCTGAACAAGACATACATGAACCCTTAGATGAAATAAATCAAGAGACTCTGCAATTGGAAGATACAACTAATGATCCAATTACATTTGATAACATTCACACTAATGAAACATTTGAACAATATGAGGGTGAACCTAGTCAATCAAGGAGTTGGTGGCACCCTAGAGAACTAATCATTGGGGATCCAAGTGTTGGGGTTAGAACACTTAGAAATATAAGTCAACTTGAAGGACATAGCTTAATCTCACAATTAGAACCTAAGAACGTAAAAGAAGCCTTAGGTGACATATCATGGATAGATGCTATGCATGAGGAATTAAATCAATTCACAAGGAACAACGTGTGGGACTTAGTACCTAAACCTGAAGACAAGTCTATCATAGGAACTAAATGGGTCTTTAGGAATAAAATGGATGAACAAGGAAATATTACAAGGAATAAGGCTAGACTAGTCGCACAAGGTTATAATCAACAAGAAGGAATAGATTATGAAGAAACCTTTGCACCCGTTGCACGACTAGAAGCAATTAGATTGTTACTTGCGATTGCAAGTCTAAGCAAAATTAAGCTCTTCCAAATGGATGTCAAGAGTGCGTTCTTGAATGGATACATCCAAGAAGAGGTGTTTGTCAAACAACCCCATGGATTTGAAGATCCAAAGAATCCTAACCATGTTTATAAGCTTAAGAAAGCTCTATATGGTTTAAAACAAGCTCCAAGAGCTTGGTATGATAGATTAGCAAACTTTCTTATTGCAAATAATTATCAAAGGGGGACCATCGATAACACATTATTCTTAAGAAGAAAAGGTAATGATTTATTAATAGTTCAAATATACGTAGATAATATAATCTTTGGTTCAACCAACCCTACTTTAGTAAAAGACTTCGAAGAATGTATGAAGTCAGAGTTTGAAATGTCAATGGTAGGAGAGTTGAATTATTTCTTAGGACTTCAAATCAAACAAACCCCTCAAGGAATTCACATTAGCCAACCTAAGTATGTCAATGATATGATTAAGAAGTTTGGCTTTGAAAAGTTGAAACTTACAACTACCCCTATGAGTGTTAGCACCAAACTTGATAAGGATGAAAATGGTAAACCTTTTGATGACACACTTTATAGGTCTATGATTGGCTCATTGTTATACTTAACTGCATCAAGACCTGATATTATGTTTAGTGTGTGTATGTGTGCTTGGTTTCAATCTTGTCCTAAGGCATCACATTATAATGCAGCGAAAAAGATCTTTAGATATCTTAAGCATACACCTCACTTAGGACTGTGGTATGATAGAAACGCTAAGTTGGAATTACACGCATATAGTGATGCTGATTATGGTGGTTGCTGGTTAGATAGAAAATCCACTAGCGGTACATGTCAATTCATAGGAACCAATTTGATCTCTTGGTTTTCTAAAAAGCAAGCTAGTGTAGCTCTTTCTACCACTAAAACCGAGTATATCGCTTTGAGTTTATGTACTACCCAAATACTTTGGCTTAAACAGCAACTTAGTGATTTTGGCATTAAAATGAATAAGATTCCAATTTTCTGCGATAGCACAAGTGCAATCAATCTTTCCCGGAATCCGGTGCTTGATTCTAAGGCCAAACGCATTGAAGTGCGATACCACTTTCTTCGCGATCATGTTCAAAATGAGGACATAGTGATAAACCATATAAGAACTGATCACCAAATCGCTGACATCTTCACCAAACCCCTTAATCAAGCCACTTTTGAAAACTTACGAGCCAAATTAGGAATGATGACTTACGATACCATTGTATAGTTCTATCTTTTGCATGATTTGCAAAATAAAGGGGGAGATAGAATAAGAACATGATTTTAGTTGGTAAGTCATGTTTTAGTTGGTAAGTCATGATGAATCATATGCTAAGTTTTTATTGGCATAAATTTTGGAGCATAGGTTAAGGGGGAGAGTATGAGTTGAGAGGGAGCGGCATACTATTTAAAAGTTGAAACTATTTGGTTAAACTTTTGGTTATAAGTTGTGACATTAAAATCATGTTAGGTTATTTTGAAAATCATCCAAAAGAGGGAGAATGTTGAAAAATATGTTTGGATAATTTTCAAAGTCATGATTTTAAGTGATGAATACTTAAAAATGTCACACATGGTGTTATATGTGATTAAAAGTTGAACAAGTTGACATCGATCGATGTCTCAGGTTGTTGCACATCGATCGATCTATGTACATAGATCTCTCACATCGATCGATCTATGTAAGGCAGATAAGTTTAAGACCTTTCTGTGAGACATCGATCTCTAAACCTGAGACACATCAATCGATCGATGTACATCGAACTCTCACTTCGATCGATCGATGAAGGTCAGAGGAAAACTCTAAAACTTTCTGTGAGACATCGATCTCTGAAGCTGAGACACTTCGATCGATCAATGTCTAGGGTTTTTATAAGTAATTTTCTAAAAAGTGATAAAATCATTGTTTTCATTTGTAAATGATTTATACATGCTCATTATGTGATTATTATGTATTTTTGGTGATTATTATTGTCTTGTGACTAATATGCCTTGGAAGTTTCTACAACTTACCAAAAAGGACAAAATTGGTATTTTAAGTTTCGTAGGAACATCATATGGTGAAATTACACTACAACCCTTTGTTTCGTAGGAACATCATATGGTCTTATTCTCTCAACCGATGATATTATTGACTATAGCTGAATATGTGACGATTTGAGATGTCACATTCTATTTTTTCTTGAAGACCCTCTTATATATGTTATAAGAGGATATTAATCATCATCTTTTAGAGATTACAAGGTGTCCTTGGTGCAAGATTCATTAAAATATGTAAAGGAGAAGAAAGTATGAATTTTGGTGTTATATGTTGACATAATCTTGTCAACACTTATACATTATTTTTTATTCACAAAAGTTTAGTTGGTATACATACATACAACATCAAAAACGTCCATAAACAGGTGGAGAAGGTGGTGTACTCATTTTATGACTTTTGGACAAGTGGAAAATTCAAAAACAAGCTAATTGGCAAAAGTTGCCAACTTGAAATTTCAAATTTGAATGTAATGGAGACAAGGTTGTTGGAGATGATTATGGAGGTGCTTTAATTAAAAATTCTCAGCCAACACATGGTCTAAAAGTTGGAGAGAATATGCCATCTATTCACACTATAAATAGGAGGCAAGGTGAAGAAGAGAAGACACACACTTGAAAGCAAAAATTGAAGATTGTTGTCTTGCTATTCTTTTCTCATATTTTTGATCATACTTTGTGTAGCTAAGGTGTTCCAATTTTTCTGTTGTCCAGCTACACTATACACACCTTCTTGGGTTAGATTTGTATGATTGATTAGCCAAATTTATAAGGCTACATCAATAGGTTGTAGAGGTGTTGTAATGAAGAGTTGCATAGAGGTGATTATCCAAGTCTTGAATAGGGTTGGTGTATAACCCAAGAATCAAGCTTGGATCTTGTTGTAAGGTGTTTATTTGATAGTGAAATCCAAGGAAAGGTGTTCCTTGGGACTGGAGTAGGTCACATTGACCGAACCAGGATAAATTCTCGGTGTTCTTCTCTTGTTTCTTTATTTCTGTTTTCTGCCCGTTTTTTACTACAGTTTTCACACAACTTTTCACAATTTGAAAAAATAGCAAAACATTTTCCAAATTTATGATTTTTGGCGGAGTTATACGTCAGACTGTTAGCTTTCATTTGCAACAAGAATCAATAGATTTGAGCAAGGGAAAGTTAGTCTTTCTGTCTTTGCAAGATAATTGCTCCAATCTGGCTGCAATCTGACCAGTTTTGAGAAAACTTAAATTCTGTATTTTTCAAGAATTTTTTAAGGTCAGGGCCTTTTGGAAACGTCATATAAACATCCTAAGGAGTGTTTTGATATAAAGATCAACCTTTTTGGTTGAGTATTCAAAGAGAAATACGTTTTGCAAAATCAGCAACATTCTGTCCAATTCTGTCCAGATTAACCATCTAATCTTTTTATTTGTTTGAAGGGCCAAACGATCTTATTTTTGGCTTATTTTTGGACAAAGTCTTGTTAGCTCATTGAAGTTAAATTCTGGAGAGTTTCATAATTTTTGGAGTTGTGTACAATTATTTGTGAATTTTTGAAAAACAGGTTCTGAATCTGAGGTGGTTTCAGATTCTGTTTTCAAAGGGGATTTTAACAAAGGGTTGTAGTGTAATTTCCGCTAACCACTATTCACCCCCACTCTAGTGGTGTTTATTGCAAGTGCACAGTCCAACAAACACACGCCTGGCGGCGCATTAGACCATGCTGAGCTAAATAGTGGGCGACCGAGTTGCCATCATGGGGTACATAAGCAATTCTTGAGTTCGTAATATTCAAGTATTGTCGTACCATGGCATAATCCCTGCCTAATTGTGATGTCACTGTGGAGGACCCATTAAGCAAGTTCAATAAGGCCAGACATTCAATTTCAATGTGTAAAGCCGTATAACCTGCAATAGAGAAGAATATTAAAGAGAACAATAACGCCTGCATTTCCCCGCATGTTAAGGTGACAATGTCGGCAGAGAGAAACAAATGGCTTGAATCAATTGTCCTGAAGCATTTCTCAAAACTGCTCCTCCAGCTGCCACGCGCTTTGCCGATGCCGCATCTATATTAAGCTTCAACTTTCCTGTTGGAGGTAATTGCCATTTGACAACTTGAATCCGTTTAGGTCGGATGGAAGGAGAATAATGGGACACAACCAATTGTCAAATTGTTTCGGAAAATTTTCTCCTGGAAATGGAGGTGCACCATGTAAAGATATCTGCCCGAATACATTCTCTAAGACGACAAAGTGAGAAAGCTTCTTCTCCAAAATGAAAGGCTGCATATTCCTTCCATATGGCCCAAGTCGCAATCATTGGGACCACGACTGTCAAGTGACCCTTCATAGTAGATTGTCGCGCCTTGCTCCACCAAGCCCGCAGGTAATCCTGAAGTGTAGAAAAAATAGGAGCTGGGTCGTCAAAAATATAGGATAAATGTAACCAAACAGCCTTAATCACAGGACAAGCGTAGAAAATATGAGTCTGTAGAGCTGAAGCAGCCCGACAAAAAACACAACATGTAGGATAAGCAACAATCCATCGATTAATATTGTCCGGCATAGGCAAGGCTTTATACCATAGCCGCCATAGAAACAATTGAGAAGCAGCAGAGGTACCCTTCCACCATATATATCGCGCCACCAGGAAGCTTATACCAGACGGCCTACAAATGTTATATGCACTATCCATACTACATTGGCCGTTTTCATCAGCAGTCCAATGTAGACCATCCTGTGTCACTTGCACCCTCAACATACAAAAAGTGTTTATGCGACATAATCTCTTCCGATCAGTTGAGTCATACATAAAAGCTTGCATCATAGGTCGTCCACCATATTTTTTGCCTTAAATAAGTGTCCCACACCGAACTAGAAGTGTGTGTGTGTGTGTGTATATATATATTTGTTCTTCGATAAAAGGAGGAGGCTCCTGGTATTATTATGAATAACCTCGCTTAAGGCGGAGGAATACCACAAATATAAAGTATGCGACTGCCAACGTTACAAAGTGAGAGCCAACGTAATACAAGGGAACAACTTTCCTGTCTAAAATACGGAATACAATGAACTACCGCTATGGTATAAAGCCACTGGTTATGCCGCAAGCAAAACCACCCTTGTGGATATAATCTTGTACGAAGGGAAAAGAGTACATATTTATCCAATATGAGCCCATGTGGTCTAAACAAAAGCAAAAGGTTGGCTGCGGCTGCAGAGATAATGACCGTGCAAGTAGTTGTACTCTAGTTGTTCTCGATTGACATGCATGCAAAATGTGAGAAAAGACAATTAATGTCAGAATAAAGAAGAAGTGCTTCAAACCAAAGAAACGGGCTATGGCTTGGTACATACCTAACCTTCCTGCATGATGAATGCAGGCAAAAACCAATAAGAGGCGCCAATCCATTCGGAAGATAGAAATCCATGCAAAGGGATAATGTTGGCTGCGCCCTCACAAAAAAGCCACCAACATGGAACATGGTGCAGATGGATGTAAGCATAACTATGAAATAATAGTAGTACATAAAACTCGAAGGCGAAATGTAGATACCCGAGCTGCCTACATCGTAAAGAGGATGCAGGTAGAAAATCTTTGTAGTATGCCTTCCATGTCAAATGCGGAAATAGGGGATGGATAAATCTGTGAGTAAGCATCCCCTTGCCACCGGTGGTAATTGGCTTAATCGACTGAATTCTGTCAAAGCAGACAAGCACAAACCATACACCGCCAAGTGATGTATTGCCGAGTTTGTCTCACGCGGCGTATAAGAAAGCGTGGATACCGTGAGAGACAAGAACTGTCGTAAGCGACGTAAATATGATCCATGTCCATGATGTCGAAACATGGATGATATCATATATCATATATCATATATCATATGCTCATTAAAACCTTGCCAAGTAAAACCTTCCTTGTGGATAAAACCTTGCCGAAGCAAAAAAGCGTACATATTTATATAATTGGAGTGTGAACATAATACAAAGCATAGTGAGAAACAGATGGGGAAAGGGAGACTAGCTATGGCAATAGAAGCCCCCAGTAGATGTCGTCATGTAGTGAATCCGATAATTCTATTTGTTTGAAGAATGCAATTATGACAAAACAGTGTCTTGAGCCAATCCATATGATCTCCAATATTTCGGATGCCATGAATCCATGCAAGAAAGACATAACAAGGTAGTGAGCAACAACTATAGGGTGATGACCACATATAATGAAAGTCCAACGACTGATAACAAACTACCCATGTTGCCTGCATCTGCAGACACAGGCAACAAAAAGCAGGAATGTGCCAAAAACCACCAATGTAAAGAAATCAAATGGAAATCAGAACCATAAAAGGAAATTGAGAGTACCCATGTTACCCTTATCATATCATGGTACAGGCAACACTTATGAAAAGAAGTATTATCCATGCCGCAAATTTGGAATTGCATCTGTCTGAATGCTAGCTCAAACTAATGGAGGTAAATCTAAAGTGCTGTGAAATATTAAGTGTATATTCCGTATCTGACCATACAGAGCTAGAAAGTGTGCTGCTTTATTCGCTTCCCTTGGTGTATAAGTCAGGGATAAAGACAGATTTTGCAAAAGATCACGAAAGACAATGGCTATCCGCGAGTACCCCTGTTGGACTTGTCTTAAAACCTCTTTTGCATCCACTTCTACATCAATAGGTGTATAAAATCGTGCATAAAATAAGAATGCAAAGAAAGATGCCTGTAGTTCCGCCTCAGCCGGAGTTGAGAGAGGTAAATGAAGCGAGATTGCTCCCATGAAATGCCCACTAGCATCTCTTAAAATTGCTCATGCAGCCACAGATTTACTCCCATGTGCCGCATGAATGTTCAACTTAAATCTACCAGAAGGAGGTTGCAGCCAACGAACAACCCGGCATCTTGGAGCTCGCAAAATCGATAAGAGTCCGCAATGAACTAAATATGAATCAGAAATCAAATATTTCTTACCGTATTGGGCCGACGACCAATCATAAATAGATCGTCTAATCATCTCCATAACAGTACGACGAGACCAGACTCCTTCTCCAAACGTGATTGATGAATAAGCCTTCCAAAGCTCCCATGTGATTATACTTGATGTAATGATACGCAGTCGACTCTTGAATGAGCGAGCTTGAGTGGAAGTCCACCATTGTAATAAATAGGGAAATAGAATCACTGTCGATACTGCAGGCCCATCAAGACAAGAACTAAAATACCACCAAATGTAATATACGTCATGGCAACCTAAGGATATATGATCTCATGTCACCAACGAAATGAGACAGAACAGACAGCGTGTGGGACTGACAATAACAAATTTAGACAGTGATTCAAGAAGAGGTAAGGCAGCATGATATAGACGTCAAAGGAAAAAAGCGAATAGTGGGTCTAAGAAGCTTAAGCCAGACAAATTGAAGTGGTAAGCGTCGAATCCCCACCAAACGAATTTGTTTATATACTGTTCGCAGGGAAAACAATCCATCTGACATCCCTATCCATCTCACCGTGCCCTCACTGATCGTAGAATGGGTCATGCATAAAGAATGAACTCGACAAATACGCTTCCAAACAGGTGAATCTGTAATCCACTAGCCTATTGCAGGACTATCGCCGTATCTTGATCGAAAAAATGTGCTCCATAATGCAGTCTGATTATGAAACCTCCACCATAACCTACAAGAGTAAGAAAGTTATATGTCTTGTAAACACCGAAGTCATATTCTTCCCTCTCCAATAGGTCGAAAACATTTCTCCCACGATACCCAGGAATGGCGCAGCCTATCATCAGTACCTCCCCAAAATAACTTACAAATTAATCGATGCAAAGTCCAAACCGTGCTTTGTGGTAAGAGCAGGAAGCCATCATATGCAAAGGGATAGAACCTAAAACATGCTTTATTAAAACCATTCGCCGTACCCTTGAATTTGAAAGATATGAAGCTACCACAAATCGAGTCTTGTGAAAATTGACGGCCTGGCCAGATGCCCTCTGATACAACTGTAGAAAATTCCTAAATCTCTTCAAATTCGTTAAACTACCATTTAAAAAAACAAGCAAATCATCAGCAAAAGCGAGATGTGTAATGCACGGACGAGCCTGACCGACATTAATAGAGTGTAGATGGCCGGCTGAAATCAAATAATTCAAACGCCTTGAGAATGCTCGGATGCAAGTATGAATAGAAGTGGAGATAATGGATCCCCTTGCTTAACCCTTATAGTGGGCTAAAAATAACTGGTGGGAACTCCATTTACTAAGATAGATAAATATGTGACTTTCAAAGGATTAAAGATTAAATTGGTAAATCGATTATCAAATCCGAAACGAGTAAGAATATGAGAGAGAAAATCCTAACTCACTCGGTCATGTAGGATCTGAAAGGAACAACTAGAAGGTGGGGTTGAATAGTGGGTGCGGAAAATGTGGTTTTTAAAATAGTTTTAAACCAAAAACCCAACTTCTGAAAACAGTTTCTGTTTTTAGGACCAGTTTTAAAACGTTTTTAAAAATAGGTTGCAGGTCTTCAAAAATTCTGAAATTTTGAGGTAACTTATCCTCAGATGTTATGAGTGTCTCCTATAAATTTCGGATTTAAATTCAACCTCTAACCCCTTCAAAAATCATTGGTGGTCAGATTGTGCGAATCTGCCAGAAACGTTAGACTGATTTCAAAAATTACTTCCTATTTGTACGTAACTCCAAATGCTCTGATATTTTAACCACTAACCCCTTATAATTTATATTTAAATGGATTGAAATTTTTTTGAAAAATGCTTTTGGAAAGTTAGTCAAATACGATCAAAGTCTCAACCTTTGCAAGCCTGAAAATCAGACTGCACTAGTCTCAGAACTTTGGACGTTTGGGTGACTTATACTTGTCCAAAATGGTTGAAACTTGTACCAAAAGAACCATAAAACGTGTGGCTATGTTTTCTGAAAGTTTCATAATTTTTGAAATCCGTTTACTATTTTTAAGAGCATGATCAAAAAGGATAAATAGTGCTGAAACTGAAAGTAGATGCTGAAAGTAAATAACACCAAGAATTTTATACTGGTTTGGTTATAAACAACCTACTCCAGTCTTCGAGGAACACCTTCCTCGGTTCACACTAATCACGCAACACAAAAACACCTTACCACAATGTTGATGGAGTTACACACCAACTCCAACCCTTTACAAACCTTATATGTTGAATACAATACACACGAACACCACCACCTTGCACGAATGAAGATTGATCACACCTTGACCAATCTTTTACAAAGATAAAGAATATGTGGTGGTCTAAGTGAAGTCTATTCAAGTATATGAATGTAAGTACAATAGGCTTATAGGAAGAAGAAAGAAAGAAAGTGTAGAAGAAGAAGAGCTAGGCGTTTTTGATCTCTTGAATTGCAAGACTTGTTCTTGTTCTTGTTTTGCTCTTCTTCCTTCCTTTTTAACATTATGGCCGTCCCCCTCTAGGTCCTTCTCCTCTTGAAAATTATCTTCTAAGTCCTTGGGAGAGTATGTGCATCATTGTGACATGATCTTGCTTACTTGGCACCTCCTCATTGGGTGATCATTTAACTCTTGCTTACTTGGCACTCATTGATTGGTTGAATGTTGTCATCACTTGATGACTAGGAAAATCTGAGAATACTACTTAAAACACGTGCCAAAATCACCATAAAACAATTACCATAACTTCCAAGATCATCACATAAATTAAGCAAGACAATATTTCTCCAAACATGGTGAAAAAAATCGGCCATTACTAGGCTTGACATGCTGAAATTTCAGCATGTGATACATGGATGTTTATTTCAAATTGTTGCCAAATTTTCCTTCATTTTTCTCTTAAAAATAAATCACCAATTAGTAGACAATATTCTCATCAATTTTGGGAATAAAATTTGACAATCACATGGCCAAAATTCGGCCTAGATACATTCATACACATGCTGAAATTTTTCAGCATGTGTGATATTCAAGATATCACAATTTCACTTTCATATCTTGTTCAAATTAATTCTAATTTGTCTTCCAATTAATCACATGTTTCAAGATACAAAATATAGCCTCATAATTGGTGAAAATCGGCCAGCCTATTATCCACATGCTGAAATTTTCAGCATGTGTTACAAATGAGATAAAATTTGAAACATTACCTTTTGTAGCTTCTTTCTTTAAGTCACCAACATTGTATGATTGATTCTTGACCAATCAATATGCCAAAGGTCTCCGCATATGCTCCATTTCAGCTGGAATAGGTGTTGCAATGTATGTGTGCATGTGCTAAATTTACTTTTGCAAACTTTGTAAAATAGTGCACATTTAATAATACACACATGGTATATTCCAATCAGCCATTAATTTAATTTTCTAAACACTTTAAGATGTATGACATATGTAAAAAGTGTCTAGATACATGTCATATGATATGCCAAAAACGTTCCATGTGTTGTGTACGTAGAAAACCGAATTTTAGATGTTTATCGATTACCCGATTTTTCTCTAATTAAATTCCAACTTTTTGCACATGTTGTATATATTATGTTACATATAATATATATAAATTAAACTTTAATATTCAGCACTTGGCTGGTCTTAAAGTGGCGCCATTTACATGTGACAAAATTAAAATTGGAATCTCCATAATTTGGCCTTAATGTGGAGTGATTTGTGTGTGCCAACATGGAATGATTTTATGGCTATAAATAACATGTAGGCCACAAACATTATTGATATTTTTGAGGTGCAGGGGCTGGACATCTATTTATGGCAAGTACGTGACACGTTGATGAAATTTCGGTATTCGCCCGATACGACAATTTTCGGTTTAGAACCTTTTAACGTGTCGTATTTAATTTGTCTTCTCCATGACTTATATCATATGATATAAGACCTGAATATACTCATAAATATGAGTTAAGTATGGTGGTGTGACGTCAATGTATGTACGTAAAATATATAACGTGTCGGTAGTACGTTGGAATAAATGTGTATGTGCCTTTTTAAAAAAATCTGAAAAAATATATATAAAAATATATATATAGGCGTGTATTTATGTGGGAGGAGAGTGGAAGACTTTCTTTTATTCATCTTGTTACCTTTGTGCCTTGTCCAAATATTGCTTCCTTTAATGAACTACTTAGTTTAATAAACTAAGTACTTCACTTAATGAACTAGTTTAGTTCATTAATGATGGCACCTGAAAATAGTTCAAACACAACAAATGTTTGCCATTTGATGTAAGCTTTAACGCTTCATGGCTCGTTAGTACGGCAACATTACATATGAACTATATAAGGCAACTTTCATGCAACAACGTGTTATGTCATAAAATATGTCATTCATTTCTTTGTAACACGTTATCTAAATCATGCATTTTTCTCAACAGGTCAAACGCTTTCATCATATCTAATTTAATCCTAACGTTCGAACCCCTGACTTTCTTATCAAGCAAATGGACCATCTCCCGTGCCATGACAATATGATCTAAAATATCTCTACCTTTTGGAGATCCTTCTTGTTCAGTTGAGATAATCTTAGATAATAATGGTTATAATCCCGAAGCAAGAATGCGGGCAACAACTTTAGAAATAAAATTAGCCAGACTTATAGGCCAAAAATCTGAAAAGGTCCATGGGCTAGCATTTTTGGGATAGCTGTAATTAAAGTACTGCACATGGCACGTGGTAGTGGAAAACGTGGCCATTATAGCCATCCGGTCGTGGACCACTATTAGGATCTAAAGCCCAAACAGCCTTTTTAACCTCTGACAACGTTGGTAACGCCACCAATATTTGATTATCTATTTCCGTAACAGCCGAAGGAATAAAGTCTAGAAGCTCACCTGCATCAACTTTTGTTCAGCCGTAAAAAGATGAGTATAATAGCGAATCGCAGCTTGTTGTATAGTTTACTGTGAATCGCATAGCATACCATCCACTGTTCGAATAGTTGTAATACTTTGTCGACTATGTCGGTCCTTCACAATATTGTGAAAATATGAAGTATTAGCATTACCTACCTTTATCCATTTGACGCGTGCTTTTTGCTCCCAATACAAGAGTTGATTTTGTGACGCGAGTTTGTATTGAGCTTGCGCTGCATGATACTCCATGTGAGTAACTGGAGTTGGATTCCTATCAAACTGCCGATCGCATCTAAGAAATTCTTCCGCGAGTTTTAGTTTATCAAATATATTACTGAAGATGGATGTGTTCCAAATCCTCAAATCCTTCTTTAAAGATTGTAATTATCATACAAACCTCGTATATCACCTATGGTTGGATAAGAATTCCATGATGCTCTGACGAAATCGATGAAATCTGCATGCTCCGTCTATATGTTTTGAAATCGAAGAGATTTAGGATCTTGAAACTCTTCTTGAACGCATCTCAATAATAGTGGTGCAAGATCCGACGTCAGACGTGGCAAATGATGAACTCCCATTTTTGGAAAAAGTTGATTAAAGGACTCAGAACACAGCAGGTGATCCAACCAGCTCTTAATAGTACCTAAACCTTGCCCACTTTTTCACGTGTGCATAGGGCCATCATATGGCATATCAATGAGAGAAGAACAAGAGACAACAATGATTAAACTCCTCCAGCAATGAAATCACAGGAGTAGATAAACCTACATGTTCATCTATGGATAATTATGTATTAAAATCTCCCCCTATTATCCATGGATCTGTTTGTGTATCGTAATGCCGTTTCAAATCTACCCATAAGCGTCTCTTCGCTGTAATCGAATGTAATCCATAGACAGGAGTCAACCATGCAACTATATCAGAACCAACCAGATGATAATGAAAATGCAAACATTGCTCTCCATGTGTTAGAGACAAAAGTCGAAGATCAGAGCTATTCCAAAAAAACACATACGTTAGCTTTACATGTATCCTCGGCATGTGAAAATTTAAGTTTCAATCGAAATCGTGAAAGATGTGAACTTGTCTTTTTTTGGTTCAATAATCACCAACAGCTGAATCCTGTGAGACATTATCAAACGTTGTAATCTAACAAGAGAGGTGGATAAACCTCTCACATTCCATACTAGACAATTCATTGAGATAAAGACGATTGGGAGTGTGAAGATCTGGTCACTCGGCCCATCGAAGATGTATATAATCGAAGCATTTCCTGCTTAGTACGACGCTGTCCTGGGATCGGATGAGGGTCCTCCAATTCTGTTATAAGCTGATTTGCTGTCTGTGCAAATGAATCCAAAAGAACCATTGGCTGCTGCAACTCCTTAGATGAAGCCTGCATATCCATCTTCCACTCAGTAGATACAGTTGTGAAAACATCTTTTGAAATCTCACCTAATATATACACATCAGCCGGTGTAATATCCTTGCAATTTCGCTCATGCATGCAAATTTCAGAATCAGATACAGTTGCACACAATAAATCATCAGGTTCCTCCACAACATCCTCTAGAGAAACACCTAATCGATTTAAATCTTGTTGCGGCATCTCCTTAGAAATTATTTCAGCTAGAACTGAGTTGTCCCCAGATGCAGTTGCTTGCTGAGGGGCTCCTTCGTTTATTTGTTGAGGCGCAGTTTCGAATGTTGTGGTAAAGATGTTTGTAGCGCCATAGATCTGCACCCCTTCATTTGGGTCGACACAGCCATCCAAATGACTGTCCTCCTCCACAATGTGATAGACCTTCTGAGAGACAATATTCTTCTTGGGGGTCCATCGTTTTGCATTATCCTTCAATATCCGAGTAGGGGGAAGTGTTGGATAAATATTAGACGTAATGTTTATCTTTAAGATTTATCCCGTGATTTATTAATTTAAATCACATATAGTGTGGATCACCATGTCACCTTATCTCCTAGACTTGTATTTGACTACAACTCCTTGGTAGTAAAGGATTATCACCATACAGTAGAGTTTGTGATGGTACGAACTCTAATCAAGACAGGATTAGGGGGTCCCTAGCCTAGCCTATAAATAAGAGCCTATGGTTGTCCATCAAACCATCTCATTCAAGCCAAGAGGAACAAGGCTAGAAGACTACCCTAAGGACTACATCAACACGAAGAAGGCTTCTACAAACGACAATGGCCGGAGGTAACTTTATTTGCTTCCGTATTTATTTTGGGCTAACAATTGGTATCAGAGCCACCTCTGATCATATCGTTTGTATTTAGAAAACTTTCTTCCGTACCCTTTAATGCAATTCAATCGTTCAAAGGTTACGGGATTATAGTTTTCGAGGCCTTCAGTATACAATTGTGCGTACTGTTGTTGTGCCGGAGTTGCCAGAGTTTTTCTTTTTAGTGCTTCAGTCCGTAAACATTTTCATCTGAAATGTACAGAGGTTCTGGGGAATTGTTGGGATACGTTTTCTGAATTAATGGTTCCTTGGTACTGCATAATGGATCCATTTTGCAAAGCCTTTCGTTATGCGCTGCCCATATAATTGCTAAGAATATGGATGCTAAAGTTTTCATAGATTAAGGAACATAGGTCATTTGGTATAAAACAAATATGAGAAAAATGTTTGGATTCATCTTTTGCTAGAGATTGCCTTGGCACTTTAGTTATTTTACGGAATCTGTAAACTAACGTTTTTTTTTTAAACCTTGGTGTTTCCCGTTGCCACCGCCGGAGTGATTGAGGAGTACAAAATTATGATATTCGTTTTTTTGTTTCCATGTGCATAGATTTAAAACATTTAGGTTAGAATGAATTTGGCATTTTTCTGTTTCTGTTTTCGGTTTCTAAGCAAAAAAAAAAAAAAAATTGGAGGCGGCGGGAATTAGGTCAAACCCATAAGGATACAGGTGTCACGATGGCGTTTTACTAGGGGTACTAGCTGCAAGGTTGCTGATGTTAATTGTCCTTTGTTGTCCCAGAGAGACTATTGATTAGCATGAGGGAAATTTATTGTTTTTGGTTTTGCTGTACGAGAGATGCATAATGAAAAAATTTTGGTTTGTAAGTAGAATGTTTCCTTTTGGGTTGCTGTACAGAAATTTGCCTCGCTGATAAAAATTGAAATAGGAAAATAATGATGCATTATCATGGTATTTCTTTAAATTATGCAATCAAATTTGATTCTGCTGGCACGTCATATTTGTTCTAATATTCGATTTCCATAATAGCATATTGTTCAAATCTTGAATTAACTTTGTTTATTATAAACTATGATTATGTATCTATTTAATAAAATTTGTGGCAAATGCAAAAGGTGAACTATTGAAAGTGTGATAAATACACCGTACACGTAATTTCTGTCTAGAAAGTCGGTACTTAAGCGGGACCGTCTGTGACCCCACCGCACGGCCTGGGACTTTACGTGGAATGGTAATACCTGTCTAGGAAATTGATTCATGATCTTTCCTGGGGTATTGCTGAATCGGTTCACTTCACATTTTCATTATGATTTCATCTTTTGTTGATGTCATATAAAGTTTTTTTTTGAAGTTGATGACATATAAAGAATTATTTTCTTAATTTTAAGATTAGCCACAGCATCTTAAAATTGTACGGTGTGAAGAAAATAAAATGTCATCATAACTATTGTTTTGGTTAATAAGGTAATCACTCTGCCCCACAGGAAAGTGGTTGCTTTATTGGTCAAGAAAATTAAACATAAACATTTCCTATGCCCACAGTTACGGAAATATTTTGGTTGTTTAATTTTCATATTGTTAATATGTTGATGACATATGGAGGATTATTTTCTTAATTTTAAGATTAGCCACAGCATCTTAAGATTATATGGTATAAAGAAAATAAAGTGTCATCATACCTATGGTTTTGATTAATAAGGTAATCAATTTGCCCCCCACAGAGCATTGGTTATTTTATTAATCAAGGAAAATTGAACATAATTGTTTTCTATGCCCACAGGTACGAAAATATTACGGTTGTTTGATTTTCGTTTTGTTTTAATATATTCCATGCATGATTAACCTCTACCCACAGGAAGGTTGGAATATATTAATTTTATATTACATGAAGTACATAGCATGATTGTATGTTTCTTTGGTTATGCAGTTCCCACCGTTAGTATGTTTGATTCTGCTAAAACTCCGATCTTAACTGGTGACAATTACGCTGAATGGAAAGAAGTGATCCTTTTGACGTTAGGGTGCATGGACTTAGACCTGGCGCTCCGTGTGGATGAACCACCAAAACCCACGGATTCGAGTACGCCTTTGGAAGTGTCTAATTGTGAGAAGTGGGAGCGATCTAATCGCTTGAGCATGATGCTCATCAAGACCCGCATAAGTCCAAGCATTAGAGGTTCTATCCCTAAATTGGAAAATGTCAAAGCTTACATGAAGGCTGTCGATGAGCAATTCGTAAGTTCGGATAAGGCTGTGGCCAACACTTTAATGAAAAGACTCTCGAACATGACCCATGACAGAAGCCGTGGTGTGCGTGAGCACATCATGGAGATGAGGGATATTGCTGCTAAACTAAACTCTCTTAAAGTTGAAATTTCCGACTCATTCCTTGTGCACTTTGTACTCAACTCTCTTTCACCGGACTTTGGTCCATTTAAGATCTCTTACAACACACATAAGGAAAATTGGTCAATTAATGAACTTCTGACCATGTGTGTGCAAGAGGAGGAGAGGATGAAAAATGAGTCGATTGAGACTGTGCATTTTACGACTCATTCTAAGACAAATGCACTAAAAGGCAAGGGTGTCATTAAGAAGAAAACTGGCAATAAAGACAGATGCCGGTTTTGCAAGAAAAAGGGACACTGGAAGAAAGACTGCCTGAAATACAAGGGATGGCTGGAAAGGAAAGGTAATTTTTCATTTGTGTGTCATGAATCTAATTTTACTGAAGTTTCTGATAACACATGGTGGATTGATTGTGGTTCTACAATTCACATTTCGAAAACCTTGCAGGGCTTTCTAAACCTGAGGAAGCCAAAGGAAACTGAGCGGAACATCTATTCTGGAAACCGGATGGGCTCAACTGTAGAAGGAGTGGGATCCTATAGACTCATTTTGAAGACTGGTTTTCAGTTAGATTTAGAAAACACTTTTTATGTACCGTCTTTTTCTAGAAATTTAATTTCGCTTTCAAGACTTTCAATTTTAGGTTTTGATTCAAACACTCATTTGAATGTAATGAATCTTTCATTAGGCAATAAAATTGTTGGTTGTGCGAAATTGAATGGTTTTTTTATTTCAACTTGAGTTGGATCCCATGTATGAGTACACTCTTTTGACAGAAACTGCAACAAAACGATGTATTATCAACGAAAACTCATCAAGACTTTGGCACAAACGATTGGGACACATCTCAATTGATCGAATGAAAGGATTAGTGAATGAAGGAGTTTTACAAACTCTGGACTTCACTGATTTTGGTACTTGCGTGGAATGCATAAAGGGAAAGCAAACCAACAAGACCGTTAAGGGTGCCAAAAGGAGTTCACAACTTCTTGAAATTATACACACAGACCTCTGTGGTCCGTTTCATATTCCGTGCTTGAATGGTCAGAAATATTTTATTTCATTCATAGATGATTATTCAAGATTCATGTATCTTTATCTCCTATTTGATAAATCTGAAGCACTTGATGCGTTCAAAATCTTCAAATTGGAAGTAGAGAAACAAAAGGAAAAGACAATTAAAATTGTCCGATCCGATAGAGGCGGTGAATATTATGGGCGTTACACAGAAAAGGGTCAAATGATTGGTCCATTTGCTGAGTTCCTTCGGAAGGAGGGTATTGTTGGACAATACACCATGCCTGGCTCACCACAACAGAATGGTGTTGCTGAAAGAAGGAATCGAACGCTTATGGACATGGTTAGGAGTATGGTTAGCACTACGAATTTGCCTGTATCCTTTTGGAGTGAGGCTCTCAAAACCGCGGTGTACGTCTTAAACAGGGTGCCATCAAAGGCTGTCCCAACCACTCCTTTTGAGTTGTGGAATGGTTGGAAACCCAGCTTAAGACATTTACACGTTTGGGGTTGTCCAGTTGAAGTTAAGGTGTACAACCCTATCATTAAGAAACTGGATGAAAGAACCAAGAGCGGTTATTTCATTGGATATGCTCTAAACTCAAAAGGATACAGATTTTACTGTCCATCACACTCTCCATATCTGGTTGAAGCAAGAAATGCTAAGTTTCTAGAGGATCATGAAGTCAGTGGGAGTGATTCAAATCGTGAATTTAGATTTGAGGAAGTTAGGGACATACCAGTGCCCCTACATAAAGACAATTTGGATGCTATTCAACACATTGAAGAGCCTCAAACCGTACAACCTCAAATTGTTGAATCGCATCAAGAACCTATTGAGACCATTATTCCCACGCCTACTGAACCAGTGGGAGTGAGAAGATCCATACGAACTAGAAAATCAGCAATTCCTGATGACTACATAGTATACCTTCAAGAATCTGATTATGACATTGGAACATGTCATGACCCTATGTCGTTTTCAGAAGCCATAAAAAGTGACAAATCGTCACAATGGTTCAATGCCATGAAAGAAGAGATGGAATCAATGGCTAAAAACAAGGTCTGGGAACTCGTTCCATTACCAACCCGAGCCTCTATGGTGGGATGCAAATGGGTCTTTAAGACCAAGAGAGACTCAGTTGGTAATATCGAACGATATAAAGCTAGACTTGTGGCCAAAGGATTCACTCAGAAAGAAGGCATTGATTACCATGAAACCTTCTCTCCAGTTTCAAAGAAGGATTCATTTCGCATCATCATGGCATTAGTAGCTCATTTTGACCTCGAGTTACATCAAATGGACGTGAAAACAGCATTCCTTAATGGGGTTCTTGATGAAGAGGTATACATGCGTCAACCAGAAGGCTTTGTTGATTCCAAGAATGATCAATTAGTTTGCAAATTAAATAGATCCATATATGGGCTTAAACAAGCTTCACGTCAATGGAACCTTAGGTTTCATGAGGTAGTCTCTTCATTCGGTTTTGTTGAGAACATTGTTGATCAATGTATATACCTCAAGATGAGTGGGAGCAAGTATATCTTTCTGGTCCTATATGTGGATGATATTCTCCTGGCAAGCAGTGATCTTGGGTTATTATGTGAGACTAAACAATTTCTCACTTTGAACTTTGATATGAAGGATATGGGTGAAGCTTCTTATGTCCTTGGCATAGAGATTCACAGAGATAGAGCAAGTAAAATACTTGGTCTCTCTCAGAAAGCCTACATTAACAAAGTACTTGAGAAATTTGGCATGCAAAAGTGTAAGCCCACGGCGGCACCTATAGCTAAAGGAGACAAGTTCAGCTTAGACCAGTGTCCGAAGAATGCATTAGAAAAAGATGAGATGAAAGACAAGCCATACGCATCACTCATTGGGAGTCTTATGTATGCACTGGTCTGTACCAGACCGGATCTCTCATTTGCAGTCGGAATACTTGGCAGATATTTGAGTGACCCTGGTATTGCTCATTGGCAAGCCGCGAAGAGGGTCTTAAGATACTTACAAGGAACCAAAGAATACAAGTTGACATACAGACGATCAGAGATTCTGGAGGTTTTGGGATATTCTGATTCTGATTACTCAGGCTGTGTGGATACAAGCAAGTCTACTTCTGGATACATTTTTCTTCTTGCTGGAGGAGCAGTATCTTGGAGGAGTAAGAAGCAAACCATTATTGCTTCGTCCACTATGGAGGCTGAGTTTATTGCGTGCTATGAAGCTACTTCACAGGCTCTTTGGATGAAATACTTCATCAGTGGTCTTAAAGTTGTCGATAGTGTTGAGAGACCAATTAAGATTTTCTGCGATAACAAAGCGGCAGTGTTCTTTGCGAAAAACAATAAGAGTGGGAGTCGCAGCAAGCATATCGACATAAAGTATCTGAAGGTCAGAGATCATAGTAGCAAGGGAGATGTAAAGATTGAACACATAAGTACGGAGTCAATGTTGGCTGATCCCATGACGAAAGGTTTACCGATACAAGTATTTGGGGATCATGTTGCCAATATGGGACTACGTGGTTCTCCTTGATTTTGTATTTTTGATCTTATTGTCTAGACATTCGTTTGACATTTGTTTATTTTATTTGCGCAATCTAAGTTAGGATCTGTTTGATCCATACACGAGGACCCATTGAGATGATTTATAATAAGTCGTTCATTTTGTTTGATTGTTTGTATAATGCATGGTAATACTTGGAAGGGAGTGCTCGTTGTTTAATCTAAGAGCGCAACCGCCTTGATTCGTATGTGTTATATTTTCGATCGAGGTAGTCAAGTTGTTCGAGTGACATTTTTGTTTTGGCCAAGTTACTTAGTCACTTGTGTAGCGTTGTCTAGTGTTGACATTTGATCCAAGTGGGAGAATGTTGGATAAATATTAGACGTAATGTTTATCTTTAAGATTTATCCCGTGATTTATTAATTTAAATCACATATAGTGTGGATCACCATGTCATCTTATCTCCTAGACTTGTATTTGACTACAACTCCTTGGTGGTAAGGGATTATCACCATACAGTAGAGTTTGTGATGGTACGAACTCTAATCAAGACAGGATTAGGGGGTCCCTAGCCTAGCCTGTAAATAAGAGCCTATGGTTGTCCATCAAACCATCTCATTCAAGCCAAGAGGAACAAGGCTAGAAGACTACCCTAAGGACTACATCAACACGAAGAAGGCTTCTACAAACGACAATGGCCGGAGGTAACTTTATTTGCTTCCGTATTTATTTTGGGCTAACAGGAAGATCCACCTTAGTAGTCTTAGTTTATGGTTCAACGTCCAAACAACAGTCTTTCTGATCGTGCCCCAAAATGCGATAAGATGCAAAAAATATTGGAACATTTTCATATTCCACTGAAGGATAAAATTCATCCTCTCCTCGCTGAATATGCAATCATGATGGTAGGGATTTTGATACATATAATTCAATACAGAGACGAACAACTAATGGTTGAAGTCCATTTGAGGTCGTCGAATCCATTTTAAGAGGAAATCCAATCATATGAGCAATATCCCATAATACTGATTTATTGATGAATCACCTTAAGGTCAAAGTCAGGAGTCCATTTTTGTGATTCGCATAATGTATCTATTCACTGTCTATGATCTTCTCAAGAAACAACGTTGATAATCGTTCGAAATTGAGAAAGTGAGCAAAACATGATTACCATCCAACATCCCTAATTTATGTGTATTTCTAAAACCAATACGCTCCATACAGTGTGATTATTGTTTCATATTAGGACGGCCATACCAGACCGTACCAATGAGAGTATATTGATATGGAAAAGAGTATCTGTCAACCTCTTCAGCCGAAAATCGCATGGATGGTAAGCTTTGTACCTATGTACCGGACGCATTGAGGTTGATGGCGGCTCCAGGAATGTTGGTGCTACCACCTCATAAAATGATTTTTTCGAAGCAACATGATCACCCGATGGTGGATCATGACCCGATAAAATCGGGTCCATATGAATCGCAGATAATACGCAGCAATGTCGGAGAAGAACGAAATTCGCAAATGAGTCAGTGGTTGAAAATCGAACGATAACAGGCAGAAATTGTAACGGAAATCAGTGGAGAAACGTGGAAATCGATGAATTCTCATGGTTGAAGCGCTGTCACCAGAGCCGCCGCTACCATCCAATCCAAATCCTCCCTGTGTGTGTGTGTATATATATATACCCACATCATTGTGGTACTATATTTTTTGAAAGGCACATCATTATGTTTATTGACCTTTTTTATTTTGAGTAACAACAACTTCTGGAGTGCTGCTGGACTGTCTTGGAGAGTTTTATCGTCGTCATCCTCCACCTGCACGTCTACCGCCGACTGCACGAGGGCTGCATTACCATACTCAACTACATTTGCTTTTATGGTTTTATAGTTTCTGTTGCATCATATATTTATCAAACACTAGTCTTTATATATTGCACATTTTATCATTTTTATGCAGGAGCTATTGTACAAAAGTTTACATTTCAGTTATTATTTTGTAGGAGAGTCTCCTACAACCTATGTAACCACGGTATTCCTCCGCCACAAGTGAGGTCAGACTATTAATAAAACGTCAGACGGTACCGCCCGTCTTTCACCAAATATATATATATATAAATATATATATATATATATATATATATATATATATATATATATATATATATATATGCGCACACGGACACATAGATGGTCAAAACTGTGTTCCCTACTAATGAAGGTGGTTTAAAAATAAAAAATATAGTGGCACTATAACAAGCTTACACGTGTAAATTCTAGTGGTCATACCATACAAATATGGGAGGCGATAAGATTATTTACCTAGCTTTATGATTCCCCATGTTGGAAATGTCTTTGCTTTATACATGAATTATGTGATTTTAGGAGTTTCAATGATAAAGATAGGCTGGTCTGGACATGTCACGTCCCAAGCTCTTAGACTCAAGATGTTACATACGCCTTACCTCTTACCGAGAAGTAAACGGCTTCTTCATCATAATTAAGTCCCCTCATTAAACAAATAAAACTCAACAAAAATATCTAAAACCATTTAATACAATATCCAATTAATGCTCGATCAAAAGAAATATCACATCGTTGAAATAAGCAATGCCAACATTTAAATAATAAATATTATGAAAAAAATCCACGAATACTAACTAAAGTTCAAACAACTCGTAAACAATCAAATCTTCAGACTATCTTCTGCGCTCCTTCACCATCCGCATTCATCTTCCTCCTTAATGTAAATATACTCATAGTCCTTCTCATCTGCAAAAATGGTAACTGATGGTGTGAGCAAAACGACGTAATAGTAAGTAGTCTGAGTACTTTTTGTGGGATCATGTATGCAGGAAGCAAGTTTTGATATACAATAACTTTCATATAATAATAAAAAAATCAAAAAAAATCAAGTTTCTCGTATTTAAATACTACATATAGTACTTTTACTTTTTAGCTCTTTACTGACTTATACCATTCACTTGAGTACTCTGTCTAGAAGAACCTCTTCTAGAGAGACTTATGGATCCCCAGCATGAGACGAGGGCATGGGGCTAGCCCCCATGTTTCAGGTGCTCCAGCAACTTGTTTGCAAATATTGATAGAGCAATTAACTTATAACACACACTTTCACTATTTGATCAGACACCAGCATAATTCATTTAGGATTACAAAAACTTCTCATTTCATTAACCACATATCATCAATAAACTTTCATGTAAAGCACATACTTCATAAAACACAACATACTTCTATATGATCCAATTGATTATCAAAATAAACGTGTAAAAATATAATTTCATAAAAACACTTACGCAAATACACAAAAGAGAGTTAGTGTTAGACCGCTTTCATCGAATCGAATACTTAATTTTTCCTTTGTTCTCCATTCGAACATAATCAATTTCATAATAAAGAGTATCACCTAACAACTTACTCATTATGACTTACTTCAACCAAATCTATTAATTAATGCTTAGGATACCATTTAAAATCTACTAGAGCTTCTAACACTTAATAATATTTCGTCCCCAATTTATAACAAAAGTTCACTCAGCTAAACTGGTACAACCCTCAGCCTCATACCAATGCGACCAGTGTTCTAATGCTTGAACACCTTATGTTTTTCTTTCCAACACTACATGTCGACTACTTAATAAATAATCCCCTTGTATACTAACAAAGTTTTTCTAGACAAATGGCCCACCCCTATTCCATGTACTCCATATCCATTTATTTAATTTTTTGGGCAGATAGTTTTGTGTTGTTTTATCATTAATGGGCTAAAGTTTTTGCATCAGTTAGGCTTGAACTGGTCTTATAGTACGGATCAAAATTTGAGCTAAACAGATGTACATCATCAAGTCTAATACATTAATCCAAATTAACTTCCTACAATCAAGGAGCAGGATCTAAAAACATCCACATGTACACCAAATGAATTAATATAATTATTTCTCTGTTGCGTGTACCATAAAAATATCAAGAGAAGGAGAAGGTGCAGATGGCGATTCTTAAAAAAAAATAAATTACATTCTTTATTTTACTGTAAGCATAATTCTTGTATCAAATTTCATCGGTTTATAAATGCTAGAAAAATCTAACAATCAATACATAGTAGTCTCACTATTAAAACGTTCGTAAAACTGAAAGGATTCCAAACCTGTCTTTCGTTTTTAATCCCAATAATGTTTGTTTGACCAAATTGATAACCAAAGGATGAAATTTTTTCCATCTTGGCCGTTTTTGTTCCCCAAGCTACGTTCCCCCATTTTTTTTGTTTTTTGTTTATGTTTTGTTGGTTTGGGGTTGATCCCATATTTATAAGGAATTTCTTATTAGGTTTTCAATTTCATTAAATTTTTTCCCTATTATAACTAATCCTTGTGGTTATATGTCTCTTTCACACTCCTAGTATTTATCTATTTTTCTCATTATTAACATCTAACAAGTTTATACATTGCAATCCTCTATCCATTTTTTTTTCTTTATTACCTTTTTTTAGGTATAACATTCTTGCCTCTTACAAAAAGTTTCATCCTTCAAACTTTCACACCTTATTCAAAAAGGTGTGGGTACTTCTTATGCATATCTTCTTCTAGTTCCCATGTAGCTTCTCGTACCGTATGATTACTCCACTGAACTTTTGCATATGGAATTAGTTTTCTCCTCAGCACTTGATTGTTTTATCTACGATGTGTACTGGTAGTTCTTCATATGTCGCATTGCTTCTTACCTTTAGTGGTCAAGCTTCTAGAACGTAGATTGGGTCGGGGACATGTCGAAGTAGGGACACATGAAAAATATTGTGCAGTTAAGATAATGCTGGACGTAATGCTAAACGATACGCCGAATTTCCGATCTTGTCAAGCACTTCATAAGGTCCAATATACCTCGGACTTAATTTTCCTTTCTCTCCGAACCTCATGACTCCTTTCGTTGGAGAGACCTTAAGATATACTTTTTCTTCCATATCGAACTCCAATGGACATCTTTTAGAATCCGTTCAGCTCTTGTTTCTATCTTGAGCTACCTTGAGCCTACATCGAATGATCTTGATCTTTTCTAGTGTTTGCTCACCTAGATTAGGTCCAGTGATAAGCTTCTCACCTACTTCATTCACTCTCTATCCACCAGGGTTTAGTTTCCTGGAAAAACAGTTTTGTGTTTTTGTTCGTTATTGGGCTAAAATTCTAAAAGATTGGGATGGGCTTGAACGGGTCTTATGGCGTAGATCAAGATTTGGGCTACAGAGATGCACATCATCAAGCCTAAAACATTGAACTCCAAATGAACTTCCTACAATAATCAAGGACATCTGAAAGCACCCATGCAAGCACCAAATGAATTAACATGACTATTTCACTGTTGCGCGTATCATAAAAATATCAAGAGAAGGAGAATATTCAGATGTCGAGTCTAAAAATAATAATATTGTTTAGTTTGTTGTAAGCATAATCCTTGTATAAAATTTCATCGGTCTGTGGCTGTTAAAAAAAGTAATCTAACAATCAACACCTAGTAGTATTACCACCAAAATGTTCACGAAACTGCAAGAATTTCAAGCCCGTCTTCGGTTTTTAATTCGGACACTGTTTGCTTAACCAAATTGATAACCGAAAGTTGAAATTTGTTTTCCTTCTAGGCCGTTTCTGTTCCCATGGTTGTGTCCCCGTCTTTTTTATTTGTATGTTCTAGGTTTGGGGTTGATCCCATATTGTTAAGGAATTTCTCATTAGGTTTCCACTTTTATTATGATAAATTTTCCTATTATAACTAATTTTTGTTGTCATATGTTTCTTTCAAACTCCTGGTATGTATCTATTTTTTCCATAAGTATTATCTAACAAGTTTATGCATTGCAATCATCTATCCCATTTATTTTCCTTTATTACCTTTTTATCACTAACCTATATTAGGATCGACATTATTTATTTCTCTCATAAAAACACCATATGTAACATTTTCCTATGAAAATTCGTTGCACTAATACGCGTCAAATCCTAAAATATCATCAACCATATCTATGAAGGTGTATTCGGTTACATTCTAAATTAACAATAAGTTGAAAACACCAAATTACAATAGCACACTCCGATCAAAGCCTTTTCTATATTTATTCAACAACATCTATTATACATGTTAAACTATTTCCCACAACAGTAAAGTTGTCATTGTAATAGGGAAGAGTTTGTAGTAAAATATAAAGACAATTTTAAGAGCAACTAAAATTGTGCTAATATGACTAATTTCATAACTAAATCAGAAGGCTAAAGGGGTAAATAGTGTCCACCAGTCTGTAAAGTCAATATCAGTGTGTACTATGATTCTAAAAACAACTTAAAATATAATAAGGTCAAGCTAAATTATTCAATAGTTATAGAAATCACCGCAAAAATTCTATTTTTTCCACTTACTTACATCTGGAAACTTTCACCACTGCAAAAGAGTCATTAATAACAGTCAAATTCCTAAAAGGAAAGACATAGTTCATCTTATTTTTTTGTTATGATAACTCCTATCACCTCTATTTTGTATCGGATGAACTCTTTCTTTAAATCTGTTAAAGCTCTCCTGAGTGTCTCACCCTATAAATAAAAATCAGTACTTTAAACAGAAGAAATACGGGTACTACAGTACAAATCTACTTACAACACTAGTATCAAGCAAAATGATTTGATACTTATAGAATTCAGCATCTAACCCATTTATGTAAGTTAGATCATTTACATAACTTGTAGCGCCCCGCTCCCAAGCTCCATCCTCGGTAACGGTGCACCCGCCGTATCTCACTCAGGAGAATACAAGGCGTCACATCAACCTGCTACACGTCAGTGCTTACATAGAAAAGTTTTCCTTTTCTTTCTGCGGAAACGGTAAGTCACAACACTAATTTGAAATTAATGAACTTTAAGAAAGTAACGACAGTAATTCTAGGCTGACCGGGCCTTACGAGTCAAGGTCAAATGTCTAAATTTAAAAGCATGAAACTGTTTTCAAAGTAAAGCTGAAAATTAAACTGTCTGTGTCACCCCATGGCACCACCAAAGGGGCGCGTCTCCATCCTTGCCGCACACATATCTACGAGTCACTCAGCCCATTCCACGGTGTCGGACCCATCCTCAACGAAGATGTAGTCATACCCTGTCTCGGCTTCACCTGGAATAGTAGGAGGTGAGTAATGGTAATCACCCAGTAGGTGCCTCTCAAAACAATACAAAACTTACATACCCAAAAAGATATTGCCACGTACCCACATAAGACAATTAGCATGCATTCGGAAGGTAAGACACTCCACGTACCCGACATAAAACAACATGACATGACTTATACGAAAAGTAAACAATCCACACAAGATGCATGCGCAAGTACGTGATGCATGCTCACATAACGTGTCATACGCAACTAGAAACATGTCAGGCATATTGCTCCTAGACCTATATGCAATGCATGCTCCCGGGACCTAATTCCAGTGTCATGGTCTCTAGCCACCACTTGCTGTTCTGGACACCCACGCCCTATAGACGCTGCGTATCGCACGACACCCACGCCCTATAGAAGCTGCGTATCTTCTGACACCCACGCCCTATAGACGCTGCGTATCGCACGACACCCACGCCCTATAGACTCTGCGTATCGCATGACACCCACGCCCGACCGACGCTGCGTATCATCATGGCACCCATGCCCTATAGACGCTGCTGTCCTCCTGACACCCACGCCCTCAGACAATGGGTACCTCATGCACATGCACGTGCCATGAATGTAAGAGAAAGGGAAAGAAAACAGTTCGATGCCATCCTCTGACGTCGATCGACGTCCAACTGAGACACGTCGAACCCTCACTCAGTTGACGTCGATCGATCGATGTACATCTGAGGTACATCGATCCCTCACCCTCTGGACGTCGATCGATCTACGTTCATCTGAGGCACATCGAACCCTCAGCTGCTGGACGTCGATCGATCGATGTCCCCGTAATTCAGAATTCCTATTCTGAAATTCCTGCAGTTCATTCATCAATCTCATTCAACCTTTCACCCCATCCCACATACCCATACACGCATAACGACATCACATCCCCACAAAGAAACATACAACAACAATTTCACGTTGAAATCAAGAACGTATAACGGAAAATAAGCACATTGGGGCATATAATTAAGATCCAATCGAAATCAAGAATTAACGACAACAAAAACACATAAAAATACCCTTTTGTCTATGCAAATCTTCATACCGTTTTGAAGGAATAATTAGTATGCACCTACCTCGATCCTAGCGAAAGTGATTGATATAGAAAGGTGTGATGATCTTGTGAGCGTTTGATTCCTTCTTCCTGAACCTTGGACCAAGGATTCTTCTTTTCCTTCCCTTTTCTTCTTATGGCCGAAATTGATAGGGGATGAGGGGAGAGGGAGGCTGCCGTGTGAAAAAGAAAGAAGGAAGGAGGGATTAGGGTTAATGAGAGATTTAAGATTGTGAGGGAGAGATTTGGGGGAATGATAAGGGAGATAGTGAGAAAATTTAGGGGGAAGTTTGACTGTTTGAGTAGGATAAGTTTTGGGTTAATTATAATTTAAATTTTCTTTTCTTTTCTTTTTAAATGCGGCTATAACATCCTACCCCCCTTACAAAAAGTTTCGACCCCGAAACTTGCCGTACCTTAATCAAAGAGATGAGGGTAGCGGTCGCGCATTTGCTCTTCTAGTTCCCACGTTGCCTCATTCTCCCAGTGGTTGCTCCACTGAACCTTTACATAGGGTATGATCCTTCTTCTTAACTCCTGATCCTTCCGGTCCAATATTTTGATCGGTACCTCTTCATAGGAAGCATCGGGCCTGATCTTAAGTGGTTGTGCATCCAACACATAACTCGGGTCAGGTACATACCTCCTTAACTGCGAGACGTGGAACACGTTGTGCACTTGAGCCAACATCGGGGGTAATGCCAATTTGTAAGCTAAATCTCCAACCCTTTCGAGTATCTCATATGGTCCAGTATAACGCGGCTTCAACTTCCCTTTAACTCCAAACCGTGTCACACCCTTCATGGGTGACACTCTAAGATAAACTCTTTCTCCCTCCTCGAACTCCAAAGGTCGTCTCTTCGTGTCGGCTCAACTTTTGCTTCTATCCTGAGCCGTCTTAAGGCGTTCATGAATTAGTTTTACCTTCTCTTTAGTCTACTCAATGATCTCAGGGGCCGTCAACCTTCGTTCACCAACTTCGTCCCAATGCACAGGTGACCTACACTTTCGTCCATATAAGGCCTCGAATGGTGCCATACCTATGGCACTGTGATGGCTGTTGTTGTAGGAGAACTCTATCAACTTTAGCATGCTGTCCCAGTTCCCCCTGAAATCTAATGCGCACGTCCTCAACATGTCCTCCAGGGTCTGAATGGTCTTCTCAGATTGACCATCGGTCTGAGGTGAAAAGCGGTGCTCAGTCGCAACTCAGTGCCCATCTTCTTCTGTCATGCCGTCCAGAACTGAGATGTGAACTTCGGATCACGATCAGATACTATGCTGACTGGTACTCCATGGAGGCAAACGATGTTATCAATATACATAGTTACCAACCTCTCCATTGTAAGCTCGGTGGGAATAGGCAAGAAATGAGTGGACTTAGTCAGTCGATCCACAATTACCCATATCACATCATTCCCATTTCTGGTCTTCGGGAGTCCAACCACAAAGTCCATCGTTACATGCTCCCACTTCCATTCGGGTATCTCTAGAGGTCACATCAGTCCACCCGGTCTTTGGTGTTCCGTCTTAACTTGCTGGCAAACGAGGCACCTTTCCACAAACTCAGCAATGTGTCTCTTCATGCCACCCCACCAATAGTGTCTCTTCAGATCATTGTACATCTTCGTAGGACTAGGGTGAATAGACAGTCTCGAATTATGTGCCTCCTTCAACAACTCCCTCTTAAGATCCTCAACATCAGGTACGGACAACCTTCCTTGGTACCACATACTGCCGTCATCATGAACCTGAAATCTATTTACTTGGCTGGTTAACATTCTTTCTCGCGTTTCTCTAATTGTTGCATCGTTCTTCTGTGCTTCCTTAATATGATCTACCAAGGTTGGAGTGATAATTAGCATGGCCAGAATATCTGCGGTAGAATCCACAAGATCCAAATCAAATTCTGCCATTTCCTTTTCTAGAGTAGCCTGCCGTGCATGGCTTGATTTCCTACTTAAGGCATCAGCTACTCGATTGGCCTTCCCTGGATGATAGCTGATGGTCAAGTCTTAATCTTTCAATAACTCCGACCATCTCCTTTGGCGCATGTTCAGCTCCTTTTGCGTGAACAGATACTTAAGGCTTTTGTGATCAGTGAACACCTCGCACTTCACTCCATATCGATAGTGGTGCCAGATTTTCAGTGCGAACACCACCGCTGCGAGTTCCAGATCATGTGTCGAGTAGTTCAACTCATAGGGCTTTAGCTGTCTCGAAGCATACGCAATGACCTTGCCGTTTTGCATTAGCACGCATCCTGAAATACAAAAGTTAGACCACATCTCTAAATGTATACAAAATCAACTTGAAGTTATATACATCTACCTAGCCCGTTCTTTGAAGCGTCACTATAAATGACAAACCGTTCTGACGCAGAGGGCTGAGCAAGAACAGGTGTTGTGGTCAGTCTCCTTTTGAGCTCGGCGAAGCTCTGCTCACACTCGGTGGTCCATTCGAACTTTGACTTCTTCTGTGTCAATCGGCTTAGAGGCATTGCAATCGATGAGAAGCCCTCGACAAACTTCCTATAGTATCCAGCCAGTCCAAGAAAACTTCTTACCTCTGTCACATTAGTAGGCCTAGGCCACTCGGTAATCGCTTCTACCTTCTTTGGATCTACAGAAATCCCTTCTTCGGAGACCACATGACCCAAAAAGGTTACGCTTTTCAACCAAAACTCACATTTATTAAACTTGGCGCACAATTTGCTTCTCCGAAGGGTCTCTAAAACCTCCTTCAAATGCTCAGCGTGAGTCTCTTCGCCGGGAGAGTATATCAGGATATCATCAATGAACACTACAACGTACTTATCCAGCTGTTTCCAAAACATCGTGTTCATTAGATCCATAAAGGCGGCTGGGGAATTGGTTAGTCCAAAAGGCATAACTAGGAATTCATAGTGGCCATAACGTGTTCGAAAAGCGGTCTTGGCTGTATCCCCAGATTTGATCCTCAACTGGTGATAACCGGATCGCAAATCGATTTTGGAAAACACTCTAGCCCCCTGGAAAGAAATTTTGTTAGTGGTGTACATTAACGAATAATTGAAAGTTCAAATTATAACTCCAACTTATCATTACCCGTAGCTGATCAAAGAGATCCTCGATTCGAGGTAATGGATACTTGTTTTTTATAGTAATCTTGTTTAGCTCCCGGTAATCTATACATAACCTCATGCTCCCATCCTTCTTCTTCACGAACAGGACTGGAGCACCCCAGGGTGATACACCGGGTCGAATAAACTTGCGATCCAGCAGTTCTTGTAACTGTTCCTTCAACTCCTTGAGCTCTGCTGGAGGCATGCGGTAGGGTGCCCTGGATATGGGTTCAGCGCCGGGTATGAGATTTATCTCGAACTCCACCTCTCTGTCTGGTGGTAGTCTCGGTAACTCCTCGGGGAAGACGTCTGTAAATTCCTTTACCACAGAGATTTGGTCGATCTGCGGAACTTCATGTTCAGCACCTATTGAGTAAATCAATAATCCTTCTCTTCCTTTCTTTAGTGCTCGAAATGCTTGAGCCGCAGTCAAATAAAGCTTATGGGGTGCCTTCTTAAATTTAGGGTTCCCTTGAAAAATGGTTTCCCCCAGTTCATGTGTCTTCATGCTGACCTGGAGTTTCCGGCAATCAATATTTGCATGATACTTTGCCAAGAAGTCCATGCCCAAAATAACATCAAAGTCGTACATTTGAATCGGTATCAAGGTCGCAGAGAACTGCAGAACATTAATCTCCAATTCACATCCATTGTAACGATGATGAGACACGAGTACTTGGCCACCCGTGGCTTGTATACGGTATGGAGTCTCAATCCATTCGGGAAGAATATCCAGTTTCTTGGCAAATCTCTTTGCCATAAACGAGTGACTCGCTCCACTATCGAACAGAACATTTGCTGGCACTTTGTTAATTAAAATCACACCTACCACATTCACGGTTTAGCACACAACCCATAACAACACATAAAATTTAATCCAACTTCGAATTTAAGTACTTAAATAAATGTACCCGTCACCACGTCGCCCGACTCCTCGACTTCTGCATCTGTCATCGCGTGTACCCGAGCATTGGTCCGGCCTCGTCCTCCCTGCTGAGCCTGTGTCTGCGGGTTCACCTGAGCCGGTGCTGAGCATTCCTTAGCTATATGTCCTTGCTTCCCGCAGTTATAGCGCACTCTCTGATCATTCCAACATGGTCCCGGATGAAAACGTCCGCACAGTGTACACCGTGGGATGGGTGCTGCAGCCCTTACTGGTTGCGCATCAGTCGGTGCCGGTCCCTCAATCATCGGGGTCTGAATCACTGCCCTCTGCTGTCGTTCTGGCCGGAATGGTTGCCCGGACTGAGGGCGTCGAGGAACTTTCAGCCATCTCCCTGATTTGCCCGTCTGCAACTCCTCACGGGGTCTCTTCAACCTTTCCAGTGCAGCAGCCCTTTCCAAGTTTCTCTCCACACGTCGACATACCTCCAGTAATCCCTCGAATGTGGTGGCCTCTGCAAAAACAATCGCCTGCTGGATGGGAAAACTCAAACCTATGTGGAACTTTAGCATCTTGGCCTCCTCGTTGTCCATGATGCATGACATATACTGGCCCAACTCGTGGAATTTCTCAGAGTATTGATCAACTGTCATGGACCCTTGTGACAACAGCTGGAATTCTGCCATCCTTCTCTGAATAACACTACCCGGAACATAGTGCTTCTTATATTCCTCCATAAATTGCTCCCAAGTCATTGGTGGAGTCAACCTGCGTTTCAATCCGTTCCACCACCTCTCAGCTTCCCCTTCCAAGAACAGGATAGTCACCTCCACTTTCAGATCCGCGGGTACCTGTATCAGTCTTATCTGTTCCGTTATGTTTTTGAGCCAAATCTCGGCTTCCTCGGGCCGAGTGGTACCCCAGAACATCGGTATTCGGGAGTTCTGCATCTCCATGTAATAGAACCTCAAGCCCTGCTACGGTGGAGGTTGTGGTGGCGATTGTTGTTGCTGTTGCTGCTGAGTGTGCTGAAGTATTTGAGCAATCTGTGCCTGTTGCTGTGTCCTCTGAGTATATTGTTGTGCCATCTGCGTCTGCTGATGGGCTATTAAGGTCGTCAGATTGGCCAGTGTATCCGCCAGGTTCTGGGGGATCGCCCCTTGTCCCTGACGTTCGTCTCTGTCCTGTCCACCATTTCCCGATGGTTCACGTCGCGGAGGCATTGTCTGTAGACGATTAGAACATGTTAGACAAAATTTGGCTTAAGAGTATTGGAAAGAGGTACAGGAATGGAGGTCTAAGAAAAGAGTAACCTATCCCGTCTACTTACTAACGGCACTCACCACCCGAAACGCAATCATAGCTTAGGTCTACTTCATTTTATTCAAGTTGAAAATATCATTTGAAGACAGATCATTACTCATTCCTAGGTGCGATTAACTAATCCTCACGTTCCCGAGGCGTATCTGAAGCCTGGGCTCTGATACCACCTGTAGTGCCCCGCTCCTGAGCTCCATCCTCGGTAACGGTGCACCCGCCGTATCTCACTCAGGAGAATACAAGGCGTCACATCAACTTGTTACACGTCAGTGCTGACATAGAAAAGTTTTCCTTTTCTTTCTACGGAAACGGTAAGTCACAACACTAATTTGAAATTAATGAACTTTAAGAAAGTAACGACAGTAATTCTAGGCTGACCGGGCCTTACGAGTCAAGGTCAAATGTCTAAATTTAAAAGCATGAAACTGTTTTCAAAGTAAAGCTGAAAATTAAACTGTCTGTGTCACCCCATGGCACCACCAAAAGGGCCCTCTCCATCCTTGCCGCACACATATCTACGAGTCACTCAGCCCATTCCACGGTGTCGGACCCATCCTCAACGAATATGTAGTCATACCCCGTCTCGGCTTCACCTGGAATAGTAGGGGGTGATTGATGGTAATCATCCAGTAGGTGCCTCTCAAAACAATACAAAACTTACATACCCAAAAAGATATTGCCACGTACCCACATAAGACAATTAGCATGCATTTCGAAGGTAAGACACTCCACGTACCCGACATAAAACAACATGGCATGACTTATACGAAAAGTAAACAATCCACACAAGATGCATGCGCAAGTACATGATGCATGCTCACATAACGTGTCATACGCAACTAGAAACATGTCAGGCATATTGCTCCTAGACCTATATGCAATGCATGCTCCCGGGACCTAATTCCAGTGTCATGGTCTCTAGCCACCACTTGCTGTTCTGGACACCCACGCCCTATAGACGCTGCGTATCGCACGACACCCACGCCCTATAGACGCTGCGTATCTTCTGACACCCACGCCCTATAGACGCTGCGTATCGCACGACACCCATGCCCTATAGACGCTGCGTATCGCATGACACCCACGCCTGACCGACGCTGCGTATCATCACGGCACCCACGCCCTATAGACGCTGCGTGTCCTCCTTACACCCACGCCCTCAGACAATGGGTACCTCATGCACATGCACGTGCCATGAATGCAAGAGAAAGGGAAAGAAAACAGTTGGATGTCATCCTCTGACATCGATCGATCGACGTCCAACTGAGACACGTCGAACCCTCACTCAGTTGACGTCGATCGATCGATGTACATCTGAGGTACATCAATCCCTCACCCTCTGGACGTCGATCGATCTACGTTCATCTGAGGCACGTCGAACCCTCAGCTGCTGGACGTCGATCGATCGATGTCCCCGTAATTCAGAATTCCTATTCTGAAATTCCTGCAGTCCATTCATCAATCTCATTCAACCTTTCACCCCATCCCACATACCCATACACGCATAACGACATCACATCCCCACAAAGAAACATACAACAACAAGTTCACGTTGAAATCAAGAATGTATAACGGAAAATAAGCACATTGGGGCATATAATTAAGATCCAATCGAAATCAAGAATTAACGACAACAACAACACATAAAAATACCCTTTTGCCTATGCAAATCTTCATACCGTTTTGAGGGAATAATTAGTATGCACCTACTTCGATCCTAGCGAAAGTGATTGATATAGAAAGGTGTGATGATCTTGTGAGCGTTTGATTCCTTCTTCCTGAACCTTGGACCAAGGATTCTTCTTTTCCTTCCCTTTTCTTCTTATGGCCGAAATTGATAGGGGATGAGGGGAGAGGGAGGCTGCCGTGTGAAAAAGAAAGAAGGAATGAGGGATTAGGGTTAATGAGAGATTTAAGATTGTGAGGGAGAGATTTGGAGGAATGATAAGGGAGATAGTGCGAAAATTTAGGGGGAAGTTTGACTATTTTAGTAGGATAAGATTTGGGTTAATTATAATTTAAATTTTCTTTTCTTTTCTTTTTAAATGCGGCTATAACATAACCCATTTATGTAATTTTATGCATTACATCATCTATCTCATTTTTTTTTTATTACTTTTTTTTTTGGTATAACAGGACATCATCTGCTGATAAACATTTCACGCTGAAATCTACCTATGATGCCTGTAGAAAATCTAAGCTCAGTTTATTGTCTCGTCAATTTAGTTGGGAAAAGACACATCAGCAAACGGTCAAGCTGTTCCTATGAAATTACATCATCGAGCCTTGCCTATCCTGAAAAACTTAACCAGATTCATGTTCAGCCAGACCTCGAGATTTCTTTTCTGCTACTGCTCCCACATGGACCTAAACCTTATTTTCTTAAAGCGCCTAGAAATCAGTTCTATCTGGAATATGTATGCCATCACCCGGGAGGGGCAACATCCAAATCATACCTATATTAATGTCTATCTTATGCATTGGTGGATGCATGCTCACAGGAGCCTGACAGGTCTTATCCGCATCGTAGCCCCAGGGATTATCTGCTGGGATATAAGGGAAGCTATACATAAATACTATATAAAAATGATAAATGGAGTCACATACGCACATTTGTACACATTCAATACTCTCTATACACTTGGTGCATGTCTTTTTCTGGTACAGAATTAGCAGACAACATGGCCAAATTCACTCAAGCTCTGTAAAAAAGCTCGCATATCCTCCATACTTAAATGTCCATCTATTCAAATAATGAAGCGGGTCTTACCTCCAACTGCTGCTAGAGGGGCAATACTAAGAGACACAGCTGGGCGATGCCTTGGAGCCTTCTCGTTCCCCCTTCAGGTGACATCCTCATCGTGCAGAACTTCGATTAGCTATGCTAGACCTCATTTTCTTCTCCATGCGCCATCTGCATATAATTTTGGAGGTTGATTGCCTTTGGGTATCATAGCTCTTCACGAGAGTGGAGGAACATGAAAGATGTTGAAGTGGAATTGAAAGAGATTTGAAGAGAATGAAGATGCTACTCCAAGCCAACGGCACTTTTATAGTTTATATATCCAGGACAACTAATACAGCAGCACACTTCTTCGCCTAACATGGAATGCTTGTTTAAAAATTTTGTTTCTTTAATTCCTTAGATGTCCTTCCGATAATTTTAAGAGGATGCCTCATCACTGCTGTAACTACACTAGTTATTCGGCATCAATAAGAAAAGGAGATTGTTGCTTAAAAAATTATACACACATATATGTATATATATGTGTGTATATACATGTGTATCTTTATTTATATATGTGTATGATAGAATTGAACACAGGGAATAAACAACTTTCGGTTCTCATTGATTCAAAGAGGTGTACAATGCATCTACTTATAATCTCTATTTTCCCTTAACCTATGGTAACTGAATTAATCAAAGATATGACTAGAAATGATTCTATCTTAACTGACTGATTCAAATTATCCTGATCACACGAGATCCACTTTCAAACACTCCCCCTCAAGTTGAATCATCTGGGCACCCGATGTTCAACTTGCCAAGTACTATCTCAAACACACTTTCCATTACTGCCTTAGTTAGAATGTCAGCCAACTGGCCCTCAGAACGGACAAGCGGAATCTCGACGATACCACTCTCAAGTTTCTCTTTAATGAATTGCCTATTTATCTCGACGTGCTTAGTTCGATCGTGTTGTACCGGATTTTCGGAGATTCTTATCGCAGCCTTGTTGCCACACCTCAGTTGAGCAGGGCGTTTTTGTGGAAAACCTAGCTCACCAAGTAACTGCTTTAGCCACAAGACTTCCATTATACCTTTGGTGACTCCCATAAACTCTGCTTCAGCGCTTGATAACGCTACCAGCTTTTGCTTTTTACTCCTCCAGGTGGCCAGGTCCCCCCCACCACAACAGCAAAATATCCGCACGTAGACCTTCTATCCACCAGACTGCCTGCCCAATCTGTATCTTTATAGACATCTATATCCAGGTGTCCGTGTTTCTTGAACCATATGCCTCGTTCTGGAGTGCCTTTGAGATATCGCACAATACGTGGTGCTGCTCTCCAATGCTCTTCCTGTGGCTTATGCATGAACTGGCTTACTACTCCAACGGCATAAGCATGTCTTGTTGTGTATGAGACAGATATATCAACTTCCCTACCAGCCGCTGATGCTGCTCTCGATCTACTAACGTTTCCCCTTCTGTAATCCCCAATTTTAGATTTGTAGCCATGGAATGCTGCTTGGTTTACACTCCAACATCCCAACTTCTGTCAGTAGATCCAGTATATATTTTCTTTGTTATATGAAGATTCCTTGACTTGATCGAAGAACCTCTATTCCCAGAAAATACTTTAGGGTGCCCAAATCCTTCATCTCAAATTTGGAGAATAGTCTTTCTCGAAGCGCTGATATCTCCACATGATCACTGCCAGTAATAACCATGTTATCTACATAGATAATCAGACACGTGATCAATTCTCCTCTCCTTCTAAAGAACAGTGTGTGGTCGACGTTACTCTGTCTGTTTCCAACTTTCTTCATTATTGTAGTGAATCTCCCGAACCACATACGCGGAGATTGCATCAGCCCATAAAGAGACTTCTTAAGTTGACAGACCTCATGTTTGCCAAACTCGTCAGCGAACCCAGGTGGAGCTTCCATATAGAATTCTTCTTTCAATTCCCATAAGGGAAGGCATTCTTAACGTTGAACTGATGAAGCGGCCAACCGTGATTTGCGGCTATCAAGAACAAGACCCTGATGTTATCTATCTTCGCAACTGGTGAGAAAGTTTCTGAATAATCTATCTCATAGGTTTGAGTATAACCCTTGGCCACAAGCCAAGTCTTATATCGTTCAACTGTCCCATCTGCATTATACTTTATTGTGAAGACCCAATGACACCCAATAGTTTTCTTCCCAAGATGCAACACACACTTCTCCCAGGTTTCGTTCTGATTGAGGGCTTCCATTTTATTATTCATTGCATCCTGCCACTGTGCTATTTCCCTTACTTTTTCTACAGTCTTTGGTTTGATCTCCTGACACAAAGCTGTGAACAAACCGCTACCTGTCTCCCCCAGAGTTATGGTTACCGGATATTGCAACGTCCGAGATATACGATCAGGAGAGTATCGCTGTGGTGGTATTCCCCTATTGACTCTGGCTGGCAACTTACGAACCTGTGGTTCAGATGGCACACTAGACACCTGTGGTTCAGATGGCGCATTAGAATCCTGTGGTTCAGATGGCACACTAGAAAGAGTAACATTTTCTAAAACTGTATCAGGTCATATATTACTTACCTCTTGAGGGATACCCGCCGGAGGAGATTCATGGGGTGATTCTAGCACAGTTGTCTCGTCTACATTTTCGGGGCCTGCTCGGTGGCGCCATCTACTTGACCTTGTTGGACAGTCCCTGGCAACCTGTGATTGTGTAGCCAGTTGAGTGGACCACTAGTACCAGTCTCCCCCTAGGACAGAGGCTGGGAACGGTAGTAATACTCTGTTTCTAGAAAGGTACAATCTATGGTTACATTAATCCGACGGGTTTGAGGGTTATAGCAGTGATATCCTTTTTAGTTAGTTGCATACCCTACGAAGACGCATTTGGCGGCACAGGGATCAAATTTGGTACGGTCAGTTTTTGGGATATGTACAAACACAGTGCAATCAAATACTCGAGGTGGAAAGGCTAAGATTGAGGGAATATGAACCTGGGAAGACAAAGTGTGTTACGGGATTTGATGATGGAGGGTCTTTGTGAGGAGGCGATTAAGAACGTAAACCAACGTAGCAACCGTCTCGGGCCAAAAATATGTAGGTACATGAGATTCGATGAGCATTGCATGAGTCATCTCGAGAAGAAGTCTGTTTTTACGCTCATCGAATCTGTTTTGTTGCGGAGTATTAGGACATGTAGTCTGATGAACAATACCACGTTCGCGGAAGTAGGATTGGAGATTTTAGGACATATATTCTCCGCCATTGTCAGATCGAAGAATCTGGATGGATTTATTATACTGGTTTTGTATCAGCTGATAAAAATCACGAAAACGACTATGGACATCCGATTTATGTTTCAAAAAATAAATCCATTTTATGCGTGAAAAATCATCGACAAAGGTAAAAAAAACTAGAAACCCTATGCAGTAGGTACTGGAGATGGTCGCCTGACATCAGAGTTAAAAAGTGAAAAACAAGAATTTACTCGTGTATTATTTGGGCGAAAAGTACTGCGGTGCTGTTTAGCCTGGATACAGGTATCGCAAGTTAATATTGTATCTAAACATGGAAATAAACTATGGAAAAGAATTTTGAGATAACCAAAAGAGGGATGGCCCCGCCGACGGTGCCACAATCACAATTGCCGATGGACCATGCCGGTGGCAAGCATAGATCTACCCGTTTGAGCGACCTCGTCCAACTAGTAGAGGCCTCCGTGCTCAATGCCATGCCCAATAATCGCCTTCAAATGAATATCCTGCAAAAGACAAAAACATGGATATATCAGAACAGTACAATCAGGCTCTTGAGTAATTTGACTAAGAGACAGCAATTTAGAAGAGAGTTGAGGAACATATAGACAGTTCTGGAGCGTAAGGTTGGTAGAGAGTTGAACCGGGCCAGCACCTTGAACTGGAATGATTGGTCTTATCTAATCCTAACAGAATCCATATTTGATATGGATTTTGATTGGCCTTAACCAATCCAGTTTGGAATCAGATTTTGAGGCTTATATATTTGTATATACGCCCTTGTATCTCGTACACAACAGAACAAAAAGAAAAAACAAAACCCGAATTTGTTTTTGGAGAAAAATGAATTTCTCAGCCGTGCCGTTTCAAGAGCTAGCACTCCGGACGGAATCATTCGTGTAGATATCGACAGAGGATGTTCGTGATTTCGCACCTCCTTCATCAACGGATTTCGAATCAACAGAGGTAATTCTCGAGCTCCTTTCATCGAATTAAACAAGCAACATGTATCTTTGGTAGGAAATCGGAGATCAAATTTTATTTTTTTCGCTGCACGTTTTTGCAGTGATCTGTCGAATGCCTAACAAATGAGGTTAATGTGTATAATGAGGGTATAATGAAGGAGGTTATGAAGTGAAAGGATGGTGGGGGTTTAATGTAATATTTTTATTTTTTTTTTATTTTTTTAATGTAACATGCATATATATATAATATAATATATATATATATCTACATGTTATTTTATTTTTTTATGTGTGCACCGGGTGGAACATACCTCTCTTACAAAAAGTTTCGTCTTTAAAATTTGTGCACCTTAACCAGAAAGATGCATATACTTCTTCCGTATTTTCTTCTTCAAGCTCCTATTTCTATTCTGGTACCTTTTTTGACAACATCTGTCCTCTAGGTCGCTGATGTTCAATTTACACCTGCTGACATTGATCGTGGGATCGGCAATATCCATATCAAGCTCCTCTATCTCTTTCAACATTATCACCAATGTTCCTCCCCACAGACTAAGTTTCCAAATTCATTTCTTGTATAACTAGAACTTCCTTGTCCTATGCTGGTTAAAATCATAACCTAATCTTTCTATAACTCTAGAATCAAATCTAATGGTATTGTCGCCATGCTGAGTG
Organism: Eustoma russellianum; assembly: GCA_036186865.1. NCBI lineage: Eukaryota > Viridiplantae > Streptophyta > Magnoliopsida > Gentianales > Gentianaceae > Eustoma > Eustoma russellianum. The sequence goes on along the minus strand of AP025075.1, from coordinate 2,977,720 downwards.
ATCCCACAACCCTATCTAAGTCTATATGTAAACTCATATCTACTGCCATCAGCAACCCTCTATAATCAGCGCTTACATGTACTACAATCTTAACTTAAATATCCTATTCACGAAACTAATCTCATGAACAATATGTATTTTCAGAACACGTGTACCCTAGTACAATTCAACTTAAGTGGTCACTAACTTAAGCATCTTAAGGCATTCTAATGTATCATGCTTTCATGCGCCACACTGACCTGCTGTACTTCTTTAGTTTGTTATTTCAACCGCTAATTTTGACCGAATAAAATCTCACGTAAATAGCGACCACTGTTGTTCATGCTTATGCTATTTCAATTCAAGCCTACTAAATTCAACAATACGTACGTGTTTCTATGTTCACATCAATTTTTCTTAACGATACTGGTATTATCAACTTATCTTAATAATTCTAAAATCTACATCTTAACAACCATCTAAACCTCTTGCAGATAACATCATTTATTAAGACCATTTGCTTATGTAGTCTAACTCTTAATTTGCATTGGCATGTCAATTCTAAACTTAGATCATGTACCACAACTATAGCTCCAAATCAAATGTTATTTGTACTAAGTTCACCTAAATAACTTATTGTTGCTAAGTATTAATACTTAGCTGAAACTTTCCCAATGATAACTCATTTTGTGTGCTAGCTATGGTCATTGCTAGTTTACGGCCGTCAACCAGTATCACAAGGGCCTATTTTGATAATTCTAAAATTCATTATCCTCATACAATATAGGCTTCTTAGATCAAACTTCTTTGCTAGAAACCACCGATCATAGCTCAAATAATCTACACATTTGTGGTTATTGTTGGCTAATAAATCGTTTCCTAAAACCTATTGATCACCACCCTAATAAATCATTCTTTAGTCAACGATTGCCTCACCAATAGATCATTCCATAACATCCAAATCAACAACAAATAATCACTCAATTTGAATCGGAAATCATCAATGTTCGTTTCGTACATTTGTTGGGCTTTGCTTCCTTAAGTCATATCTATGAATTTAGTGAGTTCCCCTAAAGGTGGTTGCAACTATGTATGGTTCCTCTGGAGTTAGACTCACAATCTCCCAAATTACATCAATGAAGAACAAACAATAAGAGATTAACAAGCTTTAAGCACTTCTGCAAAAATGAGAAAAATTTACAACAATGAAATATAAAGCTTGAAGAGGATGAAAGTGTGTATTGACCTCATCTGAGATTCTTCAATTTATAGGAGGTGTAAGCCACGTATTTTGCAACCTCCCCCAAGTTTTCAAGTCAATCTCAAGTCTTGACAATGTGCAAATGGCCTTTAACCATCCTATAGATTGATTTGATCTTCTAAAGCCACCCTAGAGAATCTTAGACATGTATATAATAGTCAAGGAAGCATGATTAATGTTAGGAAAAAGTCCACAAGAAATTTGAGCAAGATTGGAAAGGAAAAAATCATGAATCTCCCTTGGATTTTGTTCCAACGTTCATAAAAATTTGAATTCTGGATTACATCGATCGATCGATGTGTCTACATTGAGAGATCGATGTCCTCCAGTAAGGTTCTATTTTTGAACCTGCCATACATTGATCGATCGATGTCTCTTCATTGAAAGACTGGTGTACACATTTATTGATCGATGTCCCATAGCTGAGAGATCGATGCCCTCTCGTAAGGTTTCAGTTATATTTCTTATATACATCGATCTATCAATGTCTCTCCTGAGACACTGATGTATACATCGAACGATCGATGTTTCATACATTGGGAGATCGATGTCTTCCAGTAAAGTTTCAATTTTGAACCTTTACCACATGAGGAAATTGCACTTATCACCCAAATGTTGGTCAAGTTTTTTAGTTAACATTTAAACGTTCTGAAACCTCATTTGGCAGCCAAGCGTGGCCAAACTTGACTCAATTAACACCAGAAACCTGCTGATAACCTACTCTAGAGGTTTCAATACATTTTATCGTCAAAACCAATTCCCCTCCAAAATAACGTCTTCCCCTTGCCTCCCTCCTGCTGCAATTGCTTCCCCTCTGGTTTCCCTCCATAAATTAGCTCTTTACTTCACAAAATCATCCAACATCTATCAATAATTCAAGATTTTGAATCAAAATCAAAAAGACAGATAAAGCCTGTACAAACACGAAACTGACACGCAAGGTTTAGAACCAATGAGAACTTTGGTTTTAACAAACAAAACACTTTCAACATTAGAAAATAGAGGGGGCTTAGTACTTATCGCCCTCGTCATCATCTCCTTCAGCAGACTCAGCATGCACTTCCTTATAATCCTTCTCCAGCATAGCCAAATCCTCCCTAGCCTCAGAGAACTCGCCTTCCTCCATCCACTCCACAGAATCGTTCGGGAGAGAGAGAGAGGGAAGAATTGCAGGGGGAGAGGGGAAGAATTTCAGTGGAGAGGGGGAAATTCGCTAGGGAGAGGAGGGGAAATGAGAGGGGATAGAGAGGGAAGAATTGTAGGGGGAGGGGCAAAATCGTAGGGGAGAGGGGGGAATAAGAGGGGGAGAGAGAGAGAAGAATTGCAGGGGGAGAGGGGAATTCGCAGGGGAGGGGGAATGATAGGGGAGAGAGAGGGAAGAATTTCAGTGGAGAGGAGGAAATTCACAGGGGAGAGGTGGGGAATAAGAGGGGAGAGAGAGGGGAGAATTATAGGGGTAGAGGAGTAGAATTTCAGTGGACAGGGGAAAATTCGCATGGGAGTGGGAGGGGGGAAATGAGAGGGGAGAGAGAAGGAAGAATTGCAGTGGAGAGGGAAGAATTTTAGTGGAGAGTGGAAAATTCGCAAAGGAGAGGGGGAAAATGAGAAAAATGAATGGAAGGGCAGAAGTTTGCCACATTTTACCGCAAATCAAATAAAATCAAGGGTAAAATCGGTATTTTGGTGTTAATTGAGTCAGCCAACGGTTGTATTTAAAAAGGCAAAAGTTGCAGCTGGTATTTTAGTGTTAATTGAGTCAAGTTTGGCCACGTTTGGCTGCCAAATAAGGTTTCAAAACGTTTAAATGTTAACTGGAAAATTTGACCAACGTTTGGGTGATAAGTGCAATTTTTTCTTTACTACATTGATCAATCGATGTCTCTAACCTTAAAGACTGATGTCACATCGATTGATCGATGTTGGACAGTAAGATTCCAACCTTGGATATTTCCAACATAGATAGATCTATGTGTCTGTAGGATCTGTAAGGCACCACTAAAAGGGGGGATTGAATAGTTGGTGCGGAAAATGTGGTTTTTAAAATAGTTTTAAATTGAACAGTTTCTGTTTTCAGGACCAGTTTTAAAACGTTTTGAAAACTAGGTTGCAGGTCTTCATAAATTCTGAAATTTGGAGAGAACTTAGCCTCAAATCTTATGAGTGTCTCCTAAAAATTTCAGATTTAAATTCAACCTCTAAGCCCTTGAAATTTTGTTGGTGGTCAGATTGCGCAAATCTGCCTGTAACGGTAGACTGATTTGAAAAATTGATTCCTATTTGTGCGTAACTTCAAATGCTCTGAAAATTTAAATACTAACCCCTTATTAGTTGTATTTAAATGAGTTGAAACAGTTTTGAAAAAGTCTTTTGGAAAGTTAGTCAAATACGATCAAAGTCTCAACCTTTGCAAGCCTGAAAATCAGACTGTACTAGTCTCAGAACGTTGGACGTTTGGATGACTTATACTTGTCCAAAAAGGTTGAAACTTGTGCCAAATTAACCTTAAGACGTGTGGCTATGATTCTGGAAAGTTTTGTAATTTTTAAAATTCGTTTACTATTTTTACGAACGTGATCAAAAACGATAAACAATGCTAAAACTGAAAGTAAGTGCTGAAAGTAAATGACACCAAAAATTTTATACTGGTTCAGTTATAAACAACCTACTCCAGTCTTCGAGGACACCTTCCTCGGTTAGCACTAAACACACAACACAAAGAACACCTTACCATAGGGTTGATGGAGTTACACACCAACTCCAACCCTATACAAACTTTGTATGAGAATACAATTGTCACAAACACCACCACCTTGCAAGTGCAAGATGGATCACACCTTGATCAATCTTTTACAATGATAAAGAATATGTGGTGGACTATATGAACCCTATTCAAGTATATGAATGTAAGTACAATAGGCTTTTAGAGAGAAGAAAGAAAGAGAGTGTAGAAGAGAAGGCTAGAACACGTTTTGATCTTTCAAATTGCAAGACTTGTTCTTGTTTTTTTGTTTTGCTCTCTTCATTCCTTTTTAACTTGAGTTGGCTGCCCCGTTTGTCCTCTTTTCTCTCTTGAAAATTATCTTCTAAGTCCTTGGAAGAGTATATGGCATCATTGTGACATGTCTTTGCTTACTTGGCATGTTCTCATTGAATGATCATTAAGCTCTTGCTTACTTGGCACTCATTGATTGGTCGGATGTTGTCATCACTTGATGACTAGACAAATCTGAGAATAACACTTAAAACATGTGCCAAAATCATCATAAAATGATTACTATAATTCACAAGATCATCACATAAAATTTGGAACATAATTTTCTCCAATAAGCCATAAAAAAATCGGCCATAATGCTACTTTACATGCTGAAATTTCAGAAACATTTGTATTCTATTCAAAATGTTGCCAAGTTAGCTTTGATTTATTTCTTGAAAATGAATCACCATTTAGTACAAGACATCTTTATCAATTTTTGGAATAAAAATTAGACATCAATGAGGCCTAAAATTCGGCCACTATGCATTACACACATGCTGAAAATTTCAGCATGTGTGATATTCAAAGATATCACCATTTTAATTTTATAATATATTCAAAATACTTCCAAATTATCTCCCAATTATCCACATGATTCAAGAAAACAAAATATGGCTCATTAAAGTGAAAAAATCGGCCAACTCTTTAGCGCACATGCTGAATTTTCAGCATGTGTCACAATTGTGACAAGATTTGAAATGTTACCTTTTGTAGTTCCTTTCTTTAAGTCACCAATATTGCATGCTTTGTTCTTGACCAATCAAGATGCCAACAAAGCTCCACATATGCTCCAACTCAGCTGGAATAGGCGTGTGACATGGTTGTGCATGTGCTGAATTTTTTTTTTGCAAACTTTGTAAAATAGTGCACATTTAATAATACACACATGGTATATTCCAATCAGCCCTTAATTGAATTTTTTAGAACACTTTGAGATGTATGAAATATGTAAAAAGTGTCTAGATACATGTTATATGATGTGCCAAAAACGTTCCATGTGTCGTGTACGTAGAAAACTGAATTTTCGACGTTTATCGATTACTCGATTTTTCTCTAATTAAATTCCAACTTTTTGCACATGTTAAATATATATTATGTTACACATAATATACATAAATTAAACTTTAATATTCAGCACTTAGGCTGATCTTAAAATGGTGCCTAAACCATGTGACAAAATTGAAATTGGAATATCCACAATTTGGCCTTAATGTGGGGTGATTTGTGTGTGCCAACATGGAATGATTTTATGGCTGCACATACCATGTAAGCCACGAAATTTATGGCTATTTTTGAAGTGTAGGGGCTGGCCATCTATTTATGGCAAGTACGTGACAAGTTGGCGAAGTTTCGGTATTCGCCCGATACGACAATTTTCGGTTTAGAACCTTTTAATGTGTCGTATTAAATTTGTCATCACCATGACTTATATCATATGATATAAGACCGGAATATACTCATAAATATGGGTTAAGTATGACGTTAATGTACGTACGTAAAATATATAACGTGTCGGTAGTACGTTGGAATAAATGTGTATATGCCTTTTCAAAAAATCTGAATATATATATATATACACACACACATATATATATATATATATATATATGTATATTGGCGTGTAATAAGTGTGGAGAGGAGAGGGAGAACTTTCTTTTCTTCAACTTAATGTCTTTGTGCCTTTTCCAAATATTGCTTCCTTTAATGGACTACTTAGTTTAATTAACTAAGTACTTCATTTAATGAACTAGTTTAGTTCATTAATGGTGGCACCTGAAAATAGTTCAAACACAACAAATTTTTGCCATTTGATGTAAGCTTTAAAGCTTCATGGCTCGTTAGTACGACAACATTATATATGAACTATATAAGGCAAGTTATGTGCAACAACATGTTATGTCATGAAATATGTCATGAATTTCGTTTAAATCATGTATTTTGAAATCACTCAAACCCCTTTTTCTCTACAATCTCCTCCTTTTGATGATTTTCAAAATAACCTACATTCATGATTTAAATCTTATCGCTCCCCCTTCGATCATGCATAAATTCAAATTTTGAATTTCAAATTTCAAATCCGCTCTCCCTTGATTTAGGCAATAAGTTTCTCTCTCCCCCTTAAATCATGCATTCTCTCCCCCTTTATTTTGGAAAGTCAATCAAAAATGCATGTAAATATAGAAAGATAATCAAATCAAATCAGCAGAAATCATGCCTAACTTAGAACGAAGATTTTTGTACGTGGCTTGATTTAAAGCCTTAGTAAAAATATCCGATACTTGTGCCTCTGTGCGTATGCGATCTATGACAATGTCACCATTATTTACGTGATCACGAAGAAAATGATAATGTACTTCTATATTATTGGCCTTAGAGTGTAGTACGAGGTTCTTAGATAGGTTGATTGCACTCATACTATCACAATATATAGGAATTTTATTTACGGTAATTCCAAAGTTCGAAAGTTTTTGTTTTATCCATAATAATTGTGTGCAACAAAGACTAAGTGCCTTGTACTCAGTTTCAGTAGTGGATAAAGCTACGCTTGCTTGCTTTTTGGAAAACCATAAAATAAGTGAGTTTCCTATAAATTAGCAAGTGCCACTCGTGCTTTTTCTATCTGTCTTACATCCACCATAATCAGCGTCAGTGTAGGCATGCAAATTAAAGTCACAATCTTTATCATACCAAATGTCTAAGGTGGGTGTGTGCTTAATATATCGGAATATTCTTTTTACCGCATTATAGTAAGACACCTTAGGTTGACTTTGAAAACGTGCAGACATACATACACTGAACATGATACCACTTTGTAGGACCTCAGGCGCTACCAACTCTTCCAAAACCAATTGGTGACAGGAGATGCGCATACCCTAGCCTTATAGTGCATTCAGCATACACAAGCGCCCACGGCATTCGACTGTGACTTGGCCCACACGACCTACGCCCACACGGCCTACGCCACGGGACAATTGCTGCACCCAACAATCTCTCCCTCAGCAATTGCTCCTACAGGGAATCGAACCCGTGACCTTGGCTCTGATACCACTTTGTACTTATTATGGTCTTATCTTGTGGTCGTGCCACTAAATTCCATACGTCATTTCTAACAAATTGATTAAGTTCGTCATGTATAGCATCAATCCAAGAAGAATCACTCAAAGCATCATGTACATTTTTGGGTTCAATTTCGGAAATCATAGCATGAAATTGATTTATTTCATCCGAAGTTATTCTTCTACGTGGTCGCACTCCGTGAGTGATATCACCATTAATGAGATCATGTGGGTGATCTCTATGCCAGCTTTGTTGATTATTTTCTATGTTCTCATGCATTTCTAAGTGATCATGCATTTCTAGTGTATCATGCATATCATGCATATCAAAAGTGCCATCATCATCATTCAACACGGGTTTCAATTCAAAATCATCATCATATTCTTTATCTTTATTAATCTCACCAAATTCATTAAACTTCACATGAATAGATTCTATAATTTGTCTAGTGAGAGGGTCATAACATCTATATGCATTTGAATTTACAGAATATCCAACAAAGATGCATTCAATTGATTTAGATTCAAATTTATCCAAATTGTCTTTTGTATTTAAAACAAAAAATTTGCATCCAAACACACAAAAATAGTCAATTTTAAGCATGCGATCATTTAATATCTCATAAGGCGTCTTACTTATTTTCTTTCTAATGGACAAGCGATTTATTATGTAGCATGCACAGTTTACGGCTTCCGTCCACAAAAATCTAGGCAATTTATTTTCGCATAATATAGTTCTAGCAATTTCTTTTAATGTCCTATTCTTTCTTTCTACTACTCCATTTATTTGTGGAGTTCTAGGTGGCGAAAACTTGTGTTTAATTCCTTTTTCTTCGCAAAATGAAATCATGTCCTTGTTTTTAAATTCACCGCCTCTATCGCTTCTTATCTTTTTCACATTGACACCGTATTGATTTTCAAGTTGTTTTATTAGTTTTGCAATCTCAGTGGCACTATCATCCTTATGTGCAAGAAACAAAGTCCAAGTATAACGAGAAAAATCATCAACAATTACACAAGCATAGTGACGTCCACCAAGACTCGTAGTGCGACTAGGACCAAACAAATCAATGTGTAGTAATTCTAAAACTCTAGTCGTGCTTATTTCATTTTTAGGTTTTAGTGACTCGCGTGTTTGTTTGCCTTTTATGCAAGATTCACACAACTGAAAGTTGTCTAAATCAAGTGTAGGCAATCCTCGTATTAGGTTCTTTCGTTGGAGTTTTTCTAGTGTAGAAATGCCAATATGTCCTAACGTCTATGCCACAAATTCACATTAGGTTCATTTGACATGAAACACTTAACCTTAGCGTCTAACATATCATCCATAGAGAGCGTAAAAATGTTTCCTTCCTGTTTTCCTTTTAAGACTGTTTCTCCATTTTTATTTATTATATTACAATATGGGTGAGTAAAACACACATCAAAACCATTGTCAATGAATTGCGAAATGCTAAGAAGATTATAGGATAAGTTGCTTACCAAAAAGACGTTGGAGATTTGAAGAGTGATTGGGTTTCCAATTGTACCTTTTCCGATGATCTTGCCTTCGTTGTTGTCTCCAAAGGTCACGGATCCGCCTTTTGTGACCTTCTTTAATTTTGTGAATAGGCTCGGGTAACCCGTCACGTGCCTCGAGCAACCACTGTCAAATAACCACTTGATAGATGTATCTTTTGATGTGTGGGTTCCCTGAAATGTGCAAAAATGATTTAGGTACCCTTTTAATTTTGGGTCCTTACGAGTTAGTTATTCACCTTTTAGTAAAAGTACCTTTCGGTACCCATACTTTGGTGATCCTTCTCGATCAAGCAAATGGCAAGAATGTTGATGAAGGTGCAATGTGGTAGACATGTGGTGAGTGCACTTTGGGCCTTTGGCCAAGAACTCCTTTATACTCATTATATGTAGGACCTTTTTGATATGTCCTTGTGTTAGTGTGCATAGTGCATGATCTTGATGGATGAAATGAATGTCGTGTATGCATCACTTGTTTCTTCTCATATTTATAAGGCACAAAATTGTATTTCGCATGATATGAGGAAGAAGTAAAGCGTGAGGAGGGGAGAGGGGGTCTTTGACGCCGTTTTTTGTTTTGGGGTGTCTACTTTCTTAGACACTACAAACTTGGTTGGTTTAATGGATACTTCATTTGTTTCAATGTATCCTAAACCTGTTTTATCACTATCATGCTTTTGTGATAAGATAATACGCTCTAGCATGTTAGATCCCGTATCAAACTGTTTCATCATTTTCTCTAAGTTTGTATTCCTTGATTTCAAAATTGAAATCTCAGATTTCATTTCATTATTTTGCGTGGTTAATGATGAGATCTATGTCTTTAATGCAGTAATGATACATGATGACTCTTCTTTTGAATCGTTTAATTGATCGACAAGATTCTCGTTAGAAGATTCTAACAGTTTCTTGTCTTCAATTAATCGCTTCTTTTCTTTCGCGAGAGTCTTAGTGAATTTATGCAATTCGAAGTACTGACTAAAAAGATCATCATAAGAAGGATCAGAGTCAGATGATACCTTGTTTGATGCTTTGGACACAAAGCATACTTGAGGAGTCTCCTCTTCTGCTTCAGTCTCGGAATCCGATGTATCACTTCAAGTGGAGGCTTTGAGAGCTCGTTTCCTTTACCTAGGTTCTGAGGCGAGTCTATTCTTGTTCTGATCCTTGTCAGGGTATTTATTTGTTTGCTTGTCCTTATTAGGGCAGTCAAATGATAGATGTCCAAGTTTACCGCATTCATAACACTTAACATCCTTGTCGTTTGTCTTGTTCTTATTTCTTTTAGTCGAAGTAGCCTTATTTTTGTTTCTAAACGACTTTCTCATGAATTTTCTTAAGCCTTTAGCCAATAAAATTAAATCATCGTTATCTGATTCAGAATCACTATTATCTACATGATTGGAAGAAGTAGAGACGTATTCATTTGATTTAAATGCAATGGCTTTACCTTGTTTTGACGATTCTGATTTTCTTATGGTGAGTTTGTTCTCATAAACCCTAAGTGATCCAATTAATTCTTCCATCTTGATTAACTTAGTTTCTTTACTTTCTTCTATTGCCGTTACTTTAGGGTCCCACTCGGATGGAAGGCTTCGCAAGACCTTTTGAACCTTTTCCTGCATAGTAAAGGCTTTGCCAAGAGACTCAAGAGAATTGTAAATATTAGTCAAGCGAAGATCCATATCAACGATAGATTCATTAGGAAATAATTTAAATGACTCGAGTGTGGACATAAGCATGTTTATCTTGGACTCTTTTACTTGACTAGTGCCTTCGTGTTTCATTTCAAGTATTCTCAACATTTCTTGAGCACTAGAACAATTTGAAACATAACTAGATTCACTTTTACTTAGTCCATTTAAAAGTAACTGCATAGCCCTAGCGTTCATGCTCAGTCTCTTTTTATCCTCACTAGATACTCTTGTCTAGGCTTAACGACCTCTAGTGTGACTCCATCTACAGTGGACAACTTTGATGGAATAAATGGACCATCTTCTATAATTGACCAAAGATCAATATAAATTGCCATAAGAAAAAGTTTCATTCTTAACTTCCATTGAATGAAAGACTCACCGTCAAAGAGAGGAGGCCTTTGACTGGACATACCTTCTTGTTATGTTTTGAAGTTTATGGTTGTCATCTCACTTAGATCGTTGGATCCTTTTGATGTGAGTGTTCCTGCGCTCTGATACCACTTGTAGTATCTGCAATGCACCACTAGAAGAGGGGGGTTGAATAGTTGGTGCGGAAAATGTGGTTTTTAAAATAGTTTTAAACAAAAAACTCAACTTCGGAAAACAGTTTCTGTTTTAAGGACCAGTTTTAAAACGTTTTGAAAACTAGGTTGTAGGTCTTCATAAATTCTGAAATTTGGAGAGAACTTATCCACAGATGTTATGAGTGTCTCCTAAAAATTCCAGATTTAAATTCAACCTCTAACCCCTTGAAATTTTGTTGGTGGTCAGATTGCGCAAATCTGCCAGAAACGGTAGACTGATTTGAAAAATTAATTTCTATTTGTGCGTAACTTCAAATGCTCTGAAAATTTAAAGACTAACCCCTTATTAGTTTTATTTAAATGAGTTGAAACAGTTTTGAAAAAGTTTTTTGGAAAGTTAGTCAAATACGATCAAAGTCTCAACCTTTGCAAGCCTGAAAATCAGACTGTACTAGTCTCAGAACTTTGGACGTTTAGATGACTTATACTTGTCCAAAAGGGTTGAAACTTGTGCCAAATTAACCTTAAGACATGTGGCTATGATTCTAGAAAGTTTCGTAATTTTTGAAATTCGTTTACTATTTTTACGAACGTGATCAAAAACGATAAACAGTGCTGAAACTGAAAGTAAGTGCTGAAAGTAAATGACACCAAGAATTTTATACTAGTTCGGTTATAAACAACCTACTTGATGAGGTACAGGTGCCAAGTGGCAACAAAGACGAGGCAAGTCGAGGACAAGAGACAAGAAGTATGACAAAGAGTTTGAGCCAAGAAGTTGATGCATTCTTGTTCAGACACGTGCAAGACGAGCCTGTAAACACAGAGTGTTGTTGGGTTCACTTACTTGAGCCCAATCTTTGAGTTTTTATGTGTTGTAACATATATGAGTCGTTTGTATTATTTCTTTTATTCCTTGAGTCGTTTGCTTAAAGTTTCTTGTTTGTAAAGGTTGTTCTTTCGATCTTGCATGACCAAACCTTGAGTCTTTTAGCTTGTTAGGCCTTTAGGGTTGTTTATTATGTTTCTATATTTGTTATAATTATTTTAAGGACTTGTAAGGTTTGAGACGTTTGAAGACCAAAGGAGTTGAAGAGAAGCAAGCCCATTTCAGAATGTAATTTTCTGGCAGAACAAGTTTTCGTAAAACAGGCGTATCTCTTCAACCACAAAGGAAAATCAATTGATTCAAGATTCATTGGAAACACAAGACAAAGACCTAGCACATTCATGTTTTGCACATTTCCAAGATCTGTCGTTATAATGGCCAAAAACAGCATTGAATTTCAAGTATTGTTTCTGCCGAATTCTGTGATACATGTTTAGTAACTTGGACTTATGTCTTTAATGGATGGGCCAAATTCAGAGAATTGCATATGTATATTTTCTACACTCGATGGTCTACAATTCTCTAAGAGGAGTCAAGGCCTAATTCGAGCTGCAAGTGATCCAAAAACAGGCCATAATTCATACAAGTTTTCAGGAGCCCGTACAGAAAGCATTCAGGACACCCAAACTTTGGAGGGCCATATCTAACTCATCCCATATCCAAATGAGGTGATTCAAAAGCCCAAATTCAATTTTAAAACGTGATCTACAATTCTCAAGAAGTGATAAAGACCATAATCTGCTTCTAGAAGGGGTCAAACCGTTTGCCAACAGATTACATATTTTTAGCCTTTTTTGTAGCCTTTTGACTAGCCTTTTCTTTAGCTTTGTAGACTAGACTTTTTTTGGTCTTCTTGGCCCTATTTAAAGGATTCATGCACGTACAAACAGAGTAAGAAATTTTGAAAATTGGTTCATAAGAATTCTTGGGCAAAATTAGCCTATTTTCTCTTCATAAACACTTGTGAGTTTTGTTTTTGGTTCTTCTTAAGAACAAGTTGAGTGTTTTCTTTGTTTCTTTGAAGATCAAAGTTAGAATCCAATCAAGGAGTGAGCAAACTTGTGGGGGATATCCAAAATCAAAGGTGTGGACGTCCAATAGGGTGCAAACTTGCTTGGGAAACGGGTAACTTTTGAAGGAGGAAGGCTCAAACAAAAACCTTGGTGAATCAATGGCTAGGAGGGACTTAAACTCTTGCCTACAACCGTTAAGGATTCAAGTGTTAAAGGAGACGATCCGTACGAGGCGTGACATCCGCGCATCAGTTTGGTATCAGAGCAAAGGTTCTCCTTTAATCTATCATTCATTTCGTGTCTTCTTTTTTTTTGTCTTCATTTTTTTTGTGTCATCAAAAAAAATCCTCTTCCAAAAAAAAAATCAGCCTTAAAACTTTCATCCAACTAGATATATTATCAAAAAAATAACAACCTATCTTTCTGGACTTGACAATATCAATACCTTGACATATTGAACAAGGAGCAAAATTTCCTTGACATATTGGACTATTGGACACTTTGTACCTATTTGACATATTGTACCTATTGGACACTTTGGACCTATTGGACTATATTGGACAATTTGGACAAATTGGACAGGACCAAATACCGAAATCTTTGGACATTTTGACAAAGGACTGTGACATATTGGAGATACCTTGACAAGGATCCTATACAAGGACAAGGACAATCTTTAAAACATCTTAAAACATTCAAAAGATTGCATCTTTGTTGTTGTTCACAACTATTTTCATTTGGGTTACTTTGTCTTGTATCCACTCTTGCTTGAATACATACTTGGGTATTAGGATCGTTGCATAGAGAACTTTCATTTCAGCCACACTTATATTGCTTTTACTAGCCTAAAAAGCTACCGTTGTTAACTTTAAATCTTGTTGCTATTTGAAGCTCTTAGTCATGCTTGGGTTTATGCATCTTACTTGCATTGTATGTTGTGTTTATTGATGCATACAAGTGATCCATACTCATACAATCCTTACACTACAAAAGATTGAGTCTCTTTTCACAAGAGCATCTTTAAACATCCTTTTGTACAAAATCCGCCTTAGAACAAAAAAAAACTGGAGCAAGAAGGTTGTTGTGTTCTTTGTTTAATCCTTTGGTTACTTTGAGTTTCTTGTATTTCAGCCCAAAAAAAAAAGAGAACATAAAAAAAAAGGAGCGTTACAAAAAAAAGAGGAACACAAAAAAGCCTTATTCAAAAGAGGCTATTTGAATTGCTTGAAACGGTCTCCTTGCACAATCAAAACACAAAAACTTCCTACAACACCTACGACCAAAACAAAACACCCTTTTATATACAACTTCGGACACTTCTTCCTTTATGCATCTTGGACATTGCATACGTGTGATTAAGTGCATTGAGTCTAAGTGTGGTTAAGGATTGCCCAAGGCAACCCCTTAGCAATTCATTGTCTCAGCCCTTTACATCACATTTGGTTTCATAATTTTCTTGAATTTTAGAGTTTGTCCAAGTGTGTTTTGTGTCCTTTGCTCGGTATCTATTCTTACTTCGGTGATACTAACCCCGTTTTTGAAGATTGTACAAGCTGCTGAAGACCTCCACATTGTTGCTCGTCTTGGTTGCTTCTAGCCCACGATTGGATTAGAGGCACAAGAAAAGAGAGGTAAAAGGCTTGTAAGGGCTTGAAAGGACTTAAAGAGGGGAGGTAAAAGCCTTGAGTGTCAAAATACGAGTAAGAAAGGACAAGCACAAGTTGAAATTCTCTTTGCACTAACGTAACAAATCTTCTTTACTCTTTGTGTTAGTTTTCCTTTTTTTTCTTTGTGTTCTTTTAATTTTTTTTTCAGGTTTAGATGAATGAGACACCGTTTAAAAATTCCAATACTCCCCCACCTTTGGAGGATATGAGGAATTCCGTGACGGAAGAGAATGTACTTGGAATGCTTAGAAGGATTACTAAGAGGTTAGACCTACTGGAGGCTGAAAGATCTAACCCCCGCCACCAAACATCTCAACCAGGAACCATCGAAGGAAATGGCTCCATGATTAGAAACATGGCTACCCAATTTAAGGGTCCAAGTCGTATTCCAGTTGATCCACCACGGCAAGCCATTCGTGGTCAAATGATGGGACAAAGAGGACGAGGCAGAGGAGTCCTACAACACGCCCCAGTGTACATGCCACCATTAGAAGAGAGGTATCCTGAGGATGATCCACATATCCATGATGGTCAACGGGGAAGAGATTATGAGGAACCGTTTGATGTTGAAACCTGTAACTTTCAACGTCAAAACCATGACTATGATGTTCCTAATCGTGGGTACTATCCTAGGCACAATCAGCATGATGATGATTCCCATAAGATCAAGATGAACATTCCTCCATTTCAGGGGCGAAGTGATCCCGAAGCATACCTCGAATGGGAAAGAAAGGTAGAGCTCATTTACTCTTGTACTTTATTTTCTGAACTAAGTAAAGTGCGTTTTGCAGCCATTGATTTTACAGAATATGCACTTCTTTGGTGGGATCAAACGTTAAGTTCAAGAAGAAGGAGTGGAGAAGGTCCCATTCAAACATAGGAGGAGATGAAAAGAGAAATGAGAAAAAGGTTTGTGCCTCAATTTTATGAAAGAACTATGATTCAAAGACTAACCCAACTCAAGCAGGGAAATAGAACTGTTGATGAATACTATAAAGAAATGGAGTTGTTGATGATGAGAGCACAGATTGATGAAAGAGAAGATGCTACCATGGCAAGGTTTCTAGAAGGACTGAACAAAGAAATTGCCCTTCCTGTGGAGTTTCAATCTTGTGCAACCTTAGCATCGATGGTACACTTGGCAGAAAAGGTGGAAAGACAGTTGAGGAGGCCTTCAACGCAAGGTAATATTCGGCCCTCTACCCAACCCATGAACAGGTTTAGCACACGACTGAATCCACTGTTTACACGGTCAAGCCAAGCTCCACACCATCCACCACCACCATTTCAAGGCCGTGTGCAGCAGCCACTACACCGTCCACCTCAGCAACAAGATCGTACACCACAAGCTCCCTCCCGAATCGACAAAGGCAAACAAAAGGTTGGTGAACAACCTCAAGGTAAATCTTCTAACTCTTCTAGCTGATCTAGGGACATTAAATGCTTTAGATGTCAGGGTTTAGGTCATATTGCATCTGAATGTCCTAATGTTAAACGTATCATGTACATAGAGGAGAGTGGAGAGTGTTATTCTGAATCTGAGCATGAAGAGGAAGAGCATGTTGACGAGGGAGTAGAAGAGAATGAGGTTGAGGAATGCACTATTGAGGAAGAACTTGCATCTAGTGAGCTTTTAGTTGTTAAGAGATCACTTAACGAACAAACTAAAGTAGATGAGCATGAACAAGAGAGGGAGAACATATTTCATACACATTGCATGATAAAAGGAAAAGTGTGCACCATGATTGTAGATGCAGGATCTTGTACTAATGTTGCTAGTGCAGAATTAGTTCGGAAACTTGACTTACCCATGACTAAACATCCGCGACCTTATAGTTTGACATGGCTTAATGACTGTGGTGAAATTAAAGTGAGTAAGCAAGTTTTGGTTTCATTGTCCATAGGTAATTATAAGGATGACATAATTTGTGACGTTGCACCCATGCATGCTAGTCATATTCTCTTGGGACGACCATGGCAATTTGATAGGAGAGTCATTCATGATGGTTACCTTAATATATATTCATTTAAGATGGATAATAAGACTTATAGATTGCGTGCATTGCCCCCACACAAAGTCTATGAGGATCAAAAACGCCTTGCGCAAAAGTGCTTAGATCCTACTGAAAGAGAGGCTGAAAAGAAGTTTCTTGAAAGCCTCAAGCAAGAAAAGACTTGGCTCGATTCCCGTAAGGGCTTGGCCAAGGAGGGGACAACAAAAGAGGGTTCGGCCAAGGCTGAATCTTCAGCGAAGAAAAACTTAATCAAGCAAGAAAAGAAGCATGCATTCTTTGCTAGTCATTCTGAGGTTTAACATGCTTTATATGATTGAAAAACTGTTTATATGATGCTTTACAAAGAATCATTGTTTTCTGTAAGTGACTTACCATCTACATTGCCTAGTGGAGTTGTATCTTTGCTTGAAGAGTTTTCAGATTTGTTTCCTGAGGAGGAACCTGCTGGATTGCCACCTTTGCGCGGGATAGAGCACCAAATCGATTTCATACCCGGTGCTACATTGCCTAACAGACCAGCCTATAGGGAAAATCTCGAGGAGACAAAGGAGATCCAACGCCAAGTAGAGGAGCTACTAGCCAAGGGCAAGGTGAGGGAGAGCATGAGCCCATGTGCTGTACCAGTGATTATCGTGCCCAAAAAGGATGGCTCATGGAGAATGTGCATTGATTGTCGTGCTATTAATAAGATCGCGGTAAAGTATCGTTACCCTATTCCTAGACTCGATGACATGTTAGACGAATTGCATGAAGCTAAATACTTGACTAAAATTGATTTGAAAAGTGGGTACTTTCAAGTGCGCATCAAAGTGGGAGATGAATGGAAGACTGCATTTAAGACTAAGTTTGGTTTGTATGAGTGGTTAGTAATGCCTTTTGGTTTAACTAATGCACCTAGTATATTCATGAGGTTAATGAACGGTGCATTCATTGGGAAGTTTGTTGTTGTCTATTTCGATGATATCTTGATATATTCTAAGACATTGCATGAACATATAGGACACTTAAGAGCTGTGTTTGAGACTTTACAGAAAGAACAACTATATGCTAATTTTAAAAAGTGTTCCTTTTGCTTGGACAAAGTGATATTATTAGGATATGTTGTTAGTGAAAATGGCATTGAAATGGACCAAGAAAAGGTGAAGTCAATCCTTGAGTGACCTATCCCTAAAACAGTTGGTGAAGTTAGAAGTTTTCATGGCTTAGCCAGCTTTTATAGGCGGTTTGTTAAGGATTTTTCATCTATTGCTGCCCCTTTAAATGAGATTGTAAAGAAAGATGTTGGATTTCATTGGGGGGAGGCACAACAATTGACGTTTAATGAGCTTAAAAAAAGACTAACGACAGCACCTATTCTTAAACTACCAAGCTTTGAAGAAACATTTGAGATTGAATGTGATGCTAGTGGTATATGAATTGGAGCCGTGTTAACACAAGCTAAACGTCCCATTGCATACTTCAGTGAGAAATTAAAAGGTCCTCAATTGAATTATTCTACATATGATAAAGAGTTGTATGCATTGGTAAGATCTTTGCAAACTTGGCAGCATTACTTGCAACCTAAGGAATTTGTGATTCACACGGATCATGAATCTCTTAAGTATCTTAAAGGCCAAGGTAAGTTGAATAAAAGACATGCTAAGTGGTGGAATTCATTGAACAATTTCCTTATGTGATTAAATATAAGCAAGGAAAAGATAACGTAGTAGCTGATGCATTGTCTAGGAGATATTCCTTGATTACTACATTGTCTTCTCGTTTGCTTGGATTTGAACTAATTAAGGAGTTATATGCTAGTGATCATGATTTTCATTCTATCTATGCAGCATGTGCTAAATCATCTTTTGGTAAGTTCTACATTCATGATGGATTCTTGTTTAAGGAAGGTAAGTTGTGCATACCACAATCATCTTTGCGTGAATTGCTTGTTAAGGAGGCACATGGAGGCGGCCTTATGGGTCACTTTGGTGTCTTTAAGACTTTTGAGGCATTACGTGAGCATTTCTTCTGGCCCCACATGCGTGCAGATATAGAAAAGATTTGTGCTCATTGCATTACATGTAAGCAAGAAAAGTCTAAGTTGCATCCACATGGTTTATATCATCCACTACCCGTACCCCTTTCACCTTGGGTTGATGTTAGTATGGATTTCGTTCAAGGACTGCCTAGATCAAAGACGGGTAAGGATAGTATTTTTGTTGTTGTGGATCGTTTCTCTAAGATGGCTCACTTCATATCATGCAGAAAAGTTGATGATGCATCCCATGTTGCTGACTTGTTCTTTAAGGAAGTTGTTCGTTTGCATGGTATGCCTAGAACTATTGTTAGTGATAGGGATACAAAATTTTTGAGTCACTTTTGACGTGTCCTTTGGGGTAAGTTGGGTACTACGCTCTTATTTTCTACTATTGCTCATCCACAGACTGACGGTCAAACCGAAGTAGTAAATAGGACGTTGTCTCAACTTTTACGTTCTCTAATTCAGAAGAACTTAAAGAGTTGGGAAGATTGTTTGCCACATATTGAGTTTGCATATAATAGGAGTGTGCATAGTGGTACTTTGTATTCTCCTTTTGAAATTGTTTATGGCTTCAATCCCCTTTCCCCACTTGATTTATTGCCTATACCTACAAATGAAAAATTAAACCTAGATGGTAAGGCAAAGGCTGAATTGGTGAAAAAGTTACATGCCAAAGTGAGATTACAAATTGAAAAGAAGAACAAGCAGTATGCTAAGCAAGCCAACAAAGGAAGGAAGAGAGTTGTCTTTGAGCCAGGCGACTTAGTATGGTTGCACTTGCGCAAAGAGCGGTTTCCTAATGAAAGGAAATCCAAATTGATGCCAAGAGGTAATGGTCCTTTCAAGGTGCTTGAGAGGATCAATGACAATGCCTACATCATTGACCTCCCGCAAGGTAAGTATAGTTCTGTCTCAAATACTTTTAATGTTTCTGATCTATCTCCTTTTAGTGATGCTTTAGATTCAAGGTCGAATCCTTTTGAGGAGCGGGGGAATGATGAGGTACAGGTGCCAAGTGGCAACAAAGACGAGGCAAGTCGAGGACAAGAGACAAGAAGTATGACAAAGAGTTTGAGTCAAGAAGTTGATGCATTCTTGTTCAGACACGTGCAAGACGAGCCTGTAAACAAAGAGTGTTGTTGGGTTCACTTACTTGAGCCCAATCTTTGAGTTTTTATGTGTTGTAACATATATGAGTCGTTTGTATTATTTCTTTCATTCCTTGAGTCGTTTGCTTAAAGTTTCTTGTTTGTAAAGGTTGTTCTTTCGATCTTGCATGACCAAACCTTGAGTCTTTTAGCTTGTTAGGCCTTTAGGGTTGTTTATTATGTTTCTATATTTGTTATAATTATTTTAAGGACTTGTAAGGTTGGAGACGTTTGAAGACCAAAGGAGTTGAAGAGAAGCAAGCCCATTTCAGAATGTAATTTTCTGGCAGAACAAGTTTTCGTAAAACAGGCGTATCTCTTCAACCACAAAGGAAAATCAATTGATTCAAGATTCATTGGAAACACAAGACAAAGACCTAGCACATTCATGTTTCGTACATTTCCAAGATCTGTCGTTATAATGGCCAAAAGCAGCATTGAAGTTCAAGTATTGTTTCTGCCGAATTCTGTGATACATGTTTAGTAACTTGGACTTATCTCTTTAATGGATGGGCCAAATTCAGAGAACTGCATATATTTATTTTCTAAACTAAATGGACTACAATTCTCTAAGAGGAGTCAAGGCCTAATTCGAGCTGCAAGTGATCCAAAAACAGGCCATAATTCATACAAGTTTTCAGGAGCCCGTACAGAAAGCATTCAGGACATCCAAACTTTGGAGGGCCATATCTAACTCATCCCATATCCAAATGAGGTGATTCGAAAGCCCAAATTCAATTTTAAAACGTGATCTACAATTCTCAAGAAGTGATAAAGACCAGAATCTGCTTCAAGAAAGGGTCAAAACCGTTTGCCAACCGAATACATATTTTTAGCCTTTTTTGTAGCCTTTTGACTAGCCTTTTCTTTAGCTTTGTAGACTAGACTTTTTTTTGGTCTTCTTGGCCCTATTTAAAGGATTCATGCACGTACAAACAGAGTAAGAAATTTTGAAAATTAGTTCATAAGAATTCTTGGGCAAAATTAGCCTATTTTCTCTTCATAAACACTTGTGAGATTTGTTTTTGGTTCTTCTTAAGAACAAGTTGAGTGTTTTCTTTGTTTCTTTGAAGATCAAAGTTAGAATCCAATCAAGGAGTGAGCAACCTTGTGGGTGATATCCAAAATCAAAGGTGTGGCCATCCAAGAGGGTGCAAACTTGCTTGGGAAACGGGTAACTTTTGAAGGAGGAAGGCTCAAACGAAAACCTTGGTGAATCAACGGCTAGGAGGGAGTTAAAGTCTTGCCTACAACCGTTAAGGATCCAAGTGTTAAAGGAGACGATCCGTACGAGGCGTGACATCCGCGCATCACTACTCCAGTCTTCGAGGACACCTTCCTCGGTTAGCACTAAATATATAACACAAAGAACACCTTACCACAGGGTTGATGGAGTTACACACAAACTCCAATCCTTTACAAACCTTGTATGAGAATACAATTGTCACGAACACCACCACCTTGTAAGTGCAAGATTGATCACACCTTGATCAATCTTTTACAATGATAAAGAATATGTGGTGGACTATATGAAGCCTATTCAAGTATATGAATGTAAGTACAATAGGCTTTTAGAGAGAAGAAAGAAAGAGAGTGTAGAAGAGAAGGCTAGAACACGTTTTGATCTTTCAAATTACACGACTTGTTCTTGTTTTTTTGTTTTGCTCTCTTCCTTCCTTTTTAACTTGAGTTGGCCGCCCCCTTTGTCCTCTTTCCTCTCTTGAAAATTATCTTCTAAGTCCTTGGAAGAGTATGTGGCATCATTGTGACATGTCTTTGCTTACTTGGCATGTTCTCATTGGATGATCATTAAGCTCTTGCTTACTTGGCACTCATTGATTGGTTAGATGTTGTCATCACTTGATGACTAGACAAATCTGAGAATAACACTTAAAACATGTGCCAAAATCATCATAAAATGATTACCATAATTCACAAGATCATCACATAAAATTTGGAACATAATTTTCTCTAATAAGCCATAAAAAAATCGGCCATAATGCTACTTTACATGCTGAAATTTCAGAAACATTTGTATTCTATTCAAAGTGTTGCCAAGTTTGTTTTGATTTATTTCTTGAAAATGAATCACCATTTAGTACAAGACATCTTTATCAATTTTTGGAAAAAAATTAGAAATCAATGAGGCCTAAAATTCGGCCACTATGCATTACACACATGTTGAAAATTTCAGCATGTGTGATATTCAAAGATATCACCATTTTAATTTTATAATACATTCAAAATACTTCTAAATTATCTCTCAATTATCCACATGATTCAAGACAACAAAATATGGCTCATCAAAGTGAAAAAATCGGCCAGCTCTTTAGCACACATGCTGAATTTTCAGCATGTGTCACAATTGTGACAAGATTTAAAATGTTACCTTTTGTAGTTCCTTTTTTTAAATCACCAACATTGCATGCTTTATTCTTGACCAATCAAGATGTCAACAAAGCTCGACATATGCTCTAACTCAGCTGGAATAGGCGTGTGACATGGTTGTGCATGTGCTGAATTTTATTTTTACAAAACTTTGTAAAATAGTGCACATTTAATAATACACACATGTTATATTCCAATCAGCTCTTAATTGAATTTTCTATAACACTTTGAGATGTATGAAATATGTAAAAAGTGTCTAGATACATGTTATATGATGTGCCAAAAACGTTCCATGTGTCGTGTACGTAGAAAACCGAATTTTCGACGTTTATTGATTACCCGATTTTTCTCTAATTAAATTCCAACTTTTTGCACATGTTATATATATTATGTTAAACATAATATACATAAATTAAACTTTAATATTCAGCACTTAGGCTGATCTTAAAGTGGCGCTTAAACCATGTGACAAAATTGAAATTGGAATCTCCACAATTTGGCCTTAATGTGGGGTGATTTGTGTGTGCCAACATGGAATGATTTTATGGCTGTATATACCATGTAAGCCACGAAATTTATGGCTATTTTTGAAGTGTAGGGGCTGGCCATCTATTTATGGCAAGTACGTGACACGTTGGCGAAGTTTTGGTATTCGCCCGATACGACAATTTTCGGTTTAGAACCTTTTAACGTGTCGTATTAAATTTTTCATCACCATGACTTATATCATATGATATAAGACCGGAATATACTCATAAATGTGAGTTAAGTATGGTGGTGTGACGTTAATGTACGTACGTAAAATATATAACGTGTCGGTAGTACGTTGGAATAAATGTGTATGTGCCTTTTTCAAAAAATCTGAATATATATATATATATATATATATATATATATATATATATATATATTGGCATGTAATAAGTGTGGAGAGGAGAGGGAGAACTTTTCTTTCTTCAACTTGTTGCCTTTGTGCCTTTTCCAAATATTGCTTCCTTTAATGAACTACATAGTTTAATTAACTAAGTAGTTCACTTAGTGAACTAGTTTAGTTCATTAATAGTGGCACCTGAAAGTAGTTCAAACACAACAAATGTTTGTCATTTGATGTAAGCTTTAAAGCTTCATGGCTCGTCAGTACGACAACATTATATATGAACTATATAAGGCAAGTTATGTGCAACAACATGCCATGTCATGAAATATGTCATACATTTCGTTTAAATCATGTATTTTGAAATCACTCAAACCCCCTTTTCTCTACAGTGTCTGCTTGAGAGACTGATGTATACATCGATCGATCCATGTGAGAGATCGATGTCTCATAGTGTGTTTTTCTTATTTTGCTTTAAATTCCAAGTGTGAAATTCATTTTTAACTCTTTTAAAATATTTTTTAACTTTATAAAAACTTTTCATATTTCAACCAATGATCCATCAGTTAGAAGAGTATTGAGCAAGGATCTATTGCTGATTCCACCATGGAGGTTGAAAATGTGGGCACCACTGATGCATTCAAGGAGGCCGTATATGGCTCAAAAAATTTCTTTTGGATCTTGACTTGATACCTTAAGTAAATCTTTCTGTGACAATTTTGTTGTGATAATAATTGAGCGGTAGCTAACTCGAAGGAACCTGGACTCATAAAAAGGTGTCTTGTATTTTATAAAGAGATAGTTTGGTTTGGTTCGTTTAGCTAAACGAGCTTTTAAATAATTTCGTGTTCGGCTCGATAAAGCTATAATTGTTTAAACGAGCCGAACAGTTCCCGCACAATTCCGTTCGTTTAACTAAACGAACCTAAATAGGTGTTCTAATTCGGCTCGTTTAAGTAAAATTAACAAATCGATCTCGATCCAAACATGAATCGAATTCGAATAGTTCGCAAACTGTTCGGTTCGCTTAACACCCTTATATACATCAATATAGCCGATAGCTTTTGACAGTTGAGATATACAAGGTATGATTGATTTATGCACCAATATAGAAAACAGACATTGAATTCATATATTTCAATATAGCATACTTCTTGAGATCGTTTCAGCAATATTTTCAGTAAGGAAAGAAAGAAATACAGGAATTAATTTCACGATGAAGTGTAGAGTTACAATAATAATTCAGTTTTCTGCTTCTTGGTCAGATATAAGAGGATATAATGCTGACAATCTATACTTTCCTAACAACAACTATGGTGGAAACAACATTATTCCTGTCTTGAGAAGTCAAAGATCCCATGATATTCGGACATCAGTGGTATAAAGGGGGAAGCTTCCACAACTGTAAATATGAAAAGTAACGAAGAAACATAGGGGCACATCAGTGTCACCT
Organism: Eustoma russellianum; assembly: GCA_036186865.1. NCBI lineage: Eukaryota > Viridiplantae > Streptophyta > Magnoliopsida > Gentianales > Gentianaceae > Eustoma > Eustoma russellianum. Next base: position 2,953,184 of record AP025075.1, on the reverse strand, counting down.
GCAACCCCAATTTCATAGACCACAAGATTAAAAAAGTAGCATCATTATATGCATAGTCTGAACATTATAAGTTGTTTTCAAATTTTATTTTATCTTTTGAAATATTACTTTCTTATCATTAATGTATTACGTTTGTTGGTTATCCATAAAGATAAATTTGAGTTAAACTTAATTTGAAATATAGAAAAGAGACAATTGCATTTCATATCTATAACTTATAGCGAACTTATGCACAATTTATGGTTTAGGAGGTTTATACAAATGTTTAAATGTTTTCTCAATATTTATCTGCGTTTTTAATATTGACAACGCTTATTCATATGTCTGCGTTTTTGTTGCTAAATTTACCCAATTTAACAATAACAACATTACCCTATTGCCTTAGACGATTTTGTCTATGGTGAGTTATGGGGGTCGGATGTACGCAATCATACTCATGTGTTAGAAACACATGGAATTTGTTTTCCGATAACCCATAATGAAAATTGCGTCAAGCTATGTCCTTACATCATATTCCAAAATCAAGGAATAGTGTCTTTACATTCATTGAAAATGAAAAGATAAATTTAACCAATTTAAAAAAACAGTTTAGACAAAAGTGGATGATCATTGTGAAAAATCTGTAAACATTCCGATATGCATATGTACATTATATATATATGTGTGTATATATATATATATATAGGCAAGCAATGCTTAATCGTAAGTTGTAGATAATTTTCGCAAATGCGATTGAAACGCCTAAAAAATCAACCGATTTTTGGAGTCCCAACAAGGAAAAACAAGGAACGGTAGATAATAAAACTAGGGAAGGAGGAGTAATCAATAGAAGAATATTTGACCTTTAGTTATTCCCAGCCGGAGGACGGTTCTCATCGTTAACACATAGCCTGTTACCAGCATCATCGGCAGCATCACATGTGCAAATAAGCTCAAATAACTCCTCTAAGTCAGTACAGTCTGTTTCACTCTCACATACGAAGTTTGAGCATACATATCTTCTTCCCAACATAATCATTTGTAGTTCAGCTGTGGAAGAAATCTTAGGAGTATTATATTACTGATGAAAGGAAAACGCTTCATATATAAATTAAGACTGACATCAAGGTAGAAACACAGACCAGAAAGTATTAATAGAAAGCAGAAAAACAGGGAATTGAGCGTTTTCTAATTGCATATATGTGAAGTATATATTTCCATCGCCATTGGGTTATATTTATAGGGGAACGTTTTCTAATTGCATGGGCTCAATTGTCCAATTTTTTGGGTGAGCGTTTAATTTCACCTGAACTTTACAATCCTGTGTTAATCATATACCAGAGAAACATCAACAAGAAGTGATCCACAGACGGACGGCTAATATACCTTTACATTTTTTTAATAAAAAGTTTAGGTAAGAGGAGGCTTCCCTAGTGCAGGGCATACCATCAACATCATCGATAGCTTATAAAAAAATTTATAGATTGTCCGCTGTTGGATAAAATTAGCAAAAATCGGCCAAGTTGCAAACTGTGTTTAGTAACGTACTTTAAGCTGCGTTATGATTAGTTTCTTTAATGATGAGTGAAAACTAATGAGTCTTTAATTATCTACGTAACGAGTAGATAATTTTAGGCTTTTGAATCACTCAATTACGATACTGGATGAATAAGACATCAATGCTCAAAGTAGAGAAAAAATCAACTCAGCTCGGCTTGTGCCGGGGCATGGGCTTAGGTTGTGGACTGTGAGCTGCGGGCCTGATGGGCTTAGGCTGCAGGCCAGGTCTTGCAGGCAGTGGGTCGAATCCTATCAGCTGGCAAAGAAGTTTGTTTAAATTTAAACTTTTCCAGGTTGTTGGGATTCAGCTAAGGTTTAAGTTTGAAAAGTTGTTGACCTTTAACCATGCTGAGCTGGCCTGAAACTGTTATGGTCGGAATGCTCAGATTGAACAGTTATCAGATCCAATGGCTGTGGGCAGACCTGATGCGGTTATCTGACCCAAGGGTTCAGGCCAAACAGGTATCTGATCCTACAACTGTGATTGAACTGATTGTAACCAACTCACCTCTGAATTCTCCTATAAATAGAGGCCGAGCTGACCTCTGTGGCCACTCAAAATTCATCATCAGAAGCTTTCTGAAATCAGTCTTCCTTCTTTCTCTCTGCAATCTTCCTTTTCGCAAATCATCACTTCTTCACTACATACTGCATTTCAGCATTTTTCAAATTATCCGAGAAGTAGAACATTATACAAGTTTGTTGAGTTCAGAAGCTGTAGTGTCATTCGTCTGAATTAATTCTGTTCTATTCTAGGAAACAAGTGCTTCCTCTTGTTGGGCACAGTATACGGAGCAATACGTCTTAAGGACAGAGTCCTGGACTCACCATGGATTTCTGTTCATGAGCTGCTGAGTTGTTGCCGAGTTGAGCTCTGGTGTGTGCTGAGCTCAGCAGATCGAATGATAGTGTAACACTGTTATTGTGCAGTATTGCCGATCTGAGCTCTATTGTGTGTTGAGCTCAGCTGTTTGGCTGAGGGCATTCATTGTTCTAAAGCACTGCTGTGTTGATCTCTGCTGGTGTGTTAAGCTCAGCTGAAGCGGCTGATAGCACATCACTGTTGTTTTGCTGTGCTGAGGTGCTGAGGTCGGCAGGTCGGTCATCTGTCCAGAACACAAATTCGATTGTGCTGCCTGGACTGATCTAACCTGACTGATTTATCCAACCTGAGCTGAGCTCGGTAGATCGGCTGTTGCTTTATTCCACAAGCACACACTGTACAGAAGTGAATTTTTCCTGACTTGAATTATTCCAACAAGCTTAAGACGTATTTGTATATTGATTCTGTACTGGTTCTCGTTTGTTTCTAACATCTTACAGAAACTGAAATGGAAAACGCAAGCTCAAACTCTGTTCAAGGCGCTGAAGTACATAGTTCTGCTCCTATGGAACCAAATTCGTGGTTGCCGATGACTACTCCTGCAAAAGGTCCTGTGGTGGCCCAAATGGAGAAACCGGAGTAGTTTAGTGGGAGCTTATTCAAACGATGGCAGCAGAAGATGCTGTTCTTCCGGACTACCATGGGGCTGGCCAAGCTGTTGACCGAGGACTCACCTGTGATAGATCATGTGGATGACCAGACCAAGATGCAGAACACTCTTTTTGTTGAAGCGTGAAACTTCAACAATATGTTTGTTTGAGTCATATTCTGAGTTGTTTGGGTAATTCGTTATATGGATTGTGCTGCATGTATAAAACTACAAAGTCTTTGTGGTGGTCTTTGGAGAAGAAATACCTCACCGAATATGCCGACATCAAGAAATTTATTGTCGACAAATTCCTGGATTTAAAAATGTCAGGTTCTCGAACTGTTGTTTTCAAGTTGAGGAACTACAGGCGTTGGTAGCCGAGATTGAAGAAGAGGGAATGTTGCTCAGCGAATCTTTCGTGGCGACTGCGGTGATTGAGAAGCTACCTCTTTCGTGGAGGGAATTCAGAAGCTATCTCAACCACAAGCGAAAGGTGACATTAGAAAATCTGATTGTCCGACTGCATAGAGGGGGATTATTGAAGATCGGAAAAGAAGCCACATGTCAGTTGTGTCAGACCAAGTCCCATGTTGTAGAGGCCAAGAAGAAGAAAGGTTATCTTAGGGTGAACAACAATGGCAAGCAGATAGCCAAGAAGTTCACCAGGAAATGCTACAACTATGGAATTTAGGGGCATGCCAGCAGTGAATGCTGTAAGCCCAAGAAGAAGAAACCAAGAAAAAGGCGAACCTCGTTGATGCATGGATGATCTGAACCTCTGTTGGGTGGTCTCAGAGTGCAACGTTGTGGGGAACATACGCGAATAGTAGCTGCATACTGGTGCACGAGACATGTCTGCTTCAACAGAGAGATGTTCATCGAGTACTAGCCTGGGAACAATGAACAACTTTACATGGAGAACTCTGTTTCATCGAAGATCGAAGGCGAGTGCAAAATTTGTTTTGAAGCTGACCTCTAAGAAGCATCCGACTCTGTAGAATGTGCTGTACGTCCCCGACATTCGAAAGAATTTGGTTTCTGGAGCTCTTCTAGTCATGCATGGATTTAGATTAGTGTTAGAGTCCAATAAAGTTATTCTTTCGAAAAATGGCATATATTTGGGGAAGGGTGCTTGTCGAATAGAATGTTTAAATTCAATGTCATCACTATTGTACCCAAGAAAGAATTGCCGCAGAGGCTAATAATATTGCTTCCTCTTCTCCTTACATGTTTGAGTCTTCTTGTTTATGGTATTTTCATTTGCGACATGTTAATTATAAACCAATACAATGAATGGTTAATCTTGACTTGTTACCTAAATTAAATTTTGACAAAGAAAAATGCCAAATATGTGTTGAAACGAAGATGGCAAAGGTGCAAATTCTTTCAATAGACAGGAACACTGAACCTTTGAATTTAATTCATACAGACGTGTGTGATTTAAAGTTTGTGCAATGAGAGGTGATAAAAAGAATTTTGTAACTTTTATCATCGATTGCACACGATACTGTTATACCGTAGCGATAGCATTTGCTGTCGTTGGGATATACTGGGTACGGATGATGATGATGATGACGATGATGATGCACACGATACTGTTATGTCTATTTGCTCAATAGCAAAGATGAGGCCTTGATGCTTTCAAAGACTATAAAAGTCAACGTAGCAAACGAATTAAAGCAATTCGTAGTGATAGAAGTGGCAAATATGATACACCGTTTAACGAATTCTGTCCAGAACATGGCGTTATTAATTAAATGACTGCACCATATTCACCTCAATCGAATAGTATTGGTGAACGCAAAACAAAACTCTAAAAGAGATGATGAATGCTATGTTGATAAGTTCAAGCTTACCCCAACACTTGTGGGGGGAAGCCGTTCTCTCAGCTAAAGTCATTTTGAATAGAATTCCATCTTAGAAAATGGATGAAACCCCATACGATCTTTGGAAAGGTCACAAGCCTAGCTACAAATACTTGAATGTGTGGGGGCTTTTTTGGCAAAGGTTGCTGTACCAAGACCAAGACATGTTAAAATTGGGCCTAAAACGATTGACTACATGTTCATAAGATATGCAATAAATAGTAGTGGATATCGTTTTTTAGTGCACAAATCAGATATTCCTGACATACATGAAAACGTTGTCATGGAGTTAAGGAATGCAGTGTTCTCCAAAATGTCTTCCCGAGGAAAGAAAAAACAAAGAAGAAATGAGTACTAGAAAGTGAAGGCATGAGGCGACTCCTCAAGGAAATGAGGAATCTCGTCAAACCAAGTGAGCCAAAATGCCAACTTTGTTTGGACTGCATTTTCTAATCTATATATAGAAAATGAGCCAAGGACATTTTCCAAGCCGATATCAATTCTAGAAACTCCTTTCTGAAAAAAGGCAATTAACAGCAAGATAGACTCAATGTTTCTAAATCACACTTGAGAGTTGGTTGACCTTCCATGGGAAGTAAACCACTCAGGTGCAAGTGGATTTTTAAGAAGAAGATGAAAGAGGATGGGTCTATTGAAAAGTATAAGGCCAGGTTGGTAGCTAAAGGCTATCAAAAAAAGGAAGGCTTTCATTTTTTTTGACACTTACTTACCAGTAACTAGGATCACTTCTATAATGGTGCTAGTTGCTATTGCTGCAGTCTCTAATTTGGAAATCCATCAAATGGATGTAAAGACTCTTTTCTGAATGGTGAGTTGGAAGAGGAAAGTTATATGGAACAACCTGGAGGATTTGTGGTTCCAGGACAAGAATCAAAAGTCTGTAGACTTGTTAAGTCGTTGTACGGACTTAAGCAGGCGTCTAAACAACGGCAATTGAAACTCGATCAAGCGATGATACATAATGGCTTCAAGATCAATGAGTGTGACAAGTGTGTCTACATGAAGAACACAGAATGCATATGTGTTAGTATGTCTCTATGTAGATAACATGCTAATCATGTGCAGTACTCGTGATATCATCTTAAATACAAAGAAAATGTTGACGAGAAACTTCGATATGCAGGATATGGGAGTTACCAACGTTATTCTAGGAATTAAAATTTATAGGATAGCCGAAGGACTCGTGGTGTCATAAATTTACTATATTGAATCTATTCTTAAACGCTTCAATATGATTGATGTGAAACTAGTAAAAACTCCACTAGACTTAAGTATACACTTAAGGAAGAACCAATGAGAGCCAGTAGCTCAATTGGAGTACTCACAAGTAATCGGAATTCAGATGTACATAACTGATTGCACAAGACCAGACTTAGCATGTTCAGTAGACAAACTGAGCAGGTTTACCAGTAATCCAAGTAATGATGGGAATGCTCTAAATAGTGTGATGAGATACTTGAAGTATATAATGAATCTTGGATTATATTACTCAAGATATCCAGCAGTATTGGAAGGCTATTGTGATGCCAACTGGATATCTGATAGTAAAGATTCTAAAGCCACCAGTGGATATTTATTCACGGTTGGTGAAGGTGCTGTGTCATGGAAATCCACAAAGCAAACATGTATAGCTCGTTCAACTATGGAAGTCGAGTTTATGGCACTAGATACAGCTAGGGAAGAGGCTGAATGGCTTCGAAATTTCTTGGAAGATGTGCTATGCTGGCCTAAGCCAATCGATCTAATCAGCATACACTATGATAGTCAGTCAGATATAGGATGGGCTTAAAACAGTATGTATAATGGTAAGTCTTGATAGAAGCGTTGGAGACACAACACCATTAAGGAGTTGATATCTAATGGCGTGATTTCCATTGATTACATAAAATCAAAAGAGAATCTTACGGATCCCTTACAAAAGGCTTTCCTAGAGTTCAGATGTCAAATTTGACAAACAGAATCAGACTAAAGCCTACAAAACATGAATCTTTGTAACGGAAACCTAACATTGTTGATTGGAGATCCTAGAATCATGGATCAATAGGACAACTAAGTTATGGAGTTTCAGTGAGCACTTACTCATTCTGTTAAATAAAAGTGCTACCTACATAAAAAGTGAGGGTAAGCTGAGGCTTTTAATGGTTTCTATGTCTTGATATATCAAGTGGGATATAGCAGAATACTCTTGCTAGGAAACACCTATGTAAGTGTGAAGTGTGGCCTCTTCTATGAGAATTTTGTAAGGGAAGAGTTCTCTAAAACACTTTCTCAAACTAGGTGGTTCATGGCCAAAACAAACACAATCATGAGAACCAAAAAGGTGTTAAAGGAAATTTTGTATGAGTACTGTTGTCTATGTTCACAATAAAAGCCAGTTAGTTCAAGACATCAAGTCACTAATTAGCCAAGTGGATCCGATAGTATATCACTAAAAAAGGTTAAAAACCAGAAACTACCTCTTCTGATGCAATATTTTCTTGTTTGACTTCTCAGTAGAGTCTGCATATGCATTTTTATTAATTCTCATTCATGTGGGGGATTGTTAGAGAAAATGGGAAGAAATGGGTCAAGTTGCAAACTATGGTTAGTAACGTACTTTGAGCTGAGTTCTGATTAGTTTCATTAATGATGAGTGAAAATTATAAGTCCTTAATTATCTACATAACGAGTAGATAATTTTATCTTTTTGAATCACTTAATTATGATACCGAGTAAATGAGAAATGAATGCTCAAAGTAGGAGTAAAACTAGCTCAGATCGGCCCGTGCCTTGGCATGGGCTCAGGTTGCTGACTATGAGCACGGGCCTGATGGGCTCAGGCTACTGGCCAGGCTGTAGGCGGCGGGTCGGATCCTATCAGCTAGAAATGAAGTTTGTTTAAATTTATACTTCTCGAGGTTGTTGGGATTGACTAAGGTTTAAATTTGAAAAGTTGTTGAGCTTTAACCGTGCTAAGCTGACCTGAAACTGTTATGATCGGAAGGCTCAGATTGAACAGCTATCGGATCCAACAGCTGTGGGCAGACCTGATGCGATTATCTGATCCAAGGGTTCAGGACGAGCAAATATCTGATGCTACAGCTATGATTGAACTGACTGCAACAAACTGACCTCAGAATTTCCCTATAAATAGAGGCCGAGCTGACCTCTGTGGTCATTGAGTATTTATCATCAGAAGCTTTCTGAAATCACTATTCCTTATTTCTCTCTCAAATTTTCCTTTTCGTAAATTATCACTTCTTCACTACATATTGCATTTCAGCATTTTTCCAATCATCAGAGATGACATGCCATTTTACAGGTTAGTTGAGTTCATACACTACAGTGCCACTCGTCTGGACTGATTCTGTTGTATCCTAGGAGATGATTGCTTCCTCTGGTTGGGCATAGTATAACATGCAATACGTCTTAAGGACAGAGTCCTGGACTCACCTCGGATTTCTGCTCAGCTGAGCTACAGAGTTGTTGCCAAACTGAGCTGTTCTGTGTGCTGAGCTCAGCTGATCAAGTGATAGTGCAACACTGTTATTGTGCAGTGTTGCCGTGCTGAGACCTGCTGTGTGATGAGCTTGGTTGTTTGACTTAGAGCATTCGTTGTTCTACAACACTGCCATGTTGAACTTTGCTGTTGTGCTAAGCTCGGCTGAAGAGGATGACAGCACAACACTGTTGTTCTGTTGTGCTGAGGTGTTGAGGTCGGCAGGTCGGTCATCTGTCCAGAATGCAAATTCGATTGCGCTTCCTGAACTGATCTGACCCGACTAATCAATCCAACTTGAGCTGACCTCGACATATCGGCTGTTGCTTTATTTCATAAGCACACATTGTACAGAAGACCATTTTATCTGACTTGAATTATTCTAACATCTGCTAAGAGGGATTGCTAGCAGCAGAATTTGAGTGTGAGACCTTACAGATCGAAATGAACAAACCTTACTAGATGAACCAATCCTCGTTGTCCAATATACCTTTACCTTTAACACTAAAAAATTATCAATAAGTAAAAAAATCATTGAGAATGACTCTTTCACAGGCTTTCATTCGATTCAGAATAGTCAAATCAATTTCATGATAGCTTTGTGGATAGCTCTTTTTGGGTCAAAAGATGTGGAATATCTTTGATTCTGGTAAGCTGTACATTAGCATGAGGGAATGTGTCGGGAATGAGTCTTCGATGTATGGTTAGCAGGAAAAGTTAACAGCCAGAGAGTCACAATTTGCGGTACTCATTTAATTAATGACGTGTTTCAGATTACATTACTACTATTTAAATATTATATATTTCTCACTATATTTGATTAACCTAAAGGACAAATTCAATGAGGTTCAAGATGCAACAATATTTTTTTATTGTGCTGCACTTCCTATTTGTTACCTTCCAGAGTTTTTTATATCCATTTAATACACCTCCCTACCAGAGAATAATTTCCTAAGTTATTGGCTTTTTTATTAATTTTTGTTATGTTGACTCGGCTTTGTTACTAATTTTTGGTGCCTGAGCTTATTAACTATTGTAGCCAACCCTGGTGAAGAGTGGGATCACCTATGATGGCTGGATTAACGCTGGGTCTGCTTCTCGTTTCTTATATTGGACATTAAGATTCTAATCTAATCATTTTGTGATAGTGGAATTTCGACATGGATATAGCCCCTGTGATGTGTTGGAATTTTAGATAAAATATAGTAACCAAATAAAAATAAATCAAAACAAATGATAAGTGAACCGATGACACGTAACAAATTCCTTTCATTTGTTATACAAGAGAAAGATTGAACTTATTTATTTGAAGTGTTTAATATCAGAAGAAGAGAAAAACACAAGAAAACATTCTGCAGGTTTTCACAAAAGACTCAAAAAGGTTTTCAAAAATCATTTTAAAATATATCAAAAACTATATCAAATGTATATTAATAGTTTATATCCAAAACCTTTTAATCCTTATACTCATTTATTTCAATTCACGAGAAAGAAGTTAATTTCACACCTCTCTGCAGAATTTAAGTTACAAAATTAGTTTATGACTGCTCAAGATTGAAATGATGTGTCCCAAGTTGCAAAAATTATATCATTTCATTAAAAAAACAGTAGAAAAATTCTGCTGTCTGAATTTACCGAACGTTCACCAATTTTACTGACTACTGGATTCAAAATTTTTGAGCGTTGCAACTCATAGCTCGTCATCAAACTATGGACCGAATGTTTGATAAACGGTTTTACCAATTATTCGGTGAAACGTTCCGTGACAAGACAAAAACATCAAAATTGGACCAGACTCCGATATCACACTAAGAGTCACAATCTCACTCATCATACATTCGATCACCTCAGAATTTAGAGTAACTTCTCATCCATCCATTCCAAGTTTCACTTCATTCTCCAATCAACCTTTTTACCTGTTTTCATATAAATTTGAAAACTTTCTAATGCAATTTTATAAATTTTTTCCAACAATGCCCCACATGTTCAACCATTTATATAAGAATATCAATTAATAATTATACACTAAGATCCCCAGTATTTAATGAAGACAATGACATATAATGGATACAATGACTTGCGTCTTGCGTCACCAATGGTCAGATGGAGTTATATAAACAGAAATAAGATGATATAGACCTCTTGAATCACATTTCACTTTATATGAACAACCAAAAAAGACATGTCATTGTCTACTTTACACAAATTCGTGGTTTGGTATGAATTTGATCATGCATCTAGTCCTAGGTTTTCATAAGCGCTCTAGTATGTTATTCCAAAAACTCTCATAGGAAGCGACAACACCTCCACACTTATATAGGTGAATTTCATCATGTGTGTACTGCTCAAACCCTATAAACATGGCTATGAGTTTTATTAGAAGATTCTTAAAATCTCACCTTTATAAACTTGCAGCAACCACCATCTTACATCAACTTCATCAGGAGGGACAAGTTGATAGTGCTGATTAGCAATATTCTATGACTTGTTTTTACCACATTAAATCTCGTTTGCAGGATCTTTACTAAATAGTAGGTCGAGTTGCCATCATAAAGTGCTCACATCAAATGGAACAATCTCATCCCCCTCAATGCAAGAAGAACTAACTTACACTTGGTTCTTATCAAGCTACTCTCATAGACCTCACACTGTTTATGATTTATCTCAATGAAATTTTATTGGGACACTGTCATAGACTTTGCATTTTCTATGATTTACCCAAACAAAATTCTTATCATGCACAACTTTATATCAATCATTAAGTGCTAGCACCCTCTCAAATCGTGGCCTTTCAGTGATTTCTGTCAACAAATCACTTAAAAAACATATCACTAGTCCATAAAGACTAGCTAGACACATGCTTAGAAACATAGAATTTTGTTTGTATCAACAAATCCACCAAACTCAAATACATCAAGATATCTTCATGTTAACCGACTCCTGAAATATATATATTTAATATTCATCATAAACACGTTTATCAAGAAGCTAGCTATATCAACAAGAAAAATGAAATTAATTTCACATACATCAGGAAAGACAATCATACACATAAGCTCAAGCAAGATCTTCGACCAATTGGAACAATAAGCTAACAAAAATTTTAGTATTGATCTTATTTTCTTCTTCGACCTTCTTAACTTCTTTAATAGTTCTACAACATATACAAACTATTCACATGTAACTTCATTCTTTGTGCCAAACTCAACATTTATTAAATGTATAATATAAACTTCATAACTTCAAATTGGTCATCATGTAATTAGCAACAAGTTATAGTACTATTCAACACAAAAAGCTTTCAACAATGAACATAGAATTAACTCTCTATGTCACTTCAGAATAAACTCTAAGAACTTTGCTATGATAGATGATTTATAAGAAAGAACCTTTTGATCTTTCAATCATGCCATAGATTCAACAAAATTATATTTCATCATCAATAATAAATTTAATTCAGTGTTAGACTTTAGCCACATAACTTCTATCATTTTCTATCTAATTTTAAGAACATAAGCACTAAACTTATATAGTCATTCACATGCGACGCTAAATGCAAGTCTTACAACATTTGAAACATGTTTATCATCATGATGAAACAACCATCAATAAACTTCTTTGCATCTATAGTCATGCTCATGATCCAAAATAATTGCTTGTTAAATGCCAATCATTAACTCAACTATTGATTCAAAAATCATGTCCAAATAACCAAGTGTTATCTATCCCAAAATATATTTCTCATTCTTTAAAAACATTCTATCAAAACCTTGGTCAAATATGTTGGCATATAAATTATTTTTGATTGAGTCAAAAGATATTTTAAAAGAGTTAAAAAGGTATTTCATACTTGGAATTAAAGCAAAATGAGAAAAACACACTATGAGACGTCGATCTCTCACATGGATCGATCGATGTATACATCAGTCTCTCAAGAAGGAACATTCATCAATCTATGTTGCGATTGTCCAAGGTTGGAACTCTACTGTGAGACATCGATTTCTAAATTTAGGACGCATCGATCGATCAATGTGACATCAGTCTCTAAAATTAGAGACATCGATCAATCAATGTAGTAAAGGTTCAAAGTTGAAATCATACTATGAGACATCGAACGGTCAATGTATTCCTCAGTCTCTTGAAAGAGCGACATCGATCAATCGATGTATGTAAGGTACAAAACTGAAACCTTACTGTGAGACATCGATCTCTAAACAATTAGACATCGACATCAATGTATACATTTATCTCTCAAAGAAGAGATATCAATCGATCGATGTACGGAAGGTGTAAAACTGGAATCTTGCTGGAAGTCATCGATATTTGAACACAGACACACCGGTCGAATGATATCATTCAGGATTCAAATTTTTGTGATCGTTGGGACAAAATCCACGGGAGATCTAAAGTATTTTCTATCATACCCCGTAATTTTTGAGTTCGACATTAAATAATTAGAAAACAACTTTAAATATGATTTCATTAATTGTATAGGTTATGAGGCTAAGCTAAATAAAATATAGAAAAATAAAAGAAAGGGGTTAAAAGTGTGAATTAAAAAAATTAGGCAAAATCCTGCAGTACACTCGTAAGGCTATCTAGAAACAAAGGCAAGTAATCTTTCTATACGCTTTACGCAGATTTTGATACAACAGGCTCTATGTTATTATGAAGAGAAAACTCGGATCACACATTAGTAATCTTGATTTGTGTATGTTACATGCTCTACTATACGTATTTGTTGTTGTTTGCTTGAGTAAAGTCATGTTATTTGGGCCAAATTTTGGAAGCAGTTGTGTGGTGATTGTTGTTGTTAAATATGCCCATAAAAGTTTCATCCGTGTTGTGTTTATTGTATTGTTGTAAGTTCTTAATTTTATTAACTGTACCTTAGATGATTTGAGAGTATTTGCAGGAAGATGAAGGATGAATGACGGGTTGTTGTAGATTTGGTTGTGTTGGAAAGTTTGAGGATACATTGCAAGTAAAGCTTAGAGTGGATACATTTTTGACATGTTTAAGAATCAATCCATGTTAGTTGTGTGTTAAGCATGATGAATCTAGGTGGTAAGATGGATCTTGAAGTGTTTAACATGAAAGGGGTGAAGGAGGAAGATGATGGGGTGAAGTTACTGCAGAATTATTCAGTTTCTGGAACCGTCAGAACACTTTTGAACACCTACTTAAGGCGCTCAATGTCACATTAGGTGCCTAAAGTAGGCGTTCAATATGTCCTAGTGCATTCCAAAACACTTCGAACACCTACATTAGGCGCTTCATGTCACATAAGGCGCCTTATGTAGGTGTTCGATGTGTCACAGTACATTCCAAAACACTTCGAACACCTCAGAAGATGTTCGATGTCACTTGAAGCGCTTCATGTAGATATACCAGCACATTCCAGAACACTTCAAACGCCCAGAATAGGCGCTTTATGACACATTAGGCGCCTCTTGAAGGCGTTCCAAGTTTACTGGAAGTCCTTTTTGACACATTAAGCGCTGGATGTGTGTGAGATACCTTTATTCTCTTTCTTTGCTCGTGAAATACAAGGGTATTTGAGGTGTACTTGAGTTATAAACATTAAGTGTGAAGGAGTAAGGTTAAGTATGAATTTGAAGTGAATTTGCGATACTAAAGGCATGAAATGGTACGGATGAGGTGTGCTTGAGTTGTAAACATTAAGTGTGAATGAGTAAAGTTAGGTATGAATTCGAAGTGAATTAGCAATACGAAAGGGCATGAAATGGTACGAATATGGTGTGTTGAGGAAGTATGAATGAGTAATGCTAAGTGTGAACTTGAGATGATTTTGTAATACGAAAGGGTATGAAATGATACGAGCAGGGTGTGTTCGATGTGATGTTACATGAGCATTCTGCATCACGACATGAACACTTTACATTTGGACATGAGATTTTTTTTCGAAAGAACATGTGTTTGCAAAGAAGTTTAAAGTTTTTGAAAGACAAAATATGGCTGCTGGTTGATCGCGGGGTATAAAAGTCACAACTACGATAGCATGGTATAAAAACATGACATGTGAATCAACATCAGGGTATAAAGTATGTTATGGGACCGTGGACCTATCAGCACAGAAAATAAAGTTATGTTATGGGACCGTGGACTACCAGCATTGGGTATAAAGTATATGTTATGGGGCCGTGGACCTTTCAACACGGGGTATAAAGTTCTGTTTGCTGTGGACTGATCACCCACAGGGTATAAAGCTTCTATTACACGAAGAATATGAAACGTTTTGTGAAATGACACGCATATCATGTTTACGAAAGACAACATATGCATGGGTTTTGTGTGTGGTTTTAAAAGAGTACATGCATCATGTCTCACGAAGCATAAGACTTGACATGCAAAGATTCACGAATGACTTGCTTATGTGGTACGTTATTCTAGATACATGTTTGTCTTCATATTCGTGTATCATTTATGTGACTTAATTGATTTTGATGAATTGTTATAAAGATGTTATTTGCTAACACGAGCACCTTATTTTGGGCAATGATTTATACACCGGTGGCTCGTCGTGTGTGGTCCCATAAGGTGTATAGACGGGTTACTTGCTGGCGATGTTTTCGCCAAGAATAGATATTCCATTTTCTTTTCAGGTGAGCCAGAGTACGAAATGATAATTGTAGAAGGCGATGGCGAGTGGGCTCACTGGGATGATGGTCATTGAAGTAGATATATTTCTTATCATTCTCTTTTAAGTTGGAAGACTTGATGTTTGTTATTATGTATTGGAGGATATGTTAGACTGTTAATCGAACACATTTTATTTCCGCTGTATTTCTTTGGTTACATTGATTTTAGTGAAGTTTTAAATTTTACGACGTTTCTGCTGATTTATCTTACGTCATGGATGACGTGCGCTTGATCTTCTTTGACGCTTCATAGTCCTCGTAGTAGACTGCCACGGGTGCACTAGTACCGATGTCCATTATTGGGGCGGGGCGCTACAGGTGGTATCAGAGACTAGGCTTCAGATCCATCTCGGAAACTTAGGTTCATGATCTCTTAGCAATTTAAGATGTGATTTCCCCTTAAGTTTGATCCTTAAGTATAAGTGCTGAATATCTAGAGTCTAAGTATGATCTGGGCTGGGTGTGTGCGAGCACGTACATCACTTAACTTTCTGTGTTAATTAGTTTTATTTCATACCCCACCGATCTCTTGGACACAATTCTGTGATGCCTTTCTGAAGTATTACGTGTCGATACTGAAATCTTAGACAAGATAAGGGTGTTCGACAAGCTGAAACAGGGTCGGATGATAGTGTCGGAGTATGCCGACCATGTTAGGGAATCCAACGAGATCACTGCAAAAACGCACAGCGGAAAAACAAAACTTGATCTCCGATTTCCTACCAAGGATCCATGTTGTTCGTTTAATTCGATGAAAGAAATCAAAAACCATACCTCTATAGATTCGAAATCTGCAGACGTAGAACGTGCGAACGTAGAAGGTGCGATGGTACGATCACCCTCTGTCGGTATCCACACGAATGCTTCTGCCCGGAGTGCTATCTCTTGAAACGGCGCGGCTGAAGAACTCGGCTTTTCTCAAAAACGATTCTAGGGTTTCGTTTTTCTGTATTCTGTAGTGTACAAGACACACCAGGATATATACATACATACATATATATATATATTGATATCAAAATCCGATTCCAAATCGGATTTGGTTAATGCCAATCATAATCCGTATCAAATACGGATTTTGTTAGGATTTGATAAAACCAATCAAAATCCATATCAGATATGGATTCTATTGTTATTATCCGATGATATAAATATATATATATATTAAAAAATGAAAATAATCATGATAATAATAATAATAATAATTAATATCTAATATTAATATTATTAATATTATTAATATCAGCCCATACGCATTCTTTTGTGTGACCCGATATGTCCATATTAATTGGTAGTCAGTTAAATCTCTATTAAACCAACAAGTCATAATTGGCCTCTAGCAAGGCATTACACTACCCAATTAATACGAGTACAGTCCAACTAGCCTAATAATAGCACATGCATTAATCCCTTTGTCACATGATATCTAGTTTGAACATAAGTCATGGTCAGCGTCATACTTATATTGTTCAAAAATATGATTACTCGATCTCTAAGTGGACTGATAAAACAAAAGATATTGATCACACTATCAATTCATCTGAGCACGGCCATGCATTTCACAGTCTCACTAATCGAGGGGCCCAAAGATATCTCTCTCAGAAGAGGGACAAATTCTATCTTGATTGTTCAATATCCTCTACATAATTTCTATCATATTCAATAATGACCTTTATTATTATCCAGTTATGGATAATGTTAGATCATGTCAAAATATAATAGTCCTTATGTTGGAAACTATGACAATCTCAAGTCTAAGGATTAAAACATGACTATCATGAGATTTACTTATGACGCTAATCTATGTAGTAATATCATGATGGGTCTATCCAATACACTGTTCTCTAACAAGTATATATGAGATTGATTTGTATCATCATACACATAAGCATCTCATGATTATCAAATCAATACTCATACTGATTATAAATTATTTTATCTCTATAACAATAATGAATCTAGGACATATATCAAAATTGTGTAACATACTAACCAACAATAATGATAATAAAACCTCTTTTATTAATAATAAATGTATAACATAAATATCCAAATCACGGCCTAGGGCACATACACTAACAATCTCCCACTTGCACTAGGCCTACAAATATCTGAGACCCATAGATCTAGTGTGCTGATCATGCTTGACCCGTGAGAGAGGCTTAGTCAATGGATCCGCTATGTTATCGTTTGTGTCAACTTTGCATAACTTGACATCTCCTCTATCAATGATGTCTCGAATGAGATGGTAGCGCCTGAGTATATGTTTAGATCTCTGATGAAACCTAGGCTCTTTTGCTTGTGCTATGGCACCATTGTTGTCACAATAAATGTCCACAGGATTTGCAATGCTAGGTACTACTCCTAGCTCAGTGATGAACTTCTTCAACCAAACTGCTTCTTTAGCTGCATCGGATGCTGCTATATACTCAGCCTCTGTTGTAGAATCAGCCACAGTGCTTTGTTTTGAACTCTTCCAACTAACAGCTCCACCATTCAATGTGAATACAAAACCAGACTGGGATCTGAAATCATCTATGTCGGTTTGGAAACTAGCATCTGTGTAACCATTTACAACTAACTCGTCATCCAAACCTCCATATACCAAGAATACATCTTTAGTCCTTCTGAGGTACTTAAGAATATTCTTGATAGCTGTCCAGTGACCTTCACCGGGGTCAGCTTGATATCTACTCATTGTGCTCAATGGATATGAGACATCTGTTCTAGTACATAACATGGCATACATGATCGATCCTATAACAGAAGCATAAGGAATTTTATTCATTCGATCTCGCTCATCAGATGTCTGAGGACATTGATTTTTGCTAAGATGAATGCCATGAGACATAGGCAAGAATCCTTTCTTGGAGTCTTGCATGTTGAACCTCTTCAACATTTTATCGATATATGTACTTTGACTAAAGCCTATTAGCCTTTTAGATCTATCTCTATAGATCTTGATACCAAGGATATAGGTAGCCTCTCCCAAGTCTTTCATTGAGAAGGAATTCCTTAACCAAGCCTTAACCTTTTGCAAGGTAGGGATATCATTCCCAATAAGCAATATGTCATCCACATATAAGACCAGAAACACTACTGCACTCCCACTAACCATCTTGTAAACACAAGGTTCATCTTCATTCTTGATGAAACCAAAGTTCTTAACTGTTTCATCAAAACGAAGATTCCAGCTTCGAGATGCTTGCTTCAATCCATAGATGGACCTTTGAAGCTTGCAAACCTTCTTTGAATTCTCAGTATTTACAAAACCCTCAGGTTGTGTCATGTACACATCCTCAAGTAAATTTCCATTAAGGAAAGCAGTTTTGACATCCATTTGCCATATCTCATAATCATAGTATGCTGCAATGGAAAGAAGAATTCTAATAGACTTAAGCATAGCAACTGGTGAAAAGGTTTCATCATAGTCTATACCATGAGTTTGCTTGAAACCTTTAGCAACAAGCCTTGTTTTGTAGGTTTGCACATTTCCATCCATGTCAGTTTTCTTCTTGAAAACCCATTTTCAACCAATAGTCTTGATACCCTTTGGAGGATCAATTAAAGACCAAACTTGGTTATCAAACATGGATTGCATCTCAGAATTCATGGCTCCAAGCCATTTATCAGAATCTGAACCTGACACAGCTTCCTGATAGGTAGTAGGCTCATCTTGATCTATGAGCGTAACTTCACTATCATCAGTCACAAGAAATCCATATCTCTCTGGCTGACGATGTATCCTATCAGATCTGCAATGGACTTGTGTTAAATTTTCAGGCTCCACAACTGTTTGTGGTTCTGAAGTTGTCTCTAAAGACGGTTCAATGATATCTTGTAGAACTTGAGTTTCCTCAAGTTGTACTATACTCCCACTAGTTCTCTTAGAGAGAAACTCTTTTTCTAAAAAGACTCCATTTCGAGCAACAAACACTTTGTTCTCTGAGGGAATATAGAAATAGTACCCTTTAGTTTCTTTAGGATACCCCACAAAAATACATTTGATAGACTTTGGAGCTAGCTTATCTGACACTAATCTTTTCACATAAGCTTCACAACCCCAAATCTTAAGAAAAGACAAAACTGGGTCTCTTACCAGTCCATATCTCATATGGTGTCTTTTCAACCGCTTTAGATGGTACACGGTTCAAAATGAATGCAGCTGTCTCCAAGGCATAACCCGAAAAAGATAAAGGAAGATCTACTTGACCCATCATAGATCGAACCATATCTAATAAAGTTCGATTTCTCCTTTCAAAAACAGCATTCCATTGTGGAGTTCATGGAGGAGTCAACTGTGAAACGATTCCACAATTTCTTAGATGTTGGTCAAATTCTTGGCTCAAATATTCACCACCTCGATCTGATCGAAGCGTTTTAATTTTCTTACCAAGTTGATTTTGTACTTCATTTTGAAAAGTTCTAAACATTTCAAAAGACTCATGCTTATGTTTCATTAGGTAGACATAGCCATACCTACTGAAATCATCAGTAAAAGTTATGAAATACAGAAATCCTCCTCTGCACTAATGCTGATTGGGCCGCATACATTTGTATGTATCAAGCCCAATAAGTCATTAGCCCTTTCACTATGTCCAGTAAAAGGGGTCTTTGTCATCTTTCCAAGCAAACAAGACTCGTAATTTTTAAATGATTCAAAATCAAATGAATCTAATAATCTATCTTGATGGAGTTTAGATACGTGCTTCTCATTTATATGGCTAAGGCGACAATGCCACAAATATGTAGGGTTTAATTCATTTGGCTTAGTTCTCTTTGAAGATATGTTATAAATATTACTGTCATTGGAATCATCAAGGCTAAGGACATAAATGTCATTATAACTACTTGCAATACCATAAAGCAAGTCATTTTTATCAAAAATAGAACACTTCTTATTTTTAATTAAAAATGAATAACCTTCATCATCCAAAACTGATACTGAAATAAGATTCCTACTCATAGTAGGAACATAAAAGCAATTGTTTAAAATTAACAAAAGCACATTGGGAAACACAAGCTCATAAGTCCCTACAGCTATAGCAGCAACTCTTGCTCTATTGCCAACACGTAAGTCCACTTTGCTCTTCTTCAGCATCCTACTCCTTTTAAGCCCCTGCATATTTGTACAAATATGGGATCCACATCCAATATATAATACCTAGCAAGAAGAAGTAGATAAATGAATTTCTATAACATAAATACCTGAAGATGTAGTCGCACTACCCTTCAGCTTCTTCAACTCATCCAAATAAACGTCACAGTTTCTTTTCCAATGTCCAGGCTTGTTGCAATAGAAACAAGTTCCTTCCTTAGGAACCTTTGCCTTGGGTCCAGGTTTTGGCTTAACTTGACCCTTGGACCCTTTTGCACCCTTTGCACCTTTGGGCTTACCCTTGCCTTTACCTTTCTTTTTCATTGGCTTGATATTGACACTCAATACCTAGGTAGGCTTTTTGATATTCCCCTCAGCAGTTTTGAGCATACTATGTAGCTTAGGAATGGACTTTTCCATATTATTCATATTGTAGTTCATGACGAACTGTGAGAAACTGCTAGGTAAAGAGTGTAGGATCAAATCCGTAGCGAGTTCCAAACTCGGAGATATCCAAGTCTTGCAAGGTGATCTATATAGCCTTTCATCTTCAAAACATGAGCGCTAACAGATTCACCTTCAGACATCTTACAGTCAAAAAGTGCAACTTTGTTGGAAAGCTTGTTTGAGATGCACACTCATCTCATAAGCTTCTAAGTGTTCCAGGTCCTTCTGAAATCCTGGACACATAGTTGCCAACATAAGACATCCTATGTCGTTGGAATCTTCCACACGCTTCTTATGCTTATTCCTACTAGCAACAGAAGCATCAGCAGGAGGGGGTTCAGGGACAGGGTCATCGAGCACGTAGGACTTTTTTTCTTTCTTGAGAATTATTCTCAAGTTTCGAAACCAGTCAACAAAATTAGTCCCACATCCTTTCAATTTTTCCTTCTCAAGGATAGATCGCAGCGATAAGGTGGAATTGTTATTAGCAGCCATTTATGATCTACAAAATATGCAAAGTAACACTTTATTAATAATGAGGTTAAAATTTATAATACTCTCATTAAAACATAACCCTCAAAAGAAATATTTTAGTGAGATAAGATCCATATTTGACTTAATTCTAAACTCAGCTTTGGCATGACGCTTAAAATTAAGTTATTTAGGTAGGTAACTTCTTTACCAATTACATCTCATGTAACTCTTAGATTTTATGGAATAATGACATCATATATCATTGTATGTTAGATTCCATCTAATGCCTTGGGCCCAAAACCGTTTTGATAGCCCAATTAAGTCTAACAAATTTTAAACATATGAGTAGCACTATTACTCATCCTACGTAGCTAGGAATGTTTAAAGCACATTGCTTTGGCAATAGCTACTTTAATACAATCCCAGTTTTAATAGGTGTTTAAGACATGGATGGCATCAACACTTAAATTATTAATAAGGGTTCAATTTAGTTTATGTCTTGCATTGCATATCATTATATCATAGCATCCTATATGCATATATATAATCTATCATCCACGCATCTCATACAAAATGATAAATATGTAAACGTGACATAGCATGGCCAAAATAAATATGATCTTCATGAGACCAAATGAAGATCAAAAAGGAAACCCTATGCGAAAGACTTCCTATTACAACATTTGCAATGATACATATCTTCTACTCTTGAGCTCGTGTCTCCATCTCCATGGAATCCACTCGTCCTTGGTGTGTGTCGCCATCACCACTTTGGTAGCTTGATTCTTCACTTATTACAATAGTAAAGAAAACCTAACTACTTGTATAATAAAATACAACAAAAACTACAGCAGCACGCAGGCCATAATAACCCAAAATAAAATATGACTAAGTCAATCACATAGGTCCTAAGGCCATGCTATGCACCATGCAAAAACATCAACAATTATAATATATCTTACACAAACATATTATAACAAATAAATATATATTGACATTCTTAATGTCACGGTAACAAACTATAGGGCGTACGCATATGGCAGTCCCGCTAGCCGATTAGCAGGCAGGATTCCCGCTGCCCGGTCAGCAGGCGGGGTCCCGAGGTGCAGCGCCCCTGGGCGGGGTCGAGGGGTAGCGCCCTACGAAGCTAAACAGAAAACATAAATCCGATTGATAATTTTCTTTTCGGAACCCTAACACAGACTCGTCAATCATATTAACGATCTTACTGTTTTGAATGCGTGTAAGCCCTTATAGAAGCATCGATCGAACCGAGAGTTATCATTCGAAACCCGAGACAGAATCATCTATCGAATTGATAATCTGCTATTCGAAATCCAAAACAGAATCATCAATCGAATTGATAATCTGCCATTCAAAATCTGAAAACAGAATCATCAATCGAATTGATAATCTGTCTGTTTTGAATATGCATAAACTCTTACAAAATCATTATCGGTTGTTTATATCGATATAACATAATCATTTTGATCATCACATGAAAAACGAAAACATTATATCACATATAACAATCTGGAATTATAACATCTCATAAAAACAATTTGAAAAACACCACTCCGCCCTCATCAGGTGAGATTCAAATATGGTTTTACACATATCATGGCATATCGTGCGTTTATATCTAATATAAACAGAGTTGTTTTAATCATCACACGACAAATGAATTCTGCCATATACAAATCGTCTCATGGAAACGTATTGAAAAACACCATTCTTCTCTCATCACATGAAATCCGAATTAGCGTTTTATACATATCATGCCATACGAAAAACAGTAAACATGTAATCACATAAGCATGATATAATCGATTTAAACGAAATGAACAAGTGTCTCTGATACCACTGTTAGGGAATCCAACGAGATCACTGCAAAAACGCACAGCAGAAAAACAAAACGTGATCTCCGATTTCCTACCCAGGATCCATGTTGTTCGTTTAATTCGATGAAAGAAATCAAAAATCATACCTCTATAGATTCGAAATCTGCAGACGTAGAACGTGCGAACGTAGGAGGTGCGATGGTACGATCACCCTCTGTCGGTATCCACACAAATGCTTCTGCCCGGAGTGCTAGCTCTTGAAACGGCGCGGCTGAAGAACTCGGCTTTTCTCAAAAACGATTCTAGGGTTTCGGTTTTTGTATTCTGTAGTGTACAAGACACACCAGGATATATACATATATATAGATATCAAAATCCGATTCCAAATCAGATTTGGTTAATGCCAATCATAATCCGTATCAAATACGGATTTTGTTAGGATTTGATAGGACCAATCAAAATCCATATCAGATATGGATTCTATTGTTATTATCCGATGATATAAATATATATATATATTAAAAAATTAAAATAATCATAATAATAAATAATATCTAATATTAATATTATTAATATCATCCCATACGCATTCTTGTGTGTGACCCGATAGGCCCATATTAATTGGCAGTCAATTAAATTCTATTAAACCAACAAGTCGTAATTGGCCTTAGCAAGGCATTACGTCTACCCAATTAATACGAGTACAGTCCAACTAGCCTAATAATAGCACATGCATTAATCCCTTTGTACGATATCTAGTTTGAACATAAGTCATGGTCAGCGTCATACTTATATTGTTCAAACATATGATTACTCGATCTCTAAGTGGACTGATAAAACAAATGATATTGATCACACTATCAATTCATCTGAGCACGGCCATGCATTTCACAGTCTCACTAATCGAGGGGCCCAAAGATATCTCTCTCAGAAGAGGGACAAATTCTATCTTGATTGTTCAATATCCTCTACATAATTTCTATCATATTCAATCGTGACCTTTATTATTATCCAGTTACGGATAATGTTAGATCATCTCAAAATATAATAGTCCTTATGTTGGAAACTATGACAATCTCAAGTCTAAGGATTGAAACATTACTATCGTGAGATTTACTTATGACGCTAATCCATGTAGTAATCTCATGATGGGTCTATCCAATACACTGTTCTCTAACAAGTATCTATGAGATTGATTTGTATCATCATACACATAATCATCTCGTGATTATCAAATCAATACTCATTCTGATTATAAATTATTTTATCTCTATAACAATAATGAATCAGGGACATATATCAAAATTGTGTAACATACTAACCAACAATAATGATAATAAAACCTCTTTTATTAATAATAAATGTATAACATAAATATCCAAATCACGGCCTAGGGCACATACACTAACAGACCATTTTCATGTTTTGAGTAAATTCGCTCCTGCCATTATGTCTGATAATCGTGTAAAGATGACAAAGTTCAAGCGAGATTTGAACTCAAGAATTTAGTCAGCAATTGTAATTGCAAGGATGAGAACCTGCAAGGACATGCTGGACGCGTGCTTTCACGTCGAGAGTAATTTCCGTAGAGTAGCGGCAAGAGAGGGCGATGCAGGATACTCCGACAAAGGTAAGAGGTCAAGAGAGGATATTAGAGTTGGTGGCAGGCCCGGACGTTGGGTCAAGATTCAGAAGAGAGGGTCGGTCGGGAAAATTTCAGAGACCCCACCACAGAATCCAGTTGTACAGCAGGTTGTAGGAGTTTGCCGCACTACAATAAGAGTCATGTCGGTGAATGTTGGAAGTTGGCAGGAGCATGTTATCAATACGGAATGCTCCAGAGGAAGCGGCTCAGCGGCCGAAGATGAATGCCCACGTCTATGTCATGATTGACACTGATATTTAGGAAGCAACAGACGTGGTACAAGGATGGTTGGAGACTCCATACTGTGTCCAAGCAGCCGGAGAGCAAACGTTCTCCGCCATATTAATTCCTATCCAGATGTATGATTTCAACGCCGTATTGGGAATGTACCGATTTGCCAAGTATCACGCCAGCATTGGTTGTCGACTAAAACAAGTGACAGTTAAGAATTCTGAGATGGAAGATATAAACTTCCAAGGGGATTGCGGTTGATTCAAAGAAAGTTGAAGCTATCACCGAATGGTCGAGACCCAGGAATGTCACTGAAGTGCAGAGTTTCTTGGGTCTAGCTAGTTATTACAAGAAGTTGGTCGAGGGATTCTCAACAATAGCGATGCATCAAAGAATGGTCTAGGTTGTGTTGTGATGCAACACGAACGAGTTATTGCGTATGCCTCAAGGCAGCTAAACATGAGGCAGCAAAGATGTTTGGAACTATAAAAAGGACTACGACTTGACCATTAATTACCATCTAGGAAAAGCTAATAAAGTGGCCGATGTATTAAGCAAGAAATCTGACCATGCGCGAGAGTCACCACTTGAGAGAGAAATAGAAGAATTTAGCTTGGATTTGGTTGACTCTATAGTTAATGTTTTCGCATCATTGATCGTCACCCTGAGTTTGATGGATTGGGTGAAAGAAGCTCAAAAGAAGAATAAGAATGTTGGTTATATTGCTGGGAAACTGAGGTATAGTCAGGTTGATGGATTTCAGACCAATAAGGATGGGAGCTTATGTTTAGATGAAAAATGTGTGTACCTTATTTAGATGAGTTAAGGAAAGAAAATTTTGTAACAGGCTCACAGCTCAAGGTTATTGATACATCCTGGTAGTACCAGAATGTACAAGGATCTCTGAAAATACTATTGGTGGTGTAAGATGAAGAGGCATATTGTGAAGTTCATTGAGAGATGTCTGGTGTGTCTGCAAGTTGGGGCTGAACACCAACAATCTGGTAGATTATCGATGCCGTCAGAGATTCTAGAGTAGAAATAGGAACATATCATGATGGACTTTGTGCCTGGTTTGCCAAGAACAAGAAGTGGATATAACGTGATTTTGGTGATTGTGGATCGATTAACCAAGTCTCGACATTTTCTACCTATCTCGAGGGAAGTATCTCTTGATAAGTAAGTATACTTGGATATGGAAAACATTGTCGGCTTGCATGGTGTTTGAGTGAGTATAGTGTCCGACCGAGATCCACGGTTAACTTCTAAATTCTAGACAGTATTTCTGAAAACCATGGGCACAGAATTAAGGTTGAGTATAGCGTATCACCCTCAGACAGATGGACAGTTGGAGTGAACTATTCAAACCTAGAAGACATGCTAAGGGGCTTGTGTGCCAGACTTCAAAGGAAGTTGGGACGGAATGGTGCAATTAATGGAGTTCTTGTATAATAACAATCACCATAGTGAAATTGATATGGCTCCTATCGGAGCGTTGTGTGGACGGAAGTGCAGGTCACCTGTTTACTAGGACGAAGTCGGTGTGAGGCCTATCACCAGACTTGAACTACTTGAGAAGACGTTAGAGAAGGTGAAGATTATTCGAGACAAACGCAAGACGGCTCAGGATCGTAATAAGAGTTGTGTACAGAAAAGGGGGTTTGAGTGGTTTCAAAATAAGTGACTTAAGTGCATGCTATATACACAAACGTGCATGATATATACATGTATGCATGATACATTGCTATTACTTGCCTTATTTAGCTTATATATAATGTTGCCGGACTAACGAGCCATGAAGCGTTAAAGCTTACATCATATGGCAAACATTTGTTGTGTTTATACTATTTTCAGGTGCCACCATTACTGAACTAAACTAGTTCATTAAGTGAAGTACTTAGTTCATTAAACTAAGTAGTTCATTAAAGGAAGCCACATTTGGAAAAGGCACAAAGGCAACAAGGCTAAGGAAGAAAAGTTTTCTCCTCCTCCCCTCTTAAATATATATACACGCCATATGCATATAAAATACATATATTTTCAGATTTTTTGAAAAAGGCACATACACATGTATTCCAACGTACTACCGACACGTTATATATTTTACGTACATATGTTAACGTCACACCACTATACTTAACTCATATTTATGAGTATATTCAGGTTTTATATCATATGATATAAGACATGGTGATGACAAATTGAATACGACACGTTAAAAGGTTTTAAACCAAAAATTGTTGTATCGGGCGAATACCGAAACTTCGCCAACGTGTCACGTACTTGCCATAAATAAATGGCCAGCCCTATACTTCAAAAATTCTTAAACAATTTCGTGCACATGACTATATGTTCAGCCAAAAATACTTTCCATGTTGGCACACACAAATCACCCCACATTAAGGCCAAAATATGAAGATTCCAATTTTAATTTTGACACATGATAAATGGCGCCACTTTAGACCAGCCAAGTGTTGAGATTTAAAGTATATATTATATATATTATGTGTAACATAATATATATAACATGTGCAAAAATTTGGAATATAATTAGAGAAAAATAGGGTAATCGATAAATATTGAAAATTCGGTTTTCTACGCACACAACACACGGAACGTTTTTGGTACATCATATGACACGTATCTAGACACTTTTTACTTATGTTATACATCTTAAAGTATTCTAGAAAATTAAATTAAGGGCTAATTGGAATATGACATGTGTGTATTATTAAATGTGCACTATTTTACAAAGTTAGCAAAAATAAATTTCAGCACATGCACATACTCTATGCAACGCCCCTACAGCTGAGATGGAGCTTATTTGGAGCCTTGTTGGCATATTGATTGGTCAAGAATCAATCATACAATGTTGGTGAATCAAAGAGAGAAGCTACAAATGGTAAGATTTCAAACTTTGTCTCACTTATAACACATGCTGAAAATTTCAGCATGTTAAACCATGGCTGGCCGATTTTTGCATATTAATGTGACATATTTTATCATCTTAAATTATGTGATTGTTTGGAAGAAGAAATGGAAGTATTTCAAATATTTTTCAAATCCATAAATAGTGATATCTTTAATATCTCACATGCTGAAAATTTTTCAGCATGTGTAGTATGTTTAATGGCCGAAATTGAGGCCATGTGGGAGACCAAATTTCATTTCCAAATTGATCAAGATAATTGCTATGAATTGGTGATTCATTTTAATTAGAAAAATCAAAGAAAAATGGAATTATTTTGAATTGTACAACCATGTAACACATGCTGAAAATTCAGCATGGTAAAACCTCTTAATGGCCGATTTCTTGCTTAGTAAGGGAGAGATTTTGTCTTGCAACATTTATGTGACAATCTTTAGCTTTATGGAAATTATTTTGTGATTGATATTGGCACATGTTTTAAGTGTTATTCTCAGATTTTCCAAGTCATCAATGATGACAACATCCAACCAATCATGAAGTGCCAAGTAAGCAAAGCTTAAATGATCATCCAATAAGAAGATGCCAAGTAAGCAAGACCATGTCACAATGATGTCTTACATTCTCCCAAGGACTTAGAAGATAATTTTCAAGAGGGGGAGGACCTATAGTGGACGGCTGCAACAACATTAAAAGGAAAGAAGATGAGCAAAAACAAGACAAGAACAAGCATTGCAAAATCAAAGATCAAAAACGCCTAAGCCTCTTCTTCTACATTCTCTTTCTTTCTTTCTTCTTGTAAGCCTATTGTATTCATATCTTTCAATCTTAAATAGGCTTGATATAGACCACAACATATTCCATATCTTTGTAAAAGATTGATCAAGGTGTGATCAATCTTCATTCTTGCGAGGTGGTGGTGTTCGTGCGAATTGTATTCATCGTACAAGGTTTTTAAAGGGTTGGAGTTGGTGTGTAACTCCATCAACCCTGAGGTAAGGTGTATTGCGTGTGTGTGATTAGTGTGAACCAAGGAAGGTGTTCCTTGAAGACTAGAGTAGGTTTTTTATAACCGAACCAGTATAAAATTCTTGGTGCCATTTACTTTCAGCATTTACTTTCAGTTACTGAACAGTTTACTCTTTTTGTTGGCATTCATAAAAATAGTAAACGACTTTCAAGAATCACAAAAATTTCCAGAAACTTAGACACATGTTCTAGGGTTAATTTTGAACAAGTTTCAACCCTTTTGGATAAGTATAAGTCGATCAAACATCAAACGTTCTGAGACTAGTGCAGACTGATTTTCAGACTTGCAAAGGTTGAGACTTTGATTGTAATTGTCCTACTTACCAAAAGAATTTTGAAAAACTGTTTCCACCCACTTAAATATAATATATAAGGAGTCAGTGGTTAAACTTTCAGAGCATTTGGACTTACACACAAATAGGAATAAATTTTTCAAAACCGTCTACCGTTTCTGGCAGATTCGCGCAATCTGATCACCAACGGTTTTTGAAGGGGTTAAAGGTTGAATTTTAATCTGAAATTTTTAGGGGACCCTCATAACATCTGAGGCTAAGTTCTCTCAAAATTTCACAATTTTTGGAGACCTATAACCTGGTTTTAAAAACGTTTTAAAACTGGTCCTGGAAACAGAATCTGTTTTCAGAAGTTAAGTTGTTTAGTTTTAAACAAATTTTAAAAACCACACTTTCCGCACCACCTATTCAACCCCCCTTCTAGTGGAGCCTTGCAGATCCTACAAGTGGTATCAGAGCGCAGGAACACTCACTTCAAAGAATCCAACGATTCAGTGAGATTGCAACCACAAATCTCAAAACCGAGCAAGAAGGTATGTTGAGCCAAAGGCCTCCACTTTTTGACGGTGAGTCGTTTATTAAGTGGAAACTTAGAATGAAGCTTTTTCTTATGGCTATAGATATAGATCTTTGGTCAATTATTGAAGATGGTCCGTATGTCCCATCTAAGTTATCCACCGTAGACGGAGTCACATTAGAAGTCATTAAATCTAGACAAGAATATACGAGTGATGATAAAAAAAAACTTAGTATGAATGCTAAGGCTATGCAATTGCTCCTAAACGGATTAAGTAAAAGTGAGTCTAGTTATGTGTCAAACTGTTCCAGTGCATAAGAAATGTGGAGGATAATAGAAATGAAACACGAAGGCACGAGTCAAGTAAAAGAGTCAAAAATAAACATGCTTATGTCCACACTTGAGTCGTTTAAATTGTTGCCTAATGAGTCTATTGTTGATATGGATCTTCGTTTGACTAACATCTACAACTCTCTTGAGTCTCTTGGTAAAGCTTTTACCACGCAGGAAAAGGTACAGAAAGTCTTACGGAGCCTTCCATCCGAGTGGGGCCCTAAAGTGACAACAATAGAAGAAAGCAAGGAAACTAAGTCAATAAAGATGGAAGAATTAATCGGATCACTTAAAGTTTATGAGAATAAACTCACCATACGGAAATCGGAATCATCTAAACAAGGTAAAGCTATTGCTTTTAAATCAAATGAATACGTCTCCCCTCCCTCCGATCACGTAGATGATAGTGATTCTGAATCGGATAACGATGACCTAATTCTATTGGCTAAAGGCTTAAGAAAATTTATGAGATTGTCATTTAGAAACAAAAATAAGGGTGCTACAACCAAGAGAAATAAGAACAAGTCAAATGATAAAGACGTTAAATGTTATGAATGTGGCAAACTCGGACACTTATCATATGACTGCCCCAATAAAGAAAAGCAAACAAATAAATACCCTGACAAGGAGCGGACAAAAAATAGACTCGTTTCAGAACCCAAACAAAGGAAAAGTGCTCTAAAGGCCTCCACCTGGAGTGATTCATCAGATTCTGAAACTGAGACCGAAGAGGAGACTGCACAAGTATGCTTTGCATCCAAAGCATCTAATGAGGGAGCCCACACATCGAAAGATACAACTATTAAGTGGTTCCTTGACAGTGGATGCTCGAGACACATGACGGGTGACCCGAGCCTGTTCACCAAACTAAAGAAGGTCACAAAAGGCGGATCCGTGACCTTTGGAGACAACAACGAAGGCAAGATCATCAGAAAAGGAACGATTGGAAATCCAAGCACTCTCTAAATGTCCAACGTATTTTTGGTAAGCACCTTATCCTACAATCTTCTTAGCATTTCTCAATTTGTTGACAATGGTTTTAATGTGTGTTTTACTCACCCTTATTGCAATACAATAAATAAAAATGGAGAAACCGTTTTAAAAGGAAAACGAGAAGGTAATATTTTACGCTTTCTATGGATGATGTGGTAGACGCTAAAGTTAAGTGCTTTATGTCAAATGAACCCAATGTGAATTTATGACATGGACGTTTAGGACACATTGGCATTTCCACAATAGAAAAACTTCAACGAAAGAACCTAGTACGAGGATTGCCTACGCTTGATTTAGACAACTTTTAGTTGTGTGAATCTTGCATAAAAGGCAAACAAACACGTGAGTCACTTAAGCCTAAAAATGAAATAAGCACGACTAGAGTCTTAGAACTATTGCATATTGATTTGTTTGGTCCTAGTCGCACTACAAGCCTTGGTGGGCGCCACTATGCATGCGTGATTGTTGATGATTTTTCTCGTTATACTTGGACATTATTTCTTGCACATAAGGATGATAGCGCCATCGAGATTGCAAAATTAATTAGACAACTTGAAAATCAATACGGTGTAAGTGTGAAAAAGATAAGAAGTGATAGAGGCGGTGTGTTTAAAAACAAAGAGATGATTTCATTTTGCGAAGAAAAAGGAATCAAGCATGAGTTGTCGCCACCTAGAACTCCACAATTAAATGGAGTAGTAGAAAGAAAGAATCGTACATTACAAGAAATCGCTAGGACTATATTATGCGAAAATAAATTGCCTAGATTTCTTTGGGCGGAAGCCGTAAATTGTGCATGCTATATTGTAAATCGCCTATCTATAAGAAAGAAAATAAACAAGACACCTTATGAGATTTTGAATGATCGCATGCCTAAGATTGACTATTTTCGTGTGTTTGGATGCAAATGTTTTTTTTTAAATACAAAAGATAATTTAGACAAATTTGAATCCAAATCAATTGCGTGCATTTTTGTTGGATATTCTATAAATTCAAAGGCATATAGATGTTATGATCCTCTCACTAGACAAATCATGGAATCTATTCATGTGAAATTCAATGAATTTGGTGATATTGATAAAGATAAGGAATATGACAATGACTTTGAATTGAAACCTGTGTTGAATGAAGATGATGGTTCTTTTGATATGCATGATATGAATGACACACTAGAAATGCATGATCACATAGAAATGCATGATAACATAGAAAATAATCAACCAAGATGGCATAGAGATCACCCACATGATCTCATCATAGGCGACCTCACTCACGGTGTGCGACCACGTAGAAGAATTACTTCGGACAAAATAAATGAATTTCATGCTATGATTTCTGAAATTGAGCCCAAAATGTGCATGATGCTTTGAATGATTCTTCTTGGATTGATGCCATGCATGATGAACTTAATCAATTTGTTAGAAACGATGTATGTGATTTAGTGCCACGACCACAAGATAAGACTATAATAGGCACAAAGTGGGTGTTTAGGAATAAAATGAATGAAGAAGAAAAGGTCGTTAGAAATAAAGCGAGACTTGTAGCACAAGGCTATAATCAAGAAGAAGGAATTGACTACGATGAAACATTTGCACCCGTAGCACGTTTAGAAGGTATACGACTATTACTTGCTATTTCTTGCATGAAAGATTTCAGATTATATCAAATGAACGTGAAAAGTGCATTCCTAAACGGATTTATACAAGAAGAAGTATACGTGAAGCAACAACCCGAATTTGAAGATTTGAAACATCCCGATCACGTGTACAAACTAAAGAAGGCACTATACGGCCTAAAGCAATCACCGAGAGCATGGTATGATCGTTTTGCTACTTTCCTTTTAGAAAATGATTTTAAGCGAGGTACTATAGATAGTACACTATTTTTGAAACAAGATAAATCGAATTTACTTATTATCCAAATCTACGTTGATGACATTATTTTCGGTTCTACATCACCTAGACTTGTTGAAGATTTTGAAAATTGCATGAAATCCAAATTTGAAATGTCTATGGTTGGTGAACTTAACTATTTTCTTGGCTTGCAGATTAAGCAAACGAGTAAGGGGATTCACATAAGTCAAGCAAAATATGTCAATAACATGATTAAAAAGTTTAACTTTGAAAATTTGAAACCATCCCCCACCCCTATGAGTGTCACTACTAAATTAGACAAAGATGAACATGGTAAAGACTTTGACAATGACTTGTATCGATCTATGATAGTTCTCTGCTATATTTAACTGCTAGTAGGCCTGATATCATGTTCAGTGTTTGCATGTGTGCACGATTTCAGAGTCAACCTAAGGTGTCTCACTATAATGCGGTAAAAAGAATATTCCGTTATATTAAGCACACGCCCACCTTAGGAATTTGGTACGATAAGGATTCCACAATTAACCTACATGCTTATACTGATGCAGATTATGGTGGCTGCAAAATAGATAGAAAGAGCACGAGTGGGACTTGCCAATTTATAGGAAACTCACTCATTTCATGGTTTTCCAAAAAGCAAGCAAGTGTTGTTTTGTCCACGACTGAGGCTGAGTACATGGCACTGAGCCTTTGTTGCACACAGTTGTTGTGGATAAAACAACAACTCTCGGACTTTGGAATTACCGTAAATAGAATTCCTATATATTGTGATAGTATGAGTGCCATTAATTTGTCTAAGAACCTCAGGTTACATTCTAAGGCTAAGCATATAGAAGTACGCTATCAATTTCTTTGTGATCACGTAAACAATGGTGATATCGTCATAGATCATGTACGCACAGAAGCACAAGTAGCGGATATCTTTACAAAAGCCTTAAATCAAGCCACGTATGAATCTCCTCGCTCCAAATTAGGCATGATTCCCGTTGATATGATTTGATTTGACGTCATTTGATTTTCTTTCCTTATTTACAGGAATCTTTTGATTTACTTTTCAAAATAAAGGGGGAGAGAAAGCATGATTTAAGGGGGAGAGAGAGGGGAGAGAGACACTGATTGCACAAATCAAGGGGGAGCCGGATTTGAAATTTGAAATTCAAATTTCAAATTTGTGCATGTTTGAAGGGGGAGCGATGGCATTTAAATCATGTGCATAAGTTATTTTGAAAATCATCAAAAGGGGGAGATTGTAGAGAAAAGGGGGTTTGAGTGATTTCAAAATAAGTGACTTAAATGCATGATATATACACAAACGTGCATGATATATACATGTATGCATGATACATTGCTATTACTTGCCTTATTTAGCTTATATATAATGTTGCCGGACTAACGAGCCATGAAGCGTTAAAGCTTACATCATATGGCAAACATTTGTTGTGTTTATACAATTTTCAGGTGCCACTATTAATGAACTAAACTAGTTCATTAAGTGAAGTACTTAGTTTATTAAAGGCACAAAGGCAACAAGGCTAAGGAAGCAAAGTTTTCTCCTCCTCTCCTCTTAAATATATATACACGCCATATGCATATAAAATACATATATTTTCAGATTTTTTGAAAACGGCACATACACATGTAATCCAACGTACTACCGACACGTTATATATTTTACGTACGTATGTTAACATCACACCACTATACTTAACTCATATTTATGAGTATATTCAGGTTTTATATCATATGATATAAGACATGGTGATGACAACGACACGTTAAAAGGTTCTAAACCAAAAATTATCGTATCGGGCGAATACCGAAACTTCGCCAACGTGTCACGTACTTGCCATAAATAAATGGCAAACCCCTATACTTCAAAAATTCTTAAAAAATTTCGTGCACATGACTATATATTCAGCCAAAAATACTTTCCATGTTGGCACACACAAATCACCTCACATTAAGGCCAAAATGTGAAGATTCTAATTTTAATTTTGACACATGATAAATGGCGCCACTTTAGACCAGCCAAGTGCTGAGATTTAAAGTATATATTATATATATTATGTGTAACATAATATATATAACATGTGCAAAAAGTTGGAATATAATTAGAGAAAAATCGGGTAATCAATAAATATCGAAAATTCGGTTTTCTACGCACACAACACATGGAACGTTTTTGGTACATCATATGACACGTATCTAGACACTTTTTACTTATGTTATATATCGTAAAGTGTTCTAGAAAATTAAATTAAGGGCTGATTGGAATATAACATGGGTGTATTATTAAATGTGCACTATTTTACAAAGTTATCAAAAATAAATTTCAGCACATGCACATACTCTATGCAACGCCCCTACAGCTGAGATGGAGCTTATTTGGAGCCTTGTTGGCATATTGATTGGTCAAGAATCAATCATACAATGTTGGTGAATTAAAGAGAGAAGCTACAAATGGTAAGATTTCAAACTTTGTCTCACTTACAACACATGCTGAACATTTCAGCATGTTAAACCATGGCTGGCCGATTTTTGCATATTAATGTGACATATTTTATCATCTTAAATTATGTGATTGTTTGGAAGAAGAAATGGAAGCATTTCAAATATTTTTCAAAGCCATAAATAGTGATATCTTTAATATCACACATGCTGAAAATTTTTCAGCATGTGTAGTATGTATAATGGCCGAAATTGAGGCCATGTGGGAGACCAAATTTCATTTCCAAATTGATCAAGATAATTGCTATGAATTGGTGATTCATTTTAATTAGAAAAATCAAAGAAAAATGGAATTATTTTGAATTGTACAACCATGTAACACATGCTGAAAATTCAGCATGGTAAAACCTCTTAATGGCCGATTTCTTGCTTAGTAAGGGAGAGATTTTGTCTTGCAACATTTATGTGACAATCTTTAGCTTTATGGAAATTATTTTGTGATTGATATTGGCACATGTTTTAAGTGTTATTCTCAGATTTTCCAAGTCATCAATGATGACAACATCCAACCAATCATGAAGTGCCAAGTAAGCAAAGCTTAAATGATCATCCAATAAGAAGATGCCAAGTAAGCAAGACCATGTCACAATGATGTCTTACATTCTCCCAAGGACTTAGAAGATAATTTTCAAGAGGGGGAGGACCTATAGTGGACGGCTGGAACAACATTAAAAGGAAAGAAGATGAGCAAAAACAAGACAAGAACAAGCATTGCAAAATCAAAGATCAAAAACGCCTAAGCCTCTTCTTCTACATTCTCTTTCTTTCTTTCTTCTTGTAAGCCTATTGTATTCATATCTTTCAATCTTGAATAGGCTTGATATAGACCACCACATATTCCATATCTTTGTAAAAGATTGATCAAGGTGTGATCAATCTTCATTCTTGCGAGGTGGTGGTGTTCGTGCGAATTGTATTCATCGTACAAGGTTTGTAAAGGGTTGGAGTTGGTGTGTAACTCCATCAACCCTGAGGTAAGGTGTATTGCGTGTGTGATTAGTGTGAACCAAGGAAGGTGTTCCTTGAAGACTAGAGTAGGTTGTTTATAACCGAACCAGTATAAAATTCTTGGTGCCATTTACTTTCAGCATTTACTTTCAGTTACTGAACAGTTTACTCTTTTTGTTGGCGTTTATAAAAATAGTAAACGACTTTCAAAAATCACAAAAATTTCCAGAAACTTAGACACACGTTCTAGGGTTAATTTGACACAAGTTTCAACCCTTTTGAATAAGTATAAGTCGATCAAACATCAAAAGTTCTGATACTAGTGCAGTCTGATTTTCAGACTTGCAAAGGTTGAGACGTTGATTCTAATTGACCTACTTACCCAA
Source organism: Eustoma russellianum (assembly GCA_036186865.1). Classification (NCBI taxonomy): domain Eukaryota; kingdom Viridiplantae; phylum Streptophyta; class Magnoliopsida; order Gentianales; family Gentianaceae; genus Eustoma; species Eustoma russellianum. Next base: position 2,916,607 of record AP025075.1, on the reverse strand, counting down.
AGCATTTTGCAAAACTGTTTCAACCCACTTAAATATAGTATATAAGGAGTCATTGGTTAAAATTTCAGAGCATTTGGACTTACACACAAATAGGAATAAATTTTTCAAAACCATCTACCGTTTCTGGCAGATTCGTGCAATCTGATCACCAACGGTTTTTGAAGGGGTTAAAGGTTGAATTTTTAATTTGAAATTTTTAGGGGACCCTCATAACATCTGAGGCTAAGTTCTCTCAAAATTTCACAATTTTTGGAGACCTATAACCTGGTTTGAAAAACGTTTTAAAACTGGTCCTGGAAACAGAATCTGTTTTCAGAAGTTGAGTTGCTTAGTTTTAAACAAATTTTAAAAACCACACTTTCCGCACCACCTTTTCAACCCCCCTTCTAGTGGTGCCTTGCGGATCCTACAAGTTGGACGGATTCCAAACGACGGCCTTTGGAATTTAATGTAGGTGAAAAAGTTTTCTTTGAAAGTATCACCTACGAAGGGCATTATGAGGTTTGGAGTGAAAGGCAAGCTAATTCTTCTCTTTATTGGTCCCTATGAAATACAAAAGAAAGTGGGAGACTTCGCATATAGGTTGGCATTACCTCCGGTATTGACGCAACTCCACAACATATTTCACGTATCATAGTTAAGAAATTACATGACAGATTCAAGGCATGTGCTCAAAGCACGACCTTTGGAACTCAACGGCATCGTTATTTACGAAGAGATACTCGTGAAATCGTAGGTTGAAAGGACCAAGTGTTGAGGAAGCGGGTGATCCCTCATGTGAAGGTCCAGTGGAGCAATCACATGGAATGGGAAACTAATTTGTAACTTAAAGGGCAGATGCATGAGAAGTATCCTCAACTCTTCAACTAAGGTACGTAAGTTTCGAGGACGAAACTTTTTGTAAAGGGGTGGAATGTCATACCCTGTAATCTTCGAGTTCGACATTAAATAATTAGAAAACAACTTTAAATATGATTTCATTAATTGTATAGGTTATGAGGCTTAGCTAAATAAAATATAGAAAAAGAAAAGAAAGGGGTTAAAAGTGGGAATTAAGAAAATTAGGCAAAATTACCAAAACGCCCTCCCTATTTAAATGATAGGGGAGTTACACATTTAGTATAACTCCCCAAAAGAGAGGGAGGCTGTGGGTTACAACACAAAAAGAGAAGGGGAAAACGTCTTAGAGAAGGAGGAGAAAGGAAGAGAAAAGAGAAAGAAGAAAAAGAGAAGAAGAGAAGAAAGAAAGAGCGGCCAATCTAGGTTCAACCTTTCCTGAAATCCTGCAGTACACTCGTAAGGCTATCTAGAAACAAAGGCAAGTAATCTTTTTATACGCTTTATGCAGATTTTGATACAACACGCCCTATGTTCTTATGAAGAGAAAACTCGGATCACACATTAGTAATCTTGATTTGTGTATGTTACATGCTCTAGTATACGTATTTGTTGTTGTTTGCTTGAGTAAAGTCATGTTATTTGGGCCAAATTCTGGAAACAGTTATGCGGTGATTGTTGTTGTTAAATATGCCCATAAAAGTGTCATCCGTGTTGTATTTATTGTATTGTTGTAAGTTCTTAAGTTTATTAGCTGTACCTTAGATGATTTGAGAGTATTTGCAAGAAGATGAAGGATAAATGATGGGTTGTTGTAGATTTGGTTGTGTTGGAAAGTTTGAGGATACATTGCAAGTTGTGGGTGATAGAAGGCTTAAAGTGGATACATTTTTGACATGTTTAAGAATCAATCCATGTTAGTTGTGTGTTAAGCATGATGAATCTAGGTGGTAAGATGGATCTTGAAGTGTTTAACATGAAAGGGGTGAAAGAGGAAGATGATGGGGATAAGTTACTGCAGAATTTTGCAGTTTCTGGAACCGTCAGAACACTTTGAACACCTACTTTAGGCGCTCAATGTCACATTACGCACCTAAAGTAGGCGTTCAATATGTCCCAGTGCATTCCAAAACACTTCGAACACCTACATTAGGCGCTTCATGTCACATAAGGCGCCTTATGTAGGCGTTCGATGTGTCACAGAAATTCCAGAACACTTCGAACACCTTAGAAGGTGTTCGATGTCACTTGACTTCATGTAAGCGTTCGATGTATACCAGCACATTCCAGAACACTTCGAACGCCTAAAATAGGTGTTGTATGTCACATCTTGAAGGCGTTCCAAGTGTACTGGAAGTCCTTTTTGACACATTAAGCTCTCTATGTGTGTGATACCTTTATTCTCTTCCTTTGCTCATGCAATACAAGGGTATTTGAGGTGTACTTGAGTTATAAACATTAAATGTGAAGGAATAAGGTTAAGTATGAATTCGAAGTGAATTCACAATACAAAAGGGCATGAAATGGTACGAATGAGGTGTGCTTGAGTTGTAAACATTAAGTGTGAATGAGTAAGGTTAGGTATGTATTCGAAGTTAATTAGAAATACGAGAGGGCATGAAATGGTACGAATATGGTGTGTTGAGGAAGTATGAATGAGTAATGCTAAGTGTGAACTTGAGATGATTTTTGTAATACGAAAGGGTATGAATTGGTACGAGCAGGGTTTGTTCGAGGTTCAGGACTTTGTGCTTGATGTGTAAAGTGTGTGTGCCTGTTTATACGTTTGGATATGATGTTACTTGAGCATTCTGCATCACGACATGAACACTTTGCATTTCGACATGAGATTTGTTTTTCGAAAGAACATGTGTTTGCAAAGAAGATTAAAGTTTTCGAAAGACAAAATATGGCTGCTGGTTGATCGCAGTATATAAAAGTCACGCTTGCGATAGCAGAGTATAAAAGCATGACTTGTGAATCAACAGTAGGGTATAAAGTATGTTTTGGGGCCGTGGACCTATCAGCACGGAAAATAAAGTTATGTTATGGGGCCGTGGACCTACCAGCACGGGGTATAAAGTTATATGTTATGGTCCGTGGACCTATCATCGCGGGGTATAAAGTTATATGTTATGGGGCCGTGGACCTTTTAGCATGGGGTATAAAGTTCTGTTTGTTGTGGACTGATCACCCACAGAGTATAAAGTTTCTGCTACACGAACAATATGAAAAGCTTTGTGAAATGACACGTGTAGCATGTTTATGAAAGACAACATATGCATGGGTTTTGTGTGTGGTTTTAAAAGAGTACATGCATCATGTCTCATGAAGCATAAGACTTGACATGCAAAGATTCGTGAATGACTTGCTTATGTGGTATGTTATTCTAGATACATATTTGTCTTCATATTCGTGTATCATTTATGTGACTTAATTGATTATGATGAATTGTTATAAAGATGTTATTTTCTAACCAAGCACCTTATTTTGGGCAATGATTTATACACCGATGACTCATCGTGTGTGGTCCTGTAAGGTGTATAGATTGGTTACTTACTGGCGATGTTTTCGCTAAGAATAGATACTCCATCTTCTTTTCAAGTGAGCTAGAGTACGAAATGATATATGTAGAAGGCGATGGCGAGTGGGCTCACTGGGATGATGGTAATTGAAGTAGATAGATTTCTGATCATTCTCTTTTAAGTTTGAAGACTTGATGTTTGTTATGATGTATTGGAGGATATGTTAGACAGTTACTCGAACACATTTCATTTCCGCTGTATTTCTTTGGTTACATTGATGTTAGTGAAGTTTTAAATTTTATGACGTTTCTGCTGATTTATCTTACATCATGGATGACGTGCGCTTGATCTGCTTTGACGCTTCGTAGTCATCGTAGTAGACTACGGCGGGTGCACCAGTACCGACGTCCATTATCAGGCCAGGGCGCTACATTTTCTCTCTCCAAGCTTACTCAAACTTGTTGTGGACTTTCCCCTAACATTAATCATGCTTCCTTGACTATTGTATCCATGTCTAAGATTTTCTATGGTGCCTTTGGATGCTCAAATCAATCCATAAGGTGGCTAAAGACTATTCAGACATTATCAAGACTAATGATTGAGTTAAATGCTTGGGGAGGCTGCAAAAACATGGCTCACAACCTCTATAAATTGAAGAAGCTTAGATGAGGGCAATATACACTTTCATCCTTTTCAAGCTTTATTTTTTATTGTTGTAAAATTCTCTCATTTATGCAAAAGTGGTTAAAGCTTGTTAAGCTCTTATTACTTGTTCTTTATTGTTATAATTTGTGAGAGTATAAGTCTAACACAAGAGGAACCATACATATTTGATCTCTTTCTTGTATTTTCTTTATTATAGCTATTTTTGTTGTTGCAAAAAGTTGTTTTGTAAAAATCTCTTCGCCTTATTGTCACTCTATGATTTGGTCTTCATTAATCCACCTTAGCACTTAAAATATGACATGGATAATCATTAAAAATCTGAAAATAATTTGATTTTTCAATGTCTTGATTCCCAATCAACCATTAGTGTGATGCCTTCTCATTTTCGGAAGGATATTGTGTCCTGAGAGATCTTCCTAAAAATCGCACATTATGCTAAAAATTTCAATGTCTTGATTCCCAATCTTTTGTACAAACTTTTGACTTGTTGATATATTTTTGAAAAATTGATGACATGGAATGTGTGACTTGGAATATCTTGGATATGTATATACACATAAGATAACGTGTATATGATGGCTTGACGTAAATGACATGTGTTTCAAATGGCGGGATAGAAGAATATAGCTTGACATCTTGAGAAAAGAAATATATATATATATATATTCTTTATGAAACAATATATTTATTATGCAGCCTCACTTATGGTGGAGAGAAACCATATTACATAAGAATCCGTATAAGAAAATACATAGTAGAGAAAGCTAATGAGTAATGAGTGTCAACCTCCAATCATATATGATATGCCGCATTAAAAGCTTGCCAAGTAAAACTACCCTTGTGGATAAAACCTTGGCAAAGGAAAAAAGCGTACATATTTATATGAGTGGATGAACTTTATCAATGGTATGCCTAGAAAAATCTGTCATTGGAAGTATTGTAGGGGCATGAAGCAGAGAACAGGTTGTCCAGGATGACGATTGCAGCCGTAGATAAGTTGAAAGAACTCCGTCGTGTCGAAACCATTGCACCTCAAAACAAGATAGGCAAAGTAGTATTAGCCGTGTTGAGAGGATATAAGTGTTTGATAAGCAAAATGTTTCGAACGTACCCATGCCACCTCGGGTCCGAAAGAACCAAGGTGGCGTCCATATGATGCATGGCCAAACGGTGGTAGAAGCTGGACAGCACGTGCGATTGTATGCAGGTTGAAACTAGAGTCGCCAGGGAGACCAACGTGTGAATGTCACCCACAAAGAATAGCATGAGTGTAAGCACAAGTCATATAAGTAATGAATCATGTAGAAGAGCTGAATGAGAGATCGAGTACGCACCCGCGTTGCCTGCGTATATTCACACAGGCAACCAGAGCAAATAAACGCCAACACTATGTGAGACATCTTAGAGGCAAAAAGCGGGAAGTTGTTGTTGATCCATGTGGATTGCACCACGCACCTCACAAGGAAGTTCACGTAAACTGGCATAAGTGCGCATCCCTTGAGTGTGATAACCGTGTCATGCTAAAAAGTGTGCAGCTGTGTTGGCTTGTCGAGGACTATATTGTAATGTAACTTGATTGAGAGTCATGAAAACAGTGAGCCTGGCAATATCAGCTGCTAAGGTTCCCGTGATAACGTCTTTGTTTGGTATAATTTAGAGGATGGATTTACAATCCGTCTCCACAATGAGTTGGGAATGAGCTGACGCATAATACATTATAGAGAGCAACATCGCTTGTATCTCAGCTCTCAATGGACACAGCGGTGGGAGTGAAACGCAGATGGCAGAGATCAGATTGCCGCTGTCGTCCCTCAAAACAGCACTACCCGCCGCTGATTGTTTGCCCACTGCTGCATCTATATTAAGTTTGACACGGCCAGATGGAGGAAGAGTCCTCTTGATTAGACGTAGCTTCTTTCGGCGTATCAAAGGTGCAAAGTGCAAGGACTGAAGATGTGGAAGTGGATGCGCAAATTTCTTGCCACTCATCACTGCACACCATGTGAAGATTGATGTACGGACGCGCTCATATAAAGTTCGATAGCTGAATGTTTCATCCCCAAACCGAATGGCTGCATATAATTTCCAGATTTCCCACGTAATAAGAGATGGTGCTACTGACTTGAGTTGTCCAGATATAGTTGAGAGGGAGGAAAGACGCCACCATCTTCGAAGATGTTGTTTAATAGATTCTTGCCAAGGGAATGGCACAGAGAAGAGGATTGAGGCTTCAATCCATATTGGTCGAATGAGCATACATTGAAGAAGGATATGTTTCGTAGTATCAGAAGAATAACGGCAGAAGACACATTGTGTTGGATATATAGTTTGCCATAACGAAAGGTTTTCCACCAAGGGCAGGGATTTTGTCCAAAGACGCCAGAGGAATATGCGCATACCCGGTTGCGCATTTGGCCAGCATATGTAGCGATGATCAGGCATGCTAGCTCCAGTGGTGCTGATAGTGAGATAAGCAGATTTAAGAGAAAACTGACCTTGAATGTCTGGGATCCAGTTGAAGATATTTTGTACTTGCTCCACATGTTCTTGCATGAAACTATCAATACGGCATAACCTCTTCCACAATGGTGAATCATATATATGCGTATACATGTTGGTACGATTACCGTATTTGGCTTTGCATTATGTAGCCCAGAGTGTATTTTCGTGATGATATTTCCACCATAATTAACAGTGATATGATTTTTGTATATGCAACAGATGTCGGAGGCCAAGACCTCCTTCCTCTTGTGATTTACAAACCGAAGACCAGGAGCGCCAATGATTGTGGCCTCCCCATAGAAAATTAGCCATCTTTTGATTTAAAATGGCAATGACTCCTTTGGGCAATCGAGAGCTAGCAATAATGTGCAATGGCATGGAGCTAAGAACATGTTTTATAAGGATCACTCGTCCCGCCATCGATAGCAATTTAGCAGACCAAGAGCTGCAGCTTAACATCAAAGTGTTGAACAAGCAATAGACAATAACGGGCCCTATTAACTCCCTTAAATAAGAATGATCCTAAATATTTAATATGCAATGAGGTAAGACGCATACCCAAAGCTTGCGATGCAGCCACACCGGAGACACAGCCCCCCACCACAACTTGGCTTTTATGATAATTAACAAGCTGACCTGAAGCAGCTTGATATGCAGACAAGAACGTGAGAAACTTCTGAAGCTTATTTGTTGAGGCATTTAGGAATATCAGCAAATCATCTGCAAACCCCAAATGCGAGACACATGGCGTACGTCCCGCATGAAAACCTTTTATTGCCCCTTTAGAAATCATAGCCTTAAGCCCGCGAGAGAAACCCTCCGATGCAATGATAAACAAAAGTGGCGACAGTGGGTCGCCTTGCTTCACCCCCTCCCCACTAGGAAGAAACCAACTTGCTTACCATTTAATAGGATTGAATAACGAGTAGCATGCAAGTTATTTATCAGCATGCGAGTAATCCGTGGATGAAATCCCAGCGATTGCAAGAGAAGCTGTAAGTACTGCCAACTTACTCGGTCAAAGGCCTTTGCCATGTGTAATTTGATCATGACATGGCCCTCTCTTGTCTTCTTATCAATGACGTGAACCATTTCTTGTGCAAGGAGAATCTGCTCAGTAATCCTTCTGCATTGCATAAAACCTGCTTGTTCTTGCGAGATAATCCTAGGAAGCATGGGAGAGAGCCTACTCGATACCAACCGTGTAATCACCTTAGAGATGAAATTTGTTAAACATATCGGTCTGTAATCCGCAAAATTCAGAGGTATCTTCACTTTTCGGATAAGGACTATGGACGCGGCGGCCATCTTCTTTGGCATCATGACACCCAAAAAAAATTCTTGGACTGCTTTTTGCACATCTAGATATATATAATTCCAGAACCGCCTATAAAATGATTCAAGATATCCGTCTGGTCCTGCGGCGCTGGTGGAGCTAAGATCCCACACTGCAGCTCGTATCTCTTGTAGGGTAGCATACTTTGTAGATTTGTGTTATCCTCTGCTGTTATGACTGTTGGGACAAATTGCAAAATAGACTCAACCTCATGAATAGGTTCAGCCACAAATAACGTGGAAAAATAATTAATCGCTTCAATGTCAGCTGCTAGAATACAATCAACACCATCAGCACGTCGAATCTTGCCTATAGTCTGGCCCCTGCGCTTGTCTTTGACAGTTTGATGATAAAATGCTGTATTAGCATCCCCTTCATTTAACCATTTGACATTAGTCTTTTGCTTCCAATAAAGGAATGCTCTATTCTGCGCCACTTTTAACTGGGCTTGGCTGCGATGGAACTGTTCCCTCAAAGCGTCTGTTTGGAATTCATCATAAGCCTTTTCATGTTTGATATAACTTCCTCTTCCGCAACTGGTACGGCATCAAAAATATTCCCAAAAACTTCCTTATTCCATTTTAATAATTGATGCTTTAGAAGTCGAAGTTTATCGTATAGCCCCCACATGCCTCCTACTGTTTTGAAGGATTGCCAATGATGTTGAACAAATGAATCAAAATCCAGATGCGTAGCCCAAACATCCAAGTATCTGAAGGTAGATGGTCCCCTCGTTGTTTCAATGTCACATTGAAGTAGAATAGGAGAATTATCCGATGTTACCCTAGAGAGATGTTGACATAAAATGGATGGGAACAGATCTATAAATGCATAGCTGCAAAGATAACGATCTAATTGACGACAAACTCGACCTAGCCCGCGTCCATCACACCATGTGAATGGAGATCTTTGAAAAGGAATTTCTTGGAGATCACATTCTTGTATACAATTATTGAAGTCCTGCAGTTGCCGAAGTGTAGGGGAAGATCGGCCGCGATGTTCGTCTAGTGTGCGAAAGGTATTGAAATCTCCCCCAACAACCATGGTAATTGAAAATCATCATAGAGCAATTTTAAGTCTGCCCATAGTGGCTTGCGCGCTGCCACCGTGTGTAGTCCATAGATAGCAGTAAACCAAAATTGTTCACCCGAAGCCAACCATGATAATTTAAAAGAGTAATTTCGTTGTCCATTTCACGTATCTTCCAAAGAGATAATAGAGTCCTTCCAAAAAAACCAAATGCGATCATCACAGACTGATATTGCTTGAGAAAAACCAAAACGCAAACGATACGATACCAAATTAGCAATTCTGGCTTTAGGTTCAATAATTACTAATGCATGCAATTTGTATCTTCGAATTAATGAGTGGATCCTAGTTTCCAAGGTACGAATACCTCTCACATTCCAAATCAACAGATTCATTGATCTAGTGGATCAAAAGAATTAAAGAGTTGGGTTGCACGTGACCTGGTTATTCTTGGAGAGGTGGTGGCAGCCTGAGCCGGACGACGTAATAACCTTGGCGGAGAAGGTACAGTGCTTAATTCAGCAGGGGGAGCCTCTTCTTGCACTCTACCAGTATCCAAATACACTGCTTGATAAATATCTTGCATGGCTTGTAATATATCCCTATCTTGTGAATCCAAACGATTGTCTTTCAAAGGCAATATAAGCTCACTATCCGAGAAAGATGAAAGATCATGCTGTTGTGCCAGATCTCGAATAATACAATCATCAACTCCTTTGAGACGTGATATATCAGGAGAAATGGATACCTGACTTTGTTGACAAATATCTGGAGACGAGATATGAACCAATGATGGGGAAGGCGCAGTTGACGTGATAATTGTAGGGTTTGCTTGATACGCCTCTGGCTGGGTCGCATGCTTTGTTATACTGTGGATTTCATGCACAACTGATGCATGGGGTGGGTTTTTCTTGGTGTCCATCGTTGCTTGGACTCTTTTCCCGTATGAGGCTGTGGTTTTGGCAATTGTTGTTTTATAGGCTTTGCTGTATTCTCCTTGCTGCAGTCATCAGTCACATGTCCTAGCCGAAAGCAGCTGCCACAGTATGACGGTAAATCCTCATATTCCATCTGCTGAGTGATAATCTTTGATGGCCCTTGAATAAATATTCGCTGCGGCAGTTCCTTGGAAACATCCAGCTCAACACATAATCTTGCACCGAGGGTCTAATTACAGACGTGGTAGCAGCGTCCATCTTCATGGGGGTTCCAATCATATTTGCATTCTGAAAAAGAGCATCTTTTCGGTGATAGTGAATGGGAAGGCCGGAAAAAGACACCCATATTGATACAATTGGTATTTCGATCGAGGGATCATAATCTGGTGTACACTTTGTGACTTTCATATGCTTGTCGGAAATAGTCCAACTTTGACGTGAAAAGCATCATAGATAATCTTGCTCATGATCAAAGTGTAGGAGGACATGTTTTGCGTCCAAAAGTCCGATCATTACAAATCCTGCAAAACCAATGCGATCCACCTCTGATCTAATTGTTGCCAACGGCGCGCTACCATACCAAAAATGCCAACCAATGTAAGTTTGTATGGGGCTAACAAGGATTGGATTTCCTCTGCAGTAAACATAATCATCGGTCCCCCCTTATATTTGTGGATTCGTTTCGAGGGTATGGGGGTTGAGGACGACGAGAATAGGGAGGCGTGCGGGATCCCTAGATGCAGGAGGCGGCGGATCTGCCATGATAATGCAGAAAAGGAAAAAGGAGATGTCGTCGTAGTCGGTGATGGTGAAGAAATGAAAGGAGATTGAATAATGAAACATAAGGATTGATCGGAGAAGGCTTCAGCAGCAGTGAATATCACCGCCGCCGGCGGGGGTCGCATGGCTTCAGAGAGAAATTCGCATGGCTGAAAATTTTCATATATATATATATATATATGTGTGTGTATATTGTGTATGTATATATGTGGTGTAGAGATGAACTTTCCATGTGGAGAGTTGTTGAAGAATAGTCATTTTCAAATATCTCCATAAACACTTCATTTAGTGAGCTAGTTTAGTTCATATAACTTGGTACCTGAAAATAGCGTAAACACAACAAATGTTTTCCATGATTTAAGCCTTAACACTTCATGCCACGCTAGTATAAATTTATATATATAAACATATAAGACATATTTATCATGCCCACATATCACGCAACATTTAAATCATGCATTTTTAAATCATTCAAACCCTGATTTCTCAACACTTTGGAAATAAAGTGGTAGTGGTGTAGAATCATTTAAGGTTTGAACCACTCGATATCGTATGTATTCATTCATATCTTTCATCTTCCTTCTTTATTTTAATTTGGAGTTCATTTAAGTTGGAGTGAGCCAAAGAAAGGAGAAAAATTCTGCAAAATCGTCCAACACTCTATCCACCCCCCCAATATAGTGATCATCGCAGACCTAACAATTGGTATCAGAGCCTAAAATTCATTGCTTGGCCAATTTTTTCAAGTAGCAGGGTTAAATATTGGCCAATGTTTTCAAGTAGCAAGGTTAAATATCATGACAATGACAACCTGTTCATCTTACACCTCAACTTTCAAACCAACCGCATTATTCTCAGCCTTAAACACCAAAGCTCCTATGTTTTATGCTTAAAACTATTCTCTGTGGAATGTGATATGATTACCAACTCAAAAGGAGAATCAATGTTCAAAGATGAGGATGACTATACTGATGAAGAAAAGAAAAATTTTTCCATAAATGGAAAGGCATTTGATATTCTCTCAAGTGCTCTAACTACTACCAAGCTCATCAGACTTCAAGGTCTTGAAACAGGCCATGAAGCCTAAAAAAGGTTGGAAATGCATAAAGGGACTGAGCAAGTGAGAATGGCCAAAAGATTCGTGCTCATGAAGCAATACGAAATGTTCGGTATGAAGAGTGGCGAAATGATTACGAGACCATTGCCGATTCACTCGAATAATGAATATCTTCTCTCAAAACTTCTCAACTCTTTGCCAAGAGAATGAACACCCAAAATCACAGCCATCAAGGAATCCAAAAATCTCAAGGCTTTTACTCTTGATGAGTTGTCTGGTAATTTACTCACTCATGAAATTCTTATTGATGAGCAAAATAGGATGAATCCTATTAAGTCCACACATGCATCACACAAAAGACTGGTGGTAGAGTCCGATAAGTTGGATGAGGAAGTTGCTCTTCTAGTTAGAAAATTTAGAAGAGTAGCCACAAGAAACAAGGCCCAAGCAAGAAAGTTTTTCAAGAAATCACTTAAGGATAAAGAATCAAGTGAAAATAACTATGGGTATGATCGATCCGGTCATTTTGTTACCAATTTTCAAGTCAAGGAGCTACAAAAGCAAGACAAGAAAGTCTTTCCTCAACAGAAGAAAGCTTTAAATGCAGAACTAACTACATTGGATGATCTTCTTTCCAAATCGGAAGGTGAAGATAATGAAGACAAGGATGTTGAGCTTATTGCAATAGTTGAAAATACGAAAAACAACACCTCTCATGGCAATTGATAATAACCTTAAGTTGAACTCTACATCTTCTAATATTAATCTACAAGATGAAATAGGAGATCCACAAGACGATTTTAAAAAACTAAACCTGAAATACAAACACTTGAAAAAAGAATTTAGAAAATGCATATTAGAAAACAAGAACTTGCATGATAAAAATATTTTGATTTACCAAGAGCATGATATCATACTTACCATACATAAGACCATAGCCCTATAAAATATAGAAGTTAGGAAGGAATGTGATAAATTAAGAATAGATTTGCAGAAATTAGCAAACGATAAAAGTAATTTAGATAAATTACTTGGAAACCAAAGGATAGGAAATGATAAATCCAGTTTAGGATTTAAGTCCTGATATTCCACTATTGAACCTAATTTATGAAGCCAAAAGAAAAAGTAAAATAATCAAAATGGTTCATCATCTCATAAAAACAAAAACATACAACTAAGGCATGTGCCTACTTGTTTTCATTGTAACAAGGTAGGACATGTAAAAAGTGCATGTAGAACTAGATTTGATGACATATATGTTTGGAAGCCTAAGGGTCGACAAGGTAGCCCGAAAGGACCCAACCATCAAAGGGTACCAATGTGTAAACATCTTCGCTTTGTAGGCTCTCAAGATAAATGGAGTAGCAAAAGAAGAAGTAACCAAATGAATTATAGACAGCGGATGTTCCACACATATGACCGGAGACTAGACTTTGTTCACCAAGCTCAAAATCCAAGATGGTGGAATTGGTGCATTTCGGAAATGGAAGAGCCAAAATCGTTGGACATAGAGAAATCGACAACTCTTCTTTTACTATTAATAATGTATTATATACAAAAGGGTTAAGTATAATTTGGTAAGTGTTAGCCAACTATGTGATGCCAATTTCTAAATTGAATTTGCGAAGAGAAAATGCATAGTGAAAAATGACGGTAGATTTTATTTTTAAGCTATAATGAAAATGATGTTTATAAATTTAGCATACACGATTTGATATCCCAAAAGTTTTATGTCTAGTTGCCAAAAATGATTTGACACAATTACGGAATAGACGATTTTAGTATATTAGTTTCAAAACTTTCAAAGAAATTGGCAAAAATGAAAAAGGTCCAAGGTCTTCCAAAGTTAAATTTAAAAAGCTATGGCTTATGTGACACTTTTCAAAATGCAAGGCTTGTTAAAACAAGTTTCAAGCCCAAGACTAAAATCTCCGCCACCAAAAATCTACAATAGCTTCGTAAGGATTCGTTTGGGGATATTGATACAACAATTTTAAGTGGAAAAATTACACTATTGTAGTGGTAGATGACTTTTCTAGGTATACTTAGGTCCTTTTCTTAGCCAAAAAGAATGATGCATGCTAAGAGTTTATAAAACTTTATAGGAGATTAGAAAATCAAAAAGAAGATACCATCAAAGAAATTAGTAGTGATAGAGGTAGTGATTTTGGTGGTTAGTTCCAAGAATTTCGTATATCCAAAGGGTATGGACATAACTTCTCACCTCCTAGAAATCCTCAACAGAATGGTGTTGCAGAAAGGAAGAATAGAACACTTCAAGAAATGAGTAAGGCCATGCTAAATGAATTTGACCTACATAAATATTTTTGGTCTGAATCGGTAAATACCTCTTGTCATGTAATAAATAGAGTTTACTAAGATCATCTCTCAAAAAGATTCCTTATGGGCTTTGGAAAGGAAGAGTACCCAAATTTTTTGATATTTCAAGGCATCTGGTTGTAAGTGTTTAATATTTAACAACAAAGATAACTCGGATAAACTCGATTTCAAAACAGATGAAGAAACTTTATCGGTTATGCTCGAAATAGAAAAGCATTTAGGCTATACAATAAAAGAAAGGTGAAAGTTAATGAGCCAATTCATGTTAATTTTAGTGAATTCCTTAATGACAAACCAAGTCTAAATGATGATGAAGAAAGTGAAAGAATTGAAGTAAGTCATATAGAAAAACTTGAAAATCCAAAAGGAGACATTCTTGTTGATCTTAGAATTGACCTACCTGAAAGTGGACCTAAGATAGAAGAAGAGGAAGAAGTGAAAGGTGATACTTCAAATCTATCGGAATCATATATATATATATAAGAAAGACCACCCAAAAGAGTCGATATTAGGAGAAACAAGTCAATGCATATGAACAAGAAGAAATTTCATGAAAATGCCTTCATTTCACAAGTTGAGCCTAAAAATATAAAAGAGGCTACAATTGATGAAGATTAGAATAGCCATGTAAGAATAGCTAACTCAACTTGAGAGAATTGACATTTGGAGTCAGTGGCCAAACCTAGTTATCATCCTATAATTGGTACAAAATGGGTATTTAGAAACAAAATGGATGATTCAGGAAATATAACTAGAAACAAAGCTAAGACAAGAAGAAGTATAGATTATGATGAAACTTTTTCTCCTTTAGCTAGATTAGAAGCTATTAGGATGCTACTAGCATATGCATGCTATAAAGATTTCAAGCCATATCAAGTGGATGTAAAATCAGCCTTCTTGAATGGAATAATTCAAGATGAAGTATATGTAGCTCAACTACTAAGGTTTGAAAATCATGATTACCCAAATCATGTATTCAAACTTAAAAATGCTTTTTATGGACTTAAACAAGCTCCTAGATCATGGTATGATAGATTAAGCAACTTCCTTCTTGAAAATGGTTTTTTAAGAGAAAAGGTTGACACTGTATTTTTTATTAAAGAATAAGAAAATAATCAATTACGTGTTCAGATATATGTGAATGATATTATATTTGATGCTACTAATGATTCTCTTTATAAGCATTTTTGCCAAGTTGATGGAAGGAGAATTGAAAATGAGCATGAAGGATGAACTCAACTACTTTCTTGGACTTCAAATCAAGCAAAATCAAGATGGAGTATACATATCTCAAACAAAGTATGCCAAGGATCTCTTAAAGAAATACAAGTTTGAGTATGAAAGGAGGTAAACACACTAATGAACACGAGTATAAAGCTTGACAAGGATGAAAAAGGAAAACCGGTTAAGGTAACTAAATATAGAGGTATGATTGGTAGTCTAGTTTATTTAACCTCTAGTAGACCGGATATTTTACATGATGTGTGCTTATGTGCTAGATTTCAAGGTATGCCTAAGGAATCATATCTAATTGCCCTAAAATGTATTTTTAGGTATTTGAAAGGTAAATTAAACTTTGGGCTTTTTTATCCCAAAATGGGTGTTTGAGGGTATAGTGACTCCAATTATACCGGAAATCTAGCTGATAAGAAAAGCACCTCTAGGACTTGTCAATTTCTTGGAGATTGCTTGGGTTCTTGATTTTTCAAGAAACAAAATAGTGTAACACTTTCAACAGTGGAATCCGAATACATGTCGGCCGCCTCATGTTGTGCCAAACTACTTTGGATAATAAACACCTTAAACGACAATAATGTCAAGTTTGATAAAGTACCTATCTTGTGTGATAATACCTCAGGCATAAGCATAGCCCAAAACCATATACATCATAGTAGAACTAAGCATATTGAAATGAGACATCACTTTATAAGGGATTATGTTCAAAGAGGATTGGTATGCGTTGAATTTGTTCCAACAAATGACCAGCTAGTTGATATTTTTACCAAATCCATTCCCACCGAGACATTCGAATCATTTAGAACAAGATTAAAAATGATAAACAATGCTTAAAAATAAAAAAAATAAAACTCCAGAAAAACATATACATCGATCGATTGATGTTTCGCTTCAGATGTGCTAAAATCTGCTTAAAAGGCCGAAATTAATCCCCTTTTCTCATTCAAATCAAATTCTCAACCCCAAACAAATTTCTCTGGAGATTTTCCTTAAAAATCTGTCCACCTCTCCTTGATTTCTTTCGAAATTGTTGCCAACAAGTTCTAAATTTGTCAACTACATCTCATCTTCTTCATCTTTATCACTTTTTTTCACTCTCTCTGACCCTAGAAACCGAAATCCGAAAATGACAAGATCCAAGAACACCTCTAACATGTCTAGAACCTCTCAAGGTGAGAAAGGAGGATCCAGCCACATTCAACAAGAACAAACTTCAAGGTGTCAAGTGCCTACTCAACCTAGAACTAGGGCACCTAGGCATAGGCATGTAGATTTCGGTTCAGTTGATTAATTGGCTAGAATGCAGAGTGGTCTCACCTTTAAAAACTTCACTTGGATCAAAAGAAGCATTCAAGGTGTATTTGATGAGCCACTTGGGAGAGCTAAATTTGGTTACGTTTCTCTTAGGGTTCAGGAATTGTTTATGTAATGGGATAGGAGTGAGAGATCCACTGTGCCTCTAAAGTTATTGAAAATAAAAGCTATTGCATTGGACAATGAATTAAGTCCCACTATTGAATGGTTAGATGTCTAAAAAATTGGAGGCATATTTGGACCTGGAGTGAGATAAAAAAGATGTGAAAGAGATATACTAGACTATTTTATGCTAATCTTTGGGTAAAGTACTCAAATGGTTTTCCTCTCTCCCTAAATACAATAGATGATGGACAACATGTTGAATGATCCGTAAAAATAATTTGTGAGTATATTGTCGTTCCGGTGAGAGTTTGGATTTGTTTGAAGTATGGAAGTGATATGAGCAATCCTGGAAGTAACTGATGAACATGTCAAGAGCTTCCTTGCCTTTTACCCCACTAACAATACAAATAACATGCCATTAGTATGTAGAGTTTTAACTGCAATAGTTACCTTTTGTAACAACGGCAAGTCCACTAAGTTTCCTTGCAACCTTAACTTTTACATTGCCTACTGCATTGCTAATAAAAAGCAATTGAATTTTGGAGAGATTTTCATGACAAATGTAATAGAGGCAACCACTAAGAAATCCAAAGCCCTTACCTAAGCCAACCTCATGTTACGACCCGCACCTCCGAACTAGGAGAGGTATAAAACAAAGTACATTTTGAGAGGAATTAAGTGCGACCGTCGTATCGCGCGTGGTATGATATGTATAGGTTACCAAAATAAAACTTAAGAGCTACTAAGAATTAACTTAATAGGTGCAAGACTAACTGATAATGCATATAAATAAATGGTACAAATTCTATTTAAGAATTAAAC
Organism: Eustoma russellianum; assembly: GCA_036186865.1. Classification (NCBI taxonomy): domain Eukaryota; kingdom Viridiplantae; phylum Streptophyta; class Magnoliopsida; order Gentianales; family Gentianaceae; genus Eustoma; species Eustoma russellianum. Next base: position 2,899,120 of record AP025075.1, on the reverse strand, counting down.
AAAGAAAAAAGATAATTACACAGAAAGAAACGAAACAAGGCTAGGATTACTTTCCTTTAACCGCCCCATCCCATGCCATGCAAGACAAACTTGTCTGGCCTTACATTTCTTTTAATTAATTATTGTCTCCCCACAATTAACCACCCTATGACATTTCATGCATGCCTTACAACCCACTTACTACTTCTTCCATTTTCTTTATTTATTATTTATTTCCCTTTCATCATCAACATTCTTACAAATTATTCAGCAATCACCTTCCATGCATGGCAAAAAAAATTCTTTACATATTCCATCCTTCTAACAAGATGAAATCATGACCCTTCCACCCACATTAGAGAATTTCCGCCATAGCAAGAAACCAAAAGAGAATTTGTCTTTTCCTTCGAGAAATCTTCTATCTCCCATTCTTACACAAAACTTACGCAAAGTAACTTGACAACTAATATAATTTCATGCACAATACCATCACAACCCAAGAAACTCCATCATTCCTCTAGTCACTACACTATCCGACCACCCCTCTCATGCTCTTCCCTAAAATTTTTCATTTTTCCTCATCATGTCACATCTGTTACACAAGGCAAATAACACTCAATCTAATTTAGAAAAAAAAACCTTTTCTCCCCACTAACTTCATAAACCAAGGAATTCAAATCATTAGCCTCCACAACAACCAATTTCGGCCAACACAAGGAAGGAAGACATAAAAATAAACTCCTCTCATCACTTCACTTCATCCCATTTAATTTACATACAATTCAGTTTCTTCCATCAAACTCTCTTCACTCATATCTCCCTCCAAGAAGAATCCTCTTATTCTCCCAAATCCTTTCAAACCGTGAGTGTACCTCAAGAAGGAGATAACCTCCTTCCATCTTCAAGTGAAGAAAAAAGTCACCCAACTACAAAATCATCAAGGTACACATCTTTCTATCATCCATCTCTCCAAGAGTTTCATCACCTCTT